>JAFJYI010000097.1:2015000-2656160 GCA_019022655.1 Acacia acuminata | reverse complement strand
GTCGATTGGCGGGATGAAGTACAAGTCATGGGAAAGAGGAAAAGAAATTGGGAGAGAGAAAAGAAAGGAAAATTTTTTTGGGTGGCTCTAGATACCATGTGACCGGTAATATTTTGGGAGAATAATTCCTTGAATATTATTGATAAGCAATGTGCTTTATATACAAGATGAATGTGCAAGGAGCAATACAATTACATAACAAACTATATATCAACAACTAACTGAATAATAATCTAATTAGCTAATTACAATTTCACTATTAACACCTATCGTGGGTCGAGAAAAGAGGGCCATCTAGTTAGTTTCAGAGAATACTCAAACTTAGATTGTACATACATCTCTATCCGTATACTAAATCGCTTCTTTGAAGGGCAAGTTTGATGAGCTGAGGTTTCTTCATCTTGATGAACCACAGAGTTTGAAGAGTTCAAGGTTCCTTACTCACCAAATCAATTGTAAGATAAAAATTTCTTGCATTCAAAAATCAAAAATAAATCATCGAAATTTTTTAAAATTATAAAAAACCGTATGGAATTAAATAATAAATTATTTTTTTCTTAAGAAATTATAATTTCAATAAGAAAAAATTATATTAAGTTTCGTTTTAAGTCGTCATCTTGTTCTCACAAATGAGTTAACTTTAGAAGAAGGGTTAAGGAGCAATTTGAGCAACTTTAAAATGTGCGATCAGCACAAAAAACTTCTTAATTCAAAAACATCCAAAGACAAAAATGTTTTACTCC
This sequence comes from Acacia acuminata, assembly GCA_019022655.1. Lineage (NCBI taxonomy): Eukaryota > Viridiplantae > Streptophyta > Magnoliopsida > Fabales > Fabaceae > Acacia > Acacia acuminata. The sequence goes on along the minus strand of JAFJYI010000097.1, from coordinate 2,655,417 downwards.
ATTTTTGTGTTGAATGCACATTTTTAAAAGTTTTTGAGTATTTTTGGTTCACTTAAAAGTTATTTGTCTTTTGACTCTCCTAAGGTAATAATTAAATCGATCAAATTGCTCCTTAACCCTTAAAAGAAAAGTTATCCATAGATCTCATACGTAATAAAATGAAATGGGGTATATTTCCTAAATTTCATTTAATAAAATAAATCTCAAATAATTTGATATTATATTTTTAAAAAAATCTATCAATATTAAATGAAATTATATAAATCTATTTATGTATGTTTAATTTTCTTATCACTAACTTAGGGATAATTTCAGAATTTCCTCTTAACTTTAGCGTGGGTAACCAATCAAAGTTTGGACCGTATGTTCCGAGATCAAGTTGGACACAAAAGGAAAGTTAGAGTTCTGAATTCTTAGGCTAAATGTAGAAGGTGAGACTTTTCAATTCAATTTAAGTTTAGTTGAGATTTGGTTGTGGTAGTAAAGTAATTACGGGTGGGGGAACGAACTGACGGTTTATAACCCCTTGTTAAGCTGGTCCGATCAAGCTTATTTAGAGGCTTGTTTTTGTTAATGCAGTGGCATAAACTTATTAAGAAGCCTATAAAGCTTGTCAGGTTGGCTTGGGCTTTTTAATTACTTTATGTTAACCAAAAAAAAAATTTAATTATCCAATCTCAAAAAAGGTAATATCCTATATGAAAAATAATAATTATTCTATCAGAGAAAATGTAATAGTATGAAAAAAAAATTATATATATATATATATATATCTTAAAGGTGCTTAATCTTAACCGCGTTAGCAAGAGCCAGGTTTTATTGATATTCAAATGTTTGATCTTAATAGGTCTCTTAAGAGCCAAAAAGAAGCCTTTGTACGGAGGCAAGGCTTAGGTTGAAAATAAAGCGCTATAACGGCGCGACATGCGCTGCAAACCATCTTATTATAAAACATATCTGACCTATTAAGGTTGAAGTCTGGCCCAGCGGCCTTTTTCCACCCTAAATGTAATATACAAGTAGGTAAGAATGCAAGCCTTTGTTAGACCTAGGGATATTAGGATTGGGCCTTACATGGATTTGGGCCTCATGAGTTAAGCTCTAGTATATTGTATTGTGGTTTGAGGCCTTGGGCCTTATGGACAAATTGTGCTATTGTACATCGTCTTATTATAAATATACAGACTACCTGTCCATTTGAGGTTGGCCGCGTTTATTATCTTTTGGGTCACATTGCTCTGATTTACAGACTTATTTGGTATTTTACTAATTCGCAAGGGTAAACAAGTTTTCTCAGTTAGTGCAGTTCATATATAGACTCTCTCGGCATGGTAATAATGGCATCTCCAAGTTTATAAAATAAAATAATAATAATAATAATAATAATAATAAAACTCTTTAATTTTTCCTTTTCGGGCTACATTAAATTCATTTAACTGAAAAAATAAGTCACAAAAATATTAGTAAATTGAATTTTGGATAATTAAGTATCTGTTACATTTATTCTTTTATCTGCCAGCAATATAGTACTAACATTACATTTACTCCATGAACATCAAAATCTATACTGCATATCGTGTAGGGTCGGGAATCGTGGTCGGCCTACTTGAACAGGTCGTGGCCTAATAGGTCGGGATAAGGAAAACATTTATTTTTCAAGGCTCGACCGATAGTACCAGGGCCCAAAATTACTATTCCAAATTTTAATATTTTTCCTTCAATTTTTTTTCAAAGAAATATAATTAGTAAATTGTAACCATTAAAGTTCTAATCTATCAAATAAATGTTATCAACATTAATATCTAAACAATATAAATCATTCAATAAATAAACACATTCATTAATTCATAATAAAAAACAAAACACAAAGAATTTTTTTTTCCTTTTTTTACAAAAAATATTAAACAAAGGAATTGTTTTTTTGTATGCCCATGACAAATTGCCTTTTCCTCTTGTAATTTTGTGTGTCTGATTCTTTCGGTTCATGCATGATTTTATTGATAGGTAAAAATAATTATACTTATTTTACGCAAAATATATTTATAATTTATTACTTATATAATATTTAATACCAAAGCATGTGTTTATTTAATATGAAAACATCCCTTCTTTAAAATTTATAACAACTAATTATGTGTTTTAATACGAAATAATAATAAACATAAAAAAAATGTTATAGTTTAAACTAAAAAAAACTAAGTAATTATAAATAAACACATTCATTAAGTGGGAGTCTAAATAATTAAAAAAAAAAATTAAAGCTACGGTTAAACGGGCGAATTCGAGGTCCTACAAAGGGCCATTTCAAATTTCGGCCTATTTTTCAAGCCCGGAGCCTGCGGGGCTGTGGTTTATACGGCTGCCGGCCCGATTTCCCGTTCTTTATTACTGTATAAACAAAGAAGTATGTGAGGCGTATTTTAGTCGTATTGATTTATATATATATATATAATATTATTTAATATAGCACTACTATTAATTATTGTTAACATATTATATGAAGGGTTAAAGAGCTTAATTGGCCAACAAACTATTTTTACGATGAGCACCCATCACAATTAACTTTTAACTGGACCTTAAATACCAACAAACTTTTTAAAAGGTTAAAATTACACAAAATCGTTACTTTACCCCAACGGACGTTCTTCTTGCGCCCGGGCTTTAATCACTCCTTCCTCCCTCTTCCTCGCTATCGCCTCCATCTTCAAAGTTCGAGTGACCCTCCTCCTTCCTCTTCCACTTCTCCACCTACGGCATGCTCTCTTCTTCCTCTTCCCCAAATCACTAATCTCTCGCAACTCATCACTCTATCCATCACGAGATCAAAGAGGGAGAAGGGTGATGTTAGGGTATCCCCATATCGAGAGAGAGAAAGATCGGCGTTCAAAGAAGAAGCGTTGCACCTGCTTTGAGAGATGAGTCCAATTCTTCCTCTTCCTTACAACACTAATCTCGCAACTCTTTATCATAGTTCATCGTAGATCAAAGAGGAAGATAGATCGACGTTTGAGTTTCTCCGGATTGAAGAGGAGAGAGGTTGATGTTCGGTAAGGAGCGTGGCAAGGTGCTTTGAGAGATGAGTCCGTGAGTGTAAAATGGCTGGTGGATAAACGTCGGTATTTTAGGAAGTCGCTAGAAATGACGTCTTACGATCGGTTAAGAAGCTCTCGCTCACGAAAAGGCATCACGATCCCAATTGACTGCTTTGTAGATCGAAGACAAGTAGCACCCTGGTTAAGTTCTCCACCGAAATCCCACCTTTCTTTCAAGCAATGCACAATCCTCGCTTCTAGATAATTCTCTGGTGATCAAAGACAAGTAGCAAAGGTGATTGGAGAATCTTTGAGAGTAATTCTCTAGCCTCGACATCCTCACTGCTAGGTAATTTTCCGATGATCAAAGAGTTTGAAATTACACTGTGAACAAGAATCGAATTTCTTGTGCTCACCTTCTAGGTAAACTCGGTTTTCCATTCTTGTATTTGATCCTCTGGAAGATTTGCTGTTGAAAACGAAACTGTCTTTCATTGAATATGATCTTGTGGAGAATGCGATCTGCGCAAAAACGAAATTCTTCAATTGAATATGATCTTGGGCTGCAAAATATCTATTTCTCACGTTTTTTTCTTCTTACAGAATGAGCCTTCATTTCAATCTTCTCAGCCTCCAGGTGTTAATTATTTTCTTGCCCCGTTGCTGTGTCTCCTCTCACCCTCCTACCATATATGCATTTTATCTCAATTTATTTCCCCCAACTTAGGCGCATTAACGGACGTTCCTTGTTTATTAACGATTTTGTGCTATTTTAACCTTTTTAAAAGTTTGTTAATATTTAAGGTCCAGTTAAAAGTTAATTGTGGTGGATGCTCCTTTGAGCAAATAGTTTGTTGGTAAATTAAGCTCCTTTAACCCTTATATAAAAGTGCCTGATTCAACCCTTACCGACAAACCCGGTTGGAATGCAATGGGATGAGTTCTTTTTCCCTATAAAGTATCATGTTGATATTAAAGAGTTTTCACATAAAAATATCTCTCATACACGTGCGTAAAGAGGACATTTTAGATAAACCATATATAACATACATAATCTCCTTTTTTTATTAGATTAATGTTACCCTCGAGGCTTAAAGTGCAAAAAGTTTTTAGTTCTTCCAACAAATGCGCTTCTCATAATTTAAACTTGTGTTCTCTTTCTTACGAGAGGTGAGACCTTTACTTACCAAATTCAACCAACAATTTGTTGGTAACATGCTTAATCTCTAAGCACGTTAATGGTTTGAGTAAAATATTAAATACAGATATTGAATTTTATTAAAAATATAATATCTGGTACATACATCTTAATATATATGTGTGTGTGTACGCTTAAGATTTTATTTTTAATAAAACAATTTTTTATAATATTAAGTAAATGGCCGTCGGGAAGTATTCATAATGCATTAAGGAATCACTGAGGACACAAGAAAAATTGTTAAAAATAGTCCTTACGTTTAATATCTTGTATATACACATACTTAATTAATATACCAATCAGTTCTCACAAGGAAGTGATAATTAATTTAACTAATTTTTTTAATACCTATAAATTAATTATCTAGCTTTTATATTAAAGACATGAAATGGAGCAGATTTTTTTATGATACTAGTAGTTTACAACTTGGTAAGTTTCAAACCCAATGATTGATCGAAATGTACCATAAGCTGCATGTTTAAACATCTCAAAATTACTTTGAACTTACTACCCGTTTGGTAACCCTTTTGAAAAGTTATTTTATATAAGTTGAGATAAAACTTTTCTCACAACTTACTTTAAAAAGCTATTTTCGATAAGAGGTTTCCAAATTTCTTGGCTTCTTCAGTTGAAAAATATTGAAGCCCGTAATATAGAAAGGCCCAAGAAGCCCAAACGATAAACAACTATTCTAGATCTTTCAGATTCAGAAATACTGTAGTAGTACGTGTGTGTATTATATTGGTTTTAAATTTCTATAAAATGTTGGATAATGAAAACATAGAAGAATTGAATCTATAAAAGTCAACGTAAGACTGAGAGCTAACTAAATGACGATGTTGAGATAGTTGCCTCTGATCTTTTTTAAAAAAAAAAAAAAAGAAGAAGAAGAAGAAGAAGAAGATCTGAATATTCCACCAGTCAATTCAATGATTAGCTCAGAAATATAATCCAGTGATTTCTTTAAAGGCGGTCCTCAAATACAATTAACTATTTATCTGGATAAGTCCAGTATTTTCTTCTCCCAAAACACTATGGAGGATACTAAGGCAAGGGTGGGTGAAATCATGGGCATACCTATGGCTGAGGATCCAAGGAGGTATTTGGGTATTCCTAACATATGGGGGAAGACTAAGTACCAAGCTATGGCTTATATAAGGGAAAGGGTTGCCAACAAGATCCAAGGATGGGAACAATCTACCCTCTCATTTGCGGGCGTGAAGTGATGATAAAAGCGGTGATCCAAGCTATTCCTTTATACCTGATGGCTTGCTTCAAGTTTCCAATCCAAACGTGCAAGGAAATTCATGGGATGATTGCTAATTTTTGGTGGGATGGAAGCGCGTTTGGGAACAGGACACATTAGAGGTCTTGGGAACGACTGACAAATGGTAAGAACCAAGGAGGGATGGGCTTTCGGGATTTAATGGTGATGAATGAGGCGTTGCTTGCAAAGATGGCTTGGAGGTTAATGTGTAAGCCTAATGAATTGTGGGCGAGGGTCCTAAAGAGCATATACTACCCCAAGACGTCATTTTACAAAGCTACCAAGGGACACCGAGCTTCATGGTGTTGGTCGAGCATTGTGGAGGGGAAGAAATGTTTGAAATCTGATGTGAAATGGGATGTGGGTACGGGCACAAGCATAAGTATATGGGGAGATAAGTGGGTACCAGGGGTAGAATTTCCAGAGGAACCTATTGATAGTGGTAATCCATGGCTAAGGTATGGTGAGTGATTTGATCGAGAGATGGAACATGGGACCTGGCACCGATTTCTCAGTATGTTCCAGCAGACATATTGCAAGCCATTCACCATATTCCAATTCCTAATAATGGATTTGAGGACAAATTGATATGGACAAGGGCTGCCAATGGTGATTATACAGTGAAATTAGGCTATAAAGCTAAGAAAGAAACCAGATCTGCCAGTGTCATTACAGCAGGATCATCCATGGTGGTTGACAGCCCAAGTTGGGAGGCAATATGGAAAATCGGAACCATACCAAGGGTTCAACAGTTTATATGGCGGCTATTGCATAATGCCATTGCAACGAATGCCGCTCTTGCTCGCAGAAGGAGATCCCCGACAAGTATGTGTCCTATATGTGAAGAGTTTGAGGAAACAATAGAGCATCTGTTCTTTCACTGTAGCTGGACGAGGTGTATATGGTTTGGGAGCTCATTCAGTGCTAGATTTGATGCCTCACGAATCACCAACTTCAATAGATGGTGGGCCGATGGTAACAGTACTCTTGGTATAACGATTATGACATATCATTACTTTGTTGGATGCTCTGGCTTGTATGGAAGCAAAGGAATAATAAAGTGTTTAACCATGTGAATCCCAATCCTATCTATGTTATTGAAATGGCTAAATCATATAACTGTGAAGTCTGGAATTCTTGGGAGAAATTAAATAGAGAAACCGAAAAAGGGGGTAGGATATAGAAGGACCGTGCTAGATGGGTGCCACCGGTTTTTGGTTATGTTAAAGTGAACTGGTATGGTGCTTACTGCTCTGGTGATAATCGTGCAGGAATTGGGGTGGTGTGCGAGATAGTTATGGAGGATATGTATGGGGCTTTGTCTCTAAAGTTAAATCATTTGACTTTTATGACCAAGGCTTTGGCCTTGAAAAGGGCACTCATGTTAGCCATGGACTTGGGACATGACAAGGTATTTTTTGAATCTGATTGCCTATCTCTACTGAACTGTGTTGATTCAAGGTCCCCGGATTTATTTGACTGGAGGTGTAGAGGAATTATTCATGAGGTAATTAGTCTTCTATCGACCGAAGTTGGGTTTTCTATTTCTTTTATCCCGAGAAGGGGAAACCGTGTAGCTGACTATCTTACAGCGAAAGCTTATAAAGAGGTGAGCCCTATGGGGTGGATCTTGCAACCATCACCTGCTTTGATCTCTCTTCTGACTTCGGATTTAAAGGAGGCTAATTTGGTCATGAATGTTGTCCCCACTTCTGATTTTGATGGCTCTGGGGGCTGATTTTACTTCTGTAGTATTTTTAAATTGCTTTAGTTGTATTGGTTTGTGGCCTTTTGATGTGTTATTGGCTCTGTTCACTCTTTGTATTTCCTTTCTGGTTGTTGTTTGGAGGTACTGGGATTCCTGATAGTAATATTAATTACCCTTTGAGCAAAAAAAATAAAATTTACTATTTTAAAATATTAATTAATTTTTTTATAGTTCGTTAATTCTAGTTAACTTCCCTTACCTTTCGTATTGCCATTCTCATCACTTTTCTTACTCTCTATTATTTTAATTTATTTTTATAAGGGTAAAGATATAAATTAAACAATAAACTATTTCGCTTTTAGCACCTAATGTGATTATTTTATAGAAGAAATGTCACTTACAGAAACGGAAAAAGCTACCTTTTTCCTATAAAATATTTCATTTCATCATCTTATAATAATAAGCTTGGAAACTAGTGACGTGCCGTATGACGAATGATTCTGAAGGCAGACCAATTCACAAACCTATTATTAAATATAGAAATCTTAACATATTATTACGCCACGGATACTAAACCATTAATGTTCCATCAAAAATATTTCAAGCACCTTGTATCAGTCTGTAACAGTTAAAAATCAATAAATTGAACTTCTAACTACAGTAATGTTTGTGGATAAAAAGAATAGTCCCAATTGAATTGTTTAAACTCATTTACACACATTATATCAATAATACATCTAACTCAGCTTTGACTACCTTTATGTATATATAAACCAATTTTCTTTTATAATTTTAGTTTGACTAAATTACACACAACAATAAATAACATTCCTGAATTTTAAAAGATGCACAAAATTTTTCTTATATTTAAAGCTTAACGATGAATAATTTATTTTTATTAAGAAATTATAATTTCAACAATATATAAAAAAATATTTGCATTAAATAAAAATTAAGATAAAATGATATTAAGTTGATTTTTAGATTAAAAAATATTAAATTTATTAAAATCTAAAAAGAAGTATAAAAGAAAAACTGAAAGCGAATATTCATTGGTATAGAACGAGATCTATTGACTAATAATCTATCTAAAAGTATAATTTGCAATCAAACATCATGACATTGTACGATCCACATAGTAGAATAAAGATTTTGTTGTTGTATTAAAATTTATCAATATTAAATGGAATTGAAGAAAACTCATGGATAAATTCCCCTTAACTTTAATTAACGTGGAGAACCGATCAAAATTTTGACCGTATGCTCCAAGACTAAGTTATAAAACCAGAAGCTTGCCAGCTACTCGTCTTATAGCCGCCTTCACAAGTTTCTATATAACTACACCGTCTACACGCGCTCCTCCATTTGTACACGCATGTTCTTGTTTACTTGCCTACCAAGTTCCTAGCTATCCTCACTTTCTCTCTATATATACACCCACACAATCTCACACACAGATTCACTTTGCATTTTCCGCAGCTTTCTATCAATCGAACAGTAACCCAAGCAATCGAACAGTAACCAAAGCAATCGAACATGAACAACAAGAACCAGTCGTCTCTGCTAAGCCGCCTGAGGAGGGTGGTGAACAAGGTCAGATTCCTGCTCAGCTCCGCCGTCCTCAGCCGCACCTGGCAGATCGCCTCCGTCATCCGCCGTGCTTCTTCTCTTCCCCAACGACAACACCACCTCAGCAACACCGATCGCCAACCATCTGGCTTGATGATTTGTAACTCCGACGACGACCAAGTAACAACTACCACCAGCCCTCAAGCTTCGGGTTCTCCGAAGAATAACAGGTTAATAAGGACCACGAGTTATCCTTCCGACGAGGACGATATCGATAAGAGAGCGGAGATCTTTATTAATAAGTTCAGGCGTCAGCTTCAAATGGAGAGGCAGATCTCATTGGAGCTTCGATATTGCAGAACAAATAGCTTCCAACTTTCTCCATGATTGATCGGCTCACTATATTATATTCATGGTTTAAACCTTTTTCGGCTTGAATTGGACCTGCCGCGTTCAACATTAGTGGAGGATATTTGTGTATATTTTGGTTTTCCTTCTGGGTTTTTCAGGGAAGGACCTAATTCGTGGTGATCCAAGCAGCATGAACCATGATGAGATTATTGTTCACTTGGTTTTTCTTCTCCCTTGGCTTTGGATTGATCACAAAATAACTATCTCGGTCGTCATCTTTTTTCTGGAATAATGATCGGAGATTTTTTCTTTATTCATTTTTCAATTATTTTTTTAATTGTGAGAGAGTTGACTTATTTGATGCACATTTGCAAAAGTGCTATTGTACTATTCAGATAATGCGCGAGTGCGAGTGTCATTTATTTTATTTTTTTCCCCTTTTTTTGCCAACGTGTGTCATTTAATTTGTTGAATGCGTTTGTGTAGTAATTATGAAAAATAATTCAAATTTGTTCTATATTGGAGTATTTACTTGAAACAAATATTTGTATCATAAATATATTTGTGTGCATATAATACGATACAATTTTTTTTTTTTGCCAAAAATACGATACAATTCAAATTAAATTTTATACAGAGTTTTTAGTTTACAGGAACTCCACTTCAAGCCTCTGTTTGGTTCAGAGAGGGGGGGGTGGAATGAAAAGATGGGGGAATTATCTTGTTTGGTTAACGAGGGGATTAGAGGGAAGATGATAATTAATTTATTATTTTACCCTTATATGTTAGTATATCCAGTATATTTTTACTTATGTAAATTATTTAAACTGGTTTACAATTAAATTTAAATTGCATAATTTATGAAAAATTCACTCTCATCTCAACTTATTTGTTAATATGTATATAAAAACTGATATATGATGAATATGATATGAGATAAATTGCATACGAATCAACATTTCCCTTTTTTCCATTATTTTGAGGTTAAAACAGACGTAGCACTAATAACTTATTCAAATTTCAGTTTTCTCAACTCAGTAGAATATAATTTGTACACTGGTTGGTTATTTTCCAAACCGTTAAAGAAGCAATAAAATGAAACTTTGGACCAACCAATCGAGTAACATACTTAGACTATCATAAACTTATAGTTATAAGAAATATGAATTTGCTTACAACAATAAAGTAAAACAAAGGGTTGCTTAATTATAAACAAAATGGAATAGAAGCACTAACTCAAGAAGCCACTCTCTTCTCACCATGAAAAAAAGAAATGATCAATCAGAACAAGAAATTCACAAGGAGAGGTAAAATTTCGTGAGAAGGATTTCAATCATCTTGATTAAATTCACAATAAATTATTCCATAAATGTTTCAAACAAGGCCAGCATGAAGCGATTTCTGTCAAAGCTTTCTTGAGCTTATCCTTGGTGAGACAGCTCGTGGTTTGTGATGAGAATAAGTGGTTTCTCAGTTTCAAATAGAAATTCTCAGATTGTACATCTATCCAGGACTAATTTCTATATTCTCACTAGCTCTAAATCGCTTCTTTGATGAGCTGAGATTTCTGCATCTTGGGAGACTTGCCTCTCGATCTTATTATGAACCTCAGGAGTTTGAAGAGTTCAAGGTTTCTTGCACACCAAATTAATTGAAAGATAAAAATTTCTTACATTCAAAACTCAACAATAAGTCATCGAATTTTTTTGAAATTATAAAAAACCATATGGAATTAAATAATAAATTATTTCTGCTTAAGAAATTATAATTTCAATAAAAAAAATATTTTCATTAAAAATAAGAAAACTTTATATTAATTTTCGCTTTAAGTCGTCATCTTGTTCTCATTTAACTTTGAAAAAAAAAAAAAAGAGAGAGAGAGAGAGAGTTATCCATAGATCTCATACGTAATAAAATGAAATGGGGTATATTTCCTAAATTTCATTTAATAAAATAAATCTCATATAATTTATATTAAATTTTTTGAAATCTTTCAATATTAAATGAAATTCTATAAATCTATTTATGTGTGTTTAATTTTCTTATCACTAACTTAGGGATAATTTCCCTTAACTTTAACGTGGGTAACCAATCAAAGTTTGGACACAAAAGGAAGTTGGAGCTCTGAATTCTTAGGCTAAAGGTAGAAGATGAGACTTTTCAATTTAATTTAAGTTTGGTTCAGATTTGGTTGTGGTAATAATGTAATATATAAGTAGGTAATAATGTGAGATGAGTTTTGTGTTTTGATTAGCTTTTGGAGAATAGTTTTTACCATTTACCAGGTAAACATGCAAGAGGAGTTTTGTCTCACTATGGAAATATGCTTCAAAACCATGATTTCGAGTTACCCAAACACTCAATTAAGTCTTTGTTAAACTTAGAGATATTAGAATTGGGCCTTACATTGATTTGGGGCCGAATTTTGTAATTAAAAGACCATTTGTTATGTATTTCTATTTTGGGTCGGATTTTGAGCCATGGCCTATTTCCATTTTTAGGTTATGACATTTGGTCAGCCACCAACAGGTTTCATTACGTTTTGAATTGTATTTTTTGGATTAAACGAAGTTATTATTTTTCTCTCGAAATGCTCATTATGTTCTTCGTCAGCGTGTTGCTCTAACCATCCCTTGTTTGATTTTCTTTGGTTGAAAGACAATCATAGTATACTGCATTCTTAATTTTGTTTGCCTGGTCTTTGCTTTGTCCCGTTGCCCCTGGTGATCCTTTTCTTAGTTATTGATCTTATCTTTGCCTTAACAAAAAGTTTCTGATCTTAGAGTTTTTGTATGGTCTCCACAGATTGATAATATTCTAAATATTCATGATGTCCCAAACATTTGGCACATTCCTCTTTTGCTTAGGGTGGGCTTTCTAAGAATTTTGCCCCGCTATGTTGACTCTTGGTTGCATTATGTATATACTTGTCTAATTATCTACTTTATGATTGTCTAATTTAAGGAGTTAGACGAAGATGGCCGAGACTTATGATAATATTACTCCATTCTCGTTAGTACCATGATGATAAGTTTGCAATGCTCTCTCTGAATATATTTTATATCCTATTATGCGAGAATAAAACATTATGACATTTACATGTGAGAATTGCCATGGTTGGGAAATATGTTGGCCTAATGGATTCGTATTTATCTGTTATAAAGGTGTGTTATAGCTTTTGTTTTGTTTTTAAGATGAGAAAGAAAATGTATATAATTCTAGTTTTGAACTTTTGCGTGTTTATTTAGCTATCAAACTACTTTTTGTATTCAATTTTCTAATATATATATATATATATATATTTACTTTATTAGTTTTGCTACAGAAAATATTTCCGTTGCAAATTTGCGAATTTGCTACGGAATTATTTTCCGTAGCAAATTCTCAAATTTGCGAAAATTTGCTACGGAAAAATAATTCCGTAGCAAATTGCGACGGACAGTAATTTCAGTCGCAAATTTGTTAATTTGCGACGGATTTTTCCATTTCCGTCGCAATTGTGACGCGGTTTTTTGCTACGGAAGAAATTTGTCGCAAATTCTGTAGCAAATCTATTTTGCTACAGAAAAAGTCTGTTTTGCTATGGAATTTTTCTGTAGCAAAAATTGATTTTCTTTGTAGTGAGGAAGATGAAAAGAAATCGAAAGATATGGTTATTTCTTATTTCCAAAGCCTGTACCAATTGGAGGATAGGAATCAAGTGAATCTAACTACCACTTCTACATTTCCAATCTTGGAAGAGGATAAGTCAAGGTTGGCTCAACTAAAGTCCTTTGGATGAGGAGAGCAAGAGAGCTTTATTTGCCATGGGTCCTTATAAGGCTCTTGGTATTTTCGGCTTCCCCTTATCTTTTATCAATCTAACTGGAATGTGGTGGGTCCGACGCTATGCAGATTTGTGAAAGAGGTTTTTGAAGGGAAGTAGGGTTGGGTGTCCATAATAAAACTCTTATCTCCCTAATCCCCAAGAGAGATAAGCCGAGATAGTTAATTACTTTAGGCCTATTTCCTTGTGCTGTCACTATAAGTGTCTTACAAAAGTTATCATTGGAAGACTCAGAGGTTTAATGGATACTATTATTTCTCTGTTTCAATCTAGTTTCATTAGAGGAAGACAAATTTACGATAATATTATTGTGGGTCAAGAAATCTTTCACACAATGAAGAGGGCTAGGGGAAGAAGAGGCCTAATGGTGCTTAAGATTGATTTCGAAAAGGCCTTTGATAGGATTAGATGGGATTTCGTTCAACAAGTACTGGAAGAAACCGGTATGAACTCTACTTTTATTAATTTAATTATGAAGTGTGTTACTTCGTCTCCTTTAATATACTTGTGGAATGAATCACAAACCATATTCTTCTTCGCAAAATGGGTCTTAGGCAGGGGATCCTATTTCTCCTTTACTTTTTATCTTGTGTATGGATAAATTATCCCATAGTATTTTGGATGATGTGAATAAGGGTCTTTGGAAACCTACTATGGTCTATAAAGAGGGGCCTAGCATATCGCATCTTATGTTTGTGGATGATGTGCCTTTGTTTAGGGAAGCCACTGAGGAACAAGCTAGATGCATGATAAGTTGTTTGAACAGATTTTGAGCGGCTTCGGAGAAAAAAATCAATGCTTCAAAATCCTCTATGTTTTTCTCTCCCAAAGTTTTTGTGCATGTTAAACAGAATATTTCGATATAACTGGTATGCATATTTCCACTAAAATATATTAGGGAGGTATTTAGGTTATCCTCTTTCAAGGAGAAAGAAACCTTATGAAACTTTTAAATATATTATTCATAACGTAAGGTCTAGGCTTTCAACTTGGAAAGAGAAGTGCTTATCAAGAGTAGGGAGGATCACTCTTGCTAAATCTGTACTTAGTGCAATGCCCTTATACCCGATGCAAGTAGCCCGGATCCCTCATTCAATTTGTCTTGAAATAGAGAGAATCCAAAGGAATTTTATCAAGGGCCACAAAGAGTCGTCCCATGGTTTTCATTCTCCACTACAAGAAAACTGGTAAATGGAGCGGTTTTAGGAGCATTTAGAGGTGGTTCAAACCGCCTCTAATTGCACAATCAAAGGCGGTTGAAAAAACGTCGAAGTTACCACCGTCGGAGCAAAACCGAGGCGGTTTGAAAAAACCGCTGGTACAACCGCCAAAATATAATTCGAGGCGGTTTTACCGCCTCGAATATCATTCGAGGCGGTTTCGAGGCGGTTTTACGAACCGCCTCACGAATATGATTCGAGGGGGTTTTCGAACCGCCTCGAATATGAAAAAGGGATCTAAAAGGAAAAGGGAAGGTTCGAACTGGCACCTCTAGGTGTGTTGGGTGATAATGTAACCAACGACACTATCGAAACAAGTTGTAACAAGATTCGTTCTAAATATATATATTCTAAACTTTTTGTGAGAGTGGTTTCGTCACTGCGCCTCCCCCGCCTCTAAATGTAAATTAGAGGCGGTTTATAATAATGTACTTTAATGATTCAGATTTTTGGGCAAAAACGCCTCGAAGAACCGCCTCTATATGTTCCATTTAGAGGCGGATTAAGATAACCGCCTCTATATGTTCCATTTAGAGGCGGATTAAGATAACCGCCTCGTTTTTTAATAATATTGAGGCGGTTTGTAATTCCACCGGTAAAAACCGCCTCTAAATGTGTTTTAGAGGCGGATTAAGATAACCGCCTCGTTTTTTAATAATAGTGAGGCGGTTTGTAATCTACCCGGTAAACCGCCTCTAAATGTGTTTTAGAGGCGGTTTACGTAAAACCGCCTAATAATCGGTCGGTATTTACCTTTTTTCTTGTAGTGGTCAGATGGATTGGGTCTGGGTTTTAGAAATATATCTTCTTTTAACCCAGCTTGTAGTGCTAAATTAACATGGAAGCTCCTAACCAGATTCAAAGGGCTTTGGGTTGATGTCATCTTAAATAAATACATGATGAGAGATGAATCTGATTTGTTTAAAATCAAAAGTTATGATTCTCCTCTTTAGAAATTTATTGCAAGGCAAAAGGACTGGTTGTTAAAGGTTCAGTGTGGAACATTCGTAATGGTTTAAATGTGAAATTCTTTTTCTAATTGTTGGCTATTGAAAGATACTCCCATGAGGGACCTTTGTTTAAGTCCTCTTTCGATAGCATAGGAACAAAGCGTTGTGGTAGATTGGATTTCAAACGGCTAATGGAATTTGTCTCATTTGTCCTAAATCCTACCGTGTAATATCTTAGCAATCCCTCCTATCTTGGAGTTTGGAGATGACTTTTTATCCTGCAATGAAACTAATAATGGATCCTTCACTATAAGGAGTGCGTATCATCTTCTTTAAATTCTGATAGGATTGATACAATTGATGAAAACCGCATCTTCAAGAGAATTTGGAGTTGGCAGGGAGTTGAACGAATTAGAATATTCATGTAGATGGCTTTTAATGGGCGTTTGCCTACCGATTCTTGGAGTAGTAGTTGGTCTCAAGTGTCACCACTATGTTCTCATTGTAATAGTGGTATTGAAGATATATTCCATATACTCATAGACTGTGGTATGCTAGGAACCTTTGGATCACCTTACTGGACCCTGCTTTCACCATAATTTTTTTCAGCTCCTCTTTGTGCAACTGGGGACTGTTAAATCTGCAGAAGGCCTGGGGAAACAGAAAGATTGTAATTAGGCACTAATAGTCACAATTTGGAAACTTTGGTTATGGAGGAATGAAGAGAGCTTCGGAGAAGATTTTGTTAACCAAGTAATCCAGTTGTGGTAATTATTAATTCATGGAGAAGTTTCATTCATCTGCAAGAATCTCATACACCTGTGACCAACCAGCATACGAATCCTGTAAACTGGCGCCCTTCAGACATGGAATGGGTTAAATTAAACATTGATGGTGCAGTTTCCAGATCTCATGGCAGGGCTGGCTGTGGAGGAGCCGTCATAGACTACAACGGAGACTGGCTCACTGGCTTCAAACACCATATTGGATGCTGCTCTATTTTTTAGGCAGGGGAATGGGCCTTGCTGTTGGGTCTCAAACTGGTTTGGGATTGAGGGTGGCATAAGGTGATAGTTGAATCTGATGCTAAAGATCTCGTAGATTTCCTGAATGACGAGAGATCAGAGTCTCGTAGCGACCTATCCTCTAGAGCATTCGGGAACTGATGAGGAAAAAGTGGTTGATTAAGATCCGTTTCATTTCAAGAGATGGGAATAGAGTTGCTGACTCTTTGGCCAAAGGAGGCATCTCCTCCTCAGCTTTTCTAGACGTTTGTCCTGTGTTTTTACGGACTATGGTCCTTCAAGAGAAGTTGGAAATCCTTTCCCCTGTGTAATTTTTTTGTTATTTTTCGTTTCTAATTTCTATTCTCATGTATCAATATATATATATATATATATATAGTACAAACGTGTGTGTATTATATTGGTTTTAAATTTCTATAAAATGTACAGACTCTGCATACTGAAAAGTGAAAACATAGAAGAATTGAAAAAATAATATTCAACGTAAGACTAAGAGAAAACTAAATTACGTTGTTGAGACAGTTGTCTCTGATCCTTTTCTTTTAAAAAACAAAAAAAGAAGCCGATGGAGAATTTCTGGGGTAGTTGGCGTCCGAATATTCCAATAGTCAATGCAATGATTAGCTCAGAAATACAATACAGTGATTTCTTTAAAAGGGAAGATGAAAATTTAGCAATAGAAGTATAGGCAGCCGTCAAATACAATTAACTATTTTAAAGTAAAAATAATTAAATTTTTTATAGTTTGTTAATTTTGGTTAACTTTCGTTACCGTTTGTACTATCATTCGTATCACTCTTCTCACTTTCTATTATTTTAATAAGGATAAAAATACAAATTCAGCAATAAACTATTAACATTAGATTTAAAAATAGACAAATAATTTTTTACTAATAAGTTCACATGTGTCTTATAAATTTTCTTATTAATCTTGTGAATCATCATATTTCTCTTGTAAAGGGATTTGAAAAACTTTGGTCATTCATATATTTGTCTTGTAATGCTCATATCTATCTTGTCAAAAAGAAAAAAAAAATAGCTCCCTTGAATCTTTGAAATCTATTTATCTGCCTTATGAATATCTTTATTTATCTTATAAATATTTTTATTAAAAAAAAAATAAAGTAAGAACATCATTATTTTTTCACTAACAAAACCCTATTTGAAATCATGAATGAATTTCTTTCTTTTTTTCTGGGTCAAATCATGAATGAATTTCACAAGCCTCACACTATTGGCATCCACATCATGACATCAAACCCCATTATATGACTATTTTATAGAAGAAATGTCGCATACAGAAATGGAAAAAGCTACATTTTTTCTATAAAATATTTCATTTCATCATCCTATAATAATAAGCTTGGAAACTAGTGAAGTGCCGTATGACGAATGATTCTGAAGGCAGACCAATTCCCCAAAACTATTACGCCACGGCTACTTAACCATTAATGTTCCATCAAAAATATTTCAAGCACAACGTTGTCAGTCTGTAACAATTAAAAATCAATAAATTCAACTTTTAACTACA
Organism: Acacia acuminata; assembly: GCA_019022655.1. Lineage (NCBI taxonomy): Eukaryota > Viridiplantae > Streptophyta > Magnoliopsida > Fabales > Fabaceae > Acacia > Acacia acuminata. Next base: position 2,637,740 of record JAFJYI010000097.1, on the reverse strand, counting down.
ATAATGTTTGTGAATAATTAAAAAGAATAGTCCCAATTGAATTGTTTAAACTTTAAACTCATTTACCCACCCACACAGATTACATCAATAATTAATCTAACTTAGCTTTTGCTACCTTTATGTATATATAAACCAATTTGCTTTTATAATTTTAGTTTGACTAAATTACACATAACAATAAATAACATTCCTGAATTTTAAAACATGCACAAAAAGTTTCTTATATTTAAAACTTAACAATGAATAATTTATTTTTATTAAGAAATTATAATTTCAATAATAAAAAATATTTGCATTAAAATTAAGATAAAATCATATTAAGTTTCGCTTTAGATTAAAAAATATAAAGAAGACCAAAGTAAATACTCAATGTGGTTATGGAACAAGATCCATTGATTAATAATTTATTTAAAGATATAGTTTGTGATAGAATCCAATAACATCGTGTGATTCACATACTAGAATAAAAGGTTTGTTGTTGTTGTAGCATTAAATTTATTAAAATCTGTCAATATTAAATGGAATTCAAGAAATCTATTTATGTTTAATTTTCTTACCGCAAACTCATGGATAAATTCCCTTAACTTTAAAACGGGGAGAACCGATCAAAATTTTGACCATATGCTTAAGTTCTAAAACCAGAAGCTTGCCAGCTACTCGTCTTATAGCCGCCTTCACAAGTTTCTATAACTACACGCGCTACTCTATTTGTACACGCATGTTCTTGTTTACTTGCCTCCCAAGTTCCTAGCTATCCTCACTTTCTCTCTATATATACGCACACACACAATCTCACACACACGTTCACTTTGCATTTTCCGCAGCTTTCTATCAATCGAACAGTAACCCAAGCAATCGAACATGAACAAGAACAACCAGCCGTCTCTGCTAAGCCGCCTGAGGAGGGTGGTGAACAAGGTCAGATTCCTGCTCAGCTCCGCCGTCTTCAGCCGCACCTGGCAGATCGCCTCCGTCATCCGCCGTGCTTCTTCTCTTCCCCAACGACAACACCACCTCAGCTTCACCGATCGCCAACCATCTGGCTTGATGATTTGTAACTCCGACGACGACCAAGTAACAACTACCACCAGCCCTCAAGCTTCGGGTTCTCCGAACAATAATAGGTTAATAAGGACCACGAGTTATCCTTCCGACGAGGACGATATCGATAAGAGAGCGGAGATCTTTATTAATAAGTTCAGGCGTCAGCTTCGAATGGAGAGGCAGATCTCATTGGAGCTTCGATATTGCAGAACAAGTAGCTTCCAACTTTCTCCATGATTGATCGGCTCACTATATTATATTCATGGTTTAAACCTTTTGCGGCTTGAATTGGACCTGCCGCGTTCAACATTAGTGGAGGATATTTGTGTATATTTTGGTTTTCCTTCTGGGTTTTTCAGGGAAGGACCTAATGCGTGGCGATCCAAACAGCATGAACAATGAAGAGATTATTGTTCACTTGGTTTTTCTTCTCCCTTGGCTTTGGATTGATCACAAAATATCTATCTCGGTCGATCTCTGTTTTTTTGGAAGAATGATCGGAGGATTTTTCTTAATTCATTTGTTTATTATTTTTTTAATTGTGAGAGATGCTGTTGACTTATTTGATGCACATTCGCAAAAGTGCTATTGTATTCAGATAATGCGTGAGTGCGAGTGTCATTTATTTATTTATTTATTTCCTTTTTTGCCAACGAGTGTCATTTAATTTGTTGAATGCGTTTGTGTAGTAATTATGAAAAATAATTCAAATTTGTTCTATGTTGGAGTATTTATTTGAAACAAATATTTCTATTGTAAATATATCTGTGTGCATAGAGTCCACATTAGGTGTTCAAAGTTATGTACCTTTATGTGCTCATACCTCGATAAGCATATTTATATATATATATATATATATATAGAGTGTCATTTATTTATTTATTTATTTCCTTTTTTGCCAACGAGTGTCATTTAATTTGTTGAATGCGTTTGTGTAGTAATTATGAAAAATAATTCAAATTTGTTCTATGTTGGAGTATTTATTTGAAACAAATATTTCTATTGTAAATATATCTGTGTGCATAGAGTCCACATTAGGTGTTCAAAGTTTATGTACCTTTATGTGCTCATACCTCGATAAGCATATTTATATATATATATATATATATAGTATTTATTTATATTTAAATTATATGCTATTTTCTGAAATATTTTTTGCACTCGATCTCAAATCAATTAGTTTCATGATTTGGTGTTATAGACAAATATTTCTGAATGAATGACTAGAAATTAGTTAATTTGAGATAATTGAAATGCAAAAAATATTTCAAAAAGCAATATAATTCAAATATAAATAAATACAATATAAAAAAAAATTAAAAAAAAAAATATGTTCATCCCTCTAATAGTATCATGAGCACATAAGGGGCACATAAGCTCTAAGCACCTAATATGGACTCAAGGTCATATGATACAAGCTATGCATAAATTTTTTTTTGCCCGAACGAGCGATACATAATTCAAATTCAATTTTTATACAGAGTTTTTAGTTGACAAGTACTCCACTTCAAGGCCTGTTTGGTTCTAAGGGAGGGGATAAAATGAAAGGATATGGCATTACCTTATTTGATTTGGTTAAAGGGGACGGAACAGGAAAGATTTTTAATGATTCTTTGTTTAGTTCAAGGATGAGAGGGGAGATAATAACTAATTTATCATTTTACCCTTATATGTTAATTTTTTTAACTTATATAAATTATTTAAATTGGTTTACACCTTAATTTAAAATTTCATAATTTATGAAAACTCACTCTCATCTCAACTTATTGTTAATATGTATATAAAAACTGGTATGATGATTTTTTTATCTCTTGTTAATATGATATAATTTGTACACTTGTGGGTTATTTACCAAGACCTCAAGGAAGCAATAGAATGAAACTTTGGATCAGCCAAACAGGTAACATACTTATACTATCATAAACTTATAAGAAATATGAATTTCCTTATAGCAATAAAGTATACAAACGGTTGCTTGACTACAAACCGAATGAAACAGAAGCAAGAACTCAATAAGTCACTCTCTTCTTACCATTGAAAAAAAAAAAAAAAAAAAAAGAAATGAATCACAACAAGAATTTCACAAAGAAAAGTAAAAATTTCATGAGAAGGGTTTCAAACAAAGAGCAACATCTTGATTAAATTCCCAATAAATTATTCCAAAAATGTTTCATACAATTGGACTGAGAGAGGTCGAATGGGACTTTCTGGGGAAGAACAGATGGTAAAAATGGCGAGCCTGACCCTTAAGTGCTTTATTCTCGGAATCGGGCCTTCAATTTCTTGGCCCAATTGACCATTGCTAAGATATTTGGGCTGAGCTAGGAACCGTTGATTCATAAGTAAGGCCCACATTAATAAGTCTGATTGCCAAGACAATTGTCATGTTCATCCCCAAAAACGGATCAAAAGTTCAAAACAAAGCACAACATTTGATTATGTTTCTCCTTACTGGCTTCCTGTCTACTTCTATAAAGAAACTTCTTGTCTATTTTTTAACTTTTACCCCCTCTTTTGTCCTTTTTGGTTAATTTTTTTTGCCGGCTAAAAAGTAAAAATGTGGTCGGTGACACATATTAATGTGGTATCCCTTGGAAAGAAGAGGGGTATGCTTTTTTCTTCACGGCAGTGATCTCGTTTGTACTGTCCTTTTCCACCCCTATTGCCATGTGAATAATGTTAAGATAAAGTGACGATTAAATTTTTTTCCCCTTACCAGAGGTGAAAAGGGTCATTTAAAATAGGGCTCAAGTGCATCGAGTATTTTGAATTTCTTTATTAGATGCATCTAGTATTTTAAAATATTTTGTGCAACGTCCAATATCTCAATTTTTTTTAGGAATATCCAGCATGGTAAAGTAATAAAGTATAATTTGATGCATCCAGCACCCTCATACAATTTTTTTTGGTGCATCTAACATGCTAAAATATGTATTTATATTTTAAAAAATATATGTTGGTTTTCCTAAAATACCATCTTTAATCATTTGTATTACCATTTGTCTAACACAATAAAAGCCCTTTGATATGCGTAATCAATAGGCATAGTTTAGGGAAAAATTATAAATTTAAAAAACAAAATAAATTGAGGTCTTATATTAGAAATGAACTAAATTATACAAAACCCTCTAAACTTTGAGACACTTGCATATAACTTTCATGACTTTTGAAAGTTTCACATTAACTCCCTGATATATTTTTTTATTTACTATGGACCCCTTGCCGTACCACCAGTTATCTTTTTAACCGAGAATTGCTATGTCATGCCAAAAGAAGACTCCTCATATCCTATGTAGCATGCAGGTGAGCTGATAGATTTTTTAGTTAATGCTGTATATCAGTTCTACAGACTACAGGGTTGAAATGTCATTTTATCATTAAAAAAACTCTCGTTGCATCTCTAGTCGCCTAATTAAGCGCCCTTTCGCCTAACTCTTCCATAACTCTTGATACGAAGGATGAAAGGAGTCTCAACCATTTTATCGATTCAATCAAAAAATTAATCCCACAATCCCCAGATGCTTAAAAGAATGGAGACTCAAAATGTGTTTAAACTTCGAAGTAGCATGCGAATCTAACCCAGCCAGCAAGATGATGGGTTTACTGTTCGTTAGTTGACAAATCCAGCAGATTTTTATCTTACTGGAAAACTATGCTAATATCAATTGGCTCAAGGCTTCAAAAGTATGAGACTCCCAAGAAATCTCTTGCCACCATTGCCTTTACTAGAGGGGAACTCAAACTTCCACTCAATAATTGTCATTCGAATCGATTTCGAAATTCTCTGAAGTCTAACATGTGCAAAGTAGTCGGGATCATCTCAAGAGATATGCAAGAGTTAAGGCAAAAGGGTGTTTAGGCCGAAATGCAACGAGAACTAGGGTTTTCTAATGATAAAATCACATTTCAACCCTTTATGTGAAAATGACATAATTACTACCCAAAAAAAAAAAAAAAACTACTATATTAGCTTACATGGGATGTGACATAGGATGCTAGGCGTCTTCTCTTAGTGTAACATGGTAATTTCCGTTAAAAAGATAATGGATGATTATCAGCAAGGGGTCAAAAATAAAAATAAAAAATAAAAATGAACTATCAAGGAGGTTAAATTTAAACATTGAAATATCGGGAGAGTTATATGCAACTGTCTCAAAGTTTTTGGGGTTTCGTATAATTTAGCCCTAAAGTTATAAAAACTTCATAACCAATTTGTACATTTAGGATCAAAGGGAGTATATAATCTACTCCTTCAATCCTTAATATAAGACATATTTGAGATGTTGATCTTGATCTTAAATATAAAACATAATATTCATATTTATCAATCTTTTTCTAATTTACCCACTAATGATGATCCCTCAACAATAATTAAGGAGGAAAGAGAATGAGCAAATTAAATAAGATGGCTCACTGTTTTAGAAATACATATCATATTAACTAATTTAATCAACTTTATTAATCTAATTAATTTCACAAATATGTCTTATATTAATGATTGTAAGAGTAATGTAGAGGCAAAATGAAATTAGTGAGCCATCGAATATTAATCTTGTTAGTAAAGGCATGCGCACGCGAGACCTATATATATTGCTCATTGATGTGTATAAAAACTACTTCTTCAATCAATCACTAAGTCACACATAACACTATCCCTTTAAAATATTTATGTATAATATTAGAATATATATCAATTATCTTAGGTAAACTAGTTTAGAAAAAATATATATAAAAAAAATAAGAGATAAAATAAAATAAAAAATCTTATAGTGAGGATCGAAATTCACCTAACCTAAGTCCTATATTTAAAATCAACGGGAGGAATAATACTTTTCTATAGGTGATGAGTGTTTCTATTAACATGCTGAGTTACCATGCTTTTTGAATCTTTGTAAGTATGTAACACTGAGATAGTCTAAATTGCTCTACATAAAAAGTAGGGGAAAATGAAATAAGTGGAAGACAAAAGTGGAACTCACAAAAAAATTTGAATTGTGGATATTATATACTTCGAGAGAGAGTGGCATACGAGAGAAGGAAAGTGAAGAAATATATTTACTCAAGGGTTAAGGAGCAATAATATATATAGGCTTTTCTCAAAGCACCCAAAGACTACTTGAAATTTTTTTTTTGACAAAAAATACACACGTGGTTACGTTTTGGAAGCAAAAATGTCACGGGCCGTTAGTTAACCGTTAACTTGGATAGAACGCTGCTTAGCACTGATTTGGACGATGATATGGACGCTGACGAAAAGTAAATAATAATAATAATAAAAGAACTAAAGTACCCAGCTAGCCACCGGCAACCACCGCCGGCGACTGGTGACCACCGCTAGCGACCGGCGGCTGGCGGTGGTGGTGGTCGCCGGCGGCTGGCTGGGTACTTTAGTTTTTTTATTTATTTATTTACTTTCCATCATCGTCTAAATCAGTTTGTCGACCCAAATCGTCCACATCGCATTCCATCCAAGTTAATGGTCAACTTACGGCTCGTGGCATTTTTGCTCCCAAAAAGTAACCACGTGTGTATTTTTTGTCTAGAAAAAAAACTCGTGGTGTCAAGCGCCTTAAAAAAGCCATGTGTGTTATTGCTCCTTAACCCTTTACTCAATAATTGTATTTGTGGCATCAAATGACACTTCTAATTTGTGGCCAGTTTTATTTCTCAATGACTGTATTAGTCAATTTGTGGCAGCAAGGATCTAAATTCGATTACATAAATATGCCCTCCTACAACGGCCCAAAAAAATTGTAATAAAGCTCTAATATATGCTTCAATCAATCAAATTAGTTAAATTTATAATTATAAATGAAGTTAGTGCTTTCACAATAATGGAACAAATACGTACAGTTGAGAATATTTATGGTTTTCTTGAGTCAAAAAATCAAATAAAAAATGAGAATAAAAGGAGCTGTACTTGATCATCATTGAGAGGTTGATATTATCTGAGAACCAACAAATTCAAAATGGCTGCCTTTTCCCACATACTGGGGAGAACCTGAAACTTTGAACCAAATAAGATCAATTGATGCATAAACAGAACCGCGCGGACGTCCATTAACCTTAATTTATTTGTTCCATGATCTTTAATTATACCGTGTATTACAGAGCTCTCTCCATTTTTTTTTTATTCACAAAGTTAAAGTTCTCATACCATTCACCAACAATTGTTTGTCTATTTAGTATAAGAAGTTAATTCATAACTCACAAATCCCGATGCCGAATTAAAGACTTTGTTGATTGGTGATTTGTTAGCACCTTTATAATTTGGAGGCATGCATTAACTCTCAGAATTCTCCAAAACTAACTCATCTAAACTCTTCCGAATCAAAAGAAAAATCTCAAACTTTCATAAAAAATATTACCTGCTCATATCTAAAGATAAGAACTAGCTATTAGAAATATTTGTTTTGTTTTTAAATATAAAATCTTAACTCATCACCTAAAGTTATAATTTCTTACTTAATCTCTACTTATTGATTGCATATATTGAGATGATTATTTTCTACCAAAAGAGGAACATCTAATACAAATGAGTATTTTAAGAAAGCCAACGCATAATTTTTTTACAAATAGCTAAGTTAAATATTTTTTTAATATATATAAATTAGTTATCTATCTTTCTTTTTTTGGTGATAAGCGAGCCTTTCTTTTTCTTCGATCAAACTATCGTTGAACTTGACTTGATCCCTTTCAAGATGAAGGAATCCATTTTTATATGAGCTTGTGGATCGTTCATTTTCTGGAACTTTAATTTATCCGTGACGAGATTTTCCAGCTTTTGGACATTTGACACAATATTCACCGCTCTTTTATTTTGATTCGTATCCGATTCTTTGTTTCTTCTATTTTTCAAACCAATCAATAAATCGAGTGGTTAGTAAAACACACATGCCCATATATACAAGCACCTTCCTTTTTAGTTCTGTGGATTTTGAAGCTAACACTATATTATCATTCGATTCCTATTTTGACTTATTGTCCAAACTTAGGAGAAAGTTAAAATTCGGGTTAAAACACTTTTAAAGCTATTGCTTTTGTTTAGGCCATCTTAGTGAATTGACATTGGATTAGCATCAAAATATATATAATTGTAACTGCAATCTCTTTAATTTTTTGACCGGAGCATTAATCTCTTTAATTTGATACTCAGCATATATCCAAAAATGATTATTAAATGATGGTTTATAAGATAGAAGATAATTTTTGAGCTTCTGCTTTCAATGAGATGGCAAAATTAAAATACAATAATTTTCCATCGATCGTACCAAATAAGATATAACAGATCAAATGAGACTATAGTCATGTACTCATCATGTTATTGCTATCCACTTAATTTCAATTTTCAAAAAATTAGTTAAATAATAATAATGATACCTTTCATAGACACTAAGCTTTAATTTGCAAATAACCTCTTAGCCGTTAAAACTTATCATGGAACTCATCTAAATTGTCAACTTTGTATGGATATACATATCACAACCATCAATTATATATATATATATATATATATATATGCCCCATTAGGTTATATTTTGTATGTATACAACTCCCTTAAACTTAGTTATACATACATACATATATAAACCCTCTAAACTGTAATATATATATATATATATATATATATATATGGTTTAAACTTCTCATGTTGCATGAGAAGAAGAAGATTCTACACACACATGAATGATGGGACCCACATATATATAATGCAATTATATATATATGTGGGTCCCACCATTTCATGTGTGTGTGACATTTAATACATTTCTCCTACAACATGAAATGTTTTCCCTATATATATATATATATATATATATATTATGTATGCATGCATGCGGGCAGATAAGTAATTAATGAACCAAATTACTAGTAGTATGAGAGTTACCAGCATAAATATAAGAGATTGATTCATTGTAAAGTTTTAAAACTTAAAGAGGTTGTATATACATAACATAAAGTTTATGGGAGTGATGTATAATTTTGTCTTATTTTTTAATATAATGATCACGTGCCAATGCAATGTAAGATCCTAAGAACTTGAACTCGAACTCGACCTCTATGCAATGAGGTAAATTCTTCCTAAAATATTTTATACATACACAAGAACTTGAACTTGAAAACTTGTATATATGTCGTCATATCTTCTTCCATTAGAATAAATGCTTGATAATTTATCATGATATTTTCGTTAACATATAAAGCACTATTAAATAATGATTCAGATTTAAGAAGGGATGGTACAGCCTATGCGTGTGCTTTTAGGCAAAGATCTAAATATCTTTGTTTCATGTAGAAAGTACAAGTTCCATATATAGATAACGGTACACTAGACACAGATCAAACATAAGTGTCTTCGTGTCTAAATAAACGCTACATTTTGTTTTTCTCTGTTTTTATTTAAATTTCCCTTTTCTTTTCAGCATATTCTCGTTTTCTTTGACACTGAATTTTCTCATGAGGCAAAAAAATTCAGGCCCCACAAAAATTATACTTTTAAATTTCTAGCAAGCATTGTTAGAACTGTTGGGACATTTTGTGTTGTAGCGTGAGTGTGAGATATATATAGTGTAAGAATTTATATATATATATATATATATATGGGTTTATCGTTTGTCATGTCACTCGACATAAGATAAGATTATGTCACCACAAAACTACGTCGTTTATATAAATTTTATTAAAAGATCCTTCATTTATTCCCTTAACCCCAAAACTATGTCGTTTTGAGAGTTTATTAATTTCTTTAACCCCAAAATGACATAATTTTGGGTGATTTGATATAACCTTTATAACCTAGTGACAATGATAAACGATAACCCCTATATATATATATATATATATATAGCAATAACATCATATTGTTGTATAAGAATATTTTCTTTTAGTTAACATTGAATGGCAAATAGATTGTCTATTGCTATTTTTGGAAATTGCAATACAATAACATTGTATTGTTGTATAAGAATATATATATATATATATATATATATATTCTTAATATTTATTATCTTAGAAAAACTATAATTGTGAACGAGATGGAGAGGGAGAGAGATCAATGGCCAAATCATGACCAATTCAGATTCTAACAAGGATTAAGTTAATGAAAATTAACTTCTCATCATTAGAATTCATGAAGAGTAAGACTAAATATATAGAGAGAGAAGAGTTTTAATTACACAATTATGAAGAACCACACCTTTATGGCCCATAAATATTCCAAGAAAATCAGTCAAGATCAACTTGATAAGAGCTTCTTAACACTTGTCGCCCTCACACATTGACAGACACACTTTTTAAAATGTAAATAATGGGAGGAGTTAAATTGAGCATGAATTGATGGAGAGGTTTAATTAAATTATTAGGTTTCATCATTATCAAGTAAAAAAGCTGATAATGTGGACCAACCCTCAGATTTGAATTTTATTTTGTCAAATCGACAATTCGATGGGCACGTACAATTAATTTTTTACAATATGCGGAATATTACATGACACAACCAAAAAAATTTCAGTACTTTTATAGACAAAATCAAGCACACTAGAAAACATAATCATATGTATTGGACTCTAGTGAGAAAAAGAAAAGTAGAACAAGTACAAGAGAGTGAAGTCCATGGAGCATTATTACCACTTGCAATTGAAATCCAACTGCCAATAATCAACACTATGGGTGTATTTGGGATAGCCGCTGATAGGGAAAAAAAAAAAAAAAAAAAAAAAAAAAGTTCAGCAGTTGAGAAAAAAAGTCTATTAAGAGGAAAAGCCGATAATTGAGTGTTTGAGATAGATCGTGTTTGATAGGCTTTTAAGTTTGGTGTAGGTTTTTTTTAAGCTCATCGGGTTTGTTTGGGATAAAGATCAAAAGCTAAAATAAGTCCATCAGAAGCTAAAAAAAGTCAATCAGATGTGAAAACTTGTTTTTTGGTGTTTGGCAAAACTTCATTATGTGATAGGCTAAGTCTGAAGTCACTTTTTTTGTAAAGCCACTCCTCTAAGCTTTCAAGTGTCCAAGTTATTTCGCCACTACTATCTCAAACACAAATCACATCAGAAAAAGTCCAGCAGAAAAAAAAAAATCCCATCAGCAAAAGTCCATCAGAAAGAAAAGCCACTTCTACCACCGTTATCCCAAATGTTTCCATTGTTAGAGTTTCTTCTACTTCACAAACATCAAGCCTATACCAAACACAAATCACATCAAGAAAAATCCATTTAAAAAAAAAAAGTCCACAAAAAACAAAAGTAACTTCTAACAACCCAAATTCCAAAAGGACCCTACAACAAATATGAAAATGTGTCATGTGAGAATGAAGAGAGAGATGGGCGTGTGTGTCTGTGTGTGAGAGGATGTGGGGCAGGTAGTATAGGTGAAAGGGGAACCATAAGAATAAAAATCTTTGCATTGATATGCAAGCAACAGCCAGCCATCACATTCTGTTGCATCCTCGTTTTGTTGCTTCTCATCACTTCCCTCCTTTTCACTTTTGTCTCACTCTTTGGATGGATCTCATTTCATTTCATTATATTTCCCCTCCATTTTTTTACAATTTCAAATCCTTCATATATTTAATGAATGGACTTCGTTCTTCATCCTTATAACACTACTGCTGCAGCAATACACCCTTTTTACGTTTGTTTTCGAAGCCTTTCTACATCTACATCTTGTTTGATTTTATATTTGAAAACGGTTTTTTTAAAAAACTTGTGTGAAACACTGTTTTCCAATAATTTATTTTTAAAAAAATATTTTTAAAAACAAAAACAATTTTTAAATGTTTTCTTCTCTTTGTTTTTCTATTTTTTAATTTTTGAGGTTGTCACTTATCGACATCATTCGGGCAATGACCACTTTGAAAAAAGATTTCTTAAAGCAATTATCTAAACATTGTTTTTTAGAATAAGAAAAAACTTGATTTTAAGAACAATTTTATAGAACTTTTTTAGAAGAAAAAACAGAAAACAGAAACAAACAATCTCATTTCGACATAGAAAGTAGGCTTGTACATCTATTTCCTGCAATAGTATAATAGTTGTTTGAGGATTCTTTTCAGGTTTTTTTAAGCCTTGGTTAATGGTTGATATGCACTCCCTAGTCACAAAACTATTTGCTATTCAATTCCTTCTCACATCCAATAATATTTTGAGTTTTTGCTCCTCTTAGTATCCCTAATATGTTAATTGTGTATCGTCTAATACTACTTTTAGTTTTAAATATAAAAGTAATTTAACTTTTTTGAGGGATTAAAGAAAACTAAATAAATTATATATTAAAGTATTTATAATTATAGTTTTCCTTCAAATTAATTCGTATGATTTATAAATTTATATATAATTTAATGATAAACAATATATACTATAATTAAGTAATTTATATAGCTTCTTTAATATTTAAAAAAAAAAATCAATTAACTCTTATATTAAGAATTAAAAAGAGTATAAAGTTAGAATTCTCTATATCCTTGACTCATCAAGATACTCTATTTTAAATCTTGTAAACAAAGAAAGTTGCCACACACAAAATACTTCACTCGATACAAATTAGTCAACACTCATTATTCTGTTCAAAAAATTATTCGACCAATCTGATTATTTAAACTTTTTTATTTTATAAAATCAAAGGTTTGTATTTTTTATTCACTTGATCATATTAAATATAGGCCACTCATTTTTTATGCATTTATGGTATTGTATGGAATTTTCAATATACAAAATAAATGTCTATATATGTGTGTGTATTTATACTTACTATAATAAATAAAAAAACTCAAGCAGGCAGTATTATATTTTTAAGTTAGGAATAGTATTGCTTATTTTCTAAACTTCATGTGATCATATACAAGACCCACCTAGCTATATATATATATATATATATATGGAAGGGTGTTGTGTCTGACGGTGTGCTAGAAACACGTCCACTCACTCAGTGGAATAGACATACACACACATACATGGTTGTAAAGAGAGATTGAGGACGTGGTTGCTTCTTCTTCATTAAGAAAGTATTTTCGCACGTGTTCTTATCTTTTATGCGTTGAAATTAAAGCCAAAAAAACGAGAGAGAAAAGTTAGAAATGATCACGATAATCTCAACAATCACAGTAAAAAATTTCAGTGATGAGTCAAATTATTACAACAAAGTTTCAAAATCGCAATCTTTATTTTGTGGGGCATCTGGAGGACATAGTGTAAATATTTGTAGGCTCTGTATTACATAAAGGTACCTATATAAATAATAATAATTAAATTAATTGTAAATGAGCACGTTATTTGCATTGACGACAAACTTTGCCACCTCTCTCGTGAGCCAACATTTCATAAAGTATCTCAACACAGCTGAAGAATTATAGTTCGATTTGAATTATGATTATTTAATTTTTTTTTTTTTTTTAAAAAACACGAATATATATAGATTTTCTTACCAGTTGCAATTTGTAAATATCTACTACTTATATCTAACACGATAATAATGCATGTAAATGCGAAACATATTACGTGTATATTTGTAGCTTTGTTAAAACAAAAACAGAGTACTATGTATTAATTTTGACTGTGGCGTTGAAAAATAAGACAATGCTGGTAGTAACATTAAATTTCCTGAACATAAACGTTTTTCCAATTCATGTTGGATCAATGTATCCACTTATTACGTGTCCCATATGTGTAATATAGTATAATTTTTTCTTTTTTATTTTTCAAAACATATTTTATTGTGGTAGTAAATATGAGTAAATCTATGAAAAAAAAAAAAAATCTTTTCAGACGAGTTTAATAATTTTATCATCTCAGGATGATGAAATGGCTAAAAGCGTTTTAGAACCTGTTTAGATGGGCTTTTAAAAAAATGACTTTTTTTATATTGCTTTTTAAAAAAGTACTTTAATTAAAAGTTAAAACTATTTTATGTTTAGATACACCATTTAAGAAGAACTCTTAAATAATAATAAAAAATTGGATATTAAAATAGAGAAGTATTTGTTTATTAGTAAAATTACCGAATTAGGCATAATAAATCATTCTTTTGAGATTGTGTTCTTCAACTCGTTTGCAAAATCAAACCCTTGGATTTTCTCAACTTCTCAACCGGAGGCGAAATCAAACCCCCGAGGACAAGGTTGTCATTTTATTGAAAATCAAGAATAATTGGTGTCAAAACAAATCACTAAAGAAGAACCAGCCTTTTTTTTTCATTCTCTCTCTTTTTTTGCACTTGCTTTTTTTTTTTAAGCTACAAATTGAAGCTTTAAAAATTAGTAGAATTTTGACTTTTTTTTTTTTGTTACTTTTTCTTTTTTTAAAAATTTTTCATCCACACGCATTTATTAATTTAAAAAAAACTTTATTTTTTTAAAAAAAAAATCTTTAGAGGAAAAAAAAAAGACCATCCAAACGGACTCTATAATACATACCATAATGGATTCAAAAACATTTTTTGTCAATGGGATGATAAAACATTAGTATAATAGAATCGGAGTATTTATAAATAAATATTATATCCCTTCTCAAAATTATCCAAAGCCCGTATATAAGTTCAAAAGAAATCGCAAGGCACAGTTGGCTAAGACGTCGACCTTCACCCTAAAAGGGAGGAGGTTCGATACCCGTTGGTCAATATAAGGGCCTCGTTGGTGAGAGATCCGTAAAGCGCTTTGTACACGTTTTTGAGTATGAAGGAATACTTCGGTCCCGATAGGGATACCAGTGTCTACCCCTCTTAAACTTTTCATTACAAAAAAAAAAAAAAAAAAAAAATTGTATTTATCTATTTTGTTATATGCATATATATTTTTATAATTGGGACCACATTTAATATATCCTAACCAATCAACCTTGAAAACCGTGGAGGTGCTACTATCTCACCCTCATTTTATAGGATCGGCTTCTCTCCAGTTACACTCTCATTCGCTACCCTCTTTTACCTTTAAACTGTGTTGTTTTGGTGTAAAATAAGTGCATCTCCCTCTCCTTCTCTCTCTTTAAAAAAAAAATATTTTAAGATATTGTGGGTACTAAAAAGATACTCTAGGATACTCATCGGTACTGAAAAAATACTTACCGGTATTTTATGATCTTGAATAATTATTTTAGAAACTTAAAAAAATATTTCAAAGCATTGACTCGATACTAATAAGATACTTTAGGATACTAAATGGTATTGAAAAACTATTTCATGACCTTGAAAAATTATTTTATTATCTTAAAGTATTTTTTCAATTTAAGATCATAAAAATAAGATCTAGTTGACTTTTTTTAGAGAAATTAAAAAATCTAAAGAAGTTACTTAAGCATATCATATGTCTAAATTATATATCAATCTACAAGTTAGGTAGATTAGTTTGGAAAATATTAATTCAATTAACTTCATTAATCTTCATAAAAATTAATCAGGTCTTATATTTAAGAACATGACAGATAATTTTTTTAGCTTATCTAATCTTTTAAAGAAAGTGAATTGGGTTTTATATTAAGATCAGTGAATACATTATTGCTCCTTACTCCACCAACACCATAAAATTATATCTCTTCAAGTTCATTTTAAAAAATGGAGTAATATGTGGTTTACCTCTATCCCATTCATCATCCTAGTATGTTTGTCACCACAGTTGCTTCCAAAATTTTAGTGTCTATTTAGATAGGCAATAGAAGATGATTCTTCAACATGGTTTACAGAGTACAACATAAACATGAAAGATAAGTTTTATTTCGATTTACATGAATATGATTTTGTTTGTTTGTTTGTTATACAAGTCAGTAAACAAGGAAGGAGAAGGCAGAACCCTAGCAAATCTCGTTTTCCGCTGTCCCAAAAGCAATGCTATGACCCAAGAAAGTGAAGGAAAAAAAAAAAGAAAAAAAAAAAAAAAAGAGGACAACGAAAAAAAAAGGGAGAATTCATTATATATAAATCTAATTGAAATACCAAAATCAAAATTGAGGCATGTACTTTTAATAAATTATTAATGAGGCCAAGAGGCCTAATTGAGAATTTTTTTAATGTTATAAAAAAGGTAGAACATCCTCCTATAATTAAAAAGGAAAATTCAAGGTAGTTAGATGCTGCCCCTATTTATTATTTCGACAGTATTTAATTCATAGTTTCTCTTTATTTTAATTTTTTTCCATAAAAAAATTAGTTAGTTTGTTTTATGATTTGTCTTTTTATAAAGGGAAAATATCATATAAAGCTACCTAGAATAGAAAAATTCTAAATGAGGTTGATAAATTCAATAAATCTTTAATTAGTCATTGACCCAATTATAAAATTTTAAAATCTAGATTAAATGATGTTATCGCCCCAATCATAGTCTCCTCTCTCCTCTTATAAGGATTTAGTGCTTTATAACTTTTTTTATTATACGTGTAAATATATGTTAACTTTAGTATATAATAAAATAAAATATGATTAAGTTAGATCAAAAAGAATTTATGTTTTGTGGAAGAATCATGGAATAATTACAGCCAGGAGAAAAAAAAAATATCTACCCAATGTTAATTAAATGATTTCTAATCGAATATTGAGAATATAAAATTTTTACTTGATTTTTTGTTTAATTAAAAAAAATTAACCATGTTAGTAAAAAAAATAACTTGGGTGATATAACAAACTGCGTATCTAAATTTTCATTAATGGTTTTTTGTTAAGAAAAAGATATTTATTAACGTTAAAAACAAACTATATATAACACAAGTAATAAGTCTAATTGTGTTATTGATGAAGATTGATTTTCTTTTTATTGACAAAACACTAATTCGAGTTCCTTCAAAAATAAATTTTTATTCAAAATATTTAAATAAAAACATTTAATTGATATTTGGGTATTGCTTTTCTTTTTATTTTATTTGTTTTACTCAAAATATTCTTAATCATTCTTCCGAACACAAAAATTCCTTTGTTTTAAATGAATTATATTATATTTTATTGTATATTAATATTAACATATATGCACACTTATTAAAAAACTAAGTTAAAAAGCAATCAAACTCTTTTAATAAGAGAGAGGGTAGATGAGACTAGGATAGTGAAATAAAGTCAGTTTACCGTATTCCGAATAAAATTATTCAAATTTGTATATATCCTATATAATCACAACAAATATTTTTGTCCAACAAGGATATTATATAAATATAAGTATAAATCTATATGTGCAATATAATTTTTTTTTTTAATGTTTATATTAAAAAGCTATGAAAGATGGATTTCATCAATTAAAGAAAAGCTTATTTTTCAATTCATTTTTTATGCCCGCATTGGCATATTTTTACAAGTCATATTTAAAGCTTTCCACGTGTTTAATTATCTCATGTTTTAATGTTTCAGAAAATATTAAAATAATTCATTTTCTACCAAAGCAAGCTTAGAAAATTAATCACAAAAGTTAATAACCCTATTCATATTATCTTCACACACTGTTGTGAGATAGTAAGCGGTTTCATCTCATCAAGAGAAACAAACAAATTCAAATCCTAGGAAGCGCATTATTAGGAGAGCTTTAATCCTAATACCCTCAACCCGACTAAAACTAAGCTTAAGTCCAAAGTGATTTGGGGATACTCCGATTTTTTTCTTTTGGTCAAAGATATTTATATTAATACTGCAAACCAATACACTACATGAAAACAAAGTGAGAGTAAAACATAAACAAAGACAAAATAAATACAAAGCAAGCCAAGGCAAATACAACAGAACAAACCAAATACAAAGTGAACCAATCATCACTGAATGAAGAGTTGGGAATAAAAGTAAAATCATAAACTACATCACCCTCTTGGATACCCAGGTTAGAAGTGACAATAAAGAAAGTATTGGTTGCAAAACCTACCCAATAGGTCACATCTTCTTATAAGCATTAGTTGTAATTAGAGTAGCTACACAATTTCTCCGTCTTAAGGTAAAGATCACGAAAACTCAACCTCGGCAAGAAGACCATGACATCCTAAAGAACGCTTACGCTCCACCGTTGAAGCAAATTTGGTGACGACGAGCACATACTAAACACCACCTCTTCATAATCGGATCTCGATTTGTTTATTATTTGACAAACCAAGAACACCACCACTAAAATCAAGAAGAAAGGACAGACATCCTCTTCTCTAACGAAGATCACCGTGGAGGAAGACCCCGTCACGTAAGCTCGCACAAAGGCAAGAAAGAGAGATCTCACAACCTCGAGAAAGATCTAGAGAGGGAGATGAAAATCTCATCCTGAAGGGGAGGAAGACCACAACAAACAAAAATAAGAGGAAGAAGGTTGTAGTTAGAAGATCCGAGCTCTAATCTATTTTTTAGACGCAACCATGTTTGAGGATGATGCTCGTTGGCATGTAATGGTGAAAAATGCCGCCAACGAGAAAGAGGTGAAGATGGGTTGCAAGGCAGAGAAGAGGAAATTTGTGCTGAAAGAGACAGAAGAGAGACATAAAGTGATGCGAATATTGGTTTGTTGGGGATACTCTCATTAGATTTCACTCCAAAAATAATAATATTCCTCCTATTCTAAATGTAAAACATAATTGATAATATAATTTATACTACAAACTATATCATATATATTTTAGACCGAACTAAATACTAAATACTATATTTAGACCGGAGGTAGTATAAAATTTCATCCAATTGATTTAGTGCTTACAATATTTTTAAAACAAAATATTTTATTCATGTTTTGTTAACAAAAATGTATTTTTACTGAACAATAATAGTCAAATTAAATAAAAACTAGTCAATCTGTCCCACATAAATACATGCATACATACATATATATATATATATAGACACACACATATATGCACCGTAAGACAAATATTAAACCTGACATAATAGTAAGAGATGAACATCGACGTGCCTGAATTTGCACCGAACACACATGAAACCACACATTTTGGCATCAACAAAAGCACGCAGTATGAGGGTACAACACAAAATTCTGATAATTTGTATAATTGAAATGAATATAATATATATTGAAAGAAATAATAGGAAGAATAAGAGTAAATTTGTCGTTAGTGAGATGTGGGCGGTGAAAGACAGGGTAAGAGGTCACAAGCAGGACAAGGTGATAGCCTTTACAACTCAGTATCAAAATCATCATCCATTTTCCTCATAATAAGTTAATGACCTTCTAGTCCCCTCTTGTTACCTCACTCCCCACTTTTTCCCTACACTTTTCTTTGATGGCCTCTCCCCCACGAAGCTTTCCCCCTTTATTCCCCAAATTGCCCCTCCAAACTCCAATCCTATCCACTGGCACAGTACCCTTTTTACGAGTCTAGTGCTAGTGGCAATCCATCCAATCACACCCTCTCACATATGTTCGTCCCCTCTATTAAAATACTCCTTACACCTCCCCTACCGTCCTCATTTCCTGATCTCATATCAACCTTTCTCTAATGCCCTGCTACCTTCATGACATCAAAATTATTAAGTAATTACGAGATCTCGGGTCAATCCCACCCCCCATATTCAAAAACAAAAACAACAAAACAAAACACTAACTCGTCCTCTTTACCTTTTCAAGAAGCTCCCGCCCCTTCCATTACCTAAAATAGCACTCATACTTATCTACATCTTTGTTTATATATAATAAATATCTCATGTCCTTCATATAAAATCTCATTTCTAACATATAAAAAATATCTTATATTTGTGTGTGTGATTTTCCAATAAAATATTCACTACATAGTTAATGATTATTACTAGTATGAAACAAACCTTGAAAAGCAAAGAACAGGGCACCTTGCTACAAATTAAGGTGAGCCATCTGGGACTATGATGATGACCATGGTTGTTAAATGTAGCCTCAGTAAGATAGTTAGTCATCAAGAACTCATTTTCACTACCAATAAGAAGTTTGAACGTAAGTGAGGTGATACCAAACCAAACTAGAAATCTAATATAAATTGCTATATTCCCAAACATGTCCCATCAAGGCTCCTACCCTACGCCAAGCCCATGTGACCCCCAGATGTTCACCAACATCCCAGCTGGCTTACCAAGCATGTCAGGTTGTAAAGCCCACACAAAACACTTATCAATTCAACAAATCATAATCTTTTTTACCTACTTTTACTCTAATCAACGAATGCATCATCCATTCCTATAGCTAAATAGTTAACACAATCATAATCATCATCATCATAATTTATGTCACCAAATGTTTCCAACTTTCTCATGTTTCAAGCTTTTGTTGTTTCATATTCTATCTTATATTCCCCCTCCCATGAGCTTACCCTTTGAAAACTTTTTCAACAACAAAGTGCATCAGAATCTGTGTTGTTGTTGTTGTTCTTTTAAGCTCCATTTTGGATTCATTTGATCTTCTCTTCTTCTTCCTCATCACCTTCTTCACCTCCCTTGCTGCAACTGTCCTCTATCTCTGACTCTTCTTTAGGACTCTCCAAAGCTCTTTTCTCTTGCTCTTCTTCTTCGTCATCCACACCACCAGTTGTTCTTCTCAGAACCCCATTTTTTGGGTTCCTTTCTGCAGCCAGTTTCAGTGTCTCCAACAACTCCTTCACTGCTTTCTCCTTGAACCGCCGGCTCTTGATCAAAACCTCGCTGATATCCGCCGGAGTCATCTGTGCCTTGTCGATAACTTGCTCCAATTCCTTCATCACTGACACCTCCAAATCACCACCTTCATATCCCAGATAGTTCTTCAAAAGAATCTTCAGAGCCGAGAATGAACAGTAGTTCATGAAAATGTGCATATCCATTCTCCCACTTCGTAACAGAGCAGGGTCCAGCTTCTCAATGTGGTTGGTCGTGAACACGAAAATCCTCTCGCTCCCACAACAAGACCATAACCCATCAGTGAAATTCAACAATCCAGAAAGCGTTATTGAATTCCCACCCTCTTCACCACAAGCAGAGCCGCCACAAGCACCTCGTAACTCAGCGGCAGGATCGTAGTAGTTCCTGGAACTAGTATTGTTACTGTTCTTCTTCCTGTTGGTCAAGTTGATCGAGCAATCAATGTCTTCGATCACAATGATGGATTTAGAACTCGTCTTCATCAGAAGCTTCCTCAACTCTGAATTGTTATGAACCTCGGTCAATTCCAAGTCGTATATATCATAGCCGAGATAATTCGCCATTGCGGCGATCATACTGGATTTTCCGGTTCCAGGTGGCCCGTACAAGAGGTAACCTCTTTCCAAGCCCGACCCGTTTTCTGGTAGAACGATTGACCGTTCGCAAAATCTTGCAGATCTTCCATGATCTCCTTCTTCCTCTCAGGGTCCATAGCTAAAGTATCGAACGTGCTAGGATGCTTGAACGGCACCGATTCCCAAGGGTGACCCCTAGAGTCCAAGGAACCGCCTCTTGAATTCGTGTACAATAAACGTTCCTGATTCTTCCTCCTAATCTCATTCGCTTTCTCCATAATGTAATCCAAGTAGGAATAGAGAATCAGAGATTTATCTTTCTTCATGATTCGGAGCGTGAAACCTCGCTTCTCGTCCGGCAGCGGCCGCCACGAGAAGGACTGGGCCTGCCTCTGCGTGACCACGTGTTCCCACAGCACATTGACGCCGTTGAAGGTGTCGACGATGCTGTCATTATTGGCGAGGCCGAAGGTGAAGCCGCTGGAGTTGAGAGCGCGGGTGAGGCTGAGGCGGTTTCCGGTGATGGAGACGGAGGAGCTGAGGTAGAGCTGGACGGCGTTGTAAAGCTCGTTGGTATTAACGCCGTCGATTTCCGTTATATCGAAGTAGCAGTACGATGAGAAGCAGTTGAACAGGCGGTTAAAGAACTTGACGGTGGCGAAGCGGAGTTCCGGAGGGAAAACCGTCTGGAGAAGAGTCTGACAGAAAGCAAAAACGCCCAGAATCGACGCCAAAGAGGTCCAGAACTCTCTCATTTTCGCTCAAATTTCTCAGTCTTCCAGAACTCCGGTATGAATTCCAAGAAAACCAGAGAAGAAAACAAAGATTGGGAAATTACACGATACGATAAAAAAACGCTCTTGCTCTATTTATAGACAGACACGAGAGGATATGAAGAAGGTTGTGGAGAGAAAGAGAGAATAAAGGCTCAAGGTGAAAAAGGAGGGATATGACTCTCTGATATAAAAGAGAGAGAGGTTGGGCAAGTACAGAGAAAAAACAGCCAGTAGGGAGGGGTGGCGAAATAAAACAAAAAGGGATTTGGAATTACAGGATTTATTTTTTAAAAAAATCAAGAATTAAATGGACCACCCAATAATAATAATTTCTTTATAATCAGAAATTGATGGTTTTTGATTGATATGAGAGAATATAAGGAAAAGGTACTCAATGGGGTCTAGTGCTAGTGGAGTGGGGTCTGCCTGCGAATGAAATGATTTTACACAGAGAGGGGCAGAGAGAGAATGAGGGTCGGAACATTGAAGGGTGACTTGTGAAGAAGAAGGGAGGGTTGATGTTAATTAATTATTTAATTAAAAAAGGGAAATAATATTAAAAAAAGAGGGATAATAATGGAGAAAAGAGAGGGATTGGGGAAATTGCTAGCTGGTATCAGAAAACAAACCCATTTCATTGGAACTGAATGGAGAGTATAAGGGAAAAGTGGAGAGAGGATTTCATTTACAGCTGGTGGCAGTGGCATATGGCAGAGAGACCTGCAAATGAGCAACCTTACAAGTTAAAAAAAGTTGTGAGTTTTGGGGGAAAAGATCTTTTTCTAAAAAAATCATAAAAAACCTACGTATCTGATGCTGATTGAGATATATCATGTATGCATGTGAGTTTTGCAGTTGCAGGTATTTTTATTATTTATTCTTAAATTTAAAATGCAAGAACAAGCAGTCCACCCCACGTATACCACCATTATATTGGAAGAATTTAAATGATCGTGATTATTTGGTTACATATGAATTTTATTTATTAAATTCATGATTTTAAACTATAGATTATGATAACTTCATAGTATCTTTTTATTTTTCTCCCAACGGTAACTTCATACTAATTACTGTCACCATTATATTAGTTGTGGGTAATTTATAAGATAAGTTATAAACACTACTTTTATATAAAATAGTACTGCTTGCGGTATACGTTTTACGCACAAAAATATTCTCTAATTTAGAATGATCATTTAAAGTGTTAAAAAGAAATCTTATGCTGCTATTTTAGGCTTTAGGAGGGAGAAAATGCAAAAACAATTAAAAGAGAAGTCGTCATGTACATATTATATTACCTTTGGGATGGAAGCAAGGG
Organism: Acacia acuminata; assembly: GCA_019022655.1. NCBI lineage: Eukaryota > Viridiplantae > Streptophyta > Magnoliopsida > Fabales > Fabaceae > Acacia > Acacia acuminata. Next base: position 2,614,497 of record JAFJYI010000097.1, on the reverse strand, counting down.
AAAAGGAGGACTCAAGTGAAGAACGATGTTGCAAGTGCTCCAAAAATTTTGAGAATTTTAATGAGCAAAAATATTCTCAAAATTGAAGGACAGAAAATTTAGATAAGAAGCAAAATTATTAAATTTGGACCGGTCACTACACCAAGAAAGATCTTAAGTTAAGGTCGATTAGATTACTGCAAATTCGAATTAAAAGCTAACCCAGCCAAACCGATAAAAAAATGAGGATATGAAGGTATTAATATGAAATTATAAAGGTAAAGAATCGATTTTTTTACAAATAAATCATGTTAATGCCCAATTGGATTTGGATCGATTTGTTGACCATTCAGCTTAATCTGGCCGATCCGATCCGAGTTTAATAACACGGATAAGGAGTGGAAGGATGGATAAGAAAATTTGTTGTGGCTTAAGCTTTCACGGGGATTCCTCAAAAGGTTGTTTATGCTCAACGTGTTCTGTGAGGATGAAATCATAAACAACCAAGATAATTAAATTCTATAATTACTTGGTTGGACTCAATCGGATTCATCTGTATTTGCAATCAAATTGACTTATAACTCCCAGGGAAATGACTCCATACACTGAACACATTTGAAATAAATACCAGAAACGTTACATACTGAAAAGGAACTCAATTTAAGAATGGGACAAGTGGGGGAGGGAGGGGGATATTTTCCCCTTCCCTTTCATGGGGTGTGTTTGTATTTATCTTGTTATTTTTATATTTTAATTTAATTTATAATTACTTAGTCATTTTTATGAGATTTTGTCATCTTATATTCTAACCCGTTGTCTTGTGCCCTTGTCTTTTGTCCAGAACACAGAAAGCAATCCATCCACTTATTATAAAATCTCCTCAAAGTTATTGTGGATTTGGGGGAATGTATATCAGAGTTTTTTTTTTTTTTTTCATAGAATGTAACTTATAGTTTGGATTGGAGGGAGTGTTTACTTATAAAAATCAATAATCAAATGATTATTATTTATAAGTTATTTCCAACATGTTTCATATAAATTAAGAAAAACGGTTAAACTTTGTTAAATCTGCTATAAAATTTAACATTTTTCTTAGCTTTTTTTTTTAATTAGAAATCGGGGGTGTCCTCCATAGACAAGAGAGACTAATCCTCATTCGCACCGTAGTCGTCCCGAAGGAAAGTCTTTGGCCCAAATAACCTTCCCCATACACTATCTATTATATTGTACTTGTCATTAAAATAAAATCAACACAATAATAAATAAATAACAGAAATATACATTCATACAAAAATTTAAAGAGATGCATAATAAATAAAAAATATATATATATTTCTCTCCGTCTCATAAATATGTTGGGATGAGTTTTTTTTGGTTAAAAAAAAATTATGAATACCCGTCCCTCTGTTTGACCAAAAAACCAATTTACTCCCTCAGTTGGTAAATATGAGCCTCTCACAGACTCACACACATATATTTTTATTGATGCATATATATCAATAAACCTCTGGTAAATTATTCCAGCAATTATCACTCCTCGGTCCTATTTATAAGTCCAGTTTGACTAAAAAATTTGGTCTTTTTTATAAGTCCATTTTAACTAAATAAATGAGATTGTGACAATTTTGCCCATAGTAATAATGATGAGAGAGATTGGCTAGCCATGTTGAAAAGAGAAAAAGATGAGAGAGATTTAACAATAAATTTTAAAAGTAGTCATTCATAAATGAGGATAAAGTTGGAAATTTGTTCCATAATCATTGAGATTCTTATCTCTCATTAGTATGTGAGATTTGGTTAAACCTGACTTATAAATGGGGCCAGGAGTGATCTTGGAGTAGTTAATGTTTTGAAAATAATTAATACATTCTTGGTCATAGTCCACCAGCAATTACTGCACACGGAAACCAATGGAGAGTCAAAAGATTCACAAGAGGGAAAAAATGTTAAATATGGATAATATTCTGCAAAATGATTATAGCAACAGCTATAAAAATTACACTTAAAAAAAAAAAAACTCTTCCAATTTTGTGCATAAGAGACGGTTTCTATTTGTAAATAATGTAACTTATAATTTTTTAAAAAATAAAATCTCGACCTCAGAAATAAGACCGGAGGATCAAATGATATCTAAAATATTTTTTTTGACTATATTTATAATTTGGTTATTTGTGTCTTATTATCCGCAAAAAATAAGTTAATACCAAAATAACTATATCCTCCTTCCTAACTTTATATTGTTTTTCCAAATTTATGGTAGTAATTATTAACATTAAGAAAATTTATTAAGAACTTTAATGATACAAGTAACTTTATTAATGATATGATATAAATTTTTAAATATATTATCTCAAATTTTAAATATAAGACATAATTTATTTTATAAATTATATTCTATAATTATCAGCGAAGGAGTAATAATTACATTAATTATAGATAATTTTATGAATGAATATAATAAAATGCCCTATGGAATTTAAGGTGGTGGATAAATAGGGGGATCGGTGCGCGAGCCACTAGTGTGGGATGGCCGTACTACGAGCAGATTTGGAGGCGCGGGAGATGATTATGAAAGGTGCTATGACTACACGTGTCATATGTTGAATAGCTTGTTTGGGATCCGTTTCAGGCCATTAAAAGTGATTTTTTTTTTAAAAAATGTAAATGGACATAAAATTTTTTTATACAGTTATCTTATATCCCATAATTAAAAAATTTCTATTTGTAAACAAATATTAAAAGTTTCATTTGAAAGCTCGAATGATTGTTGCAAGCAAATATTGAAAGTTTATTTTGAAGGCTTCAAGAACAATTCTAAACAAACACTAATTTTACTTCAAAAGTGTTAAAAATGATGAAATTTTGCCTGGATTGTGATCTGCTTATTTGGATTGTTAATTGATTAAATATGTTAAAAATTTGGAAATCTAATGTCGTCGTCGTGACTTTTGTTAAGGTGTAAATTTACTTATGAAGATTTTAAATCTAACTTTGAAAAAATATAAATTAGATGACACATATTCTTTGTCCCTCTGATCCTATTTATAAGAGTGTGATAAGCGAAATAAGAAATTTAAGAAGTTGTTAAAGTAAGTTAAAAGCACAAATAGTAGTTGAAATAAACCTTTAAAAAAATAATAAGATACTCCTATCTTTACACGCAGTGTATGTATTACTACTAGCCTGCTACACCAGCAAACAATTTAATTCAACTTGGATTAGCGAGTGTATGAGTAACTCTTAAACGATAGTTTTAGAAGTATACCGATATAAATTTTTTCTAAAATACTTATTTTATAAACAGTAAAAGTTATTCTTCAAAAACAAATACAATCACTTACTCAGTTGGAAAGTAGCGAGTTTGATTGTACTTGTAATGTGGATTCCTCTAGCGAAAATTCACACACTATATTTTTGTCACCTCTCAGATTTATAATTGAGCTTAAACTCACAATATCACCCTTTAAAAAAGCTCAGGGGAGGGAAAAGAAGAAGAAAGAAATAAAGAAATATTGGGTACAAAAGATAACCCGACCCGACTGCAAACATGCAACAAGAAACACGGCACAAGATCAATGATAAGAGGCGGAAAAATAAGTCGAAGGAAAAAACAAAGGGCGCCGCCGCCACCATTGCCGGCACGGAGGGGTCTTCCACCGTGGGCGCTCCTAACAACGCACGCACGAGCATCTTCCTACATAGGAATGACAGTGAAGGAGGCTCAGTTAATGCAGGAGAAGCCACCAGGATCAAGAACCAGAAATTAATAGTCACTCTCTCCCATGTTGTGACAGAGAGAGAGAGAGAGAGAGAGGGCCAAAGCTAATCAATTAAGAAGCAGAGAATCATGTAATAGGAATAGGGTTTTCAGAGGTTAGGGGAGGGAGGGTAGGGTAGGGTGTGGAAAGGTGCAGTTCAGGGTATGATGGAGGCGCGGTATCTAAGGAAGAAGGAGAAAGAAGAGAGAGGGAGTGAGGTGACGTGAAGCAACCAAAATCCAAAAACCAAATAAGAGAGCGATGGCATCACGCTAACCCCAAAAGATTGCTTCAGCGAACCTCAGAACTGCTCAGTCAGTCACAGCCACAGAGACCCAGACACAGTCACACAGACCATCTGCTCTCTCTCACTATCTATATGTTTCTCTCTCCTCTGTTCTTGTCCGTACATTTTGTTCATGCCTACGTCAAATCACCACTTTTCTTCCCTTCACGGCTCTTCATTTCTCATTTTTATCTCCTCTTTCTGTTATAATCCCGGAATATAAATCAAAACTCTTGCTTCTGTCACTAGATTCTCTTTGCCACCATTACAACTAATAACCTAAATTCTCGCCCGAGCTAACAGCACTAAATATAATTTTTTTGGGAAAATCCTTTTCAGGGCCCATGTTATCAAAAAAGAGTAAACACCCTATTTGGTCCCTAAAAAAATCACGGACCCCTATTTAGTCCCTCAGTAAAAATAACTCCTTCCGTAATCCCTGTAAAATCCTAAACCCTAACCCCTGTAAAATCCAAAAACCATCCACGTTAGTCCTTCCAGGTTGAAGAGAACACATGCAGTGAAGTGTCCCAAATGTGGTTAAGGAGGAGTTATTTTTACCGAGGACCAAAAAGGGTCCGTGATTTTTTCAGGGACCAAATAGGGTATTTACTCTATCAAAAAATCAAAAAAGGCCCCAAATTTCTGAAAATCCCAAAAAAGACCCATCGGAATCTACGTGAGTTGTTAACGGGGCGATTTAGTTGTCAAAAAATTGTTGTTAATGTGGCTCATAACAATTTTTCGACAACTAAATCAAATCCCGTTAACAACTCACATAAATTTCGATGGGTCTTTTATGGGATTTTCATAATCTTGGGACTTTTTTTGGGATTTTCAGAATCTTGGAGTCTTTTTTTTTTTTTTTTTTTTTTTATAAAAGGGTCCTGAAAAGGATTTTCCTATTTTTTTTCTTTATACTTCATAAAAAACGTGTTTAATTATATTAGGATTGTTCGTTTATTTTTTTTGGATGATGCAGGTAAGATTGAAAGAAAATTAGGAGCTAGAGTGTGACAAACGGGTTTACATTAAGTGTTTCTCCCTTATATACTTCTTACATAATTGCCTCTAATTAGAGGGACAAGCAATTTTTTTAAATTTTTTATATATATTCTATATATTTAAATTAAATTATATCTTTAACTTTCTCAAAGAAAAAATCTAGCGCCCGATCTCAAATTAATTAATTTCTAGGATACTTGGTGTTGATATATTTCGAATGCGAACTATAAACTAATTAATTTGAGATACTTGGTATAAATTTTTTTTTTAAAAAAGCATCATATAATTTAATCAAAATATATAGAATATAAAAAAAATTGTTTGTTCCACTAATTAGAGGGACAAGTATGTAAACACATAAAGGAAAAGACCTTCCGTGACAAACTAACCCTTACTATAACATGGAAGAGAGAAAAAGAGCAAGGCATCCTTTGGGAAAGGATTATTAGTTTAGAAAGAGGAGATGGAGATATATGCCCTGGATAGCGGTTATAAAAATGACTTTTTTTGATAGGCTTTTGCAAATAGAAGATAAGATATAAGTGAAATTGTATATGTTATATGTTTGGAAAGTTATTTGAGATAGAAAATGACCAAAATTGCATAAATCTTATCGAATACTACGATATATCTTAGTTATATATATTGTGATAATTAAAGATAAAATTTTAGATTTAAATTTGATAAAAATAAATTATTATTACAAAAATTTAAAAACTCTAAAATAATTAATTAAATATATTGTAATGGATAAATTAGAATGCATACAAATGTATATTTAATAATATATTTCTCATTGTATCACCTATCCCAAACATTTTTCTCCCGAAGTTGAAAAAAATGACTTTTATCATATTTTACAATAAGTCTATCAACCTCGAAGCTATCCAAACAAATTCAATATTGGGCATTGTTTGGGTTAGTGGTAGAAGCAGTGGTTTAAAAAGCTATCTGACTTTAAAAAAAACTCGGTAGAAAAAAAGTCAAGTTATAGATAATGATTTGTGTTTGGATTGATGGTGGTAGAAGTGACGAGGCCCACGTTAAAAAGCTAAGAGCTTTTTGGAAAAAGGCTGGATTATGGAGTTTTTTCCTTAACTGCTTTTTGAATAAGCGTTATGAGCTTTAAGTCCCAGCCAACTTAACGCTAAACTCAAACACACCAGGTTAAGCTTTTTCTCCAAATCCTATTAACTCTAACACAAACGCTCCGAACGTTGATTCCAAACAAGCCCATTAGCTTCCCCCTTCTTCCGTTAAGCTTATTTTACTATTTAATTGGCTTTTTGTCTCATCCACAAGCATGCCAAACATGTCCATAATAAGTGGGTAAAATGAGAAAGTGAGTATTAATTATTAGGAAAAACACTTCTTATATTGTAGAAGGAGTATATTCACGTAATATACACACATGAAATGGTAAGACCCATATATATATAATATATATATGGGTCCCATCATTTCACGCTACAGTAATCTTCTTATTCTCATACAACATAAGAAGTTTAAATCCCTTAATTATTAGAGCAGAGAGGAAAAACATTAATTAAAATGGATGTGACTTATATTTTAGACAACCCCTTTATTTTAGAAGTGTTTTATATTGTAGATCAGACAATATATAATAAAAGACATACTCCTCTTAGTACTCTAGTGGATGAATTTTTTCTTCCAAGCACCTCGTAAATTTTTTCGTATAAATATATATATTTTATTTTAAATCTTTCTTTATTTTCGTCTTTTAACTTTATTCTACCTGTATATTAAATGAGAATAAAATTAAAAAATTGTTTAATTTTATAACAAAGGTAATAAAATTTAAAGTTTTTTTACAGTTTGCTTAAGAAATGACGGAAGTGCCTTATAAGGAGAGAGTATTTGTTTTAAAGTCCCATAACCATGGGTAATTATTGTTTGTGCTCGTTTGGGAAGCAAAGAAAAGTGTTTTTTTAAATATTTGTCTGTAATTTAAGACAAAAACTCCTCTTACATATTTATTCTCAATACTTTAAATTACTTCTAAGAAACAAAAATAGACAGGTCTTGCTAGATAGCTTCTTTTTTCACCTTTCTTTTATTTTCCTTAGATTAATTTATTTTAAGTTATTTGTTTGAGAGGAATTTTATATCGGTAAGGTTAGTTTTCTTATTGATTTCTTTCATTTGTCAAACGGGTAAATATTTGAAAAAACGAAAAACGATGCATGAGTTATGGACAATTCAATCACCCATTCGTCCTTAGAAAGAAAAAAAAAATCATCTTTCAATTGGTGGAAAAATTTATCTTGTGGATTGTTTTCATAGTTTTCTAAAAACGATTTGGTTGTGTGGTCCATTGAGATGTTAAATCACAAATTATATTATGGAATCATGCAATTATAGGTTTTTTTTTTTTGAACACTTCAATTATAGGGTTGGATACACGATTTTAATTAAGTCTAGCATTCGATTAAAGTATATTTTATGCCATCCAAAATGTTCATCTTTATTGCTTCATAAGGAATTGCTTGCTGATATGGCATTAATACCATTAAGTAGATTGATGTGGATGGGTGACTAAAACTAATACTGTATGGCTTATATATATATATATATATATATATATATATATATATGAAAACCAAAAATTATATTAAAAAAATATAAGAATTGGAGTGAGTTTAACCCATCAAGTTAACTTACCATCCTATAATATTGGACTCGAACTTGTACAGCAAGAAATGTAACAAAACAAATGTTTCATTATAATTGTTTTTAGTTCAAAGTTCATACAAGGGGCATTGTAAATTCAGGTTCAACAACGACTTAGAAGTCTACAACAACTATTTAGGCGGGAAAAAAACAAGAACTTCAAAAGTATGGAACCCGAATCAGGTTTCTTTCATTTTTTTTTCCTTATCATCTTTCATCATTTCTAAATCATGTATGTTTTTTTTTTTTTTTTTTTTTGGCCAAATAAATCATGTATGTTCAATCAATATGAAATGTCATAATAATATTTTGAATTTTTTATCCTCTTCTTAATCAACGACTTATATGGGCTTATAAGGAATAATGAAAAAAATAGATCACGAGAGGATTCCAAGGAACCTAGCAGGCAAATAAATGTATTGACAAACAAAAATAATGATTTTTTTAAAAAAATTTCATGGGCCTAGGGTGGCCTATATTACCTTGGCCCATACAATTGTTTTGGGCTTTTCGGCTTGATAGTAAAGCGAGCTGGGCTTTGATGATCTCATTACCAAACAGCTCAAACCCAACAATAGGCTCCCACCTGGCCGTTAAACACAACAAACCAGGCCGTGGGACACAACAACCGGTTTTTTCACAGTTCACTCTCGAACTCAGTTCGTCCTTGCAAAACACTTCCTTTCCTCTGAAGCTGCATGCCTCTTCAGTAGAGGCTAGACTAGACTACTACCTAGTAAAGCTTGTACTCTTCTCTTCCCTGAGCTCTGGATTAATTTCTTTTGGAGTTTGCCGGTTTCTCGTGATTTCTTCGTTGGTTCGTGATACATATTTTGTTGGATTGCCAAGAGCTGTATTCAAATTCAGGAGTAGTTGTTTTGAAGTTCATTGCTTAAACAGATTTCTCTCTTTCGTTCTTCATCATTGATTATTGAACTGTCTAAGCACTTCTATTTTGTTCTTTTAACCTTATGGCTATTATTTTTGAATTATTTCATTTACTGCCACTCTGTTCGACCTATGTGATCGTGCAAAATACTATAGCGTAGGTTTTCCAGATGCTATGTGTTAAACGAATTGCCGGAAAGTCACAATCGATACTTCTTCTTCTTAGGATAGTTGTACGTTATAAACGAAATGTGTTATCTTTTATAAGTGTACGAAAGGAAATGATGCTTATTTTTTAGGCCAAGAATATGGCTATTTTCGGTTCTGTAGATATGCCTTTAGTTCGGAAGAATGTGGCCATTTCGTTATTGACGTGTACTGGCCGATGTCAAAGGCGTATATTCTGAATTGTGATTAATGTCTGACTACCAACTATCAATTGCAGCCAAGGTCATCTGGTAAAGTCATGGATACAGATGAGGAGTTGTCAATTCTTCTCGAACTATCTGAATATGACTCTTTCTTTGATAAAAAGGAGGTAAAATTGAGATGATAGATTTTTTTTAATAAGTTGCTTAGTATTTATTTTTGGCTTTAGTCTCTCTTTCTAATCATATGATTTCACGCAAGCAATTGATTTAATATTATATGATGGAATAACGCACTATACAAGGAAATCTATATTCCTGCCAAGAAACTCATAAACTGTGAGTTTGTAAGTGGCATGCTGTTCTTTGTTGCTTTTTAAAGAGTTTTAAGTATGAGGAAAATTTGACTTCTAGATGGCTGCACACCATATTATGTCGGTCTGTGTAAATTTTAAACACCATAGGTTACGTCAGTCATGAATGTTCGCTGCTTCTGATTTCAGTAGTAATAATAATCGTTTGGAATTTCCTTAATTTTTTCTTGCTTCTTAGTCCTAAGTTTTAAATATATCCAACTGATTGACATTTTTTTTATCAGAAATTACTACAAAGTAATGGTTTTAGTTCCAAGGAACGAGTGTGTCTCTGGAGCCCTTCAAAGCCAGGTGGGTTCAGTGATGCTGTTAAAGGACTGGTTCAGATTGCAAGAATCATACATTTGAATGAGGTTGGTTCTGTTACTCCTCTCTGAACTGCTTAAATTGAATAGTGCTCTAAAAACATATATAGAGTTATATACAACCGATGGTTTGTTGGATTAGGTGATTCTTTGCGTTATTAGGATTACCCTCTCAACCTTGCGTTAAAATTACTCTTTACGCTTCCAAGCTTCTGTATGCTGTAATCAAAGTAACCTCTTGATCTAATTAACGGAGAAAAGTAGAAATAAATTGCATCCTATGTCCCCCCCCCCGCGGGGATCATTGCAGGGACACTAACTCATTAAATAACTGATTTTACTGAATTTCAGGTGGAACTTTATTTTGCTGATGATGCACGTACATCAGGAGAAATTTACAGCCCTAGGAATGAGTTAGAGGCTCTCAATTCTATCATTCCACTCATTGACACATTACTTTCTAGTTGTAAGCATCCTCGCACAAATATACTGCAAGAGTTGCGGACAACAATTCTTGCCTTAATTTCTGATCTTGGGGACAAGAAAAGTTTGGGATCAATAGTTGAAAAAGAGCTAGGATGTGAACGCGAAGAACACCTATTAGAATGGGGTAAAAGCAATGGTGTAAGGACACAATTACAGATAGCATGTAAGTTTCAGTATTCCATATTTAATTTGCTTTTTCTAATGTTCTTTGGTTGCAAGGAGATGGAGTTTTTTTTTTTTTTTTTTTTTTTTTTGCTTCAGACAATGATTATTTCAATGCACATTGAAGTCTTTTTCTCTTTTTCTTGCCTGCACTTTATACCAGATGTCAAAGGAGCAGGTCGAGGTGCCATAGCAGAAAAAGATCTTAAAGTTGGAGATATTGCTCTAGAAATTCCAGTATCCATTATCATTAATGAGGAGCTTGTGCGTCAAACTGATATGGTACTGGTCCTTGTTGAAAAGCTTGAACATTTCTCCTTTAAAATTTCTTTATGAAACCTACATTGGCCAACTGCCATAATTGGAAACAACTAATGGACCATGATCAATTATTTAATCATGTATTTATTCTACCTTTAGCATTCTATACGCTGCTATAATGTTTTAGACTCATAATAGATATTCATACCCTATATAGTATATATCTGCACGTCATTTATCTCAATCCTTTTTTTCAGAAATAATTTTTAGTATGATGCTAGAAAAATGTGCATAAGAAAAAATCTTTTGCCTGTCACTCTATATTCTCAAATACTGATTGTTGCCAGTCTTATCTTTCACAGTACCGTGTCCTAGAGAAAGTTGAAGGTATATCATCTGAGACAATATTGCTATTGTGGAGCATGAAGGAGAAGCACAATCAGGATTCAAGATTCAGAATTTACTTTGACTCACTTCCAGAAGAATTTAATACCGGTAATTTAACTGCTGACTTATGTCTTGTACTGCACTCATGTACACATTAATTCTGTATTGTTGAGCTTCACAAATACATAAAATATGTAATCATTCTGAAAGGATCCTAATCTAGGAAGACAAAATAGCATCAGCAAAGGACCAACATGTTTTTAGGGTTCAGGGTTTGACTTTCCTATTTTGATATAAGTTTAGGAAATTAGCTGTCAGGTAGGATGGCTTTTGGGTTTCTGTGAAAGTTGCTTTGTTTTGGTTATTTAGCCGATGGAGGCATAGGGAGAGGGAAGGAATTTTTTGAGTGAGAGTTGTATTGGGAGGAAGAATCAGGGACGACCTGAGACTTTCTTGGCTGGTAAGGAGTAGTGAGCTCCTATCAGATTGGCTGGGAGTGTATTTTTCTACTCTTTCAGATTACTGTAACCCTTTTGGATATCAGATTATCAATCTGATTAAACATTAATTCCAGAGTTCTTTACTGGTTCCTAACACATTCTAAAATAGTTAATTGAATTGACCCAAAATTGCAAGTCAGGGTGATTAAAACTCATTATACTTCAGCATCTACAATTGATTAAGTGTGTTGTTTTGGGGCTAAAATGTTCTGCAAACAGTTACTCTAGCTCATTTTAGAGGCATCCCTGTTGTATTTTTCTGTGTTTCATAAATTTGCTAATTTCTCTTGTAAGCGCTCCCCCTAGGATTACTTCATCAGCTGTTGTGGAAGATTGAGTGTGTATGCACTGACAGATAGATTGAAGAGTAATTGCAATCAGATACCTCAAAAACAATATGGGTTGGGCTAAACTATTGATGCAACTATGTAACATTTCAGGGTTGAGCTTTGGTATTGATGCGTTGGCAACATCCGCAGGAACCTTGCTCTTTGAGGAGATAACGGTAGCAAAGGAGGTAATTATGTGTTCAATTGTTTTCATCTTTTTATTGATCATTTGTTTGCATTGAAGATCCTACATCTTTTGGGTTTCAGAGTAAATCCAAAAACCTAAACTTATCAATTTATTTGGCTTATTGATCTTATTAATGTCATTTAACCTGCTTGCTTTATCTTCCCCTTGTTCCCACTAATTCACCTAAAAATAAGAAAGAATCGAGCATTGTCTAGAATATTTCCCTATAAGTTTGGTTGACTGGGTTTTCAACTTTACACAAACTGCAAGGTTTATCCTTTCATTCGCTTTTACATCAATCTGGTTTCTGGAGCAATGAATGATACCTGCACAATCATGAAAGAGATCTCTAGGAATTCATTGAACTTACTTTATTTTATGGCAGCACCTTCTTGATCAGTATGCTCAATTATTCCCTACTTTGAGCGATACTTTTCCTGAAATATTTCCTCCAAAGCTGTACACATGGAAGCAATTTATTTGGGCCTGTGAACTCTGGTACTCAAATAGTATGACGATAAAGTTTTCCGATGGAACTTTAAGGACGTGTTTAATACCTATTGCTGGATTTCTTAATCATTCGGTATGTATATTCACTGTCTTTCTTGTCTCCCCTTCCTGCCTCTTTCCATAGTTCATCCTTTCTTCCTAGAAATTTAAGATTCAATATTTTCCTAATATTGTGATTCAGTGAGTGAAACAAAGGTAGTTAAAATTCAAATTACATGGACTCCAATTACCTTGTAAGATATGCATATTCTTCGGGAACAGAATTAGCATTGCAATTCTCGATGCTTCCCTCTTTATCAATTCAGATTATGTCATGCTTAAGGTGCTCACATATTCTGATTACTGAAGTACAGCTGTGCCCACACATTCTGCACTATGGCAAAATAGATCCTGCAACAAATTCGTTGAAATTTCCTCTTTCTAGACCATGCAAATCTGGAGAAGAATGCTGCTTAAGCTATGGGAGCTTCTCTAATTCTCATCTCATTACCTTTTATGGTTTCTTGCCACAAGGAGACAACCCATACAACGTCCTCCCACTTGGTAATGGACATGCATCTCTCTCTCTCTCCAAATGCTTCTCATCTCAAGCAATGTCTAATGATTGTTTGATGTAGCCATTTGTCTTCTGGAATTTAGTGCCACTATTGCAAGTTTTTCGAAGCTCATGTTTTCTGGTAGAGAGATGCTTACCATCGTTCTTGTGCAGACATTGATGATGCTTCCTGCATTGATTCTACGGAGGATGAACCCACTTCCAGCTGGACCGATCACATGGTGCGGGGTACTTGGCTCTCCAACAACCGCAACATGTACTGCTATGGCCTCCCCTCCCCATTGTTGGACCATTTTCGAAGACGTGGAAATCCCAAGTTGCATACTAAGACCTATGTAATGACCTTCCTCTTATTAATTTTGACATTTCAATATGTTATCCACCTCTGTTTAGCAGTTACTGCAACAATGGTTCCTTCATGCTCTTTATGCATCAATTTTTCATTTCCTTGCAGTTGCAAGGGGACTTGGAAAATGAGGTGAGAGTTCTAGAAGATATCAGATGTATCTCTGAAGCCATGATGGCCAATTTGGATGACCCAAGTCTTTATGATGATGACAGGTGATGGAATTTGATAGTGTGTAGGCCTAAATATGAGTAAAATATAAGTTTCTTATATTGATACAAAATTTGCTATTTTGTTTATTTACAGAGAGGACTGCAGTTGGGATGAAAAATTGGCCCTGGAGTATAAAATTCAACAAAGACAAATTATCTCCTCTTTGTTAATTTCGGGTGATATTGGCATCGATATGGTCAAGAAGGAACTGCGCAAGTGCATGGCTGAGGACATTCGAGGGTAATTCGGTGTTTTGGATCAATGTTTTTTTTTTACCTTTAAAAAAAACCATGTAAATGAGCGATGAAAACAATCATACAACTTTCTCAATTGGAAAATTGATCAATTTGGACCACATCCTAATTGAACTGAATGGCTCATCAAGTGTCATTTTCTGCCTAAGTAGCTGACTTTATTGGTGCAAGGGGCAACCATAGAGATGTGACTTTAATCAAGAAATATTCTAACAACTAACAAACACATTAATCAAAAGGAAGAAATCAGCTATCTATCGTGAAGCCGTATTTATCTATTATGTACCCTAGTTTTCTAATCCACAATTATTGCACCTAAAATTATTATTATCATTATGATTAAGATAAGTTCACAATATTATTGACTTCAGGGGTGTCCTCCTTGTAAGTCTGGCTAACAAAACCATGTGATTCATGGCGATCCGATATTAAGTGCGGCCCTAGTTTTAATTACCCAACAACACACTTTATGTTCAATCTGTGATGGCTCCTTATTGTTATGCCGCTTGGAGAGTTTTATAATCGGAATTTTTGCCAAGTACGGGCAGCAATCTTCTGCAAGACGTGGTTGGACATTGTGGGAATCCTTTTTAGGAATTCAAAATAGGAGAAATCATTTTATCATACTTTCTTTATCTATTCTCAATACCACTTTTGAATCCATCATCACTGATCTAACCCTCGGAGTCTTTATGTAGTTGAGAATTAAACCATGATGTCCAGACAAGAAATAATGACTTATTCTACAAATAATTAGCCTTAGCTTGACAAAAAGAAATAATAAGTTAATTTTGTTCTTGTATTATTGAATTTAAGGGACATGTATCTGTCATTTTATATTTTATTCAACGAGGCGTTTGATATTGCAGTTCTCAATGCGTAAGGAGAGGCCACATGTATAGGTTAAACCAGCAGAAAACAATACTAATGAATATTGTCTATCATTGAAGTCGTCATATACATTATTGTTATGACCTGGATTTGCCTATTTTGGCCATTGCATGCTATGAACAAAGAGCAAAATCAGACTGAGTTTACACTTCAGAAAGGGGAAATGGAGCAAAGTTATGTATAAGTAATATATTGGGCCTGTTTGGATTGAGCGTTAGGAGAGCGTTAGGAGTGTTTGCGGTAGAGTTAATGGGCTTTGGAGAAAAAGCTCAACATAATGTGTTTGGGTTCACCGTTAAGTTCTCCTAACGCCAAAAGCTCTATAAAAAAAAGTTAGGAAAAAAGCTCAGAATAAAATGCTCTCGGCTTTTTGACGTTTCTACCACCATCAATCCAAACACAAATCATTAACTCTACCGAGCTTTTTTCTTACTAGACTTTTTTTAAAGTTAGACAGCTTTTAAACTACCGCTCCTACTGCCAACCCAAACAGGCCCATTATCCATTGTATAAAAAATATATAGGATGTCTTGTCTATAATAGTTACTAAATTGTTCAAAAATGGTTTTAGAATGGTATAACCTGCTTCTGAAATAAAATAAAAACGCTCGTTAGCTCTGATATTACGTGCATACAATATAATAGTATATTATGTATATGGCCCTCGCATGAATAGGCAGTTAGTTACTTTTTAATTCCTTTCCTGTTTGTTTCTACTTGGTTATTTAATTTATTCTACACTCTTAAATTCAACCCCTCATAAATCATTAATTAATATTAGCCATTGACACTATTTAGTACTATTAGCATTATTATTTTTAAGAGTAAATACTTTTGGGTCCTTGAAAAAAAAAACAAGGATCCCATTTTGGTCCCTTAAACAACGAAAACCTTAATTTAGTCTAAAAAACGAATAATAGATTGATTGGAAACATTTTTATTACTTCCGAAAATTTTCAAAAACTCTTTTTTAATCCATAAAAAAACGCCTCATTTTAGTTTCAGGGACGAAAACGGGGTCCGTTTTTTTCAAGGACCCAAAAAAGGTATTTTCTCTATTTTTAAATAATAATAATGATAGTGATGAAATACTCATTATTTAAAATATTTTTATATTATAAGATTTTATTTTATTTTATTTGGGAAATTGCATATTTGAGCGCTGAGGCATCGTGAGAATTTCAACAGGTGATTGAAACTCTTTACCGGAAACGATAAACGATCACAAAAAAATTGGGGATAGAAAGAGGTTCGAATCGCTTTAGCGTAGCCTCTCTTCCTCTCCCACTCTGAGGTTTCTTTCTCTCTCTCTCTCTCTCTCTTCCTCTCTGGCATAGGAGGGAGAGAGAACAAGAACCCACGAGCAATCCATCTTCCCCAACATCAATCATTCTTCACGGGCTAATTAATTGAACTTGGGTTGGGTTGAGTTGGATTTGCTTGTTATTCGGATCAACCTATTGATTTATTTTGGGTTTTGGGTGCTGTTCTTCAACATGATGTTGCCTAACAGTTTTGATCTCTGGCAAAAGGATGCTTTCTTCTCTGCGGCCGAGGAGGTCCAGGAATCAACTGATAGGTATCTTTTCGGTTGGATTGTTTTGTAATTTTAACCTCGATTCATTACATGACGTTGCCATAAGGATACGTGTTCATATGTATGTGGAATTACCGTTTTACAGAAATTTATTCCCTTCCCTCTTGATTTCTTGTTTTCCAGAATGGAATCAACATACAGGGCATGGCTAAGAGAGAAAAGAGAACGATCAATTCCCAAGTACTTAAATGAACTCTGCAGGGAGATGCAAACTGCTTTGGGTACTGCCAAATGGCAGGTATATTACTTTTTTTTTTCTTTAGCTTACTCCAGCAGCACTAAAAGTTCTTTAACGCATTTTCCTATTGCAGATTCTTAAATTAGTTTATCCTCTTCCTTTGTTCCTCCTTTGCCTTCAAAACTGAATGTTCCTTTTCAGCTTTTTCTTATTTGTAATTTTCTGTTTTGAACATGCTGTAATAGTTGGAAGAGTTTGAGAAGGCCATCAAGCTAAGCTACAGGCATCCTGATGATGAGGTTACAACCACTAGGCACAGACAATTTATTTCGGCCATTAAAAACCAAATTTCCCATGTTGAAGCAGCATTAAGAGAATCTTTTTTTGAGGAAGGAAGACAACCCTTCCGCTGGGTTAATCTGGACGAGGAAGATCAGGATGATTTCGCTGCTTTTTTATCCGGAACCTCTCAAAATATGCAGGGTGCTAAGTATGAATGCATAGAACTCACTCCTTCCATGAAAAATACACTTCAGGAGAAACAGATCAACAAGAAAGACGAAGTCATTGATGTAAATGCTTCATGCAATGAAAATATCTTTAGTGGCAAAAAAGCTACAAAGGATGCCATTTCCATCAACAAGGATGTAAAGTACATTGTAGAAATAAAAACAGATGAAGTTTCTGGAACTAGTGATGATATAGTTTCTCAAGCAGACAGAACAGCTAATATAAGGAAGACAGGTAGTTCTCCAAAATTTGGGGAGTTAAAAATCACGATTGCTGATGAAGATCAACAAAGAAATAAACTCAAGCATACTACTGATGGAAACTCTAAAAGAAAAGGGATCAAACCTGGCTTCTGGAAACATAAATTTGAAGAATATCCTCAGGCAATGCGAGCTGTTCATGTGTTCAATCAGGTTAGACTGACTAGTATTGAAAAAAATCGATGCATGCAAAGGAAAGCTAAAGATTTTGTTCTAAACATCCCTTACTTTGCTTATAGTCACCAAATGAGAAAGTTTGTCTCAGTATGTAGCTGGAATTTCATTGGGCTGCATTCAAGAAAATATTAATCAGATTTTCATGCTTTGCAGTTTTTTGGTCGCGTGGGTTGTTTCCAAGGACAATTCAATAGTTCCCTACAGTTGCGTTCTCGCTGTTCTGTTTCAATTATGCTTGCTCTAATGCTTGCAATGTTTCTCATCGGTAAGGTTTCTTTTTCTTTTTCTTTAAGAATTCTTAACCTCTTCAAATTATCAATCTTTCATTGTTAATTTTCTATTCTGCCCCATCCGATATTTGGCAATTCACCCTATCATTCAGTTATTGCTTACACTGTATGCAAATCTGAGTTGTCAATTTTACTATCAGTGGTTATCTAGTCTGCACTTTACTCTCAAAATTGCAACCCGCACTTTTAGGGGCGATCCCCCCAGTAATTTATATCACGTCAAATATTGTGTCACACCACACAGCATTATATCTAGGTTTTCACTTTTTCTTTGCCTTCATTTTATATGACATTCCATTCAACGTTTTGCTTTATTTAGTCTCTGAATTAAGCACTGCTAATCAAGGACTTGATAATATGCAGTTCCCTTTGTGCTTTATTCAACTTGAGTTAAAATGCTGCTTCACTCAACCAGATGAAGAGGTATCTCCACAACCTTGGTTTATTTGTTTATTTGATTGAAAAATATATTTGTCTCTAGAACTGGGGGCAAATGGACAACGGCTGATTAGATGGATTTTGATGGATGCTTAACAAAATGACACATTTGCCTGTTTATAATCTCATTAAAATGTGTTTTTTTCTTTTCAAAAAATCAAACCTATCAGGATTCATTCTATAGTTTCCCCATTAATGGGAACATGCATCCGATTCATTCACTATTTTAAAGATGGTTTCTCGCATTTTCTTGTCTAATTTCAACATATTGCACCAAAAATCCTATAAACCTAAAATCCTGAACTTGGAGCATAATCAAACCAGAAAATAATTGCCATGGTACTTAGAAATGTTGTTTGACACTAGAAGATTAATCGGTTTTGTCAATTCAAAATAGATAATTCCATTGAAACAACTAAATATTTTGTTTAGTGTATGCTCTTAGTAGATTGAATTGTATTAGATATTGTGCCTGATCAGACTATTAGTCATGAAACAAATATATCACCTTTACTTGGTTTTTTTTTTTTTTTTTTTTAAAAAAAAGCAGAAATAGTAAGGATTGAACCCTTGAGAAGAAACACTTAGATTTTTAACTAGCCACAGCTACTTGAAACTGATTGACACATAAGTTGTGAGTTATATTGATGAATTTGTTGTGGATAAATTGCATTACCCTTTTCAATCAGATTGGCAGTTATGGTTAATTTGCTTATTAAGGTCTTTTAAATTAGCTAGAAGCAATATTTGGACTTTTGCACACAACAAACATAGCTTCCTTGATCCGTTCATTAGCCCAAACACATAAAGGCAATTTCTTCGGCTGGAACATAGGCAGCCTACTACTGTATGAGAGATTCTGCAATAAATTTTTTCCAATAACTCAGCTTCTATGGACAGACATTTCACTTGTCTTTGGGGTTCTGCAGGGTTTCTCCTGGCCTTATGAATGGCATTTTTGAGGTTACTGGCCGTGTGTTCATCTGCATGTAACAGAACTTCCCTTGGAATGAGGAAACGGTTGATTTAAAGGACAGTAACAGTAATTTTCACCATATATTGTCAAGAACCTGAGATTGGTTGAATCAATTTACCTAACAGGTGAATACTGAATGGTGATCCACTGAGCCGCGGCCGTGCAACAAAGATACAGGCGTCCTTTTTTGGAAAAAGAAGAAAAGGAAAACATATTTATGAGGCCATTAATTGTAAATGCTTTCATTTGATATCAAGTGTCACCATAAAATTGACGGCATGATAGTTTATAATGAGGTCACATTCAGGATGATGAGAGTTTTGTATTAACACCTATCATAAAGGAGTTGAGATTACCTTGCACAGTTGTTGCTTCTCTTGGAGTAGTTTGCGTTGCCTATATCTGACTTCATTGGATAAAATTTCTTGTTTGTTTTGTTTTATAGTTATAATATAATATTTTATTTTGAAGGATGTAGCTAGAGAATGACAGGACAATAGAAAAATTAAATTATTCATACTTAACCAGAATGAATAATGGGGATAATTGAATATGAAAAAAAGGAGTTGAAGTCATTTTTCGCAAGATGAGATAAAACTTCTTTCACATGCTTAACTTGTATATTGTGATTTTTTTTTTAAAAAAAAAACTAATCCAAAACATACATAAAGTATTGAAAAGTACGTTTGATTTAGTGCTGACATTATCTAAGTCAAGCTAATTTTAACTAGTTTAGTGAATTAGACCAATCAAATTTGACCCATTAAATAGATAATCCAACCAATTTTTAATTTTTTAATATTTTTTGAAGTAGAAAATGAATAGATTTTTTCAATAAATATTGAATAGAAACCAAAATGAGGTTAGAAGAACAAGAAAAAATCTAAACTCCATCACGCTCCACCCGCTGACTAATATGTGGAGGTTGACCAAAGATATATATTAAAAAAAAAAAAAAAAAAAATTGTCATCCTATAAGAAATCTGTTAAATAGTCACCAAAACGAAGGTCCTCTCTCTCGCTATTCTTTTTTTTTTTTTTTTTTTTTTCCGGTCAACACTCTATTGCTATTATGAAGCATTATCTGTCAATCCCTATGCATACTCGTCAATAATGTTCCGGAAGGGGTGGTCACATTTACCAATTACCACCATGCAAAAGTAACTGAATAGCGTCAATACAATCACAATGAATGACAACATTCTCATAGCCTTTAGGGTTTAGCAAGTCGTCCACAAACTAATGAACCCGCCCAAACTCATTCGAAAATTGTCCATTTTGGCCTGCCAAGAAAAACCTATAACGGGCGGGCTTGTATACTATATGGGACGGGCTACAAGCACACCCTAGGCCTGCCCATATATGTGTGTATATATAATATATATTTAAGTGTGTGTGTGTGTATATATATATATAAGTCTAAATTCAGACAAGGGATCCTATATTAATTTAATTTATCTCACACATGTGAGATAAAATATATATATTTAAATCTAAATGTATCATATTATATAAAAGGTGAAGTCAAATTTGTTCTGGAAATAACTTCTTTATGTTATATAGTGTGAAGTCAAGTTGAAACCGATTATAGATATCTTGTATTATTTATATGATAGCTTCATTACTTGTAATTAAGCATCTAGATCTTAGTCTAAGTCGGCATTAGAACAAGTGAATGATAGTATTTATGCTTGAAATTATCCTTGTCTACCATTGATCACACATTTAAGAAGTTTTAGCCATTGCAACAATTGTGACTAAGGAGCTTCGCAACTTTTAGAGGTGGATGAATATTTTCAATCCGATTTAATTGAATATTGTGTTTGGATCAAAATTTAGCCTTTTGTCATGGTGGGAAGTGCATGCTTTCAAGTATTAAGTTTTAGGGTTAATGTG
The DNA here is from genome assembly GCA_019022655.1 of Acacia acuminata. NCBI lineage: Eukaryota > Viridiplantae > Streptophyta > Magnoliopsida > Fabales > Fabaceae > Acacia > Acacia acuminata. The sequence continues at coordinate 2,593,439 of JAFJYI010000097.1, read as the reverse complement.
TAAAAATATATACGTGCTTTTTCCAAAAGTGCATTCCACATCAATTGCTTTTTTTAGGTGTAAAAGTGACATTGTGGTTACAAAAGTAGAGCAAAAATACCCAATGACCATTAGTTTAACTTTTTTTGTATTTTTAAGCCTGACATGGACGATAATTCAGCTAAATTTCATCCAGAACTGGAGAAAATAACGAAAAATGACATAGATATTTTAGAAATTACGCTTAGCCCTTCGTCTCAAATTCCCCTTAATGTCTCACAATATCAATCTTACCCATCGGACCACCCATCTTCGCCTCCTCGCCTTTACGTAATTTTTAAAACTATCTCGCCATTTTCTGTAATTTTCTCCAGTTTTTCACTGTCAACTGGGATGAAATTTAACTCGAGTCATTGTCCATGTCGGCCTTAAAATAAAAAAGTCAAACTAACAATCAATGAGTATTTTTGATCAATTTTTGTAACAACATATTTATTTTTGTATAAAAGAAAAACGGTTTGTGTTGGGTATGCTTGTAAGAAAACCAAATGTATATTTTTGCACCTTACAATTGATTGCACTTGAGTTGTTGGCTACATTAGTTTCCACATGTCTTTAGAATCCGCTTTTAGTACTAAGAGTTAAGTACTAGATACTTTTATAAGCTCCTTATTTTAAAAGATGGATGAGATGCTCATATGCACTCAAAATTTACTATGCACAACTCAAATCCCAAATTGAAGGAGTTGATATTGATAATTTTATGCATGTAGTTTCATGTGTGGTTTCAATAAGAAATGATAAGGATTATGGTGTTTTATTATTAGTGTTTTTTTTTTTTTTTTTTTGTAATTTATATTAAGAAATTAGTGACAACATTATGGTAAAAATGCAGTTGCATATTGAAATTTTATTTTTAAAAAGGCATTATCGGGTTGCCACTTTTATTTAAACAAAGGGTTCAATCGAACTCATTTAACATGGACTTTAACGGGTATGGGCTAGCCCGTGTCCATTAAGAAATAAATGACGGGTTGTGGACTAACCATCGGATAGCCTATTAAGGCCATTACATAGCCCTAATAACCTCTATTCCAACACATATGCATTCGATTCAGGATGCCTAGAACCTCTGCGATAGCTGGCGGAACTCTGATGAGTTTATAGATACTTTTGGGCCGAATATTTTGAACCATGCTGACGCATATCATCTCTCGATCGGCCCAAATGTTTTTAAAAAAGAATGTCAACCAAAAAAAGAAAAGAAAATACTCAGGGCCGGAGGTTCCTTCGTCGTTCTCAGTTCTCACCCAGTCCCCCATCGAACTCCATTCTCATCTCCTAAACAATTTTTCAATCCAAGAAATTGCTACTTGCAGTTTCGGTTTGCGTCCTGATCTGAGATCTAAATCCGGATTATTTTCCGTTTCTTGATGCACAAAGTAACCAGATTTTCACTCTGATCCATTGCAAGCTGGATCCTTCGCCCTAGTAGATCGGAATCTGGTCGTTGGTCATGTCTTGCTTAGCTCTTTCTTTACAAATTGCCAACGGATCCGACATCCTTCTCCAGACCCGCGAGTGGTTCCCACCCGCCCGTGCCCTTGGAGCCCTCTCTGCCTTCCGCCAAACCCGTCGCGCCTTGGCTTCCAACAAGAATTCTCAAGCATTCGGCGATGACGCCTACGCCGCAGAGTCCATCGGCGACGATCCGCTGGCTGCCTCTAGCGGCCAAGTTATAGTTGGCGTTGAAAGTCGATACCGTGTCGTATATCGGTTAGTTAATGGAATTTATGTTCTTGGCATCACCGTCGCCGATCACGACAATACGGTAAACGTATTTGAGTGTATAAATATTGTGAACCAAGCCGTTAGTGTCATAGTTACTGCTTGCCGTGGTGTGGAGGTTACTCCCGACAAACTTAGCAGGAAGTATGCGGAGGTCTACATGGCTTTGGATATTGTTCTTAGGGGTGTTAGCAACATCAGACTCGCTGCCATGCTGGCGTCGCTGCACGGTGAGAGCATTGCGAAGATGGTTCACTCCGCGATTGACTCCGAGAACAAGATCCGCGGTGCTGATACTTGGACTACTGCCGAGGTGCATTCGATCGAACACCAAGCGGGCATTGATGCGTTCTCCAACTCTCGGTTTGAATTACCGCCTGAGACACTTGCAGCTGGAGAAGAAGTCGCAGCTACCCTTGCTCCGGTGGCAAGTGAGCAGCAGGATGAGCAGCAGACGAAGCCAGAAGAAGCGCCCGCAGAAAATGATCCATTTGCGGCAAGTGATGCGATCAATAAACCCCGAGAGCTGGTCGGTGGCTTTAAGAAGAACAAAGATCCTTCAGCTACTGATTTGACTTTAGCATTGGCGGGGCTTGAGGTCACGACATTACCACCTCCAGAGGCCACCCAGTCTACCCATATCAATGTGGAGGGATTTGAAGGAAACTATGGTGGAGTAGAATTTAGTAATGAACAGGCAACTCTAGGGGAAGCTTTTGAATCCTTCAGTGACGCATGGGGAGGTGGACTTGATGTATCAGAGTTCGTTGGTACAAAGAAGGTTCCAAAACCCCAAGGGCTTGGTGGTCTTGAATTGTTACAGACTGGGCCAGATGTTGCTGTTAAAGCACCAGCGGAAGGTGGAGCAGGCAATCTTGAAAACTTGTTGGTGAAGAAAACGGAAATGAAGGGTCCTGAGATGTATATCTCTGAACAGATTAGTGCAGAGTTCAGAGAGTCATTGCTTGCAAGGGTAGGATTAATGGGTGTTGTATACCTTAGAACTTTGCCTCCTAAAACTGCTGGTGATAAGGAAACTGAATTCTCATTTCGAGTTGAGGGGACAAGTGCAGTTAAAAGATTTGTTATACAGAATTCTCGTGTCAGCTCCCTTGGCAATGGGTTGTTTCATGTGAGGACTGCAGCGTCAGATGAGCCTATACCAATAATCAAGTACAGTTTGCTGCCCAGGTTGACGCCATTGCCTTTGAGGGTTCGCCTTATAAAACGCCATACTGGTAGTTTGCTTTCTGTAATGATACAATACGCTTCAAACCCTAATTTGCTGGCACCTTTGAGAGATGTCATATTCATTCTGAAATTACCGGTTGACCCAACATTGTTGAAACTTTCACCAAAGGCTGTGTTGAATAGGTCTGAAAAAGAAGTTAAATGGCATGTGCAAGAGATTCCACTCAAAGGCTCTCCCGGTCGGTTGAGAGCAAGGATGCCAGTAGACTCAACTGAAGAGGATGAAGAAATTGAGGTGGTTGGCTTTGTGCAATTTTCCGTTGAAGGAATGCAATCATTATCTGGGGTTTGTCTAAGACCTGCCTCTGAGGGCAAGACAGATTTTTACGAGGTTAATCACAGATTTGAGAATGGAGTTTATATGTGCAATTGATTTGTCATCATATAGACAATAGCTAATTGGCTTTTCATTGTTGGTGAATGAGGGTATATTCTTTTTTTTATGTGTGTGTAACATTCTTTGATATCAATCTTGTAACTTGAACTCTGAATTATGTGAAACTTTTTGTCTGTGTTATTGTCTTGAATTCATGATTTCATATCAATGGTTAGTGTGGTTGTTTTTTTCTAGAATTTGATCTTCTTTTTATTTACTGGAATGCGCGCACACAAATTTCTATTAGTGAAAAACATACCTCTAGTGATAACAAGGATCTCTAGTAAACGTTTGAAATTCAATGAAACTCTGAATTATGTGGTTCTAATGTGTTATGATGCTTCCATGTATTTAGGACACAGATTCTCTCCATCTTTTTCATTTGATCCTTAACTTTAATATGTTTCAAGAAAGCACTAGTCAATGATTTGGCTTTTTCTAAATCAAGAAATTAAGGATGTATCAATGTTAGCGTGCCAGTCACATCCAAAGCTGCCAGTGCAGCCTCACCAGTTTCAAGCCAAGTGGGGTTTTGAGGCTTGTGCATGGGGCAGCCTGATGTGAGAAGCAGGTTATATGATGCAATCTCTTTATGATGAAGTCTTCCACAACCACAGGCTACTTGCACTGTGGCACAATACCATGACAAATGCAGAATCAGATAGTGTAATGTGGTACATGCTAGGCATGCCACTGGCGGTGGCACATTGTGCCCTATATTTGGGCATGTGAATCGGCTGATGAAATTTCTTCCTTAAATAACCCATCTCCACTCCAGAGCTGTTGAACTTTCCCAGGTCTGCAGCCCCACAGTTCACAGCCTTCCTGATGTCATTTCTTGTCAGGTTTGTGCTTAGCTTCGCTTCTCTATAGGTTTTTTGTTTTTTCGTCCATCTCTTTTTATTCTTCTCAATTCTGTTGTCTCATTTTATTTTCTGCCGTCTATATTTTTGGTTGATTTTTCTGCTTGTATTTCTTCTGGTTTTTCATCTTTGGTTTACCTCATAGCAATGAAATAATGCCTTCCTCTGTTCCCTGTTGTCTTCTTAATTTTGCCTTAAATTTGTTTTTATGTGTTGATGGACTATTTTTTTCTTGAAAATAAAGTAGGGAGCATTGTCATGTAGGACCATCACATTATATTCTAGGCTTGGTGCATTTGGATCTTCAACAAGGACAGGAGTTTATATAAGCTTAGCCCCCTTCCCTATCCATCCATTTAAAGCATGAGTTTCTTGTATGATTTCTATGATCATATGCACCATAAATCAATGTTGCAATGCATTGTGCTGATCAATAACTGAGTGAAGCGGGGGATGCATGAAAAATGATGCATCCACATGGGTAGCATATTACATGCTAAGCAAGAATTATGCCATCATAATGATATGGGCTGCATAAGTATTTAATTATTTCTGAAGCTAAGTGAAACAAAACACAACTTCCTTTCGATTCTGTCTGTTCTGCTTTATGTGGATTTGGTTAGCACGGCTGTTATGGCAGAAGACAGAAGCTAGAAACATTGATGCTGTTGGGTGGGAAAGTGCCAATTGAGTGTCTTTTGATATTTAAAGTCGTAACCAACATTAACCCCATTTTCAGAACGGAATGTGGAGTTGTGGACTCTCAACCATTACCCTTCCCGTAACCATTTATTTCTACGATTAAGATAACAGTAGAGGCTGCTAAGTTGTATGAGACTATCAGCAGTTTTGGAACCACATTGGAACCTTGGGAAAACCATGTTGTGCCACAAGTAACATTCTTGTTGCATTTGTCGAGTTTCCAACATGCTTTATAACTCTCAAGTCATTCAATTTAGTGACCTGAAGTTGTATTGGAAACATAATACTACCTTCGGTCCCAATTATAGGACCACTTTTATAATGCAAATTACACTACAAAAATAATCTTAAGTATATATTAACATCCAGACATCAGGGTAGGACTGCTAGATGTGAAGTGACGCATTGGAGATTTGCATCTAACCTGGGAACTTGTTGATAACTGCGTCCACAGTGCTGGGGGTGTTCTCATGAGTTTGGGAAATGGGAATGGAAAGAGTTATGCTGTGAATGGATTTGGTAACCCATCACTCTTTCTCTGGTTTGGTGGAAGAATTTGAATTTGAAATGGTATCATGAGTCTAATTTATTTCGCCCATCATGAACGGTGACTGCCCCCTGAATTTTGAGAGGTATCCACTCCCCACTTAGTTTTAGGCATACAAGAGGCAAAAATTTATTATTAAGTTCTCAAGGAAGCAGAATATTCATCAATATGATCAAATGGTGAAACTGTGTTTCCAAAGAGTAAAACGTTTGGTGTGCCCTGCCCTCTGAATGAAAGCCGATTTCCAGGCTCTACCATCATCATGTTGCCCACACAACTTCACTGCCTTCACATGGGCTACCATCAGCTTCGTCGTCCTAATAGTAATGCTTACTGTTACCAACAAAAGCTGGGTTTAGTGGAAGAGGTTATTCCCTCATAATATAACGGACTAAAGTTTGAATTTTTGTTAAGAGGGGTGATTACATTTAATGTTGGGTTAAGGTGCAATTTTACCAATGAACTATTGGTCCAGTAGCGTTCAACACAATTAATTATTAAGTGGTCCAAAAATACCAAAAAAAGTTTTACTCAGGAGTGTCCAGCACAACGCCGTTAGACAAAAGTTAACGTCCATTATCTAAGGTGCAGATTGGCCAACGAAGTTTTACCCCAGGAGCGCCCCGCACAAAAATGTTTCACTCAGAAGCGCCCAGTACAAAATTCTAAATCTTACTAAATTAAATAATTTTTTTTTCTCAATTGTCATTATTGAAAACTACTTGTATAGATATATATGGACAAAAATTACTCATTCTTCAATTTTGTCAAAATTATAATTTGCTAAAATAAATAAAATTTTTAATTAAAAAATTTAATTATATGATTTAATAAAACTCAAGGTGTTTTATAGTTTAATTTATATGTTAAACAATATATATATATATATTATTTATTTTTAATGGATATCAATATTGATACTTAATAATATAAATCCGGCAACTTGATAATATATTTGTTAATTAAATAATCTATTGATTATTTGTGACTTGTTGACAAAAAAAAAAAAAAAAAAAGACGCTTGATGAAGGAATTTTTTTTTTTTTTTGATATAAAAAAGTTTTGGAGGGTTCGACATCGGTCCCCCACCAAGGCCGGGCACGGCCTCATGAGCACTTATGAGCACTTGCGGGACTTACGAGATCGCCTACCAAAGGAGTCCTAGCGACGGCAGAAGGGATCGAACCCACGACCATTTAGGCCTAATCCTGGATCCCTTACCATCTATGCCAACTCTCATTGCCTTGATGAAGGAAAATTTAATAATAGGTTAAAGAGCAATTTTAATGGGTTAAGGAGCAACTTGGCCTACGGAAATTTTATTAACATTAAATGAATTTTTTAAATCACATAAATTTCTTCTAAAATAAAAATAAATCAAATAATTTTTTTGTTTAACATATATAATAAACTATAAAACACTCGAGTTTTATTTAAATCATATAATTATATTTTTAATTAAAAATTTTGTTTATTTTAGAAAATTATAATTTTGACAAAATTGAAGAATAAGTAATTTTTGTCTATAGATAATACAAGTAGTTTTGAATAATGACAATTGAAAAAAAACTTATTTAATTTAGTAAAATTTAGAATTTTGTCTTAGGAGGCGCTCCTGGGGTAAAAGTTCGTTGGCCAATCTGCACCTTAGATAATGAACGTTAACTTTTGTCTAACGGCCACTAGTGTAAAAAAAGGCTTTAAGACCACCTCATTTAGAGCGGATTATAGAGGATCCAGTCTAAAAAGTATGATCGGTGGCAGTTTCGTAAATATAAGGAACTTTTTGAACCGGATTATAAAGGATCCAGTGTTAAAAGTATGACCGGTGACAATTTCGTAAATATATAGAATACTTTTAAGACCGGGTTATAAAGGATCCCGTATTAAAAGTATGACCGGTGGCAATTTCGTAAATATATAGAACATTTTTAAGATTGGTTTATAAAGGATCCGGTCTTAAAAGTGTTTTAAAAAAAAGTATGACTGGTGGAAATTTCGTAAATATATAGAACACTTTTAAGACTGGTTGTTTCAAACAACCGGTCTTAAAAGTGTAAAAAAAAAAAAATGACCAGTGGAAATTTCGTAAAAATATAGAACACTTTTAAGACCCGTTGTTTCAAAAAATAGGTCTTAAAAGTATACTTTAAGACCGGTTGTTTCAAAAAAATCGGTCTTAAAAATGTTAAAAAACAAAGTATGGCCGTTGGCAATTTCGTAAATATATAGAACACTTTTAAGACCGGTTGTTTCAAACAACAGGTCTTAAAAGTGTTAGAAAAAAAAAAAAGCTAAATTTGCTAAACTTGTTAAGTCCGAGAGTCTGCTTTGTCTTCTTGGTGATATAACTTTTACTTAGTTATAGATTCAACGAGTGTCCTAAGAGCCTCACGAATCAAATCCTTAGCAAGAATGTCATCCTCTTCCTCTAACCTACTCGCAATCTTCGTAAGTCATTCCAAGGACCACACAATCAAATCCTTAGCAACGTTGGCGGTGAGATGTTTCGAGGGTTTTGTGATGGCGTCGATTCCAATCCTCGGCAACAATGAAAGCGTACTACTTCGAGGATTACGGGCGACGGCGGCTCCTTCCTCTTCGATCTATGACTCCTCCCACGCCTCCTTCACACGAGATCCGGCTTAAAATCAAACCCGGATCTCTTCTTGTGTAAGTCTGTTTATTCCTACCTTGACCGCTCTTCTTTCGGATCGGACTTCGATTTTGGTTGCTTGAAGTTTTGCTAGCATCGACAAGAGGATTTTGCTCGATTTAGTTGCTTTAAACTTGTGATTTTTTTGTAGATCTGGATTTCAATTTCACCTCGATTTTATATTGATTTAAATTTGATTTCCATAGTGAATGATTTCTGTTTCTTGTTATTTTTTCTTATTTACGGACTTTGTAATCATCTTTTTTGTTTTTCTTGTTGTTGTTGCTTCCAATCTTCTCTTGAATCTTTGTCGGCGATGACGTAGGGACATTCAAAATGTTGCCAGATCTGGTGATTTGGGACCAATTGTTTCATTTGGGTTTTTTTTTTTTTAAAATTATTCTGAAACACTTTTAAGACCGGACATTGGGACCATATTTTTAATACCGCTTGGAACGAGACCGGTTCTAGATCTGGTCTTACGAGGTGTTTTTTGTCCGGTCTTAAAAGGCTTTTTTGTACTAGTGGCCGTTGTGCTTGATACTCCTGAGTAAAACTTTTTTTTGGTATTTTTGATCCACTTAATAGTTAATTATGTTGGACGCTCCTATACCAATAGTTCATTGGTAAAATTGCACCCTTTAATGTTTGATATAGTTGTGTCCATTGTTTACTGCCATACATGCATACGAGGAGCTTCAAAATCCAAATCTGTGAAGCTTCTTCCTTCAAACACTGAGATCCTCACTGCCTTAAATATGAATGTAATGTCCAAAAATTGATTCATCAGATGGTTTCACATTCTAGACAAAGACTATAGGTGTACAATTAGCCGTTTCTTTTATTTTATATTTCTTCCTCCTTTTGTTGTAAAAAAAAAAATCATTGAATTAGTGGAATATGTAATATTTCATCAAACTAATCATCGTCTGTGACTCCTATTTGATGTTAGCAATCAATAAGACAAGTCCGGGAATAGTAGTTGCTTTTCCTAATGCACACTAGAATCATATACTAGTAGAACGCAAATGAATCTCTTTTCCTAGTCTAGGCATTATTAAAAATGTCTTATTGAAAATTTCGTTTGTTATTATTGAAGGCACTATACAACGTAGGGTCAGACGTTATGCTCTCAAGGATGTATCTTCTTTGTGATAATTATCGAGAGAATTCTTCTCTAAGTCTAAAACAGTCCAAAAGTAATTATTGTTGGGATTTTTAATTACACAGGAAAAGTTACAATTGTTTATTTTCATCAAGATCATCTCACGCAAATTCATAACTTTTAATTCGATAAAATCATCTTCACCAAACTGTACCCATATATAATTTCACGATCTCCAGATGCGATGTGATGTACCTTTTAGGGTTTGTTTGGCAGGAGGGGAATGAAGAAGAAGCAAGGTGAGGGAAAATTTTTATGAGTTCAATTTAAAAGAAGTGGATAATTATAATTATTGAATTTTAATGAAGAGGACATGTAAGATAAAATGATAAGAAAATTTTAATTAAAAACTTATAATCCCACCTTCTCAATTTTTTAAAATCAAATTCATTAAAAATTTCACTACAAAAAACGCCGGATTAAGGACGGAAAAACGCCCGATCAAGGATAGAATTACAAACAGAAGAACCTCCGTAAAAAATTACCAAGGAATCCCTCTGTAATTATTTGCAACGGAAATTACCGACGAAATTCCACCGGTACTTTGATTTGTAACGGAAATTACCAATGGAATTCCATCGATAATGTCCTTTGCCATGGTTTTTTCTACGACGGACTTTTTAAGTCGGACATCCAATACGGACTTTTTAAGTCGAACATCCAATTATCGACAGAATTCCGTCGCAAATCAAATTACCGATAGAATTCCGTCGGTAATCTAATGTTTTTTTTGTAGTGTTTTCCTACTCCACTTTCCTCCTACCAAACACCAAACAGACACACATATAGGAAATAATTGAAAACAATTACATTGGACCGCAATTACAATTGATCATAGCCACTTAATATCGCGAGTCATATCATGACTAAATTATTGTAATTTAAATTATCTAAATTTAATATGACGATCCACAGTTTTGGTGATTTGATTGTAATACTGTCAGTCAAACATCATAATTCTATTCCTTGCCTTTCTCGTCCCCCACAAGCCATTGTCATGCACTCATTTTTAATCACGCAAAATCCCAAGAATCATTAAAAATTTAAAATCTAATCCATTAACATGAAGGACAATATATTTCCAAGTGTTTGCTTTACCATCAATTTAATTAGAGTATGATAAAAAGTACCCAAGAATTATGCCCAAATACTTTTCATTATAAACATTAAGGTAAAATAGCACTTTTTGCTCTTTAACTATTTGGATTAAGAGCATCTAATACCCTAAACTCTTTTTAGGTACAATGTTGCTCAATATTTAAAAACGTCTCAATGTCCCTATTGCCGTTAAATATTCTCTTAACGGTCAGTGTTCATGTGTCTAATGAAATGAAGGATATTATTGAGACGTTTTCAAATACTCAGAGACAACATTAACACATCTGAAACAAGTTTAGAATATAAAGTGCTCTTAACCAGGTAACCATGTCGGATCCAGATTCTTTCATAATCCCTCCCCTCAGTATCCATGCATTCTTATCATCCAAAAATTGATTTAAGCGTCCAAAGAGAGACACCTCATCTACTTTTTAAATTTTCATCTTTACCGCATGCAGTAATTTAAAATAAATTAAGTGTCTCTTTCTGAACGCTTGGATTAATTTTTAGACAGTCAGGATACACGGATACTGAAAGGAGAGAGTCTGAGAGAATCCGGTTCTTAAAAATGCCTTTATTTTTACCCAAAATATTATGTGCCAAGAACATGATTGTAGTGTATTTGATAGTCACTTATAACTATCTTGGCCAGCTTTTGCTTCATCAACAAGGGTCTTTCGGCTGTATGATCATAAATACAGACAAAACAACAGTGGAAGTCCCTTTAATTATTAATGAAATTGAGTACTGAGTTTGATGAAGTTGGTGAAAACCCCTAGGAGTAACCTGCAGGTCACTCTTCTTCTTCATCAATTCTTCCAAAACACAGTGAGAGCTTCAATTATAATCTGTCGGCCCATCCTCCATATTCACAAAATGAATCTTTAATTATACAAAAGTGGATGTGTGTTCGATTCCCGCTGCCGTTGCTGGGACTTCTTTGGTAGGCGATCTCGTAAGTCCCCATTAAGTCTTTCAAAGAGCCGGGGCCGTCTTGCGACCTTGGTGGGGGTGATGTCGAACCCCTCTAAAACTTTTTTATATCAAAAAATATATATATACAAAAGTGGAATAGTTCGTCTTATCTCATGTTTAATATATATTTCTTCCTCTTTTTAAATAAAGAAGACTATATATCCTAATTATAGTTCTTATATAACTATGTTCTCTTGTAATTTTTTTTCTTGCCATTTCAAACTAACAAAGATGCACGTAATAGCCAAAATTATCCAGATTATGAACATGAGACAATATGTATAATTGTTGCATTTAATTCTAGAGGAATATTGCTCCAAACCTTCAATTTAGTTTGTAAATACAACTTTGGTGATAAATATTGTTTTGATGAAAATAAGATGTTGTTTCTTAATCAAAGCATAGGGACATAGAGTGAGTGTCTCATTTTTGTAGGCCCCAAGAATATAATGAAGGAATGTCTGAAAATGAAGCGTGTTCATAAGGTGAGAAGTTTGTCCATCACTTAATTTGAAGCATATGTTTCTATGTGACATGTTCTATGTTTGTTTCAATTGAAAATTAAGACAAGAAAATAAATTGTATAAATTAATTCTATTGGAAAAAATAAATAATATAATTGAATTTTGTTGCGTGTGTGTCCACTTTTCAGTGAAATTAAATGTAAGGAAAAAAAACACAGGAGACGTGGGCAAGCGCGCATCAGTGACCAAAATACAGAAGTAATGGAAGAGTAGGTTGCAACTTGGCCATTCACAATAACACATACCAACTCTATATTCTTCCAATTTCTTATCTTCCTTCTCCTTGTCAAAATAAAATAAAACAACTTTTCAAATTTATTGTTAGTAAACTAATTCTTATACACACATAAATTTGAAAGTAACAAATAATACAATAGATCCAGACATACATGCATGGTAAAGAAATCGGACCAGCTCGTCGGACCGATAACCTAGTGACCCGGTCACTTGGTCAATCTGAGTAATAATTATTAATTAATTAATTCTGGGAAGGAGTGATGGCTTAGGATTAACTTTGTGCAACTCAATAAGTTGGAAGGGTTAGACAAATTTGATTTTATATTCTTGGCGGAAAATAAAAAAGAGATCTTGAAACAACGTCTTGTTGTTGTTGTTGTTTTTTTAATTAAAAAAATAGCATTAAATTATATTTGTATATTAATAAATCAGTTTTGTTAAAATATGTATGGGTTATGCATGAATGTTTCATTTATTTATGTATTAATTTTATTTTTAATGAAATATTATCTTTTCATGATTTTATATAAACATTTTGTATATTTTAATTAAATTAAATTATTTTCATCATAGCACCCCAATTAAACCCCTTATTGTTGAATTAGTGTTTGGACGAATTCAAGATTTTTAATAGGTTGCATATATAAATTAAATGGACAGATTTTCTCTTCTTCCATCGATTCCCACCTCACTTTGACATTTTCCAAGTGCGACCTTATTACTTTTCCCATCTATTATTTAGTATTTACTCTTTATTTCTAGATTGGCATATTATTATTTTCGTGGGATTACGATCCCTTGTGTAATAATATATATATATATATATATATATATATATATATATATATCACTTTATAAGTTAGGCAAATTAGTTTGGATAATTTTTTTTTTTTTTTTTTATTAATAGGTCTCCCAATTTCAAATTTGTGAATTGAGTTCGTGTGTGGTGTGCATGAAATGTTGTAAAATGTTATTTTCTGTTTCTATTAACTCAATTATAAAACTAAAACTGATTAAAACAATATATCAGTGTATTACATAACTATTCAAGCCATTTTTTTAAAAAAAAAAAAAAAAATTGAAAGGCAAAATAATAATGATTGAATAGAAAAATTATAATGTCAATTTTTTTTTAAAAAAAAAAAATTATATAATATATTGACAAGTCTATATTTGAATGAATAAAATTAATGCATTTTTGTAGAATGGTATGATCTGAGTGGTAAGTGATATCAAACCCAAAGATAAAATAACATATTATTTTTATTTAAAAATGTGACGATTTGGTGGACCTTCTTTTACTAGTTTTTTTTTATTATAACAGAATATAAATATAAATAGGGGGATGAAGGGGAAAAAAAGGTGGATGACGTTCATGAAATGCAACAGCATCGATAAGTCTAATAAGAAAAGTCATCAAGTTATAAATACATTTGATCAAATTCAAATACAACTACTTGACGATTTGGGTAAGCAAATCGTCAAGTCACCCACATGATCTTGTGTAATTAATATATTTTTATATCATTTGTCATGTTACTTAACATAAGGTTATGTCAAGTTGCCCTAAAACTACGTCGTTTTGAGGTTAAAAGAATTAATGAACTCTCAAAACGACGTAGTTTTGGAGTTAGAGGAATTAGTGGAGAATCTTTTAGTAAAATTCATATAATAAATAAAAATACAAAAACACCCTTTATTAATTCCCCTAACTCCTAAAACAACGTAGTTTTGGAGTGACTTGACATAACCTTATGTCAAGTGACATGATAAACAATAAACCCCTTTATAATATATCAACAAAAAAATATGGGTCCAATGTTTCTGCTTTTACTCTAAAAATATTTTTTCTGCCACACTCACTGTGAATGAGTCCTATTGTAAAGAGAAAAGAGAGAAAATATTATTGGGACCCACTTACTTTTATGTGAGTGTGGCGGAAAAAATGTTTCTGCGCAAAAAGCATAAATCCAAAAAAAATATACCCTTATAATAAGAAGCAACAATTACTAGGGTTTCATTGCTCTTCTTCCTATACAAAGCTACGCATGGTTAAGTTGACAAAATATAATATTTTTGTAAAAATTTAAAAGAGCTATTTTAGCCTCTCTTTTTTTTTTTTTTTTAATTTATCGATATATTTTGTTTTACCCTTTCAAATAAAAAAATACATAATGCATAACATTGATAATTCCAGTCATAAAATAATAGTTTAGACAATTCAGAAACACCAACACTCTCGTTCCTAATTTTACATCATTAGCTAAATAAATTGTAAACTCTTGAGAGCTGAATTGAGAATAAGACGGTGAGACATGAGAGAATTATATGAAGGGTGAATATTAATAGTGTGTTTGGATGGGGAGAAAATTATGAGGGGAAAAAAGTAAAGAGAAAATTAGGAGGAGGAGAAAATGGAGGGGGAAGAAAAAGTGAAGAGATAATGATATCCCTCTTGTGCTTCGATAGAGGGGAGAAAAAAGGGAGGAGAGAAAATACATTATATTTACAATGACAATAATACCCTTATTTAATTTTTAATACATCTTTTTTCATGTAACGCCATGAAAAACAAATTTAAATAAGAAACCAACACCATCAAATCAAATATTAAAGTCAAATTAAAATGATATTATTTTTTATATTATATTTTAAAATCAAATATATTTCCTAACAAACTAAAATAATAATAAAAAGTGAAAATAAAAATAATCATATCTCGATGATGATAATATCTTTGTCTCTTGATTTATTAGAATAATTTTTTTAAAAAATTCAAGCTCTTTTTATTTAATTTATAAATATAATAATATCATTATTAATAATAAAGTTAATTAAAAATATAATATAAGAATATCGTATTACCACGGAATAATATGATCCATGGGAATAAGATATAGACAAGAAATTAAGAAAATACTGTGGAGTGTGTGTGTGTGTCATTGGTCTGTCATTTTAAAAAACGTAAAGCCTTTTAAATAAAATGGAAAATTGAAAAAAAAAGGATTTGCAGTGGCGAACTACGGTGAAATTTGTAGCAGCAGGCGAGTGACAGATGATGATCGCGTAGAGGAGGGAAGGGCAGGGGACGGAAAACTCATCTCTGGTCCAAAATTGAAAAAGCTTCTTATAATAATATTAGAGTGAGTAAACATTAATTAAGTGACATGAATTTTTCATGCAACGTTATTTTCAAAGTAGGGGAGAAGCAAAATTGATTCCCACGTCAAATATGACACTCCAACATTATGCCAACAATCCAAAGTAAAACGCTATGAGTACCAATCATTTTATCTTTTCAAAGCTGCTCACTACTCCATTTCATGCCTTTATTCAATAACTTACGAAAAATATACAACTTTAATATTTATTTATTTTCTCACATGTCCTCACTACAAATAAAGCCCCTCTGCCCTAAAAAAAAAAAAAAAAAAAAAAAAAAAAAAACTTCCTTCAATCTTTATGTCACCGTCGGATTTCTCGTGATTGTCATTCATTCCTATGGCCACCCACCCAACAAACAAAAGCCACATATTCACAAAAAAAAAAAAAAGCTCTATAATCAAATAAATTAATAAATAAATTTATCTCCTCTTCCTCTCATTGTCTGAGACAGAGCGAGGACTATATCATCCCCCGTGGTCTGCCACTGTACACAATCTTCCCTTCTACGTAAAGTCATTACAAACAGTGTTATATTATCCTGACCTTCAAGCTTTGCGCAGTCACATATACTCTCAATTACCAAATTACCCCTCCCATGCACATATCGGTCCCTGACCCTCTCTTTAACTGTCTCATCCAACGAACCCACTCGTTCTTCTTTTTTTAATGTCTTCCCCATAACGAGAATTTCATTTCCTATCCCATACGCATGCACGTCACGTGACCTAAACTCCTATGTCGTCACGAACGGCGTCGTTACCGATACACTGTTGTAATCGTTGCAACTCAATGCCTTCAGTATTTTCCACGACACCTTGCCTGAACTCCGATTCACAGACAGATTCCCGCTTCCGCCCGCCGTTGGAAACATCGTCGTTGATGGATTCCGACGAAATTGCCGATTCTTAATTTCGCTGAGCTCCATCTCTGACGGCACCCTCACGACCCCGAAAAATAGAAAGAACCACCGTGGTTTAATTGACTTCTTCACTACGATCTCCGACTGCGCAGTGCTTCTTACCGAAGGATTCCTCTCAATTTCCGCTGCCGGCATACCGACGGAGCTTGATGACCGGTGGAGTCTCCGGTAATCCAACGACCTGCTGTTCCTCTTCGTGAACCGGCGAGAAGTATTCCCACACGTAGTAGTACTGTTGGATCGGGTCACGGCAGATTGCAACGTCGACAGAGACTCGGATCTCCGGCGATGAACCGGCGGCCTGGTCAGATCTTTCGTGTCGCTGTTGGGAGGCGATCGGGTTTTCTCAGTGTCGTTGAAGAGCTTCCCGCAGAAAACGATGTCGTCAGCGGAGCACATATCGGAGCTGGTATCGTTGAAGAACTCGAAGAAATCCAAGGCCTCAGATAAGGATGATCGACGACTCTGCCGTGACGACGTGTCGTCTGACTCTAATTCATTGTATTTTTTAGCGCCGACGTCGTTGTGGTTGAGTGGAAGATCACAGAGAGACAGTGCTTCATCATCATCATCATCTTCTTCTTGTTGTTGGTGTCGTCTGTGTGGTTCTTGAGGGTAGAAATCAAGGTAAGAAGCCATATAGCCAAAAGAGATATTTGAGTATAGATGAGAGGAGTATAATTGTTGAGGAAGGAAGGTGGATTTATATAGGAGGAGATTGAAGGGTATGAGAGGGAATTATATTTTAAGGTTAATAGTGAGAGAGTCATGTTTTTGTTTGTTGGAGTATATATAAAGGGACATATATGTATTATGTGGATTTTACTTTTGTTGTTACTGGGTCGAAGCTGCTTTTGGCTTACTTGTCCATGTCTTCTAGAAATTTAAAGACTGTGAAAGGTATCTGGAAGAGACAACACCAGAGAATAGTCCCACTTGTTCATTAAATTTTCAGCAAATTAAACAACGTAACCTCAATACCAATACGTGTATGGTAAGCCAAGAATTTTATACCCGTGTATTATTCTCTCTCTACACATGTTTTTTTTCCCTCATAAATATGACCATAAAAAGTAATGGGTTTTGTTGCTTTTTAATGTAGGTTTTTTTTTTTTTTGAAAATGCAAGTGGAATAATGAAAGAGCATATTACCAAACCTAATTAATCTTTGTATAGAACGCGTATAGAGCATATCACCAAACCTATGATAGAGATGGCCGACTTTAAAATTAAGAATATAAATGTGTGTGTGTGTGGCTTAGAAAGAAGTGTGATTCTAATATTGATAGAGCTTGTTATTTAGTGTGTGTTTGTGTTGTGTGTGTGGGTATGTCCAATTGAGTTGGGAGTAGGCGACTTGATAATTTATTTCACTTTTCTTTCCAATAAATTGCATCAATTGTACGTCATTATCCCTAAAATAGATATTTTTAGAGCGTTTTAATGCCTTTGATATTTATCATTTCATAGATTATTTCATTTTTCAAAATAGAACGCAAAACGCATGATATATATCTTCTTATTAGTTATTTTTTATTTCAGAAAATTACTGTTTTAGATTATGTAATTTTTTTAAGAAATAAATTAAGTATCAATTATTCAAACTAAATATAACAACATAAATTCTATTTATGACATCATGCATGAAGTACAATACAATACAACAATGGTCCTATTTGGAGCGAGCTTTAGGGTAGCTTTAAATAAATAAAAATAAAAATAAAAACAGAAAAAAATAGCAATAGAAAAAAGTCTTAAGTGGAGTGTTTGGGTAGAGCTTTAAGTCTACCGAGATTTTTTTTAAACAAAAAAGCTCATATATAAAAGTCCATTTAGGAAAAAGCTCCATAGGATAGCTTTTAGTAAAAAGCTTTCAGTTTTTTGACGTAGGCCCCGCCACTTCTACCACTATCAATCCAAACATAAATCATATTTACAACCCGATTTTTTTTTACCAAATTCTATAAAAGTCAAATAGAAAATAAAACGACCATTCCCACCGCTAACTCAAACCTGGCCCAATATAAATTATCCAAGTTATCATATTTTTGTAACCAATATTATTATTATTATTATTATTAAGAAGCTAGCCGATAAAGACAACTATCATTGTATAATTTAACGGCTTATTAGAGTTCCTATTAAAAGGGAATATATCATATATGTGCGCGCGGCCGCCTCCAAGTGTGTGTATCCCAGTTAAGATTCCATCTCTTTTGAATCAACCACTATATATTTTAAGTACGTGTGCAGATATTGGACCGCTTTGCTTTTCTTTTATTATTTTTTTCTTTTTTTCGGTCGAGGATCATTTTATCAAAATGTAGAGAATATAAAAATGATGCAAGGTTTTTTTTTTAAAAAATGCTAGAAGTCTAGAACAATTAGGGGATTTTTTTTTTTAAATTTTAATTGATGGCAATCAAAGTTATTTTTCACTATGACAAACAAAATTTGATTCGATTGATAAAAGATTGCCTCATATATAGTTATAAGTTTGTAAATTTAGATCATACAAATGTATAAGGCCTTTTTTGGTAAATAATATTTAAGTATCTTTATAAACGTTATTTAAATCTGGAGACATGTCTTGACTTAGTGAATCCTTAAAACCCAATTCACCTAAATTTTTAATCAATTTAATAAATCATTCTTAATTATTTAATTAATCCAATAATTCAGATCGACGGCAAGAACTGTGATTAAAACATCAGCATCGACATAAATGAGGCTTTGTTCTATATAATATATATTGTATATAGAAAGAGATTGATGTTCCCGACTTAAGCGCAGTAAAAGGATAGATTGACTTTGAATTCAATTGCCAAATTAATATTTATTTTCGCCGTAATTAATTTTCTAGTAAGAAAATATTTTTTACACGAATCCAATTTTTTATTAAGAGATATTTTTAGCAGCCTTATTTATTATTATTTATTTATTTTTAAATTAAAGAGCACACATTAATTGTCCGGAGTTCCAATTAAGATTGAACCCGCAACTCCCCATTTGTCAGGTCATGCTACAAACAGGACTTTTGGCACTAACAATAATTTAATTAGGCTTATTCAAATTGGTTTAGTCTTTTTCGAAAAAAAAAAAAAAAAAAATAGTAATCGCATGCTATATTAAATTATACCTCAAAGTCCACACCTCGTGCATATTGGAGAATAGGAGTCACATTTTCGGGGTTAAAGTGTAAAAATACATATATGATTTTCTTTTTAAAAGTGTGTCTAACACCAAATATTTTTTTAGAGGGTAAAAGTAACTTTATGATTATAAAAAAGTGAAACAAAAGTCACATATTCTCGCTTAAAGTGGCGTGCGCCCCACCAACATAAAGTACCAAAATACTCCATCTGATCCTTATTACTCCTCCTGGTCCCTAATTATAAGAAAGAAATTTTGGGTTGGTTTTTTGGTCCTAATTATAATAGCAAGTTTTAACTTTTGTCATTTTTTTCCTATAATACCCCTATTTATATTCAATAATCAAAAGTTGAGATTGAAAATAATGTTTTATATCCAGGACCAATAGAGGTAAATAATCATCACCACAAATTCATTTAAATTGAATAATAATAATTAACTAAATATTATTATATAGATAATAATTAATAATGATTGGGTGGACCTGATTTTTTAAATGAATTTACCTCTAAATGAATTATCTAATTCATTTAAATTGAATAATAATAATTAACTAATTTATTGATCAGCATTGTTTCGATCAAGAACTTATCTGTCCCTCATATGTGTTGCTTCATTAAAACGCACGTTCCCTTTTTCAATAATTTCTTTTTTATACGCATTCATAATTACACAGTGGGAAGTAATTTCGGTCCCAACACAATCACATCGACAGAAAACAGAAAAAGGAGTTGAGATGTGAGGGGGGGAGTGGGGAGGGGAAGGAGGGAGGGAGATATTTGGAGGAGGAAGGGGGGTATTTTAGGAAAATATATATAATTTACTAATTTAACTTCCCTCCTTAATCCCTCCAAATTCTGGTAATTTGCTCCTATAATTAGACCGGAGGGAGTATAAGACACTAACTAACAATTCTCACAAACTAATAAAAGTAGTTAAAGTCAATAAATTTGTCCTACAATTTAAGTAACTTCCAATATCACTGTTACTAATTGCATTAAACTCTAATATTATATTAATTATTACTTTCACCCACTACCCTTATCAATTATGGGCATACATAAAAAAAAAAAAAAAAGATCAAATACAATTGTAGTTGTTTGTCTTATAATAAAGACCAGAGAGAGACAGAGTATGTGACTTTTACTCCATTTTTGTAACCACATAGTTATTTTTTCACCTAAAAAAAGTATTTGGTGTTGGACGTACTTTTAAAAAAATAACAGGTATATTTTTACACCCTCACCCTAAATTCTAACAAGGATGAAGGGATATATAACTGTGAATTAATGGTCATTAACCAACTAACTAACATTACTTAGGAGATATAGATATATAAGTCTAAAAATAAACGTACAGTTGCATCCGAAACATCGAACTGGTGAATGCCCCAACACAAGATTTAAAAAAACAAAGCCTATTAGATTCAAAAACTGTAAGCCCAAGCGAATGATCTGAAATTTCCTGTTTGGGTAAAAGCTTTATGAATAACCAATTGGTGGTTGGTCCAACGGAATGTGGCACTAGATTTCTGTTTGGGTTTGAGCTGCGGTAAAGTATTTATAATCCACTTTATATGGAGTTACCATTATTGGGAGGGTCGTCCTTACTATTACAAAACCTGAATTCGGATTAGTCAAAACTAAAGGTTCTGATGAACCGGTGGAATACTAAAAAAAATCTTTACAAATATTCGCATGTGTTAACATTTTTTTTTCCGGTTTATTCCTCAACATGTTTCTTGCCCTGTATTTGCCATATCTACTGGTTTGTTTTCGATTAGTTTTTTTTTTTTAATAACAAATTAAAGAGCTTTGTTTTTTTTTTTTTTTTTTTTGGTGAAGCATATTATTATTCACAGATGATATAAAATAACATTGGATATCTTATCTTCAACAAAACGAAAAATGCCCACGCTTCTAAGCAAAGGAGGATTTCAAAGAATTCAATGATGATATATATAGCATGATTATTCTGCTAATATTTTACTAAATGGCATTGCTACTTTTGTAATGATCAAATAATTTTCCTTTAACTTTTATCATATTCGATCTATCTACAATTCATTTATGAAATTTACAACAACAAAAAAGAAAAGAAAAAAATCTCAAATGTTAATTATTCTCCATTTTTTGGTTCTGATTGTAAAACATATAAATACAATATGTCTTCTAAAATAAAGTGCTGGCTTCCACCGTATTGTGTGTGTGTGTAGGCAGATAAGTTCCACCATAATTCATATTCATAATAGCTTAAATCATGAAAATTTGTCTTGGTCTCTGCAATTATTGGCTCAACTATTAGAATGTGTACATTATGAAGAAAGCTCACTAATGATCATCTAGTAGGAACGAAAATTTAAGGGGCTCCTCTGGCTCCTGGTCAAGAGTCATGGCTACCCATAGAAGAGGATTTGGTGAAGATGAATGTGGATGATGTCTTTTTAGCTACTACTACCGAGAGTGCTTGTGGGGGCCTTATTCGAAACTCTTCTTGAAGATTTCTTGAAAGGTTCGTACACCCCATTGTTGGTGGGGATGAATTTTCCGTGGAAATATGGGCTTGTCTTTTAGGTCTCAAAATGGCGTGAAACATGGGATTTAAGAAAGTATGGGGAGACACCGACTCTTCCGAGTGTCTTGAACTGATTCTCCATGGTATAATCCATCTCACAGGGATTTCGAGCTCCTGAAGGAAGTTAGCGTGTTGATGATAGGCATATACTAGGAAACAATTAGGGGATTTTTTTTTTAAATTTTAATTGATGGCAATCAAAGTTATTTTTCACTATGACAAACAAAATTTGATTCGATTGATAAAAGATTGCCTCATATATAGTTATAAGTTTGTAAATTTAGATCATACAAATGTATAAGGCCTTTTTTGGTAAATAATATTTAAGTATCTTTATAAGCGTTATTTAAATCTGGAGACGTGTCTTGACTTAGTGAATCCTTAAAATCCAATTCACCTAAATTTTTAATCAATTTAATAAGTCATTCTTAATTATTTAATTAATCCAATAATTCAGATCGACGGCAAGAACTGTGATTAAAACATCAGCATCGACATAAATGAGGCTTTGTTCTATATAATATATATTGTATATAGAAAGAGATTGATGTTCCCGACTTAAGCGCAGTAAAAGGATAGATTGACTTTGAATTCAATTGCCAAATTAATATTTATTTTCGCCGTAATTAATTTTCTAGTAAGAAAATATTTTTTACACGAATCCAATTTTTTATTAAGAGATGTTTTTTAGCAGCCTTATTTATTATTATTTATTTATTTTTGAATTAAAGATTGCCCGGAGTTCCAATCAAGATTGAACCCCCAACTCCCCATTTGTCAGGTCATGCTAAAAACAGGACTTTTGGCACTAACAATAATTTAATTAGGCTTATTCAAATTGGTTTAGTCTTTTTCGGAAAAAAAAAATAGTAATCGCATGCTATATTAAATTATACCTCAAAGTCCACACCTCGTGCATATTGGAGAATAGGAGTCACATTTTGGGGGTTAAAGTGTAAAAATACATATATGATTTTTTTTTTTTTTTTTTTCAAAAGTGTGTCTAACACCAAATATTTTTTTAGGGGTAAAAGTCACTTTGTGATTATAAAAGTGAAACAAAAGTCACATATTCTGTTAAAGTGGTTGTGCGCCCCACCAACATAAAGTACCAAAATACTCCATCTGATCCTTATTATAAGACACTAACTAACAATTCTCACAAACTAATAAAAGTAGTTAAAGTCAATAAATTTGTCCTACAATTTAAGTAACTTCCAATATCACCGCTACTAATTGCATTAAACTCTAATATTATATTAATTATTACTCTCACCCACTACCCTTATTAATTATGGACACACATGAAAAAAAAAAAAAAACCAAATACAATTGTAGTTGGTGCCTTATAATAAAGACCAAAGGGAGTATGTGACTTTTGCTCCATTTTTATAACCACATAGTTATTTTTTCACCTAAAAAAAATATTTGGTGTTGGACGTACTTTAAAAAAATAACAGGTATATTTTTACACCCTAACCCTAAATTCTAACAAAGATGAAGGGATATATAACTGTGAATTAATGGTCATTAACCAACTAACTTACATTATTTAGGAGACATAGATATATAAATCTAAAAATAAACGTACAGTTGCATCCGAAACATCGAGTCAGACCTTAAATGCCCCAACACAAGATTTAAAAAAACAAAGCCTATTAGATTCAAAAACTGTAAGCCCAAGCGAATGATCTGAAATTTCCTGTTTGGGTAAAAGCTTTATGAATAACCAACTGGTGGTTGGTCCAACAGAATACGGCACTAGATTTCTATTTGGGTTTGAGCTGCGGCCTGCGGTAAAGTACTTGTAATCCATTTTATATGGAGTTACCATTAATGGGAGGGTCGTCCTTACCATTACAAAACCTGAATTCGGATTAGTCAGAACTGAAGGTTCTGATGAACCGAGTGGAATACTAAAAAAAGCTTTCCGAATATTCGCATTGCATGTGTTAACATATATATTTTTTTTTAATTTATAACTCTAGATGACTGTTTAATTTTAAAGAATTAGAATCTGAAAACTTCCGTTGAATGATTAAGGTTCTTTTTTTTTTCGGTTTATTCCTCAATATGTTTCTTGCCCTGTATTTGCCATATCTACTGGTTTGTTTTCGATTATTTATTTTTTTAATGACAAATTAAAGAGCTTTGTTTTTTTTTTTTTGGTGAAGCATATTATTATTCACAGATAATATACAATAATATTGAATATCTTATCTTCAACAAAACGAAAAATGCCCACGCTTCTAAGCAAAGGAGGATTTCAAAGAATTCAATGATGATATATATAGCATGATTATTCTGCTAATATTTTACGAAATGGCATTGCTACTTTTGTAATGATCAAATAAATTTCCTTTAACTTTTATCTTATTCAATCTATCTACAAGTCATTTATGAAATTTACAACAACAACAAAAAAGAAAAAAAATCTCAAGTGTTAATTATTCTCCATTTTTTGGTTCTGATTGTAAAACATATAAATACAATATGTCTTCTAAAATAAAGTGCTGGCTTCCACCGTATTGTGTGTGTCATATGCATAATAGCTTAAATCATGAAAATTTGTCTTGATCTCTGCAATTATTGGCTCAAATATTAGAATGCGTACATTATGAAGAAAGCTCACTAATGATCATCTAGTAGGAACGAAAATTTAAGGGGCTCCTCTGGCTCCTAGTCAAGAGTCATGGTGACCAATGGAAGAGGATTTGGTGAAGATGAATGTAGACGATGTCTTTTTAGCTACTACTACTGAGAGTGCTTGTGGGGCCTTATTTGAAACTCTTCTTGAAGATTTCTTTCGTACATCCCATTGTTGGTGGGGATAAATTTTCCGTGGAAATATGGGCTTGTCTTTTAGGTCTCAAAATGGTGTGAAACATGGGATTTAAGAAAGTATGGGGAGACACCGACTCTTCCGAGTGTCTTGAACTGATTCTCCATGGTATAATCCATCTCACAGGGATTTCGAGCTCCTGAAGGAAGTTAGCGTGTTGATGATAGGCATATACTAGGAAACAAAGATCACTTTAGTGCCTCGCTCATGTAACTTTGTGGCGGATTATTTAGCAAAGAAAGGCCTTGGGCTAGAATAGGGGTTTTATGAAATTTATCAGCCGTATGAGGATTTAGATGTATTGCTCTGTCAGGATTGTAACGGGTGTACTGTTCCCATAGGTATTAGGCGAGGTATCTCTTTTTTTTTTTTGTGTGTAAAAAAAAAAAAAGATTATGAAGAAGGCTATATTCTTTCCAAAAGAAAAGAAAAGGAAAATCCTATTTA
Organism: Acacia acuminata; assembly: GCA_019022655.1. Taxonomy (NCBI): domain Eukaryota; kingdom Viridiplantae; phylum Streptophyta; class Magnoliopsida; order Fabales; family Fabaceae; genus Acacia; species Acacia acuminata. Next base: position 2,568,178 of record JAFJYI010000097.1, on the reverse strand, counting down.
TGACATTATTGATTATTTCTCTTAATGAGGTTTAAAACTTTGAATGTTAGGGTTGGGGCTGGTTGATGACTTTATTGGAGCTTTTGTTTATGCTCCCTTCATTTTTCCTCACTCAGCGCCTTCCCCTTTCTCTTTTAAAGAATGATAGTATTTAGTTTTATGATACCAAATAAAAATAGGGTGAATGGCAGGAAAAAAATTTGAAATTGTAAAATCTCAAATCGGTATTTCTCATAAAATGAGTAGTAAATTATTTATCAACTATCATTATTATTTTATTAATTCTTGATAATAAATGTGATTCGGGATATTGTAATTTGAATGTTCATTATATGTCATGATACCAAATAAAAATAGGGTGAATGGCGGGGGAAAAATTTGAAATTGTAAAATCTCAAATCATGTATTTCTTATAAAATGAATTGTAAATTGTAAATCAAGTATCGTTATTGTTTTATTAATTCTTAAAAAACGAAGCGTGATTCGAGATTTTGCAATTTTAAAGTTCATTTATGTCATTCTCTCATAAAAATGACCTTACAAAATGGTATATTTTTAATTTTTTTGCATGGCATATTTTTAATATAAGATATTATGCAATATATGATGCTATAGCCTATAGGTTGTTATGATCATGATTCATTTAGTGTGTGTGTGAGAGAGAGTTGTGTGCAGGTGTGTGTAATAAAGTTTATAGAGAACACATTTTTTACCAGAGTATAGACCTGTTTATGACAGAATCGAAAAAAGAATTGATAATATTGAAACAGACAAATGACTTGTAAAATATCTTAATGCTCCAATCTTCCACCAACAAGCTGGACTAGCTCAGTCAGTTTGTTATATTGTGTGACTCTTAACTACAAAGTTGGAGGTTCAGGCCCTCCTTCTAGCAACCTCGTAACTTTTGCAAGTCTCACTTTAAAATTTTTTTAAGAAAAAACTTATACTAACTAGTATGATGATATTTTTTTTTATATAATAAAATTTCAGGAGAGGGTTGGGTTCACCATAATCCAAAGACAGGACGCTTAAAACCCACTCCAAAAAAAAAAATCGACTAAGAATTCACATGTCTCTACCTTAGCATTAGTTACCGTTCTTTCATAGACCTTTAAGATGACTTTCTTAACGTCTTAACCAACTCTAAGATCGAAGCCTTTCCCTTTTAATGAGAATGTCCAACCCCTTTATCAGTTGAACCTAAAAATGAGGAGTTAGCATGATGATATTAGATTAACTTACTAGCGTCAAAAGCCCAGCCCATAATAAGTTCCTTGTCTTCGGTAGAATAGCCCATAACATAGACAGTTATTCATTAAAAAAAATGACCTACATTCATTTTGCACTAGAGGCCCAATAAGCCCAAATTCGCATTACTGACAAAATTTGAGACTTTTCGAAATTGCATAACCGAAAACCGAAATCATGATTTTATTTCGCTTCCCTCCAAGCCAGCAAGATAGTCTCACAAAACTAATTACAAAGCTATCCCGCGTAAATCCTAAATAAAACAGACATTAGTACTGGGGAATAATTTACTGCCCAGAAAAATATACTAAGAATGAAATATCCACACCACACCTTGGCGATAAACAATTAAACATGCGTCTTTCATTCGTTATGGATAAGCGGCAATGTGTTTTCAACAAATTTCAAACAATCTGAGCTAACCAAAAACCCAACCCTGTCCATTGTTAACCCTACTATGCAAAAATGATTAATTGCAGCAGCAGAAGCATCCAACTATATTCACCGAGAAATCGCTTGACAATACATCCAAGAGCCAAATCGAGATCTCTCGCATCTAAAATAGAAACATTGCTTAAATTCAGCATTCAACATCAATTACACTATATCACCATATGAAGAACATAAAAACCATAATCTAAAGCCACCTTAGTTCTCTAGCCTCTGAAACCGTAGAGGGTCCTGCTCTGCCTCTTCAACGCATACAAGACGTCCATGGCGGTGACAGTCTTCCGTTGAGCATGCTCGGTATAAGTAACAGCATCACGAATCACGTTCTCGAGGAAAATCTTGAGCACTCCACGGGTCTCCTCGTAGATGAGACCGCTGATTCGCTTAACTCCACCACGTCTGGCGAGACGGCGAATTGCCGGCTTGGTGATTCCCTGAATGTTATCCCTCAGAACCTTACGATGACGCTTGGCTCCTCCCTTTCCGAGACCCTTGCCTCCCTTTCCTCTCCCAGACATGGTTGATGTTCTCTGATTTCTGAATCACAGTATTCACAGTGAAATAAAAATGAAGAGTGAGAAAGACGACGACAAGGGGCTTCTATTCATACTAAGAGCGATAAGCAAGAAAACGATGCATGGCCGTTGGATGAGATTGGTATCCGCGTGAAGGATGCGTTGAAGGTTTTAGTCGTTGGATTGGTAATGAATTCTTCTGATTGGTGGATTGCTAGTGTGGCGGATAGGGAGATTTAAAATTATTGGTGGGAATTGTGTCCCACTTACATCAGAGAGCCCGCCAAGGCTGTATTTTGGTTTTTCAGGAATTTTGTAAACGACATCGTTTTGTTTTTGGACCTTCCATGCCTGTTTAAACTCACCAATATGACCCAAGTGTGTATATTGCTAAGCCACAAGGGGCTCTATGACAATTCCAAAATCATAAACCTAGATCGCTTAAAATGAATTAAACCAAACACCCCCATTAATGTCTCAAACCTAGAGAAATTGATTGAGAATCTTATATCGACTCGTTATTATTTCCTGTTAATTATAAGGCACAGTTGATTTTTTTGGAGAAATTAAGAAAGCTAATTAAATTACTTTAGAATTTTTTATTTTTTATTTTTTTCTTCAAACTAATTAGTTTGACTAATAAACTAATATATAATATAATGATACACAACATGAAATAATTAAGTATCTTATTTAAATTTTCCTTAATCTTTTCAAAAAAAGTCAATCAACTCTTATAATTAGGACCGGGAGGTAGTATTTTGTTCTTATTTATTTCATCCATGGAGTTACGGATCCACTTTCCCCGCTTTCGTCCTTGGGAGCTCGTCCGTCTGTCAGATTAAATTTTTTAAAAAAATTTCGTTTTTATTTTTTTTTCTATATGAAAAAATCATTTTTTGAAAAAATGTTAGTTGAGAGATTAACTTTATTTTAGATTATCTACCCACTAAAATTATTTTTTATTAAAAATAAAAAAAAATAAGATCTGGGCCATCGAGATCAATAGATCTGACGGTTTAACTCGTCCGTCGGACAAGCGGGGTAAGTGGATCCATGGAGTTACTGTGTTATTTACTGCAATTTGTGTTTCACTTTATTATATACATCAATATTTAGCTACTGTCATCAATAATTCACATATATAATCCTATATATATATATATATATATATATATAATTACACATTTAGGCTGTGAGTGAGTGACTTGCACTCTTGAAAAAAAAAAAAAAAAAAAAAAAGCGACTTGCACTGGAGTGGATACAAAACACACTTAACAAAAAATTAAAACTAGTTATGAAAGTTGACTATCACCGTTAATATTTCTTTAATTTGTTGATTCTATGATTTGATTTGAACTTGTTATAATTAAATCATCTTAATGACGATTTTTGAGTTATATCTCCTCTTAAAAATGTATACACAAACACACAAAACCATAACTGATTTGGAAGACTGGGAATGTATCTCAAGCAAGGATACGAAGCTATTAAATTAGGTGATAAGGTTGATAGAGAAATGAAGGGGGCTGGTTTAATTCTTGAGGGGAGATGGAATAGGATAGAGATACTCATATAGTCCTTAATGCAATATATAGTTAACTAGTTTGATTAAATTAAAAAAAAAAAAAAAAGTTAATATGATATGATTTTTTAAAATATCACAACTATCTTCCTTAATTTTCTCACTCATTTTTTTATTTAATTATTATTGAGAGACATTAATGAGGCTAATTTGGAAAAAATAATAATAAATATGTAAAATAAGTCTTATATTTAGACCAATTTTAACTTATCAATTTGATCACACGTTAAGGAACAAAGGATAAAAGTTTTGATTAAGGATGAAGTATAAGAGAAAAATTATACAAATCCCCATTTCGGCTCGCAAAGTGATGATGAATCGAACCCCATACTTAGATCCCAACGTTTGTGACACCTGAGAGTTTTGTCTTTAAAATTTTTAGAGAATGTTTTTCCAAACTTCCTAAATAGTCACGGTGTGGTGGGATTTTGAGGGTTGAGCTAAGCGAGTTAGTATTATTGTTCAGCTAACGTGTTGTGTGCGTTAGTATTATTGTTAAGCCTTTAGGATGTGTTTGGTTTGAGGGAAAGGAGGGAAACAAATTTTTTTACCAAATTGCCTATGGATGAGTCCAAATAAGAGTCTTAAGCCAGAGCTAACCCTGACCCTCCTCTCCTCTCAATCCCTCACCATTATCTGTCATCTCCTTCTCCTTTCTTTGGCTCTGGCAACCGGAAATTCTCCTTCTTCTTCTTCTCTCCATCCTCCGTGAGGAAGATGATCGGCAACCAGTCAACGCCAATGCGAGACTCTTGAGCATGATTGCGTGGAGTGATTTTTTTTCACAATTTTCCCCTCCCTCTCCGTAGTCCCTCTCAATCAGTGACAACTGAAGAATGAGGAAGGTGATGACCAAGGTGGATCCGGGAGCCCAAGAGGGTGTTGTGGGTGTCAATGAGAGTGTAGCTATGAGATATTGAAAAAATTTCACAGGCAATTTCGTCATGACAAGATAAAAATTTTATCTTCCTTCTCATCCCCTCCCCTCAAACCAAACACATTAAAGCACATTTCTAAATTTATTTATAACATTTTACACTTTTTTATAATCTTATATCATATTTTAAAAGCCTAACATTCATCCTCGTCATAATATAAGGGCTTAGTAAGAAAAATAAAAGAATATATAGTGACAATAGTTGTCACAACAAGTAGGAATAAGAAAAATTAATCGTCTGTTGACTAATGAGATACATTTTCTAAAAATGATAAAGCATAACTAGCTGCATGTAAAATTGGATTTCACCTCTTTTTTCTTTTTGATACACATAGTAAGGGGAGGGGGCAAGGTTCGACATGGGGAGGAGAGCCGAGCTCCCATACCATTGCGCTACTAAGGCGCTGGCATTTCACCTCTTTTTCTTTTCCCACATAAATTGGGACAAATTTTGTCTACCAGGATTATAATATTTCGGCATTAAAATATTATAATAGATGAAGGAGTGAGTTAATATTGTCATCTTGAGCGATCAAAGAGGATAGAGGAAGGGGTGAATGATTGAGGTGAAAACAAATGTTGAGTGTAGTGATGATTAGATGTAAAACTTGAGATTGAGGTTAATGTAAAACCAACTTAGAATTTAGATTAAGGTTGTAAATTTATAAATAATTTATAAAACTATTTAAATGTGATTATAGATACTTGTATAAATTTAAAAAAATCTAAACAAGCTAAGACCTATAGGCTTGAAGGCTAGGCCTAATAAAAATAAAATTGACGTGTTTATCTAAATAGGATTGAGTCTTAGCCCAACCTATTTAGAAAATAAGCAAGACTAGGCCGTAGGCCTCTGATAAAAGCCTGGTTTATTTCCACCCTTAGACTTAGTTGACTTTTTTTGGGAGGCCAGGAAAACTAAATATATTACTTAATTATAATATGTATGATGTATGTACCATTAAATTATTTATATATATATATATATATCGGTTTATAAGTCATGACTAATTAGTTTTAAAAAAAGGTAGATATAAATACTTTAAAATAATTTATTTAGCTTATTTAATCTTTAAAAGAAGGTTAATCAAATCTTATATTTAGTCACAAGGTAGTATAAATACACTACTAATATTATTATTCATAAATTTTACTATAATGTAAATAACTAAATATGTAAACAACATAGAAAGTGACATTACTCTTTTTTCTTTTCAGAGTGACACTTCTCCCTCAGGTTAAAAAAAAAAAAAAAAAAAAAAAAAAAAAAAAAAGTGACACTCCTCCCCCGAGGACATCTAGCCCGACCCCGCTTGTTCTGTGTCTGACCCGTTTGGACAGGGTGGAGTAAAACCAAAAGATCAAAGTGGGGAATCTCCAGGACGCCTTTTTATGCTCCTTCAAACTGCATCACTGGTTCGTTTCAAGGCTTCTCTTTATCCCACTGTTATACCGCAGATCTGTGTTTCTCTGCGTAGACGCCGTGAAATTCGAAACCACTCCACAATGGTCGGTCCCTCCGGCTCCCTCTCACCCAGAGCATCTATCACCCACGTCATCTTCGACATGGATGGTCTCTTGCTCGGTAATTCATCTCTAACCATTTTGTCATTGAATTCCTTTCTACTCCGATTTATTTCATATAACATTCTGCACTGCGAAATTGGATTTCCTATGTCACTAAGCTATTGCTTTGTTCCAGCTTAACATTCTGCATATAACGATGCATACATTACTAAAATTAACGAACAACTTTCCTCATGCTATCCAAAATATTATGAATTTCCTCTGTACAACGATTTAGCTTCAGCTTAACTTGTTTCATGATGCATATCCTGCCTTAATCAAGATTGTCTTAGAAGCCAATGCACATTTCTGTTTCATCAAGAACTTGTTGCCTATCTGAACTTCCGGTTTGTGAGGCTGCCTAATCTCTTGGCAATATTTGCAATCTCATCACCTTTAAGTTCCCATGCGATGAATCATGAATGTGAATATTCTTATTCTATGATCCTACTCTTATTGCTCACAACTGTTCATCTGATACTAGTATCTCACGAATTACAACTTCCGAAGTTTATGGAAGGCATGAAACTAATTACGTTTCTAGCATTAGGGAAAAACCGTCGAAGATGCCGAGGAAAAAGTTGAAGATACCCATGATGTGGTCTAATCCTCCAAGCTTTTGATTGGTTTTTTTTTTTTTTTTTTTAATAGACTTCCTAAGATTGGTAGTGCATATATTTGAATTTGGATTAAGAATATGGTGGCAAATATAGTTTTCCCAATATCTTTGCGTCAATACCAGTGAAGCTTCCTATAAGTCTACAGTGGTTGAGTAATAACTTATGCTTAAATTCCAAGATGATAGTTGAATATCATGTACTTTACGTTTTCCTTTTGCAGACACAGAGAAATTCTATACTGAAGTTCAGGAAATTATACTTGCCAGATTCAATAAAACTTTTGATTGGTCTCTTAAGGCGAAGATGATGGGAAAGAAGGCAATAGAAGCCGCTAAGGTCTTTGTTGAAGAGACTGGAATCAGTGATTCTCTTAGCGCTGAACAATTTCTTGTAGAAAGAGAAGAGATGCTGAAGACATTGTTTCCAACAAGCGAACTCATGCCAGGTATTAAGAAATGGAGATTGGTAATCCGTGTGAACTTATTCTCTCTTTAGCCCTTTGGATGTGGTCCTCTTCCAGTGAAGTAGTTATAGAAAGGTTTATTAGTGACTTTCACCATATATAGCTAATCATTAAAATTCGTTTAGGATTCCTTGTTTAATATCTGCACCCTGCAACTCTGTGTGGGAAAATAAATTTATTTTTAAGTCATTAATAAGTGCACAAGTATGAAACAAAACCTTAAGCATATTCAATCTCATGATCACTCTTCTGAAAAATTTGAATCTCAATATGAACTTTGAATTACATCATGTTATGAATCCCACTTTGGAAAGCCTCAAAAGTGAACTTATAATGTGCTTTACACTGGTTGTAAACATTATTTTGTCATTATCTAAAATACTGTAATTAAAAATAGGCCTTGCAGTATCTTTGTTTCTTCTCTTCTCTTCTTCTTCTTCTTTTCTCTTATACATGTCACATAAACATTATGCTAATGAATCTTTACCTATACATGTTGGTGTCAATCTTATGAACTACAAATATATGCGATATATACTGCTATGTTATTGAAGTGATTATGTAGCCTTAAGATTGTGACTTATGCTCTCTTTAAATTAATAGGACTAATTAGTGGACTATTTTGCATTCGATCTGGATTTTTTTTGTTATAATTGGCCTATTTAACATAAATGTATCAATTTCTGTGTCATACACATTTTCCCATTTCCCAATGTGATCTCCTGTTGTTTAGGTGCTAGCCGGTTGATCAGGCATCTACATGCCAAAGGAGTTCCTATTTGCTTGGCAACTGGGTACCACTCACCCTCTTAAATTCAAAAAAGAACTATTAAAGTTTGAAGTAAATTTGTATTGACACTATTATTTATTGCAGAACTCACAGGAGACATTTTGAATTGAAAACACAAAGACATGGTGAAGTATTTGCTTTCATGCATCACATTGTCCTTGGTGATGACCCTGAAGTTAAACAAGGCAAACCATCTCCAGATGTATTCCTAACTGCAGCCAAGAGATTTGAGGTATAACCATCCTAATATCGTATGAATGTCACATACTTCTTTGTTGACAAACTGTCTGCTGATTTAAGGAGTAAACAAGCATTTTCTTTACATCCTTTGAGTTTTAATCTGGGTTCATTTTACTTATTAGTTTGTTTTGAAATTGGTTTGTTGAATTTAAAATCATGCATAGTGATGTTTTTAAGTATTTGTTTTGGTTAACAGGGAGGACCAATAGATCCCCTTCAAATTCTTGTTTTTGAAGATGCGCCCTCTGGAGTCCTTGCAGCTAAAAATGCTGGGATGTAAGTGGATTTTATCATATTTCAATGTAGCATTGGTAGATTATATTTTCCCAAATGAGCTAAGGGCAAAGTTTGGTAAAATGGCTTGTTATGTTGGTTGCTAGATCTTTCAATTTCATGTTAACCTCCATTATTTTTTTATACCAATATACATCCGTCATTTTAGTTGCATGGTGTATAGAAATGCATCAAATAAGGTATCAGTGCCTGGGCTTGATGAAATCTTCACTTTCTATTCTCTGATAAGTTGTTCAACTTTTTTACTGAAGAAAAAAGCGGTTCGTCCAGAGTTCAGTCAGATATGACACTTCGTCTGTAACATTTATATAAAGAGGGGCTCTCTATCTTGCATTACGGTACTGTAAATAGTATGTACTATGTACTACATTCTAAGTCTATCAAGGGTCAACCTTAGGCGGGAAGAAAACATGAGAGGATGGATGAGATGGAGAAGTAGAGAACCGGGACATGGGAGGTGAGGCCCTTCCCTATCCCTTTCTCTCTCCAACAGATCTCTCCTAGACAGAAGAGGATTGTGAACGTTGAGAGAAAAATCTAATTCTTATTTAATCTCTAAATCTGAAAGAGTACATATAAGCCTTTATATAGGCAAACCTAGAGCTAAACCTAGAATCTCATAAAATCTAATCAAATCAAAGTAAATCAAACTAATTGAGATATAATAGGAAATATCCTAAGATAGAAATTACCTATATCTAATCATAATAATAAGATAATAATCATAATAAATGCATAATATTCTCACACTCCCCCTCAAGTTGGATCATGGATGTTAATCATGTCCAACTTGCTTATACAACTCTCAATTCCCTTATCATCAGTAATCGCAGCCTACGTCAGCAGATTCCTTTTTGTCAACCGTGGCCGCCATGGCCGAGCTGGCAATTGGTTGGTTCGTAGTCTGAAGTGCGGCTAGCATTTCGATGATTTTGTTGAGCTGGTCATTTTTGGATGATTCTTTGGAGGCTTCAGCTACATCATCTCTTTCTTTTTCTCTTCTTGGCTTCCAGTCTGCAGGTTTACCATGAAGATCCCAGTTATCCTTTTTATGTCCCGGTTTCTTGCAATGATCACATACTAGTCGACCTTTAGAACCTTTGAATTGAACTACAAGCGCTGAGGCCTCAGACGCTACAAAAGTGGAATTATTCTGATTCTGAAGCATTGATTTGCGCCTATCCTCTTCATCGCGCAAAGTGGTATAGACTTCACACACAGAAGGTAAGGGCTCTTGACTAAGAATCTGTGCCCGAACATCATCATAAATAACATTAAGCCCAAACCCGAAACTCGTAGACTCTTTCCTCTTCTTTTTCTTTGTGGTCCTCTTTAGCATCGGCCCCACAATGATGAGTTTTATTTGTTAGGGCATCAAACTCTTGCCCTACAATGATGAGTTTTATTTGTTAGGGCATCAAACTCTTGCCACGAGCTGATTTTTCCGATAATAATCATCAAGTGACATGTGGTCTGTCTCGGCTCCCATAATTTTTCTTAACACCAAAGATGCGGGAGCGACTCCTTACAGTACTATATGTCTCACGGAGAGCCTCCCAAATCTCACGGGCTGATGGAAGATACATGAAACTCTTCTTAAGGAAGACATCGCGTTAATCAACCAAGAGGATACGAATGCATTTTCTGACTTCCATTTTCGAAATGCCGGGGTTTCTGATTTTGAGGGCTTTTCTGCTTCACCATTAACATATTCAAGCTTGTCTCTTCCATCAAGAGCAAGAATCATGGATTGAGACCATTTCCGATAATTATTGCTAGTAAGTTTCTCAGAGACAATAAGAACGGTGGAGATGTCACTAGACCCAAGTCGTGGCACAGAGGATGAGGCATCAGACTGTGTAGATAGGACGACAGGACCAGTCGTCAAACAAGCTGAGGAGCACGATGACAAAGGAACTACCACCAACGACGATGTAAGGCTCGACGACGATGACAACGTCAAAGAGGAGATGGGTTGTTGATGAAGAACTATGCTCAAAAATTGGGGGCGACGGGACCAGTCGCCGGACAAGATGAGGAGCACGATGACAAAGGAACTACCACCAACAATGATGTTGATGAAGAACTGTGCCGGAAACGACGACGGGAGCAGTCGTCGGACGAGATGAGAGGCACTATGACAGAGGAACTACCGTCAACAATGATGTTGATGAAGAACTATGCCGGAAATGACGACGGGACCAGTCGTCGGACGAGATGAGAGGCACTATGACAGAGGAACTACCACCAACAATGATGTTGATGAAGAACCGTGCCTCAAATGTTTTTTTTTTTTTTTTTTTTTTAACTAAGCTTTACTTCATAATCAGACAACGATGAACCCAGACCACAAAACTTGGCTCTGATACCATGTGAACGTTGAGAGAAAAATATAATTCTTATTTAATCTCTAAATCTGAAAGACTACATATAAGCCTTTATATAGGCAAACCTAGAGCTAAACCTAGAATCTCATAAAATCTAATCAAATCAAAGTAAATCAAACTAATTGAGATATAATAGAAAATATCCTAAGATGGAAATTACCTATATCTAATCATAATAATAAGATAATAATCATAATAAATGCATAATATTCTCACAAGGATCTTTTGGCAGAGGAAAAAAACTATGAATATTGGAAGTTGGGGACCTAAATCCTTGCTCAATATGTTTAAGGAGTTTGTCTCACATCTTCTTGCTGGTGTCATAGTACAAAGCTCAAGATTCTTTCCGTATCTGTCTTAGCTCTCATATCACTTTTTTACAAACACTATCTAACTTTTTTTAGTGCACCTTTGTTGGATTATAGACTTTATTTAACTCATATTGGCTAGCTTTGAACACTTGAAGCAGCAAAAAGTTCGTTTTTGTTGTTTTATGGCTGATTTATTTTTCTTGATATACTATTCTATGTTAGCCACTGTGATTAAAAGGCCTAAACATAGTCTGACAAGTCAAAAATGGATCTAGAATGTTAAGTTGGGTCATCACAGATTGCTATTTGTCACAAATCACAATGTACAATCTATGGAGTGTAATAAGATCAAACCTTTGCTTGAGTTCTGTCTAGTGTTTGAGCAAGGAATCTTATCTGGAAAGAAAATAAACCTGGGATAATGAGAAATAGACGAAGATGAAACAACTGGTGAGTTATCTGTGTTGACGGAGAGCTGGAAGGCATTTGATGTGGTCCTGGGTAATGAGACAATGACCTTGTGACTTATCTAGGCAATACTTTAGTATGATGTTGATGCATCTTAAAGACCCATGTTTCTTGGAACCCTAAACACAAGGGACTGATTGCGAACCAAGCTTTTATGTATGTTTTATGCAGACACAACAAAAAATAAGGATGTTTTATCTCTACATTTAACTAGGCTAGATAAGTCGTATTATAGAAGTAACTTCCTTTTTCATATTCCTGGTCCTAACCCTTTTGCTTATATATGCCATGCAGGCATGTTGTTATGGTTCCAGATCCAAGGCTTGACAAATCCTTTCATGATACAGCAGACCAAGTTTTGAACACATTGTTGGATTTTAACCCTGCTGAATGGGGCTTGCCTCCCTTTGAAGACAGTGGAAACTGAACTCGGGTTTCTGCTTACCCAGACGGCAAACCTGAATCTTCAGATCAAATTGTCAACACGTTTGATCATCTTATGTACGGGGAATGTCGTATAAATTGTGATACACCTGAATATTCCTGGAAATAATCGTACTGCTGCCAGACTTAGCTGGAGAAAGAGAAACTTAGAGCCCTTAATTTATTTAATATGTTCCTCTCTTGGCACCAAACATAATTAAATGTTGAGATTGACCAATTTTAATTTAACTACTCCATTTGCTACTGCGACTATAGCCTATGGTGGGGCTTCATGTAGCGATAAACAGATGATATGTTTTTGGAATTCCAATTTATAATATTGAGGGTTAATATCACTTTTAGTCCTTGAAGTTCCACCCATTTTGATTTTGTTCCCTTAAATTTGAAATCAATGGTTTTGGTCCTCCAAGTCTACTCCGTTTTTAACCATTAGTTTCTGAAGTTTGAAAAGGATTCGGAGTTGCTGCATTTAACTGTATTAATTTATCCTACATGACGTCAACTTGGTTAAATTGGCTTATGTGACATGTTAATTAGGAAAGATGATATGGTAAATATATTATAAAAATTATGAGCTGTTATTAATTTTTTTTAAAAACACACACACACACAGAGGAAGGCTATACACTTGGATTATAAAGGAAGTACTGCATAAAACGAGAGCAGTATCTGCCGCCATCACTTTCTTTGTCAAATCAGACACGGAGAAGCACTTGAAGCTCTGTTCCTGCAAAGATTCCGAGCAGCTTCACTCCCTCCCTTAAAGGCTGCAGAGGTGAATTGTCTCAGGTCCTTTTCAAACATTAGGACTAACGTTTATAAATGGAATAGACTTGAAGGACCAATGGGCTAAAAGAACCAAAAAGTGGTGTTAGTCACTAATATTTATTCAGTATGTATAAGTGATGGCCATCGGAATAATGATTTATGAAATAATTGCTAGAATAGCTAGATGTTAAACATCTAGCTATGAATTTGAATACATTTTCATTTCAATTCTAATTTCTTACTCTGTTTTGTATAACGAACGGTGTCTCACCATCACCATCATACTGCTTTTGTATTCTTCCTTGTGTTTCCCTTCTTCGCTGGCAATATCCTTATTCTCGTCGCCACACGCACAAAATCCCTAATACATACATGCAAAAGCATATATATAATACAGTCTGCATATTATTTGAATAATTAAGCTGATCATTCTCCTAATGAACCTTTAGTGATTAACTATGAGAGGATCCTTCTAGTGACCCAATAATGGATCTCAAACAAGTAGACGAGTGACCAAACTTATAGCCATTTGTTTATATTCATTAAGTCCAATTCTTCAATAAAATCTTCACATGTGCACTTTTCTAAATAAAAAAATTTACATCGGTAAAATTTTGAAATTCTATCGAACCATAATTAATATTCCCTTCGGTCCTAAATAGAAGATAAAGTTAACTTTTTTAAAGATTAAGGAAGCTAATTAAGTTACTTAATCATATCGTTATGTATGTTGTATATCTTTAACTATTTATCGGTTTATAAGTTAGGCAAAATAGTTTGAAAGAAAAATGATAAATATAAATATTTTAAAGTAATTTAAATAACTTCCTTCGTCTCTTTAAAAAAATCAACTTTATATTATATTTCAAACAGAAAAAAGTAATAGACAAGATTTGAAGGGAGAATTGAATGTAATAGATATAATCAAATGAACCTAAATTTTGTCAAAGTGTGTTCACAGGTGTATTAGTGAATCTAGTCTAGTCAGTAATATTTATTTTACTACATTTGGATAGATTGATTTATGAACCAACCAAATGATTTAGGCACTTGAAATCTTTAATAGGGACAAATTAAAATTAATTTCTAGAGATAGAGAGGAAGGGACTCACTTCCAGTTGAGGTCACCGGCAAGAAGAAGATCATTCTCCACATCCTCATAAGCAACAAGGTGGCCAGGAATTGCATTATAGAGATCAACACTATCATCATCTTCATGGTAACCACCAATTTGTTCATCTTCTTCTGCATTATCCTGCACAAACATCTTTCGCAGAGCCTTGGCCAGACTTCGGTAGCTCTCGTGCTTGTGGAGGCTGATACGGTGGCAGATCGAACGGCCTTCCAGCACCACCGTCACAGCCGGAACCACCCTGGCCACAAGATCATCGTCATTACCCAGCCTTCTCATCAGTTTGTCACTGCCGCAGAAAGCCATCAGAGGCAAGTGGGGAGTAGTGATAGTAGGGAGAGGAATAGCTGGAAGAGAAGGTGGGTATGTTTTGCTTGTGACTTGTGAGTAGGTAAGCTTCTAAAGAGGATTATTTGCCTTTAATTTTACTTTAAACTATAATAAAATTAGATTAATAACCTGCATTGAATCTAGTGAAAGAAACTAATATATCACGACATGACAAACCAATATTTGAATCATTTTCTAAAAGATGTGCCCACATTGCCTTATATTTGAATGGAAAGAAAATTGGGGATTCTAGGAAGCAAAACTCTCAAAAATAAAACTTTAGGAGTTTTCCTTCCTAATTTTTTTGTTAATACTCCCTCCGATCTTAAATATAAAATAGATGTAACCTTTTTAGGAGAGATTAGGAAACTAAATAAGTTATTTAATTATATCATATATTGTGTATCCTTATATTATATGTTAATTTATTAGTCAAACTAATTAGTTTGGAGAAAAAATACAAATAAAAATACTCTAAATTAATTTAGTTAAATCCGTTAATCTTTCCAAGAAAGTTAAATTTTTCTTATATTTCAAACCAGAGTGAGTAATAATTAAAAATAAAATTCATATTATATTTTTACATGCATAATAAATAGGTTGGTCTGATAGAGTAGCAAGTTGAGACTTTAAGTAAACCTTATTTATCTATCTAAGTTTATATGTAAGTTTAGGGAGTATTTTTTTTATTATAAACAAGTGAATCTGCAAGCTTTTAATAAGTTTAGGACATATTTTCACGCCTAGCTACATGAGGAGAATGCAATTAGGGAAATGGTAGATTTACTTTGGAATTCTAATGACATTGTACTCTAATAGCATAAAAGCTCCCTTACGAATTTAATCTCACTTATAAATTCAAACTTCCAGTGATGTATGCTCTTCTAGTTTCAAACAATTGTATTATAACTAACCAATGACCTTGTAGCCTATTAATATGGATGCACTCTTATAAGTGAGAGGCCATAGATTTGATCCCGCTTTCAGATTGTTAGTGCACGTTCCTGTAATTATTAAAAAAAAAAAAAAAAAAAGGCTTAAAAAAGAAGGAAAGGAGAGGCTAATAAATAAGGGAAGGAGAGAGGCACAATCTTGAGAATTGAAGAGTGAATGAGCTGTGTCCTGTGTGTTTGTGTGGAGACGAGGTCGCCGCGATAGCCGAACAGCTTGCTCCTTTCATCATTTCTAACAGCTCTGCCTTTGCTGTCACTTAATTTCATAATCACAAAAAAAACAAAACAAACAAATTTGTACTATTTGTCCAATTGTCCTATATATTTACCTAATTTTAAAAAATTAAGAATAACAGTTAAATTAGTTAATTATACTTATTTTTCTAAAATACCTTTTTTTAAAACTGTTTCTGCGCTTTTTTCCTTCCTCATCAGCATCCTCCAGCAGTGTGGCATCTATACTCAACACCTTATTTTGCTACACTTTAGCATCCCTTATAGATTTGTAAAACACTCAACCACAATGAAAACAATAAGGTTATTTTGAGAAAAAATTGATAAAAATTAGAATTTTGTCCTATAATTAAAATTAATATCAACTCCTAAATTATTGTCCTATTAGGACGGAAGGGAGTACTACGTTGGAAGTTTGTTTTATTATCATATTCATCATTTTTCTGCCCATTTTTAGACGAACTCTCTCTCTCTCTCTCTCTCTCATATGTTTTGTTTATAACAATTTTGTTCCTCAAGTTTTAGATCTAATTTTGAAAACAAAATGAAGTAGATGACAGATGAATTTTCGGAATAGATTTACATTTTAACAAAAATGACAAGTGAACTGTCATTTCAAGATATCTAATCAACTAAAGGTCAAAATTGAATGAGATAACGGCCAGGACAAAATTGTTATCTTTTTGACACTTTGAAAACAAAATTGCACCTCGAAAACTTCCCAAACAAAATTAATCTTTGATGACAACTTCCAAAACAAAATTGCCTCTTAACCATTTAAATTTTTTCCCATCGGTCTCTCTCACTTCAGGGAGAGGATTTTCTCATAATCTTGTTTCTCTTTTTCCCTCATTGGTGTCATCTGGGCCATTGATTGAAAAGAGAAAGGAGAGGTTAAAGTAGTATTGTGATTGATTAGATGGATATGATTTAAAGATAATAAAAAATAATAAGAAAAAGATGGGAAGAAAAACCCAACCCCTCACTTCATGCATTTATCTTATGTGTTTACCCTTCTTTGTTGAGGCCGATATTTCTCTCTATCTAGTTCTTGTGTGCAACTAGTGTAGTAGTTGGTGACGTAGTCGATCGTCGGTCTCGTCAGAGTCTAGAGATCACGTCGACGTCCATTTTGCTTCTCTGATCTCTCCCTTCTCATAATTTGTGTCCTGTTCGTACATGGTTGGCTTCTCTTTGCATTTTGTTGACCGGATCTGATCTTGTATGTTATATATGATCTGTGGTCAGCGGATCTCTTTTCGTTGTCGGATCTTTTCTGGTGCTAAATCTCCTCTACTACTTGGTTTAAATGAAGAAATCCTGATCAACATATTCTTGAAAGATCAAGCAACATGACAAGACATGGTCACATCGATTTATCTTAATCTGATCCCATGAGTTCTTTTATTACATTCTCTTTTTCATAGGTTAAGATAAAACTTCTCTCATATACTTATTTCATTAATTATAAAAGTTATTCTCTAAAAGTCAATCCAAACATAAAGATTTCATTGTACTATATCCAATCAGTGAATTGACCACTAATCTGGTTTTAAATAATAATAGCGAAATCAAGAGAGTATGAAATGTGTTCTTCAACAAGATCTTAATTCAAGTACACATTTAGTAATTAATAAAGAAGTGATATTTTCTGTGTATAAAAATATATCAAATCCTTTTGATCAATAAAATTTCTAAACACTGACTTTTTAACGATTTTCCTAAAAAATACTATCTTTTATTTTTTAAACTGAGTTTTTAAAATTTTTCAATCTTTACCTTAAATTACTATTGCGACCTATCTTTGACTTTTTTCTCCCAACTGAAACTGGAATATTTTATCAAACATTCTCACCTCTTTGATTGTTGTTGTAATCATCATTTTTCAACAAAAAAAAAAAAAAAAAAAAGATACGGTTTTCCTGATTTATAAAATTTGTAGCTAAACACTTAAAATGAAGATGAGAAAATATAAATGATTTTTTTATTAAAATGAGTTGTCAATTATTATATTTTTATAGTTAATACCTATATTCTTATAAGTGATAAAACTAATTTAAATTTTTTCAGTTTAAATGGTATTCCCTCCGGTCCTAATTATAAGACAATATTAGATAGTTGGTTTTTGTCCTAATTATAGGACAACATTCTAATTTTTGTCAATTTCTTCCTAAAATACCCATATTTTATTCTCTCAAACGTGTTTGGTTTTTGGTGAATGTGATTATATGTATGTAGATGTGTAGACTCTTCTAATTATTAAAACTTTTAAATTGTTAGATTTTAATCTATTTATCAATCAATTGTCATTAATTTGCTAATATATATATATATATATATATATATGTATACAAACACACACACATATATATACATATTCATACACATAGAGACATATATGTGTGTGTATTTATGTGGGTCTACACACAAATATACATACATATATACACAGACACATATATAAACACACACACACACGTATATCTGTGTGTGTGTGTGTTGTCAACATATATGTGTATGTGTACATATATAAACACACACACATACATATATATATGTGTATGTGTACATATATAAACACACACACATACATATATATATGTGTATGTGTTTATTCATATACGTGTGTCTTTATAAGTGTATCTACACACAAATATACATACATATATACACAGACACATATATAAACACAAACACACATATATGTGAGTGTGTGTATTCATATATATATATATATATATATATATATGTAGATGTGTGTGTGTACGTATACATATATACACACATATATGTGTATATAACAAGAAAGCATTATTTCAATTAAAAAGCGTGTATAAAAAAAAATTAGGTTGAAGAGGTATGTCGTATGAGTCATTATTTACTTTTGTCATTTTAAATTTATATAAGGACATTTTAGGAAAATGAGTAAAATTAACTAATTTAACTTCTCTTCTTAATCTCCCTAAAGTTAATTAAATATGTCCTATAATTAGGGCCGGAGGGAGTATTTTGTTTTTCTAAAAACCTTAGAAGGTCCTTGTAGTTGTAGTAAAGAACAAAAACTTATGCCGATGGGAGTTGGCGCAGTTGGTAAGGAACGGACTCAAGACCCAAAAGGTCGAGGGTTCGATTCCCTCTGCCGATGTGAGGGCTCCTTTGGTAGGCCATTTCATAAGAACCCCTGTAAGAGCTCAAAGAGCCCTAGTGGTGGGAAGAGACCGGCGCCGAACCCCTGTAAGAGCTCAAAGAGCACTGGGGCTAGGCCCTGGCCTTGGTGGGAAGAGGCCGGCGCCGAACCTGTCTAAGGGTATGTTTGGTATGAGGGAAGGGAAGGGGAGGGGAGGGAAGAGAAAAAATCTGTTGAAATGACATTTACTATTTTGCCATTAATGAAGGGAATATTCTTTTTTATTGTGAGTACATTTTAGGAATATTGAAAATTATCTAGGGGCAATTTTGTAAAGAGGAGAGAAAAAATTTATCTCTCCACTTTCCCTTCCCTCCCATTCCCTCATACCAAACATACCCTAAACGTTTTTATACCCAAAAAAAAAAAAAAAAAAAACAAAAACTTCTTTTCCGTTCTTTCTTTCTTTTTTGGCGCAGTGGGCTGAGGCTTGTTCTCCACCCTCCGATTTCTTTATCAAATAAACCCTAACAATCTCGAAATCCAAAACCCCTGACAGTTCCTCGCAGGCCTCCTTCAGTCCACCAAGCGTTGCTGCGTCGTTCTCCTCTCTAATGGCTGTGAGTATCTTCTTACTTTCTCTATGTTCCTATGTAGTAATTGTTATATTCGATTGAGGCAACCCGGAAAGACATGAAATGCATCCTTCTCAACCATGTCTCCCGGTCTAGAACTCCGTAGAGTTTAGACGTTTTCGTTATGTCTGGTGCCGAACTGTTTGGCTGCATCTTGGATTATATGGGGACTTTGATCGGGTCCTTGACACATTCCGTTGGTCGGGCCAGTGATGTGTTTGAAAAATTGCTCCGCAGAATATTTATGTGGAAATTTTCTTCAACTACCCTTAAATATTAACACATATGGTTTGGCGATTCAAATTTCTTCTAAGGTTTGGTATATTTTGAAACGTGGTATCGGCTGCTAGTACAGTTTGGGAATAGAATCCATGTTTTCTTTGTTCAGACGTTCCTCAAGTATTCTCATTTTTCCATTAGAGTACTGAAAATGTAGATCCTGCAAAGAGTTGACATTGAACTCGTAGCTTATATGGCACCAGCCATGGGTTTTAGGATTGGGGTGAACGTAATGTTAAAAATTCGATCCTTCCCGCCCCTTTGCTAACCCTGCCTCTCTAAGTTTTGTGCCTCCTTTGTGAGGGGTTTTATTCTATTAGTGTTATACATACCATGAATTAATTTTTTGATCTATTAGCTCAATTGTATACTTTAATTAGCTCCAAAGTTCAACCTGCTGCAGATTTTGTTGCAAAGTTTTGTATTTTATCTCTTGATGGATAAGATTTTTCACAAGAAAAGTTTATTTTCTTGGGTGAGATTGTTATTATTTTTAAGAATGTAGATTATGTATTACACATTTGGTGATAATACATTTTAGAAGCTCACTCTTGGCATGAATTTTTCTTTATGTATTATACAAAGAAATAAAATTTTAAATTGTACTAATAATGTGATATTTTTATCCAATTTGGATGCTTCTTCATTGGCTGACCATCACAGCTTGTATTAAAGAATGTAGAATATCTTAGCATAACTAACTCTAGTAGAATAAACTCACTAACTACTCTTAATCGGATCTAGTAGTCATAGCCCTTGTTATGAAAGAAAAAGAATGCAGAGAGAAGGTAGAAGAAGAGGAAATGAACTAACATTCACTGACAGCCAACAGCAGTAGTCTTTCTTGTCACCCTTGCTGCACTTATAAGTTTTTCAGTTATCAACTTACACCTGAACTAATCCCCATGCTGAGTTGGTTATTAACTATTCTAACCAATTCGACTTCACATTTTATTCACGTATCATGTTGCATTTATATATTTATTTTATTTTATCTTGAATTCATTTGATTAGAGTGATATTGGAAACTTTCTTTGCATTCTAATCATATTTTTTCTTGCAAACTGCAGACTATACCAGTTAATCCCAAGCCTTTCTTGAACAATTTGACTGGAAAGCCTGTTATTGTAAAATTAAAGTGGGGGATGGAGTATAAGGGTATGGTCCTTATCAGATGGTTCAATGATTCACCTGTTCCATTGCACACACACACACACACACAAAAAAAAAAACAAAAACATATATAGTTCAGAATTTATTCTTTAGATCTAATACTTTATGGATTTTAATGTTCATTTTGGTTTTCAGGTTTTCTTGTTTCAGTTGATTCCTATATGAACTTGCAGGTGAGATTTCTAAATTAACTCTTTGGTGCTTTCTTGTGTGTAGAAGTGTAGAACTTCTTTATGTGGCTAGTGGCTGATTCCGTTGTTGTAACCTTTAAGATTCTTATCATTATTATTTTTTAAGCTTTTGCTAGTTAGATTGTGTGCAAAGTAGTTGTTTTTTGTTTTACAAGGACATGATAGAAACTTTACATATTGATTTGAACAAAATTTTAGGTGGGAAATTCAAATTCAGATTCTGATACTAAAAAATAGAGATAATACAAATAATAACGATTTTGAAGCTAAATCGTATCACCACTTGGTAGTTCTATAAACTATGTAGCATCAAATGGATACTTTAAAATATGAAAAGAAATATAATATGTGGAGTCTGGGGTGCTGGGACAGTGGAGTATGATATATTAGAGGCTAAAATGTTCCTTACCCCACTTACTGTTCGGGTATAGTTTATTCTAAGACTTTAATGTGAAGTAAAAATGTTGAAATTCCCTGAATTTTAACAAATTCTCTGGTGATGTGCTTGTATTTAGAGGCAAAATATTCTTTGGTTCAGTTCAAGTTCAGTTTCACAAATGTATGTGAGGATTTCATTTATGTTTGAGCTTGAAGTTTTGGGTTTTAACTTAGGTCACAGCCTGAGTTTAAAGTATAAGAGAAGTCAATTTAATGGTTTTGAACTTAATGTACTGCGGTTGTATCTGAGATAAAATATTCTACCTGTTGGTAATGTGATGTGCTAATCACATGGGGGGGGGGGGGGGGGGGGCAAGTGCACTGCCTATAAACGCTTTCACTCTATGGAAGTCTAGGGCTCTATGGGGATATTTTGTTCAATTTTGAACTTTAGACTATAGTTGTAATCAGGTATTGAGGGTCTACCTGACTACCTTAATGCATACACAGACCCAATAGCAAATGGTATTTGGCATATTAATGCTTTGTAGTCTTCTGACACTAGAGTTGCTGATTCTTTGCCCATTTCATCTAACCAAATTGTTAGACACGTGAAATAAACTCTAGAAAGGTCCTTATTAATTTCACTCTGATAGAAACTAGAATTTTGCTTCTAACATTTTTTATGTGTAAACTTATTTGCAGCTCGCCAACACAGAAGAGTACATAGAGGGTCAGTTCACTGGAAATTTAGGTGAAGTTTTAATAAGGTACCTATCCTGGTTGTTCTATTTTCAAGTGGCCTTTATGTTTTGCTAGTGAGCTTAAAAATCTCTTGGCGTTGTGAATAATGTCAAGGTCTCAAATTGAGTGCCGTTTCTCCCCTTTTAATACTATTTTATGGGATAGATGCCATGCATTATGTCTTTTAAATCTTGTCATGTGTTAATCTAAACCAAGTTATCTCTTCCTAGAAGGCTGTTCATCTGTTTTTATATTGTTCAAAATTACCACAATCATATATTTCTCTTCTACATTATTTCCCTGTTTATTTCAATTATACAAGTAAATATTCAACTCTTCAGGGGTCAGGAAATGCAATAGTAAGTTAACCAAAAATAAAATTTAGGCAGAGTAAGGTTTGTTAAAGAAAATGCGAGACAGAATGTTGTGTTGTGTACTAAAACTCTCTAATAACAGAGCATGGGCGTTTTGGTATTATCTGTTTTTTGGACCTGGATCAAAATCATCAAACACTTGTATCTGTAAACCAAATATATGTCTATACTGGAACCTTTTAAAAAGAAACAGAGTATTTGATTAAAAGAAGTATTAAGTTTTGTTTCATTATTTTTATTTCTAGATGCAACAATGTTCTCTACCTTCGAGGAGTACCAGAAGATGAAGAAATCGAAGATGCTGAACAAGATTAGAATGACCAAAGGGCATAGTTGTCATGGCCTCAACAGAAGTTTGATTTATCCCTTAATCAAATGTTGCATTGTTTGTACTTATTAACGTAGAGATTCAGATCAGTGATACCCGTCTGCGAATTGGGTGACCATGATCAACGTGTTGATGTAAGGTGGGTTAATCTCATCTTGGCTAATGTGGCCTTTTCTGTTTTAATTTTCATTTAATATAATATAGAATTAAGAGGAGATTGCACTTTTAGAAAGTCATGGAACAACGGAACTTATATTTCAAATTTCGTGTGATGCAGGATGTGTTGATTTCCTTTGTAGTGTAGGATCTCAATCAAAATTCCATATAATTTTTTGTGGTGTTGGGTCCTAAGCCATTCTGCTGAAGGGCTTAGTTTGCCTGTGATTATCTTGTCGTGGCTTGGTTTTCTTATATTGATTCATGATTATTGATGAGGATTTATAAAAGGGAAAATCCTAATTAGACTCCGTCGAAATATTAAAAAATCAAATGGTTAAATGGAACCTTTTTTATTGTTAAAAGACTGAAATGCCACTCTACTTGCCTACATTAACATCGAGCTTATTTTCATTACCTGCAATAACAACTACTATGAAATCTCCTGTTGGGTTCATAATGTTCGACATTGATATTCCTGGCTTCTTCATATGCAACTCATGCAACTACGCCTTTCCTCGGGTTCAACTGGCGAAGAGGTCAAACTTTCTAACTAAAAGGGAAGGAGTTCGATCTTAGAGTTGGTCAAAGCGGCGGGGGAGGCATCCTAGAGGTTTAAGAAGCAGTGGAAACAATGGGAAAAGGTGGAGACATGTGTACTCTCTAACCTAATATATCCAATGGACTAGGTTCCTTTGCCGCTTGGGCGTTTGGGCCAAGACAACCCCTTTCCTAAAATTTTCTTACCAAAAAAAAAAAACTCCTACAACTTTGTGTGGAACCGACGAGGAAGGAACACGAGAAAGTAATTTATGGAGTCTGAACGTTGGAGTCCTTGGATCTATTCTCATGCGAAGACGGCCAAGACCGCAGATGACTCCAGGTTTTTTTTCTCTCAATAAGTTGGCATTGTAAAATGTTAAAAATAGCATTCTGGTCTCTCTTTTTTTTTAACAATATTCATGATTCTCTAATGAAGCCTCTTAGTGTAATAAATAATTTGTTAAAAGTACAGGTTTGAATTTAAATTTTCCTTTTATAAAGGAAGAAAATGAATACTTAAAAAGTATTGTGAACATTATGTAATAATAGATGTAGCATTTCATATTTTGAAATTTTACCCTCATAACCATTGAAACAAAGTTTAACGGTTTAAGTATTTTTTTCATGGTTAATATTCTAAACGTTGGAGGTTCATATCGTTTTAACCATGCTATTGTAACTGTCAAGTTAGATTTTAATGGCTATCTAGATGCCTCTAACTTGGATCAAGGTGCAAAGCTTTTAGCATACTAAGTGAATGTGAAATTCTTACTCTCTCTTATTTTTCATTTTCATAACAAAATGCATTTTATTTAAAAGCATATTAACATATTCGTAAGTTCAAACTCTTTATTCATATATATTCATAAGTTCAAACTCTTTATTCATTATTGATTTAATTGATGAATGCGTTCATATACTAGTTAAACTTTTGCTTTTTTGGAAGAAGAAAAAACTTGTACCCTTCAAACAACATAATTTTAGGTTCATTTTTGTGTTGGTTTGAAGCAAGAAACTGTTAGAACCCAGATATTTAACATAAGGTAAATTACAATTTACAAGTTATCTATCTAAAATATTTGTTATATGTTAATTATAAAACGCACACACATATAATATAATGAATATTATATCGAACTCTAAATTATCTTTTAGTCTTTACAGTTTTGATTTTTGACAGGAAAATATTTCTTCATGCTGTTTCTTTGCTCACTTCACTTGTGGGACAAGATAATGATTTTGGAACCACGCAAATTATTCAAAAAGATAGTGGCCTCAAGTTTTATTGTATGTTCCATCCACACACAAAAAAGGTTATTATGTGGTTTAGATTTGATGACGTGGCGTCAAGTGAGACGTGAATGAGATGCTTCAGTCTCTATCAACGATGGGGACAAGGAAGGGGTTGTTGGGTTTCTTGTGTTCCTTATTTGAATAAAATACTTTATGCCATGTTTGGTAGTAGGCCCTTTCTTTCTCAAAGACGGGCTTTTAGATATTTTCGTAGGGAAAAAAAATATACATATTAATTAAAAAAAAAAAATTATATTTTACTTTTATTGGCATAGAGCTTGTTTTGGAATGACAATTGGAACTTCCAAAATCAATTTTTTAATTATAATTTATAGCGTATGAGTTAGATATATAAGATGAGTTTCATTTCAATTTATCCAACTACTAATACTATTTGAGAAGTCAATGTCACTACCATTTCCTCTTTTTGCTTCCACTTTGCATAGTGAGGTGTTTGGTAGGAGGGAATTGAAAGGAAAGAGAAGTAAAAGTGATGGGAAAAAGAAGAACACAACAAAGTTGATTGAATAATTAGGGATTCATCAAAACGTTGAATAATAGGGATTGATAAATACATGCTTCGACACCTCAGCACCTCAAGTAGTTGCCATCATTACTGTTTTAGAATAACACAATTACCGTTATTATAAAATGTCAACTAATAATTCTCACAAATCAATAAAAATAGTTAAAGTCATTAAATTTGTCTTAAAATTTAATTCATTTCCAATATTACGTCTACTAATTATATTAAACTCTAATATCATACTCCTTCGGATCCTTATTATAAGCACTAACCTAATTCTTACAAACCAATAAAAACAGTTAAAGTCAATAAAGTTATCATATAATTTAAATAACATCTAATATCACCCTTACTAATTACACTAAACTCTAATATTATATTGAATATTACTCTCACCCACTAATCTTATTAATTATGGGCATTTAGGAAAAAATAATTAATGTGCCTTGGAAACAAGCAAGTGCCTTATAAAAATGACCAAATATAATTGCAAGCTGGTGTCTTATAATAAGGATCAGAGGGAGTGCTTTTTTTCTAATACGCCAAGTCTAAGCTTCTTGTGTACATCCCTAATACAAGAGTTAGTTGTGGTGAATTTGATTGTTACATAGGGCATTTAAGCAAGAAATTCGGGAGAAATCACATAAACTTTCATTGGCCAAGTTTGAAAATTATAAATATATAGATTTACTAATATACTCCTATTTATATCCACCTTCCTCTTTCAATCATAAATTTAAAGTAAACGTTTAGAGGCCCATAGTAGAAATTAGTGACGCTCAAATATTTTAAAAGCTAAAGTATTGTATAATACTAATAATACTATTACTATTTGTTCAACAAAAAAATGGTCATTTGTGCAGTGACAACGAAATAGTCCGGGTCTCTGCCACATCTTTTTCTGAAAAGATGGTTAACAATTTTAGTCTTATTTTTGTTGCCAGAAATATCATCCTCATTACTATCAAACAATGGAAAGATTTGACACAACTTTGTGTATCTCCCACCTTAGCACACATTACCATCGAACAACAGAACGATTTGACAGAACTTTCTGTGCGTCTACCACCTTACGTGATGACCATTGGCCACTACTTGTTTGGTCTTGTACGTTTATCACATGGCCAAAATAATTCCGAACTCGTTTTTTTTGCCCCTATCAATCAAAGCAAGTTGAACCCCTCGTTGTTCTCATGGTTCAGGAGATTTTTCTTATAATTTTATTTTACTTCGAACTTGCACCCACCACTCTATAGCAGACTAGTAGTTCGTTTCCTTTAAAACTTAGTAGTAGGGGTAGTTCTATCCCCACAAAACTTTGAGTGCTTATACATTTTAGTTCTAGTTTGTAGATTAAAGAACAAAAGCGAAAACGGGGCATACAATCTACCCCAAATACTAGTATTATTGGTCTGTCCCTGAAACTTTCTATAGGTTCATAGTTCATACAAGAAAACTAGGAGTTCAAACTGTCATAATCTAGGTGTAAACAACAAAATTAATTACCTTACATTATACAAGGTTTTTGTCTCTTTGCCAAAGCTTGAATTATATTAAGTTACATGAACAAAAAGAATCCATTCAAAAAATAGTAAACCAAAAAGAAAAAAAGGAAAAAGAAAAGAATCCAGGGAGCAATGTCCCGGAAGGCAACTGGTATAGACCCCCTTTTGAGGGGCTTCAAGAAGAAGGGCGTTCCAAAAACACCCCTTGCCCCCCCCTCCAGGCACTTCAACCCACAAATCATATCCACATTTACGCAAAAAGCTTTATTATTATCTTGGTCTTCTTTCCTGCCTTGTATTCATTCAGATATAAGGTCATCACCATACGTCACGCAAATACCTGCCACTCATTTGTAGGTTCTTCACCATGCTCTCTGCTTTAGAGCTACCCATAGAACCCTGATCACAACCATGTCAGATCTTTCATTAGCCACACTCAATAATTTATACTCTCAAATCAGTGAGAAATGAAATGACCTATGTCCCATGGATGATCATTGTGAACTAAAGAGAAAGTGGTGCTGTGTATCAAAATAAAATAAAATAAAATAAAAAAGAGAGAGAGAAAAAACAATGCTTCTATTAGAGAGGCTTGGCTCACACGGCAGAAATTGTTAATCCCCTTGATGACGTGTGTGCCTCCATGCCCCTCACAATGAACCCTCATTAGTTGTTACCCATCAACATCACAAGTTTCATTTAATGAGAATCCAATAGATCTCAACCTCTCCCCAAGCAACAGTCATCAACCTATTCCTTCTTTAAAAAGTGCAAGTAGCAAATTGACAACCACCCAAAAGCTGTGACTAAAACGAGATTCTAAATCCAGCCTAAATTATGTTTAGCATACCTGCTCTTGCACAATTGTATGTAGAGTGCGGTGGACATCCTTAGCCATGCCTTTGGCATCACCACACACATAAATGTAAGCTCCCTGAGATATCATGTTCCAAATATCCGAAGCCTAGACACAGTAGAGCAGATTAGGTGCGGTTAACCCCATCAATGATCAATTGATAGTTCGAGCACAACAGAACAATAATTCGAGAGAAAGGTGGTAGGTTTGAGAGGGTTAGATACCTTCTCTGCCATCTTATGCTGCACATATTCCTTAGTGGGTCCCTCGCGAGAGAAGGCTACAACGAGCTCTGAAACCACACCACTTTTGACAAAGTGGTTCAACTCATCGTCATAGATGTAGTCCTTTAAAAAAGTATTCATAATTAATATTATGAATCATCAAATAAAAAGTGCAATAAGCCTCCTATCACCAAACCCCAGCCTACCCTCTGTAAAAGTCAGGAAGCAGCATCAAGGATAGATAACTCACCATCTTACGGTTCCGGCATCCAAAGAATAATATGGAGGGGCCAAGTTCAACTCCTTCTTCTTTCAGTGCTAATCTTTCCTGGAGTGAAAATAAAACACAAAAATAGGTAGAACTGGCTTAGGCAGGTGTATGTTTTATGATTTTTGAGTAATTTAATGGCAAGTCAGTTGGTTCAAACCTGCAAGAAACCCCTAAAAGGAGCCAACCCAGTTCCAGGTCCAATCATGATTATAGGCACTTTGGTATCCGCAGGGAGTTTGAAACTTGACTGCCTGACAAAGATAGGGGCCCAACTGCAGTCCGGACTTTCTTCCAATGAAACAGAATTCTAGATAACAAACAATTAAACAAGTTAAAATCATCGTCGGAAGTGATTTTAGATTCAAAATAAGCAGTAGGTTTAAGACATTTGGCTTCCATATCCTTTTATAATTCCTTTTCATTTTTGAAAGCTCAAGAGATAGACAGTTCAGTTTAACACTTTAACTAGCTGAGTAGCTGTAATGGCCAAAAAATAGCAGTCCGCAAGCCAATAATTCCTTAGTGATTATATCCTGCCTTACAACTCAACAAGTTCAAGCATACATAACCCAGGAAGAGTGTAAATTACCTTCATCCATGTAGAGCAAATTCCTTTATGAATCCTCCCAGTGGGCATCTTGTCATAAACTAATGCACAAGTAACATGAATTCGGGATGGGGCCATCCTGTGGACAATTATTGCAGAAGTGAAACATATTACATATTTAGATGCACAGAATCAATAAGCTACATTAAATATATCGATTTTTTTTCATTAACATCCAACAAAATGCAGAAAATATAGCTCCAGAATAAGCAAATTGTTTTGTCACCCTTCATCCAATGACTAGCTTGGAATCAAGGACCTTCACAATGTAAAAGGGCTAAATATCGATGCAGGAGTAAAAGACAGGAAGTAATTCCTTTTCGTTATGTATGGTAGAAAGTAAGAAAATAAAGTGAACTACTAGGCTTCTCCAACTCGCTCTTCATTCACCACAGAAATTTACCACATGATCCTCATATCAATGCAGGAGTAAAAGACAGGAAGTAACCTTGGAGATGAGGAGATTGAATAAAATCTGGGCTGCAATCTAGGAGCAACTGATGCAAAAAAGACACCAAGTGGAGGTTTGGCTGATGGAAATTCAGCCATGACCTCAAGGAGACTTCTCTGACTAGCAATAACCCACTCTGCATATTCGTCCTGTATAAGCAAAGATCAAAATAGCAGTCAAATTAGAAAGTTAAGCACAAAAATCTGTTAGAATTTCCATGATATAAATCTGTTACAACCTTTCCAGCGGGTGAGGCAAGATATCTTAATCGTTCAGCTTCAGAAGGATCAGAAGCATGGGCAGCTAGGGCAAGTAAGACAGACTGGAACATGTATCAAGAAAATAATAAATAATTAACATAAAGAAAATGTCTAAAAAATGACAGAAAATGAAATTAACAATCATCATGCTCAAAAGAAGCACCTTCTTAGGTGAGCTCAAAAGATCTGCATATCGAGCCAGAGCTGTTCTTAAAGTGCAAGGGGGGAATGTAGGAGGCAAGGAGCTTCCACTAAGTGGTGTCCCATCTTCCTTATCAGTATGGATGGAGAAAACGGTATCCGGTGACAGACCTAGCAATCTAACTGCCTCTTCTACAGTTTCATCCAAATTCTCACAGTAAACACCAACATGATCACCTGTTTCATATCTGTGAAACAAATCATGCACAAAAACAAGAGAAGAATTAGTACATTAATAGATAAAGTGTTTGTATATCAATTATTTGTCTGTGTGCAAATACTTACACAAGTCCAGAGCCAGAAATGTCAAATTCTAAATGAGTGCAAGACCGATCGGATGCAGGTGTGTGAAGTTCCTTTCGTACAACCACGTTTGCTCTTCATGAGGAGTAAGCAATGCAAGTTAGATCAGCGTATGACATAATACCAAATCACAACAGAAGATTTCACTCTGACATACCTGCATGGATGCTGAGCATCAACAACAGCATGGCCATTTGCATTATGCCAGCTCTTTTCCTCAACTTGTGCATCTCCTGGTCCATGAACAACAACCCGATACTCCAAAACAGCAGCAGTGTAAGGGGTAGATACAGTTCTATCCTCCTCGTCTCTAAGCAATTGATCCAATTCTGGCCACACCAACTCTTTCCTGCAATAACAATAGTTAGCCAGAAGACAGATGGGTCTTGCAAATCAGCAAGGAAAAGAATTACACACCAATGTTAACAAATCAACTAAATATTTCATTACCATGCAGAGAAGTCATCCTCTATGCATTGATCATCATCTCCAAGACCCAAGGGGATAAGACGCTTCCCACCTGTAAATGGAGAAGACAGGTGAGATCAGTGGGGGCTTTTTTTTTTTTTTTTCCAAGGCATTTGAGAGTAGCGAGGGAGTAAATAGTGCCCTATGCATTCTTTAATAGCATGACTGTTTTCCCAAAAGATTTTGTATTTTGCAAAACTTTTACAGAGAAATGTTGCATGCCCATATGCCTAGTGTCAAACAAGTTATTGTAATACAAATCAAATTGATGTTTGCTAGATTTAAGAAAAATTAAAAGAATACCTTGCTCAACAAGCATCTTATCAACCTCCTTAGCCACCTGATTCAATGAAGGGCCGAGGCAGAGCACAGCAAACACTAAGTACTGAGTAACCGGAAATTCAAAAATTGAAATGCTAAGTTAAAGTAGGAGTTCAACGCAAACCTTATTGAAATGTTCATACTGCCTGTTGCCAAGGCCAAACACACCATACTGAAGATTTTGAAGCCACTCTCCTCTCTCCTCCTTCCCCTAAAATCACGGCCGAGTAAACTATATATCATTGAGTTTCCCTCACCACAATAATTCAACTCCAGCTACTGTAAATCAAATTAAGGCTACCTCAATAAACCATTTGTAAAATCTTGCCGCGTTGTCGGTTGGTTCACCATCACCATATCTATACCATGGCCACATGATCAAATTACCATGAAAACCTTCCTAATAACATATTACAAGAAAGATAGAGATAGAAATAGTTTCGAAAACCTACGTAGCCAGAAAGAAAAAGGCCAGCGACTCCTTTTTCAATTTTTCCTCGTATTCATCGTCATCGGCCGCGTAATCATCCTGCTCGTCGATAATATAAATTTAAGCATCAGCTCAAAATACCAAACAAACCTACACCAATCAAAAAGAAATAACAAAAAGGAGGACACCGTAATCACAGGAGAACGAATAATACCAAATCCACAACTTTAAACGTCGCCTTCTCGTACCGCACTTTAGCCTCTTCAACAAGCGCCTGCTCACAACGCCAAACCAGCCAATTATAAGCACAATCAGCTAAAGCTCACGAGTTCATAGCCTAGGAACATGCAGCAGCCTAATCATACACAAAATTGACCGAGCCTACCTTTGCGAAACCTTCTGCTGTACCAGTCTGCGTACCGAAGAAGATGGTGACCACCTTCTTACCATCATCCTCCTCAACCTCGGGCTCCTTCACGATCACCGGCTTAACAGGCTCAACGGCCTTGACCTTCTGACCGCTAGATCTCCGCCATAACAAGAACAGCACACAGCCAATTAAAACAGCCGCAGAAGTCGTCAAGACCATGACGAACTGTCGATTCTCCAAGAGCATGGCGGCAACCTCACCGGCAACGTCGGAGGAGACATTGGAGGGGTCGACCTTGCCCTTGATTATGGAAGCCATCAGATCGAAAGGCGAAATTGACTTGACAGAGGTGGAAGGCTGCATGATGGTCCTGCTTCAAGGTATGAAAATGCAGAAAGATGTCACAAAATTGTGCAATAACGATAACGATGATGACGAAGAAGAAGCAGTGGTAAGAGAATTGTAGGTGAGGAAGAACGAAGGATGATGTTGGTGACGGAGAGAGAGAGGAAATGAGGGAGGAGATGAAGCAGAAAGAGTCTCTCAGGCGGGGGTTGGTGGGTGTGAAGTAGTTGGGAGTTGTGGGAAGAGAGAGAGAGAGAGACTCTGAAAATGGGGGGAAGAGAGAGGGAGGGATTATATTGGGGTGGAGAGAGAGGGGTAGAGGAGGAAACGCAAGTAGCCAGAAGCAATTACCTATCGTCTACCAACCCACTGTCCTCAAACCCACCTAACCCCCTGCTTAACCATAGTTAACTTCTCAAAATGGAATTACAGCCTGATTTAATATGATTTAAAAATTATTAAATGTTAATTTTATTGTAAAGTAAAATCTTATTTTTTTAATGTAACATAAAATTAGGAGATGAAGAATTTAATTTAATAAATGAATAGAATTTTTAAATTTAGTAAGAAGTGTAGGAAAAATGAAATGAATTTCATATATTCATGCATCAGTTAGTCAATATATAATTTATATTAAAATAAAATATGTGAATAAAAAAGTTCATTAATTTTGTAAGAAACTCACCTCTTATTTTTTTCTGCTTTTTTAATTTTTTTTTTTATGGCTATCTTCTCAAGTAAATATACACTTTTTTTTTTTTCATTTGATCCCAATTTAATTTTTCAAGTCTTAGATCGTACAGGGTTTTCATCTTTCTCACTTCCCAAAATTTAAACTTGTATTTTTCTTTCATAGAGATAGAGCCGCTTGTTGGTAAATATTCACTTTTATAAATGTAACAGATCAAAATTGGAAAGAAAATAGTTAATATGTACTATGATTTACCCTTTTTCTAATTTATGCTTCATTTAAGTTTATTTTAAATGAAATAGTAATCTTTTCCTCAATTTTAAGAGATTTAATTTATTTCTACATTTGACGACGTTTTTATGTGATTTTTGTTTAGGTAGGGGAAGGTTAAAACATATTCTTTTAATTTTATAACTATTAAATTATATTCATCGTGAAGAGGAAACGCTTATTGACGCGTGAAGAGGAAACGCTTATTGTGTCGAAAATATTTTTTATTATAGAAAGGTGATGGCTACATCAATCTTGAGAGGCAACCAATTTTATATGCAATTGATGTATGCATTTATTGTTGTTTTCTAAAATATTTTTTAATACCTTTTCAATTGAAATATTAAATTTTCATGCCAAAAATAATTGAACTATTAAATGATTAAATTACCTTTTAGAGAGAGGGGGTCATTTAACATTATGATTTTGAATGAGTGTGATGGTGTGACTGTGTGAGCAAGTACTCCCATCGGTCCTAATTATAAGACATAATTAATTTTTTTAGAAATTAATGAAGCTAAATAAGTTATTTAATCATATCATATATTGATATCCTTGTATTATATATTATTTTATTAGTCAAACTAATTAATTTAGTAAAAAAAATAAAGAAATAAAAATTCTTAAGTAATTTAATTAGCTTTTTTAATTTCTCCAAAAAGAAATCAACAATATCTTATATTACAGGAGAGAGTATATGTTAGTTTTCATGTCTGGGCAATCCCATGCTACCAAAAATTAAAAAAAAAATAAAAAGCTAATGCAGTTTGGAATAGATTATTGTTTAGTTTGCGTAACATAACTGAAGAATTCATACATCATCTCTTTACAAACGTTTTTCTGTATTAGTTTAAGTTCAGTTAAACAAACATTTTCTCTAATAAAGCAACTACTTTGACTTTTATTACTTTCTTACAAAAAACAATACTATTACACTGGTGCGAAGAAATTTGTGGTTTTAGCTATTAAACACGTCACACATAATTTTAACTACATTCATGTTTATATATAATACTTTTAAACTAACAATGATATTGAGTGCTTCTTTTATATCATTTTGAGATTTTAAAAAGTGTTTAGGTACGTAAACCGAAGTAAAACTATTTGCCCATGCACAATTGAAAAACTATTATCAATATGCGATGACAATTCAGGCCACAACGGTGGCCGCGGATTATTGACGGTGGGAATATAAGAGTTTTTAAGTGGAGGGTATTTTTTGTATTTTATTATATTATATTATATATATATATATATATATATATCAATTAAAAATTATACCTTATTTTCATATGCATATCAAAGATACTATAACCCTGCCTTTACTCTGACTTTCCATTTTCAATTCTGCTTCTTTCAAAAACACTTCAGGACCGTTTGCTATAAAAAATTGGTGGGGAAGAAAAGGAAATATCCCAATCTTTTCATGGATTTTTGGTATTTGGTAGAAAAAAGTTCAATCAAGATCTTCGAAATGAGACTTATCTTCCCTTATTTGAGGGAAGATCTTTCCATCGAAAAATGGAAGGAAAGCTGCAATTTTTCCCCCGAAAGTGTTTTTTTGATGATTTACCTCCTCAAATTCAAACTTGGCGGGAGTTCGAACTTGAAGAGAAAGTTCAAATTTGGCGGGAAAGTTTGAATTTGACGATTTTTTTTTCACGAGTTCGAACTTAACAAGAATATATTTTTTTAAAATATATTCTAGCCAAAAAAATATTTTTCTTTTTTATTTTGAATTAATTTCTTTTGAGGGTAAAATAGACATTTCCTAATTCTTTACCAATTACCACCTCTTCATTTTCTTCCTACAAAATAACTCAAACCATCTTTCCCATCTTTTAAATTTTCCTTTCCTTTCCTTTGCATTCCTTTCCCAAATCTTCTTTGAACAAACGGGGTCTCATTGTCCTAAATGGGGCATAGGCCAGGAAGATTGATGACTGACAATGATATATTTGGCAAAAGCATATACATGTAAAAAATAATAGGCACCTAATCCTATATACTTCTGTTTATTTTTAATCAAACCAATATATGTATATTTTTTTAATACATTACTTACCCTCTAATTTTTATTTTTAAAAAAGTTTCATGTCTGCTCTCTAATTTAGTGTTTTTATTGAGCATATAAAGGTCAACTTTTAACCTTTTCCATCTTGATCTCTCTACCTATTTTTCTCTCTATATATATTAGGGAGCTTTTTTTTTTTTTTTTTTTTTTTTTTTTTTTTTTTTGCCAAACTATATATTGGGGAGCGTTTAAACCCCGTGTATATAGATAAAATAAAAAATTAGATATTGAGCCTTATGAACTTAAATTACTAAACCTTTTTTGTGGAGATTAGTTGAATAAATAAAATGTTGTTACATGGATTGCTTTTTTTTTTTTTTATGAACAAAAGTTTTGGAGGTACATGGATTGCTATTAAAAATGAGTGAGTTAGTTCTTTTATTGTGCAACATATTTAGTGATTAGACATAAATGCAAAAGACCCATTTCACTGAAACTAACCAAATATGAGGGAGAAAAAAATTCATGATTTCTTTTTACCTGTGAAAATTTTCATGAATTTGATTTATAAAAATTGGATAAATAGCGTTAAAAAAATTTAATAAAATATAAAAGAAATTTATGTCAGACAAAAACTCGTGAGTAAGATATTTACTTCCATCTTCTTCATTTGCCTACATAAATTTGATGCATTTTTTAATTATTATTCTCACTCACTTCTCATATTAATTGTGGGCATATATTAAAAAAAAATATTTGATGCATTTTGAAAACAAGCAAGTGCTTTATAAAAATGACCAAATATACTTATATTAATTAGTGCATTATAATAAGGGCAAGAAGAGTATGTGTTAAGCATCTTGATGTTTCATGTTTTGACTATTAATTTTATATAGTTAAAATTGCAGCTAAAGTTTTGTATTTTTGATTTTATACCATGTCATTTACAAATAACACTTGGCTAAAGGCGAAATAAATAACACTTGGCATTTCACCGATTAAATTTCAATAGTTTTTGAATACTTAAAATAAAGTACTTAAAAACAGTTAAAATATTTAATTGATCATGTCTTTTTAAAATAAAAGAGTATAAAATATTTAAAATAAAAAATATGGTATATCATAAAAAATATAAAAATTTTGACATGAAAAAAACCACTAACTTTAATGTTAGTTTTAACGACCGGGGAGTTGATAGCTAAAACGTGAAACAACAGGGCCTTTAATTTAAATTTTTAAATGTTAGAAATGTTATATATAAATGACTCAAACATTTTTTTATACCAAAAAGGTTTGAAGAGTTGGGAGTTGGGACCTAAGACCCAAGACCCATCAGGGTTAGAGCTGGCCTATGAACTCAGAGAGCTTACAAATATATTTGCTGGTCACTTAACGACATGGTCTTTATATTTATAGCAAAATTTGAACTCACAACCTTATAAATTATGAGTCAAAACCTTACTAACAAGATTGAGGAAGTAGTCTCTCCACGAACTTCTTTCTCTACTTAATATCTCAACTATTGGATTATGTTTTAATGTGTGAAATTTAATATTAAATAATAATAATACTATAGTTATAGATTTTTTTATTATTTAATATTAAATATATAAATCTACAATTATAATATTGTTGTTTGTCATTAAATATCAACCATTAAAACATGATCAAATTATTGACATATTAAGTTGAGAGGAAATATAAAGAAGAGGAAGGTCTGTTTGGTACAATAGAGGGGAAGGAAGGAGAGGGTTTTTAATGAAGGGGATGTGAGGTGAGATGCGAGCAATAACTATCACACCACGGCAAAAATGTGCAGTGTGCGCTCAAAAAGCATCTAGAAACAATACTAATGCACTTGTCGACATTTTTCCCTCCCCTCCTACAAATTTTTTGATGCTAAATTAAAAAGGAAAGTAAAATCTCTTCCTTCAAACCAAACATACCTTTAGAGACGCCCCTCTCCCAACAAGATGAACCTTTTTCGACTTAACATTTTCATATGTGGCGACTTAACATTTATACATGCGGAGATTCAGACACGTATGTATTTTTCTTTTAAAAAAATGCAGCACACTACAGAATAAACAATGTGATACCATTTAATTTTTATGTTTTATAATGATTATGCAAATAATAATTTTAACAAGTAATTGTTTTAAATGTAATCAATTAAAATTTTCATGAATAACAAGGGAATATTATAAATTAGGGAAAATTGCATTTAGGTCTCAAGCACGGAAAAAATAAAACATGGTCTTTCAAATTTCAAAATTGCATTTAAATCTCAGGCAACTTTTTTTGTAATAAATTTCAATTGTCAATTTGTTAATGGACGGCGAACGCACATGAACTTTTTGGTAGATGCCCCTAAACCTATTAGTTGATCGCACCGGGACTAGTCAGTGGGTCGATCGACTTGTCAGTGGACGTATCTGACTTGTCAAAGGAATTGGTATTTATTACAAAAAAGTTCCAGAAGACTTAAATGTAATTTTGAAATTTTTAGGGACCATTTTTTTCCCTTTGTCACTTGGGACTTAAATGCAATTTTTGCTATAAATTATTATTCAAAATTAAATATAACAAAATTTATTTCCAATGGTGCAATGCTTGGCAGAACTTGGAATTGCGGTGGCGGCATTAAATTTTTAGAGGCAACTAATTTGGAATATGATTGAATTGTGCAATTAATTTGTGCCAAATTTGTTGAAACATTTTCTGTTTTTGACTTTTTGTCAATAATCTTTTTTCAGTACTTTAAAAATTCAGGCATTAAATGATTTCATGCGAGTATCTTCCATTTGATAAAAAGTGGGTTTGCGAACACCTCTTGTTTTTTGTGGACCAAATGGTGAACACCGAATCTCCCTGACAAGTTGACAATGGCCACAAAAAAATCTTATTCATTTTAATATTAATTTTAAAAAATCAAATTACTTACTTTTTTTTTTATAGAGACGGATCCATATAAAATATTGAAGAATATCTGATTTATATGCCAAAAAATGGGTGTAATAAATTATTAAAATCTCGCTGATCCAACGTGCAATACGAAAGTGCTTATACTTGTCCATTTGTGTGTGTGCATGTGCATCGACCTCATTGCAATAACCCATTTCACATGAATTTAATAAATTAATGTTATAAATTTAAGATGATGCTATTTGAATTATAAAAATAATAATTTTAACAAGAGATTTTTCTTCTTCATAAAATCCATTATTCAATTGATTTAATTCGTGTTAGAAAAAATTTCAACACTTCATGAATAGTGAGAGAATGCCATAGTTTATGATTCGAAATCAAATATATTCATATTGTTTGTTAAGAATTTAAAATTATTTTGATTTAACGAAGAGATCTG
The DNA here is from genome assembly GCA_019022655.1 of Acacia acuminata. Taxonomy (NCBI): domain Eukaryota; kingdom Viridiplantae; phylum Streptophyta; class Magnoliopsida; order Fabales; family Fabaceae; genus Acacia; species Acacia acuminata. The sequence continues at coordinate 2,529,739 of JAFJYI010000097.1, read as the reverse complement.
AAATATAGAATCATGAATTATAAATTTTTTCTTGGTATTATAATTTGAGATTATTAATATAAATATTTTAAATTTAAAAGTGGGACCATACTATTTTTTTGTTTAGAATAAAATACTGCATTGTCTTCAAATTAAAATAAGATATGTTTTTTTTATCATGAATAAAAGTAAGAATAATATATGTCAGAATTGGGTGTCTTGTAGTTGTACCAATATAAAATTAATTCTAGCAATATAAGGGCTCGTTAGATTCTTTTAGATCTCGAGTTTAAATTTTAAAGAAGGCACTTATATTAAAATGTAATCACGAATCCGAACTAGATCTAGTGATCTAGTGATAATATAAATAATAATAAAAAGAAATGGGTGTCTTGTTTAGAGCGTTAAACTAATTAAATATCAAATTAATTCTTTTTGTTTTGGCAAAAAGGAATTTGTTTTTGGCGCCCAAGAATGATTACTCGTAAATGATTGATAAATGCCAATGCGTGCCCTCGCGCCTCGCGTGTATCGTGCCGCGGGCATTTTGATTTAAAAAAAGGCTGATTATATTAATCAAAATAAAATATATAACGAAAATACGATTCAGGAGGAAGAGGCACTATAAATATTTTAGGGTTGAACCCACTTAAATACTTTTAAGAAGTTTTAGTTTTTAGTCTCTGTATTTTTTTTTTTATCCCTATACTTTATGCTGTTCCAAAGGTTGGTCCTATAGTTTAATCATGCGGCTCATGTGCACAAACCAAAATCAAAATTTATTTAAAATGAATTAAGAGAGATTACTCTTTTTTTTTTTTGGCTTACAAGCAAGGTTAATTCATCTAACTTTCTTAGATATGATTACATGAATATAAACTTATAATATTATTGAACATTACTTTGGAAATACACATGGTGAAGAGTTCAACTTTCACATAGAATAAAATCAATTGTCATATTTTTATACTAGTATTAATTCAAATGTTGGAAGTCATATTTTATTGTTGAAATTGATTTATCCACTTAAAATTAATTTCTTTATTCTCTATCACTAAGTTGCCTTTTTTATAAAGGTTAAATGGTTAAACACACTCCAAATCTTTCTATAAAAATAAATAATAATAATCCACACTCCAAATTTATTACTTTTAATGAGTTTTAATTTTAGCCCTTATATTTTTTTAAAAAAATTAGTTTTGGCTTAAGTCATATTAGTCCCAGTCACTCCATATCAGCTTACTTAGTGGTGCTAATAGGGTTGTCCAAAAAATCTGGTAGTCTGGTTGGTGCAGTCCGACCAACCGATCCAAAAAAAAAAAAAAAAAAAAAATTGTTCTAAGACAATTTTACTAAATGGGACTAGACCGGACTACTCGGGTTGGACCGGACTTTGGTCCAGGGGTTAGACCCCTTGACCGACCCTTTTTTTTGTAAATCACTACTGCACTTCGGCCACTTATTGGAGTCTAGACATCCTAATATGCTTTTTAACTTATAGGAATCATTTTTCACTCAATCACTTTTTATTACTTTTGGAAATCAGGTGAAACCAGAATTAAAATATTGTCTCCCAAGAAGGCAAAAAACTAAAAAACTGGAAAAAAAGAACTATTAAAAAAAAGGACTGCTGGCCTTGTCGGGAAGTCCGCCATCGATCAATTCACTCGACTTCGAGTTGACTTTTCCGATCTGAGGTCCCATCGGACAGAGGCCTTGGGTTGACCTCCAACCCGACCCAGTCCTTGGACATCCCAGTGCTAGCACCACATTAGTGAAATTAGCACTAATCAACTTATATCTAAGTCCTTATTAAACTCTAGGAACCAATTTGAATAGCATAAAGTATATGTACAAAACAATAAAAAGAAAATATATGGATTAAATCAAAACTCCTTAATTAAAAACACTGGACGTGTCGTGGAGGTTAAACGAAATCTAACATTGACAGAATTAAGCATACCATCTTTAACAACAACACGCATTATATTACCTCATATAAATTTTAAATTTTAAACGAAATCTAACTTTGACAGAATTATTTATAAATATTCGATTATATATATAATTACATGTGAAAGAATTAAAATATTTTCCTGTGACAATGTTTCTAGAAATTTTAGTGACGTGCTTATAATCAAATAATAAACAAATATCATCCTGAAGGAATGAAAGCAGTTCTTAAACTTCTTTAAAAGTGTTATTGAGAATACTAAAAATTTTAGGATCAAACATGCATATGCATGTATATATAATAATTCATTTGAAATTCACAATAATGTCCTTATAAACTCTGCCGTAAAGAAAATCATAAGAATAATAGTAATTTTAATATATCACATGGTAACGTTTACGGAAAAGTGAAGAGGAATAAAGCATAATAATAACAACTTCTCTTCAATAAATTATGAATTTAAAGTAGGGTTAATTAATGAAGATACTTTAATGTTTTCATACCTATCTTTTTTATATAAAAAATCATCATAATTATAGTTAAACATGAATCTTTATTATTTTTATTATAAGCACGTCACTAAAATTTCTAGAAACATTGTCAATTATGACGCCATGAGTACGTCATATATGTACTTATATCTAAACTAAATTTTGAATTGTGTGTGAAGTGGGTGGCAGTGGCAGAAAGAAAAAAAAAAGTTGAACCACCATTATTTTCCACTTGTTCAGGGTTTCTTCTAGAGGAATTGTATATATAGATGAAAGCAGTATATTAAATTCTTAGATACGATTATTATTTATTATTTTTTAAGAGAAAATTATTATCTACACATTTTACTTTCATCTGTACTGCAGACGAAAATTATACAATAACCCATATATCATCATATATACCTTTAATTTCCAATTATTTTTTGAAAATTAGGATAATCCGCATCACCTTCATCTGTATCCATAACCCATATGAGTATTCACCATGTTTGGGTGTCCTGAGCTGAGCTGTTAGTAATAAGTCCTTTGTGTAACTGAAATATATTGTATGAGTTATGTACTGAAATATAACGGTAATGTTCTTCATGTTGTAGAGCAAATAATAGAATTATGTTTTCAATTTTGCTATTTTAATAATTAAGGGATATGGATGTAATTTGACCTAAATTTTAAATCCATAATTATGACGCATAACTTGATATATAATTTGTTAAGTTCAAGAACCCAAAGTAAAATTTAGGTAATTCAACCGTCTTCATATTTGATTTTCCCCTTTTTATTCTAATTCTTTGAGTAATTTTTTAAAATAAGTTTTGGAAGTAAGAAATAAAAAATAAAAAAAAAAACTGTTCGAATCGTTAATTTTAAAAATATATAAAAAATGATTGAGTGAAGGGTGGGAGAATAATTTGCTTTATTAAGGTAATTATAAAAAAGCTGTTCTGATTTTTTTAGGACAATTTTTTTTTTTTTTTTTTTACATTTTTTTTATATTTTTTTGTCACACATGATCGAAAACACATTTTTGAACATATTCTTTTATTTTAATTTTTGAAAAAAAGGATGTTTTAAAAATAAGAAATATATCACAAAAGTACTACTTCCTCTTGTCTTAATATAAGACATATTTACCTAATTTGATTATATTAAGAAAGTTAGTTAATATAACATGTATTTTCTAAAATGCCTTAATTTCCTTAATTCTCTCATTCACTCTCCTAGCCTCTTCTTTGATTATTGTTGAGGGAGTTGAGCATTAATAAAGGTATATTAGGAAAATGTTGACAAATATAAAAGTTACTAATATGTCTTATATTTAATACCAAAATTAACTCTTAAAATATATCTTATATTAAAGCCCATACGGGAGTATCTTTTTGTTCTCCATATAATTAGATGTTAGTTCCTGGAATTATTGAGGGATACTCTTGCTCCAAACAAACAAAAAATTAATATATGAAAAATATTCCTTTTAGTTAATAATAACATATTTAAAGAGTAAGATGCTGGTAGGGTATACTGATAGAGTATGATTCATATAATTAACTTCACTTAGTGAGATAAGACTTATTATTATCATAAGTATATTTTTTTGTTTGGACTAAGGCGTCAACGAAATGTCTCCATTTTTTGAAACGTTGAGGTCTAAATGTTTCTTTGACGCAAAAAGCTTTAATTTTAGAGAGTGTATATATAAAAATAGTTTCCATGATTTAAAGAGGGAAATTAAAAGTAGGTAAAATATCAAAGACTTTGACAAAATATTGTTGATTATTCGGTTGGACTTCAGCCTCCTCAACGGTCAAAAGTAAACTTTCTTAAGAACCATGTTGGCTTTCGATCTAATGAAATTAGAAGAGTTCAAAAGATTAGGGTTTGCGTTGTTTTGGTACAACAAGAATATCATTAGTTTATTGTTTAAAGCAAACATTTTTGACGTTAAAGGTTGTTGTAGAAAATTCAATTACGTATGGTCAAATAATATATACTTTAAAGAAATGTTTCTTTCTTTTGATTGCGAAAGAAATATTGTTTCTTCTTGACATGGTCAAAAATGATATCTAAATTAATAATATAATAGTTGAAAATGACAATAACAAACCTCCAAATAAATTAATTGATTTTAAAAATGTAATTTCTTACGAAAGATATAGTAAATATTGTTAGTTATCATTAGTCATTTTCAATATAACTTCATCTTTTGAATGTTCTTATTGTTCTCATCTGAGGATATCTCAAACCTGTGATTGTATTTTATATGAGTAACAATTTGCGCCATAGATAAAATTTTAAAATATTTAATTACTATTAAAATAACTTTATGAGTTCTTTTGTATGATAAAATGAACATGAGAATTAATGTAGAAATAGAACCATCTAGAAAAAGTGATCTTTATCAAACTGGCAAGTGAAAAGTCTCATAACATATGAATAGTGACTCTTTTTATTTATCGATTGACAAGTTATGAGACTTTTCTCAAATGAGTTTTCTTGGTTGAGATCATTGTCTCTTTATCCCTAGTTTTTTTATTTCTTGCAAATGATCGAGGCTAAATTAAGGAATAAACAGTTAATTAATAAGGATAAAAAAAATATAAGATTAGACTGAAACTAGTTTGAACTGTGAACGACAACAAAAAATAAGTTAGTTTTTTTAAAAAATAAAATAAAATAAAGATGTCTGGTCTATAATAAATTAATAATTTACGCCGTACATGGGTGCGCGATTGAATAAGTTCTAGTGGAATAGACTACAACTACAATAATTTAATTTATCGAATTTATAATCTATATCATCGGACCAAACAAAAAAAGGAGAAAAAGTGGCAAGAAATTGTTATTTTTTGAATGAAGTCTGGATACATCACAGGGATCTTATTGAACAGTAGACAATTAACTAAGTCGAATTGCTGAATAGTTCATAGTAAATAATTTTGATTATATATATAATATAGATATTAATATATAAAAACATGATCATACAATACAATTGTTATAGGGGTTAAAGTGTAAAAATGCATAAGTGGTTTACCCGAAAATGCGTCCAACACCTTTTTTTTTTTTTGTACAATAGTAACTACTTTGGTTACAAAAATGAAACAAAATTACTGACCGTTTGTTTAACTTTTTTTATACTAAAAATAGTAACGTGGACAATCACATTGATGTTTACAAATAAATAAAGCAGGGACCACCTTACTTTATTGTTTTTTGCGAAACCTTACTTTATTGTTTTTTGGACAAACCTTACTTTATTGTTAGCTTCGGTTGTTTGGACACGTTTGTGCACGTGGCAGCAAACTATTGATTGTTTGGCATCGACTTGGAAGGGAAAGAGTTAACCACAAGTTCCCCCGGACAAAAGAGGAAAGAAAGGGCAAAAAGGGCAAAATCAAATTATTAACAATAAAAACGAGGGTTAAATATCAATTTTGCTTCTGAAATACGCGTCCAGGATTAATTTTGCCTCTGAAATTTTCTGCGTAGTAATGTTGCCCTGAAGTTTAAAAATGTAGCGATGTTTAAAACCGCGTTAGCGGTTGTTAACGAGAGCTTTAAACATTACTACGTTTTTAAACTCCAGGGGTAAAATTGCTATCTTTTTTGGAAGCGATGTAGCCTCAAGTCTAAAAATGCATAAGAATATGTTGCCCATCCATTAACAACCATAATGTTCATCGTTAGTTGACCATTATGGCTTAACGAAGAAAAAATATCATTATCTTTTAAATTTTAGGGGCAACATTGTTTCACAGGTAATCTTGAGGACAAAATTGATCTTAACCCTAAAAACAAAAAAGACTATACTAAAAAAATATTATGTGTCTTTTTTTTTCTTTTTTCTTTTTTTTTTTTTCTTCTTTCAAATCAAATTTTACAGATGCATTTTTCTCTACTTTTATGAGTTATACATAGATATTAAAAATAAAACTAAATTTCATAAAATTATTTTTGAAGATTATTAAAATTTATAAATAAAAGGGTTAAGGTGCATTTTTGCCCCTTTCAAAGTTTTTAGCGATATTTGCCTCAGTTAAAAATCTTAACGGTCAACTAACGTTGGCCAATCGTTAGAGTTTTTAACGGAGGGGCAACATCGCTCCGTTTTGAAACTTCGAGGGCAACATTGCTACACTTGAAACTTCGCGGGCAAAATTCTCTTCAGGTAGATCTTTTAAGGCAAAAATGCACCTTAACCCTAAATAAAATAAAAAATTATCGTCCAGATTTTTTTATTAATTTTTTTTGTTTTAAATTAAAAAAAAACTTGCTTTGGTTGTTCTTTTTTTTTTTTAATAAGTGTTTTGCAAAACCAAAAAACAGAAACATGTTTCTAAAAACGAAAAACAACCTCAACATTTTTTTTTTCTTCTGTTTTTTCATTTTTCCTAATTCCTTTTTTTTTTCCTCTCGTGAGGCATGCTCCCCATTTTGCCTATTTCAATAATATTTAAAAACAACTAGCACGGACAACAATAGCAAAAGCCAAAGAAAAGAAAACATTCAATCCCACGGTTACAACATAGATAAAAAAACACTTTTTTAGCTATTTTTTAAAGTGGAGACAAAACTCTTTTTATATACTTATTTCATAGATGGTAAAAGTACTTTTGAAAAAAGAAAAGAAAAAAGTGCATATTTAGATTAGTTTTTTGAAAAATAGCTTTTATAATTTACAAGATAAATATGAGGGGGAAGTTTTTCGTCAACCTGCTACTTATTAAAAGCGCTATCCATACTACTAACAGCCTCTAGCTACTGTGAAAAGGGTTTTAATTGATTAAGTAGAAAGTTTCCGGATTCAAAACTTTGTAAATGTAAAATATACTTTTGAGAAATTTACCTTAATTGGATCCAACAATGTTCGAATCTTACTTAGTCGATAGTCGTATAAAAAAGCATTTTACCTTAATTGGATCCAACAATGTTCGAATCTTACTTAGTCGAGATAGTCATATAAAAAAGCATTACTTATGTATTTTGTTGTATTATTATTTAATATAAATACAAATAAATCAAAATTAAAAAGATAAGCATATAATTATTCTTCTAATTAAAAATATAGAAATACAATATCATTATCATTAAAATATAGTGCACACAATTTATGGGTTAGAATAAATTGAGTCATAAAGTTCAATCTTTGTAAAATAAAAACGTGCCAGTAAAAAAATACAAAGTGGAACAAATGCACAATTCTTTTGAAAAAGGGGAAATATGTTACTAGAGCTGAGGACAAGTATGAAGCTTGAGCTAAAAAATAGAGATATGAAGAGGATATTCCACCCTACATATAGAAAACGTCCATGACCACAAAATTCCATTATGAGGATTGTCATGTGACTCAATATAAAACTTAGTGCCTTCAGTATTTATATTAAATCACAGTTAAAATATATATCGGTTTATAAATTAAATGAATGAGTTAGAAGAAAAATAATAAGTGTAAATATTTTATAAGAATTTATTTAGCTTTCTCTAACCTCCCAAATCTAGTCAAATGAGTTATATTAAGAATCGGAGACAATATGAAATATTGAACACTTTATTCGATTCAACTATTTGTGTATGTGTATTATATAGGTCACATGATTTAATTTTTCTATAGAGTTCTTGAAATGTTTCTTGGGATTTGAACCAGTGTTTTCTTCTTTTTGAGATGAGGCCGCTTATCATATCAACTAATGATTGATTGGCTTCTAGTATGTGCAATTAAAAGAGAGGGTTTAAGAAAAATTACAAACTTACAGAAACTATGGATTAAAATTTTATATTTTTTTTTAATAACTCACACTCATTATATCATTCCCATGAAGTTTAAACTCATAATCTCGCAATTAAGAAAGTCATAAGAAAGAACACTTGATGTTAGTTGGAGTATAAAAGGTGGTGACCATAACTTATATTTAAAATCAAAACAAATTCCTAATACTCTACTAACTCTCTTACATTTAGGATTCAACGGAGTATTTATTATTCCATATAAAATTTAGACTCATGAAAAATCCTAATGGATCAATTAAGAAGGGTCTTTTATATTATTTAAGTATGAATTATTTAAATTTAAATGTTGACACCACGTGATAACACGTGCTTTGATCATATGGTCAAAAACAAAACAAAAACAAAAATTTGACCACCATAATAAAGATAAATATAGTCAAAATTCATCTTTGAATCTTATGGAATTTCATAAGAAGCAAGTGCAATATTATAACATATAAAGTCAATAAGCGACTCTGCGAAAATTGTATATATTATAGTGACTGATCTCAGACTTTGATATTTGTTTAATTTGATAAATTATTTTTGGGGTTCAAAAATTGTTAAGCCAGTTTAATTACGAAACCAATAATTTGCAAATTCTTTTTCTTTTCTTTTTTCACCCGACAAATCTTCCCAATTCGAAACACTTCAGCAACAAATCTTCATGTTTCCAATCACATCTATTTAGGGTCTATTTGGTATAACGGTGTTAGAAGTGACTTTTTTCGATGAGTTTTTTTTTTTTTTTTTATTAGCTTTTTTCTAAAAGTCGATTGTAAATGTGATTTGTGTTTCGGATAGCGATGACGGAAGTGGATTTTTTCTAGAAGCTATAAATACTGACTTTTCTTAAGAAGTCGCTTTTTTGCCGTAAGCTCATCACGATTCACGACCAATCGCCATCTCAAACACCAAATTTTCCTCCATTGAATTCCAGATAACGTCATTGGACTTTTAAGTCGTTTGAATGCTATGCCAAACAAGCTCTATATCTCTCTTCATAATCCTCCTATACAACTCCTCACTGAACTAGCGACATTTGAATGAATATAATTGACGACTTTGATTTTATCTTAGTGTAAGGATGTGAGTTGGAACTCAATATGAAGTACTCCCTTCAATCCATAATATAGGTAGCTTATAGAAAAATGGTTTAGTCCATGATATAAGTCATTTAGAGAACAATTAATATTTCTTTATTAAATTTGCCCCTGTAGTTATTAATGTTTAAACTTGAATCATTAAATATTTTTCTCTATCCTTTAAAATCTTATTTAATATGGATAAAATTGAAAATTTCTTTCTATTTAAGATGAATTTAATAAGTTAATTATCATTTCTTGGTGTCAATATATTAGTTGAAGTGATTTATATTATGGACTTGATATAATATAATTTATGTGTGAGTTATGATATGAAAGGAAAATGTTAAATGAATATGAACAAAGTGAAGGTGACAACCCTCTATAATTGCAGATCATTGATATTTATTATTCCGACAATCAAAGTTAATTAGTCTTCTGATTGTGTCACATAAATTAGTTCACCTTTGAAAATGAAACACTGCCTTGGCAGCCAGCACTGTTTCACTGACTATCTCTATTTAAAACACTCGTAATTTGGACCATTAAAATTAAAATTGAATACTTCACATTTAGCTTAATTTTTCTACTTAGTTTTTCTTTTTTTACTTCAATATATGTACAACATAAAATACAAAAGTACTTGTTTTAATGTTCGCGCTAAGAAAATAAAATTATCACGTAAATTATTATGAAGATAAAAAAAAAAAAAAAAAAATTGCCGCTTAAATTTTATCTTAGGTTGGGCACACACAAACTTAATCTGTATTTTTTATACAATCGAATGAAATATATTTACATGATCAGATTCAAATCTAAGAGCTTAGTGCTTGTTTGTGAAAGTGGTTATAGTCTTTAAAAACAGTTTTTTAATACCACCAAATGTTTAGGTCGAGGGTTGTCTAACTTAACCACTCTTGAGTTGAGACGCGAGAATACAACGTGTGTGGGTGGTAGAGACTTTTCCCCGAAAGGGGCCAACCCGATCTCGGTCAAATTAAATTAGTTCAAATGCTAGCTGCGAAAGATGGCATACTTTGGGACAACGGATGCACTATGCAAAAAAAAAAAAAGTTTTTCAATTTTAATTTACGGTATACAAAGCAAAAATGTTATAGGAGTTTTATTTCAATTTATATAAATAAAAACTTTTAAAGAACTTAAACATAATCCCAAACAAACACATAACGGACGGGCTGCGTTGCTGTGAGGATAGCTAGTTGTTGAAAATGTATAAAAATGGAAGATTCAATTCATGAATTAAGTTGTTTTGACATTTAGCCTTTTTGGGTCGAAAAAGGCACATAAGCAAGTGCTCAAAGTCACGAATAGATGGGTGATGTGTGGGGAAAAGTGTGTGTATCTAAGTAAATATTTAGGGTATTTGATTTTGGTTAGGTGGTTTTAACTTTAAGTATAATTAAAAGAAAAGGAAAAATAGTTTATCGAAAAAAAGAGAAAGGAAATAAATAAGTTTAAATAAAAAATTAATTACTAATAAGTCTCATTTATGTATCATACTCTAATATTTTGTTAAATAATGACTGTATTTTTTTATTTATTTACCATCTTGTTTTTCCTAAAATTAACTACTAGCAAATGACTCGTTGCTTAATCAATCAGAATTCTCCAATCAATTTAAACAAGATAAATTAATCCCCTTTTACTAGCTGAACAATTTTTTTTTTTTGAATAGATTCTTTTTTCTTTTTCTTTTTTTTACCTGAAATTTTGACTAGATTAGAACCATTCAGATAAACTGAGTAAACAACAATTATTTTAGTCAACAAAACAAGAGAAACGAATCTAAGCTCAATAATTTGAGCACATGGAATCAGACTTTTTTGTAAGAGGTTTAGGGGCTTGACATAAGAATCATCTAATTAATTTATTTTGTGAGGCGGCTTGTGACTTGTACAGTTGTACTCCCTCTGTCTTTGTATATGTATATAAGATTTTTTTTTTAATTTTTAAATCAGCTTATCCTTTTTTAGTTTATCTCAGTAATAAATACATTTTCATCTATTTTGCTCTTAATTATTTTCTCATCATTTATTCTATATACGTTATCTTTCATCTTTTTTATTTTATTATTACTCTCTCTCTTACTTATTTATAAATAATGGTATTTTTGGAAAATAACTTATATTTTTACATATTTAATTTTAACTAATTTTAAATATTTTTTAAAATATCTCAGTTCAGTTAAAATGACCTTATATATAAAATCGAATGGAGTAATAATGAATAATAAATGTCTACTTCAATAATAAAAACAAACAAAGGAAGAAAAAGGGCAGAATAATAAATGAATGAATGAAGGGCGGCGACTGCCGACTGCCCAAAACTTGTGTGTGGGGCAAGTTCAGAGTTAGCCCATTTTTTATTATCAACTTCCACCAAAGTTTGAAATATACAACTACTCCATCCGGTTATTTTCATAAAATTCTAAAATTTAAATTATTTTATTTTTTTAAAAGAGTCTGAAAATAGTTGTCTTAATATATAAGTTTTTTTCCGGTAAAGAAGCAATTTTACACATGTAATTTAGCTCGTAGAGCCTCAAAGACCACGTAAAATTTTCTCGACCAAAATACACAATGTAATTTCATTTTGGAAATACCCACTACTGGCCGTATTCTTGACCGTCAGTTACCGTTAACTTGGATGGACAATACGTGGCGATTTTTGACCGACATATTGACGTAGAATAAAAATTCAAAAAATTAGGGGAAAAAAATTTAAAAATTAGAAAAAATTAGGAAAAAAATTAGAACAAATTATAAAATAATTTGAAAATTCAAAAAATTAGAAAAAAATTAGCAATAAATTCAAAAAATGAGGAAAAAAATTAGCAATAAATTCAAAAAATTAGGAAAAATTTATTTCTAATTTTTTAAATTTTTTCCTCATTTTTTTAACAATTTATGAATTTTTTGAATTTATTTCTAATTTTTTGAATTTTTTCCTAATTATTTGAATTTTTCTAATTTTTTTTTAAAAAATTGAATTTTTATTCCACGTCAACGCCCACGCGATGTCGGTTCAAAATCAAATCGCCACGTCGGCGTCCATCCAAGTTAATCTGGACCTAATCTTAACTAACGACCGTGGTCTTTGGGCGCCCAAAATGAAATTACATGTGTATTCTGGTCCGAAAATTTTACGTGGTCTTGGTGAACGCTCCCTGAGCCAAATTACATGTGTAAAATTGCTCCTTTACCCTTTTTTCCTTTCATTTTTGCCCCTTATTGATTACACATATTACATTAATTATAACATTATTGGTATCTATATTCACTATAAATAAAAGTATACTTGGAAAAAGAAGGTTTATTTAAGACACATTTATTGTTTTTTTTTTATTAATTTACACCATTTTCTTACACCACGTAATTCGGTTATTGAGTCTTATAAATAGAACTGAAAGAAGTATATACTAGTCCCTCCGATACCTTTATAAATAACTTTTCTCTCTTGAGGTTGGTCCTTTTATAAGAAATTTTCTACTTGTGTTTTTAAAAAATCACTCTGAAAAATACTGACCCTCTAAAGTTCAAGAAAATCGATTTCTCTCCCCTTAGTTATAATTAACACTCCCTCTAGTTTTAAATATATGATAAAATTTATATTATAAATTGTACTATAAACTTTATCTTATATTTAAGAACCTATACTATGGTCTGAAGTGTGATATTAATTTCAACCACATTGCTTAATCTGCTTCCCTGTATCATCTGATGTTGTGGCCTCGTACTTAAAAAAAAATACCAACTGGTTGCCTATTTGCCCCATTAAACTCCATATAATTTTAAGATGTAGATATCCCTGGATTGTTAACTTGACATAATTTTTGTATTTCCTGCATGATTTTTATTTTATTTTAATATCACGGTGTTATATCTTAAAAAAAGAAATCAATTGTGCTAGTTACGGACAATGAGACTTTCTATAAATATTGTATTGATTGATTGATTGATAAAGACATACTAATAAATAAGATTTTTTTAACAATATAACATGGTCCCTATTTAAATTAAAAATTTGATAGCTAAAAATGTAAACGTACTTTTAAATATTATTGGAAAAATATTATAATCTGCGTGGAAGATCTAGATCCATACATTTTGGTGTAAAGTTTAGTTGTCATTATCAATGATCATCAATGCACTATTGTATCCCATTCAGATCATATATTATTTTTTTATTGAATCCTCAAATTCCAATTTTTGTACCCTGTTAATCGAATATTCTTACAATTAATAAATGTTGGATTAACCTAATGTCAAAATATTACATAGAATTCAGGTACCACAAGGAACGTCCCCCTGGCGGCATTTAGCACAATTAAATTTTAAATGGTGTGAAAGTAGACAAATTTTTTTTAAAAACGATATAATCTTAATAATTAAGTTACATTGAAACAAATTTTGTTGCAAAGGTAGAAGGAAAATAAATGGGTTATGTTTGAATCAATTTAAAAGAATTGCAGAAATTGTTAAGATTGTGCGTTTTTACACTCTTTAAAAATTAACTGTGTCAGATTTTTTTTTTTTTTTTTTTTTTATAGGAGAAAGTTTTGGAGGGGTTTGGCGTGATCCTCTACTGGGCAGAAGACGACATTTCTTTGAATACTTAACTTGAGGACTTATGAGATCGCTTACCAAAAGAGTTCTAACGACGGCAACGGAGATCAAATACATATCCCTTTAGGATTTAACCAAATCCCCCAACTTTCTTTGGCAATTGTGTCAGATATTAATGTCGAAAAACTTTGTCCTCACGCCTATGTCTAAGTAGGAATTAAATTGGGCCTATCTCGCCACATGCTCACTTGAAACCCAAAACTGGTTTGACTCAATCGTAGATTGAGTTGCTTATGGGCAATTTTGGTGTTGTGTTGTTCGTATCTAATAGTGGGCCAAGGATTGGGCCTCAGTCAAATTAAACTCATTAAAACTAACTAATAATAATAATAATAAATAAGACAATCATAAATTTACAATACGGTAACAAAAATAATAATTTTGTTAGTTTTTTCTATATGAATAAATTAAAAGCAATAGATAAAACAATATAATATGACACAAATTAAATCTATGAAGTGGGACATTGTTAGTGTCAGTCATTCTTGGTTATCTCCGCGTTGCTTCAATTTCTTTTTACCCACTCTCTATATGAAGCCGTAAAATTTATATTAACTCCTCGTTTTATACTCCAGTCTTAATTATAAGACCTAGTTGACTTTTTTTATAGAGATTAAAGAAGTTAAATAAGTTACTTAGTCATTTCATCTATTGTGTATCCTTAAATTATACATTAGTTTATTAGTTAAACTAATTAGTTTGAAGAAAAATAAAAATAAAAATACTCTAAAGTAATTTAACTAGCTTCCTTAATCTGTCCAAAAAAGTCAACTAAGTCTTATAATTATGACCGGAGGGAGTACTAACCTTAGTTTTGTAATTTTTTTTATAAATAGGGTATCCTTCATGAGGAAATTTTATTTAAAACACCGTTGAGTGAGTGTTTGGTAACTTTTTGAAACCGTGGCTTTAGAAGCCTCTTTCCTCAAGCCGAGACAAAACTTCTCCACATACTTACCTCGTATCTCCTAATTTCATGTTCTCTTAAGACTATTCAAAGTGAGGGTAGTTGTATAATTTACTTATGTGTATATATAATTTTTTTTATATAAAAAAGTTTAGATGAGGGTAAACATCGGTAACCCACCAGGGCTAGGGCATGCATTTAGGCTTAGAGAGCTATATATATATATTGATATAAAAAAATTTAGATGAGGGTAGACACCGATACTTACAGAGCCAAGGGCATACCTACTGCTCAGGCCAGAACGCCTACAAAGCTGATTTCTACATTAGATCGCTTCACCAACGGCGCCTCACATCGACCCGTAGGTATTGAATCTCCTCCTTTTTAGGGTGAAGGCCGATGTCTTAGCTAACTGTTTCACTCCTCATTTTATACACACACATATACATAACCCATATTCTTTTTTTCACAAAAAGGGTCCATGAACAGAGATTTGAAAAATTGGGTCTACGTTGTTTTAAAAAATACTCATAATAACAAACCCAAAAGGTTCATCATAGCCCATTAGATGCAAAGCTAAGCTAATAATTACTCAATGGTGGAGATAATGATAGAAACATGTTTCCATATTTGGAATCCAAGAGTTGAGTTCAAGATTCCCCAAGCATCCAATGTTAAAGGAATAAAGCTCTTATTTGCTCTGGAAGTTTTCGCTCTCAACACCCGAAAGTTTTTTGGAGCGAAATCGCCCGAAAGTTAGGCATGTAAATTATCTTAGTCAACTGATATATTTGTAGTCAATAGCCTGTTAGGCAACTTTATTTTTGTTTGGGTTTTTATGGATATATTTCATCCTTTGCAAGGTGAAAAAGGCAATTTTTTTATTTTTAGTTATATAATATTTGAACAGATATAGAGTGCGTGTAAATTAATTTGTTGTTATTGTGGTCCTCTATAGACAATAAATTGAAGGTAGATGCCAGCTATATATATCTCAGCAGATGCAAATAATAATAGAAGGTCACATGATAAGATCTACAAGAACAGTTGTTGCTTTTTGGATTTATTGCATTAAAACGTGAGAGATCAGACTACATTAATTGTATGTGAAAATAAAAAGGACAGTGTTTAAGAGTCAACTTCAGAAATCCAAATGGTCGACAATCGTGGAATGCACTAATGCCTTGCTCGTTTTCTTTGATTGAAAGTCTGATGAATCATGTGAGGGACGAAAATGAGTTATGAAACTGAAATCAATCCCAAAAAAAATATAATTCAGAGTAAGAATTGTGACTAAACTATTATTATAAGTAGCTTAAATAGAAAACAATTCATCAGTTGGGTTAATAATATCATGTATTGTTTCTTGATAAAATCCTAATTAAGTTTATTTGTAATGATCAAATCTAAAATTGGACCTGCAATTTCAACAAATTCTTAATTAGGTTAAGAGATTTGCTTAATAATTTCTAAATGTTGTTAAAATACCAAATGCCCCTATATTTTTCAAAAAGGAAAATTGAAGATAGGGAAAAAGAAAAAAGGATTTTCAAAATTAAGTCTCATATAACTTAAATTAATTAATAACCATTCAACATAATTAGTATGATTTATTATTTTAATTACGGACTTTGACAGATTCTTTTTGAAAAATATGATCATGTTATATAAATAAACTTCAAGTTTAATTATTCATTATGTATTCTGCATGTTATTTCTGGCTCCACACACAGATATGGTTTCATTTTATTTATTCAAGCTTGCAGGCAATGAAACCAAACATTCCAAATTAATTGTTGAATTATTTTATGCGAAAAAATACTAACTCCGATCCTAATTATAAGACTTAGTTGACTTTTTTCTAGAGATTAAGAAAGTTAAATAAGTTGCTTAATCATTTCATATGTTGTGTATATTTAGATTAAATATTAGTTTATTAGTCAAACTAATTAGTTTGAAGAAAAAAATAAAAATACAGATATTCTAAAATAATTTAATTAGTTTCCTTAATTTCTCCAAAAAAGTCAACTACGCCTTATAATTAGGACCGGAGTGAGTAGTAATTAAGTTTGGTTAAAGTGAAGAAGCTAGATGATGCCTAATTTAGAAATCATTTTTTCCCCCATTTTTACCTTCAATTTTTCTTTTAAACAAGAGAGAGTCATTATGATCTTTTAACAACGTTTAGAAATCCCTAATTAGGTCTTTAGGCCTCATTAAGAATTTCTTAAAAATGTAAACCCAATTTTAGTTTTGACCATTTCAATTAGATTTAATTGGAATTTTCCCTTGTTTCCTTGTAACCTAAACTAAAATCAATAATTTGGGAGACAAAACTTACCCATTTAACATACCCGAGCATGCATACTTAGACTGTTTTTTCTGCTGATATACAAATAAAAATTTGGAAAAAATAAATGTCATAAGATACATATAGGGAAAAATTTTAAAACACACAAAATATCATGTAATGCTTACATATATATAATCTGTTAAAAATACAAGTTTTGAGTAGTTTTCACTCTTTACAGCAAATATTGTTGAAGCTGCTTAAATAATGTAATTTATGTAAGAGTTATATTTTACGTCGAGTGTCCATAATCAATCAATTTAAAATATGTTTTTTAAATTTGACTAAGGTTTTTCAGACCAAGGGCCTTTTTTTTTTTTAAAAAAAAAAGTGTACTTATTATTAGGATTTGAACTTGTACTCTTATTCTTATTAGGATGAGACCACTTAATGTCAATTTGTTTTAGTTTTTTTAGAAGTATTTTTACTATTTACAAGATAAGTATATGAAAAGAGTTTCGTTTTTGACTTATAGAAAATTGTTTAAGAAAACACTTTTTAGAAGTTGTCAAACGAGCAGGAAATCTTAACTAACAAAATTATGGTTTGAGTTCATTTTTTAAAAAAGACAAAACTCATTTCACATACTTATCTTATAAATCGTAAAAACTATTATTTAAAAGATAATTCAAACATATTAAAATATTTAAATATTGAGACAAAATTTTTCTTAATATGTCAATTATTGTTCAATTTGGATTTTGTATTATAACTTCCACGCCGGCCAGAGCCGAATTGCCCCAAGCCGGTTTAGCGGCGCGCACCGCCTGGGACCTGGCGCCATTTATTTTGAGTAACCTACGAACCATAAATATCTTTCAAATATTTCCAAGCAATTAAAGAACGCCACGTAGGAATATCTAAAACTGGTCAAAACATTCCAATCTTTCTATAGGAGACTCCTAAAATAAAATCGGAAACCCCACCACAGCAGATTATAAACTTGCCAAACTTGGCCGCTTCAAAACTTATTCATTTTTCGGCGACAATAATTCAAATTACGACAAGCTTTGAGCCGCTTGGGATAATGGCGATAAAGTGGCTTTTTTTTTTCATGACTTTTCTCGATGGACTTTTTTCTCACGGACTTTTTTTGACGTGATTTGTGTTTGGGATAATGCGGTGGAAGTGGCTTTTTTCGATGGGACTTGTTTGGCGATAAATTTTGAAAAGATAGATGAGATGAAAATGACTTAAAAGGGCATGAATCAAATTCACACACAAACACACATATGTTGTATAAAATGTGATAATTTGGAATTAAAAAATTAAAAAAAAAAATATAAATTTACTAAATAGAATAGTAAAATTACCATTAAAAAAATTACAACACAATGAAGTCTTAAATAAATCTA
This sequence comes from Acacia acuminata, assembly GCA_019022655.1. NCBI lineage: Eukaryota > Viridiplantae > Streptophyta > Magnoliopsida > Fabales > Fabaceae > Acacia > Acacia acuminata. The sequence goes on along the minus strand of JAFJYI010000097.1, from coordinate 2,511,206 downwards.
GTCCCTACAAGTTAGTTTCTGATTTGATCACTTAAGACGATTCATTTGTGTTGAAGATAATAATGAGGATGCTTCATCAACTGATCATCATTATCTTCATCACCCATATTTCCTTCTTCAACTTGATCAAATTCCACATCATTTTGAGAATATCTCCGAATAAAATTATGTATCGCCATTGTTGCGCAAAACTATGCGGCCTTGTGTTCGAAAGCTATATGAGGGCATATTTTGCAAGATGTGAAACCTATTCTTCCGACTCCAAACGTCCTTTCTATCGCACACCTCAAACTTGAATGATAAAAATTGAAGTACTCATTGGGATTTCAAAATCCCGATCACGCTTTGAATTACGGAAGGTGATAACGCTCACGTTTATACGGACCAATATATCCAACCGGTGTTGGATAGCCCAACCAAGTAATATTTCCCGATAAATGTTGACATTTATTTGACATTGTGAAATAAAGATGGAAACTAATGCAATTGAAGTGGGGATGTTAGAGATATACCTTCAAAGTGGATGGGGAAGTTCATAGTTGGAGTCTCGATCGCAGTCGGAAGAGACGAGCATCATGTGCGCACCCTCCCATCCTGCCAACACAAAAGTAAAGCACATATCCCATCACAAACGGCCATGATATTTTGTGTTGGATATCCCTTTCTTCCAATATATTTGTCTTGCTTCGATTGGCTGACCACACACTTGACGTGAGTTCCATCAATTGCTCCTATGCAATCCTTGAAATATGGGTGATATCGTGGATCGATAGCTATTTTTTTGTGACACTGACGAAACTCTGGATCAAGTGGTTTGATATTTTTTGTTGAAAGACGGAAAGAAGCTTTTAGAACCTTGTGGAAAATCCTACTAACGCTTTCTACCGAATGTTGAAATCGTTCTGGATTATTCTATTTCCTTGTCCATGCCCAACTATATATAAAAACATGGCAACCATTTCTTCAATGCCGATGTTCGAGTGTGCCATAATCCATGTTCCCTCAATTTAGAACATAACACCTAAATACATGTTTTTCCACTCGAAATTTTCATGACATACTACATCATGGCCTTGCAAAACCTCCCGCACCCACATTGCCCCTCGCTTTTGCTTACTAGTTCTACGTGGTTGTTTGCAAAAAGAAGGCGCGATATACCGAGCCATCAAGTTACCAAACTGTGCATACTTTGTCATTTGTTCGTTTATGATAGCAAGTTGTAGGACCTTCTCTGTTCATAAGACAATTCTAGTTCCTCCGAACCGTCGAAAAATCCTCATCACTCGAACTTGCCATGTATATATAATGAAACCTGTGTAAAGGCCAAGACTTAACTAAATTAATACCAATGATATATGTTGCAAGATTTAACCAAATCAATACTAATAATAAATGTCATTAAATAATATCTATTGATACATGTAATCAATAGATAGTGTCATGAAATAAAGATACGTCATACAATATATAAAAGAACTAACGAAATAATATGATTTAGTGCTTCGGGCCAGCCTGCCAGTGTGGGCTAATGTTGGCATGCTCGCCCAACCAATCCAATAAGGCAGATTTATCTCCTTTTAGGCCTAAAAACATGTTCTGAGGCATTCGGTGCATCATCATATTACAACATCGCCTTCGAAAATCACATCACCGACAATCTCCGGAATGGTAAGTAATTCAAATACAACGTCACTTGTTCGATCATCACGTTCGTGAGATCTTTTTGAGGACAACTGTGCTATCCTTAGATGCGTCGGCTATCACACTAACAAGATCAACTAATTGTTTTTGGGACGTTTTTTTCTTTGTTGATCCATTCCCCCCTCACTCCTCTTTCTCTTCCCAATGCTTGCTAAAACACTAGGTGCACTAGGTTGGGTGTTGGATGTCAAGTTCACGCCTTCATCAATATCTTGAAGCTCTTCCTCACTATCACTTGAGCCTTCTTGTCGATCCATTTGTGGTCGATACACATCATCTTGTCGGTCCATTTGCGGTCGATACACATCATCTTCATCATCACCAAGTGACACCCGTCTAGTTAACGATGGACATTCAAATCCTCTCCGATGCTAGAACATCCTTGAACATTACTTGCAATTCTCTCGCAAACTTCATACCTTTATTTTCGATACTCTTTATTCTCCCGCAACAAGAAAATCAACCAACTTCAAAGCCATATCTAAAATAATGGTAATAATAATAACAATACATATTAAAAGCTTAAAAGTTTGGTACCTTTATTTTCCTCTCCCACCATTCATCTTCTGCAATAACCAAATTCTTTGCATAGTCAATGGATATACCGGTCTCCTTCAAAAATAACTTCTCCCAAGCTCTCCATTCTCTCCTCAAGCTATCTAACCGATTTTTCAGTTGTTTCTTGGTATATTCTAAGCATGTTTTTTCTTTAAATCCGGTAATAATGTACTTCCACTCGTCCCTCGTAAATGATGAGCCAAGTCGTTCTTTTTTATATATTTGCTCAATGCATAAGTCAATGAAAGTCTTAGTAGAACCTACATCCCATTCTGCTGCTATGGTGGTCATATTTCTATGTCACTAATGAATAAGTTAACACAAACGATTATTAGTATTTAATAGTAAGAAAAGATTATTAGAACATAAAAACACTTTAAGATAAGATCATTCCAATATGTGGCTGACAATAGTCTAACAATACATTAATAACTATTTATATTTTCGATTTTAAGAAAAGATTATGCTATTTTGTGACAAAAACTAGTCTAAGTGATTGGTTTTTGTGGTCGCTTATAAACATATTACCATGTCTAAGAACACCAATCCAAATTCTAAACGTGTAGATTTATCCCAAACTATCATGCTCTATTTATAAAGCATCAGTGGTATATATAGCTTACCTAACCACTATACCATTCTCTTCTCATTTTACTGGTAATAAAAAAAGTTTAAGTGGGTAAGCTAAGCTCAAAAACAAAAATACACTTGTAATTTAAGGTTACCCATAAATAAAATTCGAGAAGGAAACTAGACAAAGCCAAAACCACTACAAATAAATCATGACAAAGGATAACAACGATACTATCCTACCAAATACAATCAAAACTTGGAAGGAAATAGACCAATTTTCTGAAAAAAGAGCAGAACAGAGCTTAGCATCAAGAACAACCCTAGTATCCGTAAATAGATATCAAATGCTGAACGGAAAACCTATGTCGAGCCGAATGCCACCACTTGAATCAAATGGTCATAAGCAACTACTCATAATCCACAAGAATAAATCCACAATCGTAGTTTCCACTAAAACTAAAATATTGAATTAGCAATGGAATTATGCCGTCGGTAAATATATTGATAGAAAAATTCTATTGGTAAAATCGATCAAACATTTATTTACCGATTAATTTTTTTCCGTCAAATATTACGAACAAATTCCCGATGAAGCGAGAGAGCAAGGCGAGAGGCTCAAAGATTGGGAAAAAAAAAAAAAAACACAAATGAAGAACAGATATAAGAGAAAAAGGCATATATGAAGAAAAAAACAAAGCTAAAGGAAGAAGAAAAGAAGATGAAAGAAAGTACCGACGAGGAATCTTGATCTGTGTTGACTGGAAGAGGCGGTGAGAAGAGAGGATTGCGAGAAGAGGAACGGAAAGAGCAACGAGTCGAATGATAAGAGGAAAAGAGAGCCGAATAATTATTAATAATTGAAGAGGAGTGGCAGGGTGGGCACGGTCTTTTCGGCGAGAAGCAGATGCTAAAAAAAGGGAGAAGTTGTTGTGATGGGGTTAAAAGCTCCAAGGGCTAGCTTCAAAAAAAAAAGAGCATCATAACTTGAAGCCCATCAGTAAATGATGCTATCCCAAACACCTTTTAATTACAGATCTGATGTGGTTGGGCTGTGGATGGACTTATTTTAGCTTCCACAGCCATGCCAAACAGGCTCTTTGTAGATCTACCTACAGTCGCAGAGACTCCGATCGATCACATACGATACATTGCTTCTTTATACGAAGCTTGAAGAAGCTCTCATCAATGTCGTTGCCATCACATGACGGAGACTTCAATTTTACGGTTAAATCCCCCGTAAACCCTATCCCTTGCTCCTTTCCTTCTTTCCCTTCCCATTTCTATCTAACTCTTCCTTCTTCTCCTTTAACCCCGCAGCAATCTCCTTATTCTCAGCCTCCTTCCACAATGGGGTGAGTCGCATTTTCCCCTTTCATCGTTCTCTGGGTTTCTGCTCTTTATATTGTTTGTGTTCTTGCGTTGTACATTTGCATTTGTACCCTTCTGATCCACCGGCTTTTGGGTATTGCTCCTACACTCTCGGCATTTTGTTTTTTCGTTTTTTAAGTTGACGTTTTATGTTTTTGTGTTGCGGTTTTTGATTTTATTTTTATTTTCTTTGTTAATCAATCTGTCTTTCTCTCTAGGGAGTACACATTTGCGGATGCGGGGAATTTGGAGCATTGTGCTAAGTACTTGAACCAATCTCTTGTTACGTTTGGATTTCCGGCTTCTCTGGATCTTTTTGCCAATGACCCTGTGAGAATTGATCTTTGGTTTTGCTTCTTTTTACTTTGGTTAAATGGAAGAAAAAGTGATATTGTTTTTAATATCTGTCTGTCTGTGTTTGTTTTGGTAGGTTTCAATAGCACGGACTTGCAATTGCTTATACTTCTTGCTTCAGCAGAGACAGCGTGACGTTGAATTTAGAGATTCTGCTAATGAACAAAGACAACGGTGAATATACTGTCGACTCAATCATCCGACTTATTTAAGTTCTTGACTAGAGTATCCGATCTCTGAAGGCTTAGATTATATACAAGTTTCCTGTATTAGGATATAGATTGAAAAACCTTTTTCGTTGCTTTTGCAGTCATTCCTGGCTCTTTTTAATTTGAAAGGCATTTAGGGTATTTTATCTCTGTGATTTTTATTTGTAGGTATTTGTTTGCCTTAGATTATTCAACATATACTGTTTTCCAATGATCCATTGATGTATAGGAGTCAAGAAAGTGTTGGATAGCCACAATGAGGCAATGATAGGCTGAACTAGTCACAGACTAGCATCGGTAGTTCAGAAGATCACTTAAATGTCATGAATATCTGATCAGGCATTTTTCTCCCTAATTTTTTTTTTTGATGTCATAGACAATTATCTGATATATCAAGATTGGAGGCCAAAGTTGAGAGACTTGAAGGACAGCTGCAAGCCAAAGACAGGGAGATAGCAACAATTACTAGAACGGTTGGATAGATGATAATCATGTTATAGTGAATCCAAAAAGACCATGACAGTTAAACTGTACCAATTTTTGTTTTTGATACCTATGTAAATTCTATCTTTTCAGGAAGCTAAGAACAGAGCAGCTCTCAAGGCCCAAATCGAGAAGCTACAACAAGAACGAGATGAATTTCAGAAAATGGTTCTTGGTAATCAGGTTAGAAAGTGGATCTGCATTGTTTCTTGCTCCATGTTTCTAGGCAACTACCCTTTGAAAATGGACAAATTTTGACAATTGACATAATTATGTCAATTATGCCAAAGCAAGTAAGAACTCAACAAATGCATGAGATGAAGAAGAAGGAAAAGGAATACATGAAATTACAAGAGAGGTTAAACCAAGTATTGATGGAGAAGAAGAAGGAATCTAGGTCAGGCATGGAAATAATGAATTTACTTCAGGTATCAGCTGTTCAAGCAGTCTCATTTTGCTTGTTAGCTTTTCATTTTCATGTTGATTTGTTATTCATGATGTGTGCATTATGTACATAGAAAGAAGGAGGCAACGTGGAACATGGAATGGGAAGAAGGCAGACAATGATTTTTATAAAAAGATTGTAATATGTTTTGACCCTGTCATTATAACTTTTGATAGTTTTGGCCACTGACTATCTCTAACATTTTGTTCAAAATATTTAAAGGTGGATGCTTATGAAGCGAAAAATCAAGGACTAGTGGCTGAGAATGCAGATTTAAGAGCTTTGCTGAGATCAATGCAGGTTGGGCATTGTTCATTGATTAATATTGTTAATTGCTCCAATATCTTTAAAACAAATAAATTATGAATCTAATGTTCCTGCTAGCCATGTTCTGTTGGATATCCATATGATCTGATTTTGGATTGTTCACCAATTTTGCATTTTCTTTGGATTTTATAAAGGGTATCCCCAAGCCACTTTAGACTTGAGACTAGTCCCTTTTGAGGCTTAGAGTGCTATTTTGCATTTTCTATTATCAAGTGATTGCCATTTCTTGTTTCAAAATTTTCCTTGCCCTAAATTTGATAATGGGACCTCTCTGTGTCTTCTCTTTGTGGTGAATATCTCCGTGTTCCCTATGTGGGATTTTTTTTTGGTTGATGGCAAGATTGACCTGAATTTTTCTTTCACATCTTGCCCATCAGAAATAACATGAAGTTGCCCCTTTAAAATGTGAATTCTTGTAACTTTTGCTTGCATGACTGTTGACGTCTAATGAACAACATAGTGCTAAACTGTTGAATGATAGTAGTAACTTTTGATATGGTGGACTAGAAATTGGGACAATGGTCGTGCTGTAACTGTCCATCAGTTCATTATGTTAAAGATGGATATGGAAAGAGGAAACATCTCTTTTTCTAGAAATAGTGGTGGTATGATACTTTTCTGCATGGTTAAAATGCTTACAAGAAGCCGGACCGTTCAAATTTATTCACGTAATAATGTGTTTGAACTTGAGTTTTTTGTTTCTCGGTTTCATCTCGAGATTTTAGTAGCTGCCATTCTGTACGTAGCTTTGTACCTATGATTGTTGGATTTACAAGTGCTCTACTTACAGGAGGATATGCGTGAGTTCTTAAATGCTCCTAATGGGCCATCAAAGCAATCTCTCACTGCCAATGAAAGAGGTGAAAGCGATCCTTCGCGATCTCCATTGGTTGGGAGGACGGTATGGAGGCCTTTTAGTTTTCAAATACTTCCTCCCTAATGGAAACCATGATATGAAATAAATGAGTTTGCTATCTGCAGGATGTATTCGACCTACCTTTTCACATGGCCAGAGATCAAATAGAAGAAAGTCTTCGCAACAAGATGTCTTCCATAAAGGTATCTGTTTAATATCTCTATCCATCTTAGTATTTTTATATATGAATGCTTTTGGGTCGCTGATGCCTTGAAATATGAAGGAGCGAATGGTTCAATTGCAAGACGCTCAGAAAGGAGCAGAAGTTTCATCAGAAGCAACTGAGAGGGAACTTGAGCTTGAAGCTCAGCTTGTGGAAGCAAGGAGCATCATACAAGAGCAGGTAATGTTTTGTCCTTTACCTATTACTAGATAGTCTAAGTCAATCATTTGTCCTGAAAATTGGAGAAGCTTTCCTTCTTCATGCTTTTTAGCTGTCTCTGCTTTCAGAACTAGTTGTTTGGCAATTGATTTCTTGCAGATCAGAGTTTATGTTTATTTGACAATGCACATTTATTTAAAAGCTAATTTGATAATGGGTTATGCCTCAGGCTTCCATAATGTCTAAACATCTTGCAAAGTCTGACAGGCCGAGGTACTTATGGTGTCCTTTTGATTTGTCAAGTACTACTTACAATTAAGTATATCTATATTAAATTGAATTGCGTCTGTAATTTTTCAGGCAATCTGTCATCTCATTGCCTGCTGAGGTATGTATTTATGCAAGTGTACGCTTTTTCCCCTTTAGATGAGAATTCTTTAATGTGAACTTAGGACAAACTTAAGTCACCGTAATCAATACTCTAATTGCAGATTGATAAGTAGGAGGATGCTTATTTTAACTAGTGAAGTTTCTTAGGGTCACGATCAACTTGTCATTTGTCTTCACTTTTACCATTGCAACTTGTCATTTGTTGCTTGCACACTGGATTATGGCACTGAATTGGCATGGCTGGATCACATTTGATGCGGATCTCCATTGCTGTTCTTACATGTAATTAAATGTTTGTGGTAAAACTTGGGTAAAGTCGTTAGGCAATTGTTACAAATTCTTCAATGTAAAAGTGTGCAAAGTAATTTTTTTTTTTTAAAAAATAAAAAATAAATAAATTGTGCTTAGTTGTAAAAAAGTATCACCTGTGGCTGTCATGTTTTGTCGGGATAAACCTGATAGCAAATGCTTACACATTACTTTTCTTCATCCAAAAAAAAAACCTTGTTCACGTTTATATTGTGCTTGCTTGAAATGTTGAATAAAGGATGCTTCATAGTTCATAAGACTGAAAGATGCTTCATCACTTCGGGGAAAAATTAAAAAAAAAAGATGCTTCATCACACTCATAAGGTTAAAAATTGTCATTGCTTTTTGCATTTCCATCTGTCCTCGCTTGCCAAATGATTCGCGTTACTGGTTGTTGCTTCTTGATTTGCAGGCAGTGTGTAGCTAGGAAAGCTGTGGCCACTAGTTCAGTTCTTGACACGATCAATCAAGTCAACACTGTCTTTGGTAAAAAAAAAAGAAGTGAACACGGTCAAAATGTGTAACTAACCAATCAAGCCCCCACCCGAGGCTAAGGTGTACTATCGTTGTAATTAGTATGTTGTAATTAATTAGTGTTATTGCATATTTGGAACTGCTTAGAGAAGAAAAAGATACTTGTGTTACAAGTAGTACATTCAAATTCAATAGTATTTCATATTGGAGGCTTAAATGTTTCATATTGCTACTGCAGGTTCTGGTAAAATTCACGACGCGATAAGTTATTTGGAGTTTGGATACTCTGTTCTTATAAAATATATATATATATATATAGTTTTAGAGAAACAGACCCATGTATGATATATATAATTAACAGCTATTATCAAAACTTGACTAAAATACGTTGAACTCCCCTCTATTTATTAAAACTTATGATGTATTCTTTTTAAATACATATGCTGGATGGTTATGCAATTACACACAAATATACAAGTTTTCAGTTAAGATATCAAATTATAAAATGATACTACCTCCGGTCCTAATTATAGGGCCGAAGTTTGTAATTTGCACTAACTACAAATTTTGTCTTATAATTATGACCGGAGGGAATATAATTTTGAGATTCTTATATTAATCTATTATAATTTTAAAATTTTAAGTATATATGTTTTTAAAAAATATTTAAAATTTTGATCAAGTTAATATTTTTCACACAAGAAAAGTACTTAAACTTTTTTATAAATTTAGTAAAAATACTAAATACTCCCGCCCAGTTCTTAATGTAAGATATATTTGAGAAGTTGATCTTCATCCTACATATAAGGTTTAGTTTTCGTATTTGTCAATCTTTTTTAATTTGTCCCTATTAATACTCTGTTAATAATAATTAAGGAGAATAAGAAAGAAGGGAATTAATAAGGAAAATGACAATGATGTTTTAGAAAATAATATCATATTAACTAACTTAACTAACTTTTTTAATCTAATCTAATTATGTAAATATGTCGTATATGAAGGACTAGAGGGAGTTGATCATTAATAAATGTTAGTCTTAAAAGATAAATGAGGGATTTGACATGATGATGGGTAAAATAGAAAAAAAAATTTATTTTAATATGATTTTAATTAAGAACATATTTCAAGAATCTTTTTAGAATATTCTTTAAGGGTGTTAAGGTTTGAATTAAAATGTATATTTTCAAAATAAAGGGAACATCTATATTATTAAGGCAACAAAACACAAGGATGGTTAGAGTGTTTTACTCTAAAAACATTTATAAGTTACTTTACTCATAATTGATGAGCAAAAATTTGGATTTATTAACATAAAAAAGAAATAGTGATGTGGGTAGATGGAACAATCAATTAAGGGCCCATTTGGGATAGTTGTGGTAGAAGTGATTTTTTTTTTTTTTTTTTTTTTTTTTTTTTATGGGATTTTTTTTTCAAAAAGTTGAATTTTTGATGTGATTTGTGTTTGAGATAATGGTGGCGAAAAGCGACTTTTTTTTTTTTTAGATGGACTCTTATTTGACATAGCATTTGAAAAGTTAGTTTAAATAAAAAATGATCGAAAAGGGCACGATGTTATTGAATACTACACACACATATATTTTGTGATAATTTGGGATAAAAAATTAAGTTTACATGTAAATTTGCTTTAATTTTTTTTTTTTTGTAAAGTTACCATTGAAAAAATTACAACACAATATTCTGAATAAACAATATTATATCTAAATTTGCACAACATGATTAAACAATGGGAAATGTTATTCTCATGCTTTATCTTTCTACCTCTCTCAATACCATTTAGATTATAATCTCATTCAACAGTGAAGATTTGAGGGATAAAATAAACCTTTTTACCCTCTTTCTCTCTCCTCTGTTGGCATGTATGAACTTGTCCCTTGCAAAAAGTAGAGAAGTACAAAATTAAACTTTCTTAGTTAATTCATTTGTAGGCAATCAGAACGTTGAAGCAATCGAACTATCCCATTAAGAAAAAGTCATTTCAGTTTTGGACTATATTTATCCTCATTGATATGGAGCACTAAATACGCAAACAAATTTATTTAAGGTGTTGCAAATGCAGGAATAAGGAATCAATAATTTCATGTCAACGGGGCAACGCCACAAATCAAGGTTGAACGAGGTCAGGTTCAAGCCAAGATTTCTGTTAATAGATTTCAGTTCACATTGAAAAAAAGAATGTACAACGGTTATTGATCTATTTTGCAATTGAGGTTTATTTCCCCCTTACGGTCAAAACGGGCAAACTGGATTTCCACGCCAAACCAAATCAATTCCTATTTAAACCCAGCAAGTTCAATTCATCATTCATAACGGGCAAACTGGATTTCCATACCAAATCAACTCCTATCTATAATCAAACTTCTGATTGCATACATATGAATTAACCAAGAAAGTTCAATTTTATACTTCGTGACGAGTTCTTACATGCCAGCGGAGGGGAGAGAGAGGGTGGGAGGCGGTGGGAGAGAGGGAGGGGTAAAATGGTTTATTACTCTCAAATCTTCACCGTTGGATGAGATTATAATCTAATAAGTATTGAGAGAGTTAGGCAAAGGTAGATAAAATAAGGGTAAACAGAATAATCTATCCCAATATAAATTATAACTTACTGTTTATTAATCATTTTCAAACATATAAGTGTGTTTGAATAATAGAGATTATTACATATGGAGGTTAAAATACAATATGGTGATAATTTATTTTGAAGCTTCAACGATAAAAAATAATTTAAGAAAAAATTGGAAGCTTGCGTTTAGTTGAGTATTGGAGAAATATGATTAGTTAGGTACGATATACTTGAGGGAAGCCGTGTGAAAGAAAGGACAAAATATAGATTGCATGATGGGCTTTTCAGAGAAGTTACTATGATAGGAGTAGAAGCTCCAACAATGAGATTCAGCTAATAAGTGGCTTCAGGACCTAGAAGTCTATCAAATATTGAATTTTTTCCAAACACACGAAAATCATGTTTTCAGTACCATTAATCTTTTTTCTTCTTTTGATGCCATCCCAGATAGGCCCTAATATATTCAGGTCAAGTAAATCTACTTGATAAGTTGTAAGTCGCTATTTTGTAGATTTTATGCAACGACTCCCTATAATTGCATGGTTTATAAAAAAAGTCAGATTTCATATTTTATGTTGATAACATTTTCTTTATTACAGTTCTTAAACTGAAAAAAGTAATTTAAAGTCCAATTTAGAAACCCATTACATGAATTATTCCCGAAGAACAAATTTATTTAATTTAAAAAGGTATTCTTTAATTTTATTTCAAGTACCAGGAGTATGTCTACCAAAATTATAAGGTATAACCTCTCAAGTAAACCCCTTCTAATTATATTCATATGAGTAAACTTGAAATTAAAAGTATCCATCACATTACTAACATGCGTTAGTTTTAGTGGAAGGAGCTTTGATTATTTAAGCATAAAGTTTAGGGTTCTGAATTTATATGAATGCAACCAAAATGCCTTTATGAGAGTTATCCTTAATTAGGTTTGGCAACGCCTAAATCTGATTGAGCTAGACATCTGTTTGAATGAAAAATATACATCACATTGCATATGAAAAATACTGTGAATATGATTATAAAGCCTGGCTTTTGGACACATTGTAATAAATTTATCAATATTTTATTACCTTATTGTTAATTATATATCTAAAAAAATAGAGGTAGACGGATGTATTCAAAAGTACTGAAATGTCAATATTTTCTTGAAAATGTAATCAAATGTTCCCCCCTATATATTAGAATTCATAGCAAGTGCATAAAATAAATCTGTATCATATTTCATATTCCAACGCTGCCATGCATACAAAAGAAACATGTAAAGATGTATCATAACATCATTAATCTCGCCTAGCAAATATTGAAACCTGGATTTTGCTCCAATGCATAGGAAAGCAACTCCTCAAAGGCTTTCCATGTATTCCTCTGATAGGACTCTGTGAACCACTTGAAGACGAAGAAGAAGAAGAAAACATAGAAAAACTCGAATCAAACGGCAAAGACGACATGGCCATAGATTCGCGATCAGACAAGCACTTGTTATTATCAGCTCCTGCAAATCCATCAACACTATCAAATTCTTGCAAGCCTTCTCTGACTAACTTCTTGCTCGAACGTGTCTGTTTCCTGAGAATGACGGCTTCACTGGCAGTATTTCTCTTCCAAAATCGAAGCTTCTTCGTTGACCAGCAGTTTGGAGAAGAAGGCTTGGATAAGTTTGGATGATGAGACATGGAAGGTGTACGGAGGTTGGAGCTGAGAATTGCAGGTGGTGGTGTGAGTGGAGGAATATGTTGTTGTTGTTGAGGATGTTTTGGGATTCCAGGTTGCATTTCCCAATCGAATGGGATTCCTTCGTTACATCGAAAGTACGAGAATCCTGCAGAGTCATTCCTCGAGAGAATATTATTGTTATTCTTGTGATTCTCTTCAAGCTCCATGTGATTGTTATAGCTTTTATTTTAGAGCTTCTCTGTTGTGTGTTTATGGAGAAATTCATGTATATATCCCAATCCTTGGGCCATGCATGGAGTAATTGGAGACAAAACGTTAGGCACTTACTTTGACTTTGCTCTCTTATAATTAATGATTTAATATTATTGTTTGGCCATAAAAATATAATATAATGTTGATATAACGGTGGGGGTACATAGGGATTAGGGCCTATATATGGTCCTTTAAATTAAACAAATAATTGAAAATTATGCATGGGGTTATTTTATCAAGAGAAGTCTATCATTTATCTTCGGGAAAATTTTAGATAAGGACCACCGTGGCAAAATTTTATATAGGACTATTCCACTTATCTATGATATATCCACCATTTAAAAATCAGGTTGTTTCTCTTTTGATTTTTTGAAAGGGTTACTTTTTGTATTCTTACTTTATATATTAATTTCAGGATTGCAGTAAAATTTTAGATTTTCTTGGAATCTAATGGAGATTAATTTACTGCGGTGGCTTTTATATGAAATTTTTCCTTTATCTTTTATATATTATTATAAAAAGGATTAGTCTTTATTATTAGTAGAAGATACTTTAAGTCTCAAAACTTAAAAAGGCTTATATCATCTATGTTTTTTTTTCTAAGCACCCCTATCCTTCTAATATTGAAGATTATCATGTATGTTGTGTTACATATATATGCTATATTATTATATGTTACAAAACATGATACTCTTATTAAAAAAAATCTTAACGAGATGAATAAAAATTAAATGAATATTAAAACTTAGTGAAACTCTTGAAGTTTCCTTTTATTAGGTGAAAAATATCCTTTTGTAATTTGGAAGCAAACAAATTATGAAGCATGTTGAAGGAGCGTTGCTTCTAATAAGGTCACGTTGAAGAAAGAAAAAAAGAAACAGAAAACTTGTAGGCCGGTTTAGAGTTTAGACCGAGGCGTGGCTGTGTCTTTGCTTCTTCCGTATCTTGCTTCATATTGTCGTTTATGTGAAGAACTTTGGGTGTGTATATAGTAAACTCGAAATTCATTAAATATTAATGTACCTTAGAAAAATGAAATATGAAATTTGTCAAGCTAAGTTTATCTTTCCGCACTTTAGAGTAGTTTAGACTGGGCATTAGCTAAGTCTTTTATTTTTGGGTTCAATTAAGAGGATTTGAGCCTATTATGAGGATCCAAACACAATTACTTACTACATTATTTTATTTTTGTTTTTTATTTGGTTGAGGGTATAATCCCTTTCTCTGTTTTTTTTTTTTGGCCAACAAGGGTAAAATAGATTTCAAGATTTAGAATATAGAGGGTTTTTACCTCTTTGAGATATGTTTCTCGAAATTTGAATTTCTATCCTTTTTTTCTTAGAGATGAGTCTCGCCGTTTTAACTAACAATTTATAGGTGTAAAGACCAAATTTATACTCCCTCCGATCCTAATTATAAGATATATTTAACCGATTTTTGAGAGATTAAGAAGTGGAGTTAAATTAGTTAATTTTACTTATTTTCCTAAAATGTCCTTATATAAATTTAAAATGATATAAGTAAAAGTAAATTAATACCCTTTGCCACATGCCTCTCCGACCTAGAATTTTCCTTACCACATGCTTTCTAATTGAAATAATGGTCCTGCCACACACACAGTGTATGTGTGTGTATATATACATATAGCTATATATATACATACATAATGGTCCTGCCACGCACACACATCCACACACAGATATATACATATATGTGTGTGTGTGTGTTTTTATATATGTACACACACACATTGACAGATCAGAAGATAGACACACACACACACAAATATAAATATATGTACGCACACGTGCGCTCGTGTGTATATATGTCTATATATATTTGTGTACGTACACACACATAGACACACACACATTCAACAAAAACCAAATACACTTGGGAGAATAAAGTAAGGGTATTTTAGAAAGAAATTGACAAAAATTAAAATTGTGTCCTATAATTAAGACTAAAACCAATTCCTCAATGTTGTCGTATAATTAGGATTGGAGGGAGTATTAAGTTTCTTATATCCATTACATCAAGTTCTCCAATTACACAAAACTATGTACTCTATTTTTTTCATATGGTTTTATAATTATTGATAATAATTTAAAAATAGGACACGTAGTCATATCACACATGTAATTAGAGAACTTAAATATAAGGAACTTAATATAAATATTTTCTTTGATGTAATTGCTTACTAAATTGGACTCAAAAAAAAAAAAAAATCTTCATATTCAAAGTAACGCGCACGGCAAATTTTATGGGGAGATACTTAAAATAAGTTAGGGACATAAACAAATAAAAAATTATTTATTATTAGCCATAAATAATTTAGAAAATTTTGTTATAAGACGTAATCCCGATTACACAATTATTTAAGTAGTATTTTATGACCTAATCTCACTAAAAAATCCTCCTAAATCTAAGTAAACCGATTCAAAAGCTTGAAATGACCTAATCATCACTGTGAAGTCTCTAAGAACATTTATGGGTTAAACTTTTGTAGCAAAATTACCTAAATGTCCTTAATTTAAAAAAATGAAATGTTAACAAAAGTTTAACAAATGAATACTTCAATTAACTTATCAAAGTTTGACCCCCAAAAAAAAAAAAAACTTATCAAAGGACCACAACAACAAAGGCAATAATAACTAATACTGAGGACAATTAGGATTTCACAGATCAGAAATTAAATCGTTTTGAGTGAGATTATCATATTTCCACCTTATATGTCTTTTTCCCCCACAAATTAGCTGACAGATACCTTTGCCATACAGGAAAGAAGGCATTAAAGCTATCAATTGGCCATTAAAAAAATTAAGAAAAAATATCTAGAAAGCAAAGTTATTGGCATATAGAGGCCCTCGCATTTTTGATTGGGAAGTAAGGGACATAATGACCAACTTTTCTCCATCGTGAAGAAAGCACAGTCTATCAACGATTCAATGAATTTAAATAAATGTCACTATTTCATTACTGTTCATGAGGTTGACTTTTGGCTCTTTAGCTTCCTAATTCTGTATTGGCATGTGAGTTTCAGAAATTTTTTCTACTAGAATGATATATAGGAAGTAACAGTTATCAGATTTGTGGAAGCAGTGTCATCACTTATTCCCATGTAATTGGTTAAATAATAAGTTGACCAATAATTTTGTAGCATACGAAATTTCTTTCACTTAAATATATTTTGTTTCCTTCTCATATCCGTCAACTGGAAAGATCTCATCAATATTTAAAAAACTGTGCACCCTAACTGTTTCCATCATTTTTACATCATCAAAATCAAAATCACTCACTATGACAATTTCTCATGCCAATAAGCATGTCATTACTGTCAATCAAGAGGGACGGATGAACAAGAATTAGACGTGGAAACTATATAGCCAGCAATCTATGACTCATGCTCCAACGGACTCTGAATAATTATCATTTGAATTGCATTCCTCCTCCCTTTTGCTTACTAAATATAAGAAATAATTAATTAATTTACAAATATTAAAAAATCGGGTAAATTAGTTTTGTTATAAAAAATGTCAGTTACTTTTCCTAAGACACCCGTAATTATTTTCCTTGAAAATTACTTTCATTAATGAAAACTTCCTTTACATATGATGATAGTTTAGGAAAAATTATAATTTTTGGAAACAAACTGGATTATGATCTTACATTTATGATCAAAACAAGCCTTTCAACAATCTCCCATGTTTAGAAAGGGGAGTATTTTTTGTATCTTACCTCCGATCTTTAATATTAAACATATTTACTTAATTTGATTAGATTAAAGAAGATAGTTAAGTTAGTTAATATGATATTTTTTTCTTTTTTCTCGAAACACCCTTTTACTTCCTTAATTCCCCCATTTATTCTTCTCTTTAATTATAGTTGAGAGAGCATTACTAGGGGTAAACTAAGAAAACATTGAAAACTATCACTACTAGAAAATGTCATATTTGCGACGGAATTTGCGAGGGAAAAAATTCCGTCGCAAATTTTCTTTTTTTAAATTTGCGAGGGAAAAAATTTCCCTCGCAAACGGAGAGGATTTTTTGCGAGGGAAAACTTTTCCCTCGCAAAATGGGGATTTTTGCGAGGGAAATTTTTTCCCTCGCAAAATTGGGGAAATTGGGGGAAAAATCCCGCCGATTTCCCTCCATTTTGCGAGGAACCATCTTTCCCTCGCAAAATGGCCAAATTTTGCGAGGGAACAATTTTCCCTCGCAAAAAGTGGCCCATTTTGCGAGGGAAATTTTTTTCCTCGCAAATTTTGAGGAAATTGGGGGAAAAATCCCGCTAATTTCCTTCCATTTTGCGAGGGAGCCATCTTTCCCTCGCAAAATGGTCGCTCTTTGCGAGGGAAATTATGTTTCCCTCGCAAAGTGATCATTTTGCGAGGGAAGTTTTGTTCCCTCGCAAATTTTTTTTTCCCTTTCCCCATTTCATCGTTCGCCCCGTCGTTTTTTTCCCCCATTCGACATTTCCCCATTTCATCTCCGTTCTCTCAGTCTCTCCATCATTTTTCTTGCCCCATTCGAATCGATCACTCTCCGTCTGGCCCTCTCGTTCTCTCACTCCGTTCTCGGCTAGTCGGCTCCGTCGATCACTCTCCGTCTCCGCTCTCGTCGGCACTTCCGAGTTGCGAGATCCCCCTCTCCGTTCTAGATCCCGCCATGGCGCCATCAATTGCTCTCCAATCTCGGCCTCTCGTCCACCATCAATGCTTCTAGATCCCCCTCTGGCCCTCTCCGTTCCAGATCCCCCCATAAATTCGGTCGCCTTTCTTCCACGGAGGTTAGGGTTTTCAATCTGTGTCTTTAAGAAAATTTGGCATTGTTCAATTTCTTGATTAATATGCTTATGTATAATTTTACTTGTGCTTGTGCATACTTACTTCGTTCTTCTTACGGGATGTATGTGCTTGCAAGTGTTCCATGAATTGCTCATAGACGATGTGAAGTTATGTTAGGATGTTGGAATAAATGCTTGAAAATTTTCATTTGAAGCTTTGAGACTTGTGAAATGAGTTCACTTCGATGATTTGTTGCTAGCTTTTTTTGGTAGCTTGAAGTCGAAAACGATCTACGCATACAAATGAGAAAAAGAGCATCAATCATTAACTATTTGCAGAGAAAGATATTCTGTCATTTTGATATGTAATGGTTACTTTGGTGGTCCTTTTTAGAATAATGATTTTCCGGCTTTCTTATATTCAATATTTGTTATCAGCCTCATCTCATATTGATGACATTGGATTGTAAGAGATGAGATGTTTTTTGGTAGCGTTCTTGATCATGTCATCTGTCTTTTAAAGGAACATTTTAAATTATACCTAATCATCGACTTTATCTTGTTAAAATTTGTATGCAGAATGCTATTGGCGTTCGGTGAGCAAATTAAAGGCGAAAAGTTTCCCGAAAACTACTCAGATCAGGAATTGCTTGAAATAGTTATGTCTCGGTAAGTTTGGTTTTTTTGTTCTTATTAAGAACATGAATTTTATAATAAACTCTTCGGGCAAGATATATGAAGTTAATTGTGAATTTAAATTTGTATTTGAGGTTTTTAGTGTGGATCTACTTGTCTGCTTTAGGAGAAATTTTTTAATATTCTTTTTGCGCTAAAGGAATCTTATACTTTCACTAGATTTAGTACTAAGGTTGATCTTATTCTGGGCATGAGTTTCTCACAATGTTTTCACATTAATACTTGCTTTAGAGATTTAATTTATTTCTTCGAGAAACCTTTGGTTCGGCAAAAAGTGGTTGAATCACTCTATCTTTTGCTAAGATCATTTTGACCAGGGGGTATGTCACTATAGCAGCAATTGATATTGAAATTAGGTTAGTGTTGCTATGTTGGTTGGGCATTTGAACTATAACAAGAGTATATTGTCTAGGATAAATTGTTTTTCTCCCCGTTATTTCAAATTCATTAACTTGAAAAGTTTGAATTTAAATTTCTAAACCTGAATTTGTTTTTTTTTTTTTTTTTGTGTGGGGAAACTTTTAATATGTTATATAGATTGTCAATATAAAATTCTGATTTTCATTCGGAACATGTACTTTGATGAAAGACGGAGACAAGCATATTCAGAGAGTAATTATGTTCTTTAATCTTGTCAAACTTTTTTCCTTTCAGAAAATGTCAACGATACAATCTTAATCCATTTAAAACTTTCCTTTAAAAATGGTTTTGAAGCTTTATAGAATATATATATAACCGACTCCTAAAATACTCCAAGTAGTTTGAAATTACACTCGTTGTTGATAGTCATTGCTTTTCTTTTTGATGGACCGATGGTTAATGACTCGCTGCTGGTTATTGTCCGCCACATGCTTTCTCATTTTGCTTTTATTCATAAGCTATGCTTATACTCTTCTGATTATTTTAGGTGTTAGAGGTTGAATTTTTCTAAAGCAAGGTTGTGCAATGCGGGTTTAGCCACTTAAGATGAAATGGCCATCTTCTATTGCATTTGTTTTATTTTAAGTGCAGTCTCGGCCTCTTATCTCTCCAAAGTGAAGCAATTTGATGGATTCATTCCCAAATCTCCCACAGTAATTCCCGGTATCAACTTTCCCTTTCGCACCTTGTTCCTTTCTCATTCGAAACTGATTTTCCCTTTACGTTTGGTTTGCCGAGTGTGTCAACGAGAGAAATCCATTGAGTTCTTCTCACTTCGACTATCTAACGTATTTTATTTTTCTTGTTCTAGGATCCCACGCGTCATTCTCGTTTTCGCTCCCTTTTCCGGTTTGTGTCGACTTCTCCACTATAAATTCACCAATTGTTGTTTACTTAACTACTTCGGGGTTGCTAGTAAACATATTTATTTAGGAATGAAATGACTATGAAGATGAGAATTTAGGTTCTTGATGTTTTTGGATTTCAATTTTTGTATAGCACCTGAGATATATAAAGATGAACTTCCTCTCGCGAATTATATTGTAAATCTATTGTTCCCTTTTTCTCGTTTTGGGGTGTCTCGAGCCTCCCGACATTGGGAACTGGTTCTCAAGCTATGTTTATGAGTCTCCAATGTCCGGTACGAGCATCCAATTTGAGGATTCTGTCTCATCAAAAGAGAATGGACGTGAGATTCAAGGAAAAGATGAGCATAAAGTCAGTGTGAATGTTGTCGCGGGGAGAATCTCCAACACACAATAGCTTTTCTAATACAAGGGTGAGGGTAAATCAGGTTGTCAAGCGGGGTACCTATTCTAAATCTCTCTTAAAATCAGTCATACAATCAATTGTGCAATAATACACAGTCACTTATGAAAAACTGTTTCCCTCGCATATGGCGAAGGTGAAGGCGTTAGAAGCGAAGGTGATGGAGCAAGGAGAGATGATTACGAGATGTGGGCACTTCTCCAAATTCATATTGAAGAACAAGGATACGGGTTGCCTCCTGGTGGTGATGATGATACGGTGGTGATCCCGACTCAGATCTACTAGCTTTAGACTTTTTTTTTAGTTCATTTTGGTCGAAGCATTATAATTTATAATATTTTGTTTTTGCTATGTAAACTGTTATGTTTGTTACAATTTATTTTTATGATATACAAATCTTTTTATTTTCTAATTTTTAATATTTTTTTATCTAATTATTTTATTTTTTAAAAAATTAATTGGAATTTGCGAGGGAAAATCTGTTTCCCTCGCAAAATAAAAATTTTGCGGGAAAAACATTTCCCTCGCAAAATTGAGGATTTTGCGAGGAAAAGGTTTCCCTCGCAAACTACACAATTTTGCGAGGGAAAATATTTTCCCTCGCAAAACATGAAAATAAAATTTGAAAATTTTGCGAGGGAAAGGTTTTTCCCTCGCAAATTCCGTGATTTGCGAGGGAAAAGTATTCCCTCGCAAATTTCTGAATTTGCGAGGAAAATGGCATTTTTGCGACGGAAAATTGGTTTGCGATGAGGATTTTTACGACGGAACTTTTTCCGTCGCAAATTCCGCCGCAAATCGGTTTTGCAACGGAAAATCTCGTTTTGCGAGGGAATTTTTCCGCCGCAAAAAAACGCTTTTTTTTGTAGTGTATGTCTTATGTTTGGGACCAAGATCAACTCCCAAAATATATCTTATTTTAAGGATTATAGGAGTATATAAACATATAGCCACTTGACTATGCCAAATTTGAGTATTGTCAAGTCAATTGAGGATAGCTCTCTCAAAGACGTTTTTAACACTCACACATATACGAACTCGATATCTCTAGTGCTTAGATGGCCAAAATCAAATACTCCCTCCGGTCCTAATTATAGGACATATTTAACCGATTTTGGAGAGATTAAGGATAGAAGTTAAATTAATTAATTTTACTCATTTTCCTATAATACCCTTATATAAATTTTAAATGACATCATTTTGATCAAAATGAAAATTTGTCCATAAACAACTCAAAATTCTGTTGGAGTTTTTACACCGTGCAGTCTGTTTTGTGGGCTCATTTCTTGTCCCAAAGTGTCCCCCCCCTTATTTCATTACTATTTTACAAATGGGAAACATTAAAAAATATACGAGTACTTATTTTATCCTAAAAATGTGTTAGTGATAAATATATTTCTCTCGGAAGATTCGAGACAATGGATTCTTTTTTTGGTGAAAAATATAGTTGATTAAAACTATGCTGTTAAATATTGAATTTAGCCTTGAGGTTTTTTATTGTATATGCAGAATTATATAATTAATCAATATCAATCATCGTGTCTTTTTTAAAAACAAAATCAATCTCAATATAAAATATGATATTGACACCCACGTTAATAATCAACAATACATATGATTTATCACGAATATTTTAATAGTTTAGTTTAAGCGTGTTATCCTATTCATGGTAATTTTATCTAGTGAAAAATCTAATTGCCGGGAAAAAATAAAAGATAACAGGGCCTATCAAAATGCAATCGACTATAAATGAAAAATACTCCTTGCAGATTTGCTTTTTCATGTGGTGCTATATTAATTGAGTTGTATCATTGAAGGGGTATTTTAGGAAGAAAGAGACAAAAATTAGAATGTTGTCCTATAATTAGAACCGGAGGGAGTATGTTATAAGTATGGATGAAGCAATAGGAAGTAGTAGTTAGTTTTCTACATGAAGTAGTGAGACATCTTATCTGTATTTATTAAGGGTAAAGGATTTCTCCAAATCCACTTGGAGATAGAGTTATCTCCAAAAGCCTAAAACTACGTCGTTTTGAATTAATGAAGGGTGCAAAATTACGGAAACACCCTTCATTAATTCACCTAAAATTATAAACACTCATTTCATTAATTCAAAACGACGTAGTTTTAGGCTCACTGGAGATAACTCTATCTCCAGACTGGGAGAAATACTTTTCCCATTTATTAATTAGCAATTTAGTAATTTTTTTATATTATCATCTAGTAACTAGTTTACGGTTTGTCAAGATGTTCCCCCAACACAAGTAACTTATCTAGGACTTCAACTCAAGATCTAGAGAAATCTAGCGGGGCCTTATACTACTAGACTATCTCTATGTTGGTAGTAATTAGGGACCTGGGTTCTCTCCTCTTCTTTTTCTCGTTCTGCAGTCCTTTCCCCCTTCATGACCATTGGATCAAAATTTAATAGTTCACATTTAATATTTTATAGAAATACTATTACAATGGAGAGAGTGATGGGAAAAAATGGAGAAAATGATGAGAAATAAATATTAAATTTAAACTATTAGATCTTGATCTAATGGTCAGAAGAAGGGGAAAAGGATAGCAACTGTCGAGAAAAGAAAATGAGAGAAGTTAGATCGAGTAATTTTGTATTACATTTATGAAGAATAGTAGTATTAAGACTTACAATTTTTTGCCTAAGGTAGTTGGACAAGGCAATGATAATTGATGATAATGATGCATCAAGCAACAGGAGAGAAACCCTTGAAGGCTACGCACATGAACCCTATACTTGAATGGAAAGAAAATAGGGAGGAAATGAACGAAAAGTTCCAATAATAATAATTTTTTTAATAATTTTTGAAAGTTTTCCTTCATATATAGTGTTCCCCTAAATTTCCTCCCATTCTTCTCTCAATCCAAACATGGCCTCAAGTGACAACCTTCTTCACCAGACAAGGCACTACAAATGGTGAGATCCATTGGGTTACACTTCGGTATTCCAATAGCATCTCTCTCATTAGCCTTCCCAATCTGAGACTCTCTAGTGCCTCTAATGAGAAAAACTCCTCACTTGAAAGAATAGGCGTTTTCCAATTCATTTGTTTTATACGTACTTGTGGCTGCTCTAGTTGAGGCCAGAAGGGTTAAATTGGCAAGTGATCACATGCAATCTCTTGGACGATTCAGAGGCAGTAGTGCCCATTAAGGTTGCTTCAGTATATTCTGTGGGGGGTTTCTGATGGTTTCAGCATTTGTACGTTCTACGATCAAATACCAGAATCTATGAGAAGCATATATTGGGGGTGCACTTTATATTATTGGTAAT
Source organism: Acacia acuminata (assembly GCA_019022655.1). NCBI lineage: Eukaryota > Viridiplantae > Streptophyta > Magnoliopsida > Fabales > Fabaceae > Acacia > Acacia acuminata. Next base: position 2,487,793 of record JAFJYI010000097.1, on the reverse strand, counting down.
TTTAGGATTGCAAGCTTTAGAAATAATGGCATTATAAATATATATAGTGGAGACAGGGAATGATCATCTGAATAGGTCTCATCTTAATTGTTTTTATTATCTGCTTGCTGGTTTGGCGGTGGTCTTGTTGATGTGTGCCAAAAAAACCTCTGAAAACTACAATTTATGGACTACAATTAGATTAGACTAGATAGGCCATTTTCAAGGGGAAAGAAGATAGGCCATTGTCAAATCTTGAATGTAATGAGTCATTATATTGTTCACAGCTTGGAAATAAGTTTGTTTTGATAATGTAGATCAGCTAGTGCAAAGTCCAGTGAGTTCGTAAGGAATTAACCACATTGTATAGTAATGTGTTAGAATTTCCATGTTATACTGATGTTATTGGCCTCTAGAATCTGTATATTGATGCAAGATGAGTAGGGATGTAATTGAAACATATTGGTTCGGGGTAAAATTCGTTCCTAATATAAATAATAAAATATTTTTAATTCTTTTAAACTCCGAAAAATTCATACTCTTTTATATATAAAGCATTTTCAACATACGAAGTCGTTTTGAACTTATAATTTTTTAGGTATTCTAGCCTTATCATTTTTAAGATTATAGATTTATACAAAAAAACTAAAATAAGATAAATAAGCTAATTCTTTATAAATAATAACATTTTTCATCTGGTATATTTCAATTTTTTTTAATTTCCTAACATTAAATTATTTATTCTCTAGTATTATATACAAATTAATTATATAAATATATAAAAAAATTTAAACGAACTATATACACAGCCGGGGTGTCTGAATTCTCAATTATATTCCTAAACTTTTGGAATTTATAATTAATTTCATATATGTTTTGTGATTAAACATGTGTCTCAATCTGACCCAATATATTTTCTTTACGAATTAATTGTTTACCATTCGAATTAATCGTTTACTATTCTCTAATTTATAATGCCACAAAATATTAATGGGTAGAAATAGAATTTAAATTATTTATTAAACTTTGTTAATATTTCAACTAGTCGCAAAGCATTGTTGCTTTCCAGCCTATATTTATGCCGAACCCTATGTCCCATCCAACATTATCCTAAATAATATAAAAAGGCTATAATTATGCCGAACCTATATACCATCCAACATTATCTTAAATAATATAAAACTGTGAGATGATCAATTTTGAAAAAATCTTAACTTCTATTTTTTTTTTTCAAAAAATTTGAAACGCATGTCCCACGTATACACACACACACATATAATACATATATATATGTATACACACACACACACTCTCTCATATATATATATAGATATATATATATATTTTAGAAATTGCGATTTATCAGATCCAACCATGTTTATTCATTACAATAAAAATAAAAATAAAATGCTTATGGAAAAAATCAAAGACTTGACTAAATCAAATCATATGATCTAGGTAGTTAAAATATGCTTCGATTTTTGTCAATGACATATCATATATACCTTGATAAAAGAAACCCTAATTTCATTTCAGGCTTCTTCCCATATACTAAAACCATCTTCTCTCATAAGAATGAAAATAGGGGAGGATGAGCGTAATTCAAAGCAGAAATCAGTCCTAGAAGGGAACAAGAAGTTTGTGAATAAGATCATGACAAGAAGCAAATCGAGATGTTCAAGTTCATTCAGATACGATGAGTCTGCAAAGTGTTCTCAAATTCCATTTGGATGGGAATCACAGCCTGGCCAATCAAAACCTCATCATCAACGATCAATTTCACCCACCAAAGGGGAAGATCATATCAATATGGAACGAGACTATGAATCAAAATCGCCATTTCAAACATATAAACCTTCAAAATCGTTCTCTACTGCCTCCAAATCTAAATTCAAATCTACTTGGCTTTGGAATAAACTCAAGAAAGCCCGTGAGCTCAAAAAGCTGTTTCACGGTTAGCTATTCTTTGTAATTTTATTTTTGTCTGTATCGATGGATGATATATTTCATTTGCATTATGCCACTTAGCTTCTTCCGAAAATATTCACCAAGTGGGGTGGTTCATCTTCATTGCTTAATAATTTCTCACAGAATCATATTGATCTTATTGTATCTATGATATACCCTATATCAGTAATGGATTATAGTGACGAAATTCTGTCACTATTATAGATATTTCATATAAGTAGCTCTTTTTCATCACTAAATAAGAATTATTTGTCGGTTTAATTGGGAATATCATAACTAGGGAGATAACATGAAAGTTTTGTACGTACCAGAGATATATAAACTCCTATTATATCTTTAATAAATGTTCAAATTAGTTTCAACGTCTGTCGTTTTCTCGTGAAAGTATACCATCGATCGCTGTCTTTTTATTTGGTCGACTGAGATTTGTTACCTTATTTATAATTAACACTTCATGCGACCAAATTTTCTTTGTATTTTTGCTAAACGAAAATCATAACAAGAAAAGTAAAAAAAGCAAAGTTCGGGTAACTATTTAATATACTTTATCTACAATCTTTCCGGGGAAAAACACGTAGATCGAAGTCAGATAATTTGTGTTAATCTTTCAGATTCTGCACGTTTCAACCACTTTATGCCCCTTAATTCGGTAACATTCATTACAAAAAAAAAAAAAAAAAAAAAAAAAAGACGTTTTGTAGCGGTTAAAATTACGTATTTGTAACGGTTTTTATACATCGTTGCAATATATTTTGTGGTGTTTTCTAAAACCGCTATCGTATTGGTAGCGGTTTTGAGTTACCGCTATAAAATACGATCAAGATGACAAATTTCAAAAAAATTGGCACCAAAATTTTACAACCGTTACAAATATTGGATAAAATCTCATAAATTAACGCCAAATATTTAAACCGAATTTGAATTAAAATTTGTAGCGGTTGTATTGCAATATTTGAAAAAATATATAATTTGAGTACATTGTTACAATATTATATTGAATATTTTTATTATTTAAGTGACAATATTATATTGAATATTTTTGTTACAATATTATTTGAGTCCATTGTTACAATATTAAATTAAATATTTGAAAAAAATTAAATATTGGAGTTGTTAATATTTAAAAAAATTGATTAAATTAAGTTAGATAGGTATAAATATTATGTAGGTATAATACCGAGAATGAGTAAATAATAAGGACTTATTGTATTGTCCGTTAAATGATATTTGATTACGGAAAGAATGTTGATGATGATAGAAGGAATATTGAGGAAATATCCTTAAGGTTCTAGATAAGGAAAAAAAAATAGTATCAATATTATAAGAAGAAAAAAAAAATAAAACATTAAAATCAAAGGTTTTGTAAGGGGTGGGAGAAATGAGAGAAAACAAGAGAGAAGGGGTGGGAAGAAATGAATGAGAGTGTGTGAAATGAGGTATAGTGGGGTAATTTATAAGGATATGCGTAACTTTTGTAGCGGTTGATGTGACAAATTTTGTAAGCAGTTTAATAATGTATCGGTTTTTTTTTTTTTTTTTTTTTTTTTTCGGTTTTGTAGTGGTTACAAAACCGCTACAAAAATAAATTGGTCTTTTTTAAAAAATAAATAAATTTTAAAATATCACATCTTGTAGCGGTTATACTAAAAACCGCTACAAATTATTGAACGTTGACGAGATTCGAAATATTCAAATTTCAAAATTATACACGTTATAGTTTATCTACTAAAACCGCTATAAATTTCATGATCTTTGGCGATATACGAAATATTCAAATTTCAATATTGCACACTTTGTAGCGGTTGATGTGACGGTTTTTGTAGCGGTTACAAAACCTCTACAAAAATTCATTGATATTTTTTAAAAAATAAATAAATTTCAAAATATCGCATTTTGTAGCGGTTATACTAAAAACCATTACAAATTAATGAACGTTGGTGGGATTCAAATATTCAAATTTCAATATTACATACTTTGTAGCGGTTGATGTGATAGTTTTGTAGCGGTTGAACGTTTGTAGCAGTTTTTTTTCCCTGTTTTGTAGCGGTTTTAAAATCTCTACAAAAATTGATTGATTTTTTTTTAAAAAAAAAATAATAATTTAAAATATCACATTTTGTAGCGGTTTAGCTAAATAACCGCTACAAATATGAACGTATTTTTTTAAAATACTTTTTTGCATAACTTTTATTTGTGATGTGTCTAAGGACTTCACATTTGTAGCGGTTTAACTAAAAAACCGCTACAAACCGCTCATCGCTAAACCCTACCTCGTGCGTCGTGAAAATTTGTAACGGTTTTCTATAACCGCTACAAATTAAAGGTTCGAACTCTTGGCATTATGTAGTCGATTTTTGATATAAACCGCTACAAACAAACCGCCACTAATAGCGTGCTATAAGGGCGCTAAACCGCGCCATATTTGTGGCGGTTTGTATAAATTGTAGTGAAATAATAGAGAGAAATATGGAGAAAATATACTCTCAAATGGATGTGTTTATTCATATGCTCAATAGAGTATTTATACATAAAAGAAAAGACAAGAGAGTAATGACTCATTATGATGTTCGATCCCTAATCACTCATAATTCCTATAATCCCTAATTATATGCGATACTAATTAATTATAATATATTTATACTTGATTTATTTCCTAACACTCCCCCTCAAGTTGGAGCAACTTGTTACAAGAAAACATAATATAAATGAATCCAAACAAAATAATTTCTTCTTCATGAGATCTTGAATTCACTAGCAAGTTCGTCCCACATCCAAGAATAGTTCAACCAAATGTCACACCAAGGACATTAAAAAGAAATGATCCAAAAACTTCACCAAGAGTTCGAATAACAAAGAGTACCAAACCAAAGTAGAAACTGCAGCAAACGGTCTCACAAGGGACCAAATAATACTCCAAACGTCTCACCAGAGACAAAGCAACAATGAACAATGAACGTCTCACCAGATACGAACACCAAACGGTTTCATCAGAGATCAAACTATACTCCAAACGTCTCAACAGACAAACACCAAAGAAACACCTCACCAGAGGCAACGAACAAATGGGTCACACAAGGACCACCAAACTCCTCACCAAAGGACGCCATAGCGGATGCCAACGGAATTACCCAACCACAAGCATGGCATTCAAGACAAAATAACACTTCACAAACATGTTGGAAAACGTAACAAACGAAGAACCCAACCACTAAAGACAAGTGAATGTGCATGAAACAAAATGTCGTCGTATAAAACAACCTGAAATGAGTCTCACAATGCAAACCTTCGAAGCAAAGAATCACCTACACACCCGAATGAAGGCTCGACGTCTTAGAACACCAGAAACCTCAGCAACCAAACAGCAAAGGAATTGACAAACACTTTCTCTCTCCCCGGTGAATAGTGACGAGTAACGTCATTGTTCACGAACCGAGAACACGGATAGAACCAAAAACAAAGAAATCGACATAAAGCGAGGAAGTGCAAAACAACGAAACTCAATCGCCAAACGTAGTCTTCTAAACATGAAACCGGCTTAGTCTTACCGGAAAAGAAGATCCGACATCGCCTAAGGAGCCAAACCAAAAACAAAAATGACATGAACACACACAATGGAAATTCACAAGCATGCTGGAAATTGGAAACATGTGCCGGAAACTGAAAACCTTGTAGGAAGTGAAAACCTCACAAAAAAGCAACCTTATCACATACACACTCTGTCTGGCCACTGTCACTGTTCATGTGACAATACGGTTCATGCTATAGTGATGCCACGGCCATCCACCTAAAACTCAAATTGGCCAAGAACTAACCAAGCTCGATACCATGTAGTGAAATAATAGAGAAAATATGGAGAAAATATACTCTCAAATGGATGTGTTTATTCATATGCTTAATAGAGTATTTATACATAAAAAGAAAAGACAAGAGAGTAATGACTCATTATGATGTTCGATCCCTAATCACTCATAATTCCTATAATCCCTAATTATATGCGATACTAATTAATTATAATATATTTATACTGATTTATTTCCTAACATAAATAAACCGTTACAAAATAACTTCCATAAATTTGGCACCAACTTGGCGCGGTATTTTTTGTTGTTGTTGTAGCGGTTAGTTTATGATAACTGCGACAAATGTCATTTACGACCTAGCGCGCACACTTAGCGTGAGTCATACCTATTTATAGCGGTTTATTTTAACCGCTATGAATTGACTTTTTTTTTAAGGTAATGATTGAAGAGTTTTTTATGGAAGCTAAAATAAAAGTAGACCTTTTTTTTTTATACGAAAAAGTAGACCTGAAAATGGACGTGAGTCCAAAAGTAATCCGGTTCAAGAACACTTCCGCCCACCAAATAAGCAAACAAAACACTCAAATTTTGGGTAACACTTCTAATTTCACTAAAGAAACTTATTGACATTCTTCTTAAAAGAAACTCTCACGTCACAAAATCATTACATTTAATGTTTAGATGTGTGCTACTATAAGTTTTACATCTTTTTTTAAAAGAGAGTTCAAGTGATTGTCACCTAAAAAGATAGCATCAGCTGACTCGTGCCAAATGCTAGTCTAAATAAACCATGCTCTTGATGAGTTTTATACCCCCCATTGTTAAGTCTTGTATTTCTTAAGGAACAAAACAAGAAGAAAAGAAAAGTAGACGAGGTTGAAAACTCAAAAGTCGCCTTCAGGGTTTGTTTGGGTGGAGGGAAATGGAAGGGAGAGAAAAAAAAAATTTATAAGTTGGATATAAAAAAAAATTAGAGAAACGTAGTTATAAAATTTTAATAAATTTAAGATGTAAAATAAAAAAGAGTAAGAAAAATTAATTAAAAACCTTCAACCCCACTTTTCTATTTTTTTATTTTATTTTAAAAAATCAATTCATACAAATTTCCCTTGCCCTCTCTCCCAAATCCCTCATGCCAAACAATCCCTCAAGCTAGCATGCCTACCTTTTCATAGCCATAGCAGTCACCTTAACTCTTTTTAAGAATTGATTTTTTTGGCTAAGTACAAGTATTGTCTTATTGATGGCAATCATATTTAAGGTATTGTCTAATACTTAATGCAAGTACTTTCTAACGAAAATTCAAACATTGATTCACTACATTGTGAGAAATTAACCTCTTTTTACTGGACTCAACTCTGTTGGTAAGATTAGACTTGTATGTTATTAAATACTCAAAACTGCATCCCCACAATTCTTGAACTCCAAAATTGCAATCGGAATATAATGTAAGATCTGGAATGTTCCTTTCAGCGCTAGGTTTTGCACCCAACTTTTGAATTAGTCAATTAGTAACTGAAAGAACATCATTAAATTTCCCTAATTAAATTTAAACATGAAGCCATCAATAATGGCGGCCACATGCAGCACCTCTCATTCCAGTCTAGAACCTTCTTTCTTCTTCCCTAGAGGGCTCGCAATTATATGACTTGGAAACTTCATGAAGTACAAGGGTAAATTCTAACGTGGACAATTAATTAATATTGACAGTCTGGTCCAACAATATTATATCAATGTCAATGAAATCATCCCACCAAAGAGGCAAACATTTCTTAAATAAAATGTTGAGTTCAAACTGATAAAGCCTTCTGATTGAGCACATTCCAAATGAATATTCAATTGAGTTGGTAGTTTCAAATATTGGATATATTTAAATAGTAATAGTAATGATTCTACAAAGTTCAACTTAACGTCTCTGCTCTAGGCCATCTGTACAAGGTTTAGGGTATTGATCGAACTAGGGTTGTATAATGCTCCATCCCTCTGGTCCTAATTAGAGGAACTATTTACCGCAATTTGGAGAGATTAAGGAGAGAAGTTAAATTTACTAATTATAATTATTTTTCAAAAATACCCCTGCTTAATAATTGTTATCCGGGACAACGTTTCTAGAGAGAAGACCAAGACTTACGTCTTTCTTGCAAGGCCCGCTGTATAATGATCAAACGTGCTAATAATGCCTGATTTTGACAAAAAAACTATAAAAAATAAATAATGCCTAATAACCCCTGCTTAATAAAAAAATAAAGTAGAATCTCTCACTTTATAGAATATAAGCGTGTTGTTAAATTAATTATTGTGGAAAAAGTATTAGTAGGGGTGATGTGAGAAAAATATGACAAAAATTGCTCAAAATTATTTTATAAAAAAAAAGTATAATTGAGGTATATATGACATTAATAAGTTGCAAACATTATTTACTTTATATAATATATAAGTGTATTATTACATTATTGTTGTCTTTAATTATAATTGAGAAAGTATAAATAGAGGTATTACAGAAAAAATTGACAAAAGTTAAAACTTGCTCTTATAATTAGGGCCAAAATCAACTCTAAAATATGTTCCTATAATTAGAACCGGAGGAAGTAACAATTTCTTCATTTTAAGTACTCCTTCCCTCTTTCCTTTTTTTTTTTTTGGTTGTGATTTTAATGATATTTTCTTCACCTTTTTTTTTTTAAAAAAAATTATTTCATAACGAAGTCACCAAATTCTTAATCCTTATAGTCTCCATCTGATTACATTTATTATTAATTTTGCTAAATTTTTTTTTTAATTATAATATCTATTATAATATATATTTTATTACATTGACTTGTTTTCCTTGCATTTATCTTTTACCTTCAACTTCAAGAATGCTTGATAAATTTTTATTTGCAAAACATTTAGGGTATATTGTTTACCATGCTATCATTTTTTTAAATCAAACTATTCGATACTCAGAAGATATATTAAACTCGGACCGTGTGGTTTTGGTAAAAATAGGCCATTTTAATATGATTTTGAGTCGTATGAAAAATGATAACTTTTTTCTTATAAAAGTAAATATTATTGGGCTCTTAATATAATATCTATTTTAATAAAGAAATTTAACTTTAAGTTGGATCTTCTATCGATAATAGGAGGTATTATCTTCTAATCTCAGAGTGTTATATTAGGTGATTATTGGTTGGTTGTTTTTAAAGACTAAGTATTTATATTCTATTATATATATCAAATAAATATACCAGTTCAGATTTGCATAAATATAAGGCTAAATTATACATAACCCCATAAACTTTGGGGTAGGTGTATTTGTAACCCTCTAATATTTTAAAGTTTGAATTGAACATCCCTAAGGTTTTATTTTTTTATTATAAACCTCTTTGCCGTTTACTTTACCATTACCTTTCTAATAGAAATTGCTGGGTCAAGTTAATAGGAGATATGTGGCATCCTACATGCATATGATAATTTTGTAATAATTATGTATTTTTAACATAAGGGTTGAAATGTCATTTTCATCATTTTAAGAAACCCTCTTTTTTCCCCTCGACGTAAGAACCTGCTGCGCATGATATAACCTCCAGATGTATGTGGAAGAGTAATTATAGAAAAGGGAAGAACAAGGAAGGAAAAAAGGCATTCGGAGGGCAAATCTCATTTGTTGTTTCATTTAAGGTCTTCTTGTATTTTTGATGCATCTATCACCTAAAATATAAGAATAGCAAACTATTGGCACTACTACAAAATAGAGATTTAATGTCTCCCATTAAAGTCCGTTTTTAAAAAATAGACATTAAAAAGTAGGCCGGCCTTGTCAAGAGGGAAGTATCAAAATTTAAACCAAAATTCAATTTCTGAAATTACAGAGTTCAGGTAAAGATACCAAACTCAAAGCAAATAGCCGTAGCTCATGATCACATCTTTGTGAGGCATATATCGGGTAAACTCCACACGCCTTTTTCACGATCTCTTTAACATGAATATTGAATTGAAGAGAAACAGTTACTGAAGCCTGAGATGTCCTATACTGAACTTTGCTTCCAGGGTATATTCCTCCAGTTCGAATATAAACATCTTTATGATTCTTCTGGTCTTATGAGGATACATGCATGTTCAAACGCATAATGATTCGTCAGCTTGAGAAGAAGATTCCATCCACACTAGTGGAAAAAAGGCTTTTAAGACCGGATAAAAGGGGGTCGTAAGATCGATATGCGACCGGTCTTGTTTCTTCCGATTAAAAGTCTACCATTTAAGACCGACTAACCGGTCTTAAAGAAACTCTTTTAAGACCGACATTTAAAAACTTAGGTCTTAAAAAGTTGTACTAAATGAAGCCGAAATAATTTTTGTTCGGTCCTAAAGCTCGACTTTTAAGACCGGTCAAACAATAGGCCGCTTAAAAGATCGTAATTATAAGACCGGACAAGACACATACGGTCTTAAAAGACCGACTTTCAAGAGTGGATGATAAATACATCCGGTCTTAAAGATTTTTATTTAAGACCGGACTTCTAATATACCGGTCTTAAAAGACCAACTTTTAAGACCGGTTTAATATCAAAACTCAAAAGTGTCCTCGACCTTTAAGACCGGTCATATAATTACATCCGGTCTTAACAAGTGAACATTTAAAACCGCTTATTATTTCCGGCCTAAATTTTCCCGAATTTTTCCCCGCTCTTTCCCCGATTATATATATATATATATACATAAATCCACCACCCAATCCAAAGACATAAAAGTCGATATTTTAAGCTACAAACTATGAACAATTATTTGAATAAATTGAATTGGAAAAAGAATACAAATATTATTCACCATGAGCTATTTGGCCCCTTAATTAATGATTACTATGACTACAACACCTAAATTAATTCATACAATAAGATAACTTACTTACAAATACAATAAGTTACAAGTACAACATACATGCGCCCAAAATAATATTCACCATGCCTTCATCTGATTCCCCCACCCAACAACGTAACATATCCTCTTATATAACATGCCCATTTGGATCGGATCCTCGCCACAAAAATAAAACAAGAACAAAATTCATAGTCATGACATTAACTATGAACATAGATAGAAGGAATATAATATATATAGTTAAAGCCTTAATTAAAGTCTTCAAAGAAATCTGCATATGAATATTACCTTATGAATTGACTCTTTTATAAAGTGATATCTTCCCATATCCCTTCTTGATGATCACTTCTTATGCCGGTTCATTATCCGCTTCATCTTCTTCGCTCATGTCCCAGACCCCTTGAAAAAGGAGTACTCTCAGAATACCATAATTTGAATTCATTTCCTCATCAATATCAATGACCCTCTTTCCTTGGAGAGCTACGACCACATTTTATTTTCTTGATCTAAGTGATATAGAACACTTGTTTTGCCTGGTCCGCCATAATAAAAGGTTCATCTCCAAAACTTCTACCATTGACATCGACTAATGTAAATCCTAGCCGATCGATCCGAACACCATTATTGACATTGACCCACTTGCATTTGAAAATGGGAAATCTAATTTTCACATAGTCCACCTCCCAAATCTCTTCAATAACCCCATAATATGGCATGACTCGCCAATAAAGGGCTCTTGTCTTTTGAACCGAGAAGTGCATAGATTCAAATTTCTAACATAACACCACTGTTCCTCGACTCGTGCTCGATCATCTAGGGACTTCGTGTAAAATGTATAACCATTGATCACATACGAATTCCAACTTATGACATCAACCTCGACCATCTCGCTAACCATTTGATTGTATCGAAACACATTCCTCTCCCCTCGACCTTTTGTTTGAACCAGTTTGCAAAAGTTCTGTTATGCTCCCTAATCAACCTTTGTTCACTATTCGATGATTTTCTTTCCTTACAAATGCTTTATGTGCAGCTATGCCGGCTTGAACTTCATCGACGTTATTCAAGATGTATAAGTGGACTTGTGACAATTCATCGATCCACACTCTTTACTTAAGCCCTCGTTCTACCCCCATCAAAGATGCCGACGTTTTGGAAGCCCAATATGTCTTACTTTGGCCAAATAATTTTGACAAAATTCCATGGCTTCTTCAAACATATTTCAACAATCGATGCTTCGGGCGGTATGCGTTCTTCACGTACCCTTTTAGGAATTTCATAGATCTTTCAATTGGGTACATCCACCGTAAATGGATAGGGCCGCACATCTTTATCTCCCTCACTAGATGAACAATTAGATGAACCATGATGTCAAAAAATGTAGGAACAAAAGCTTCTCAAGGTGGCACAAGATAAGATATCCTTCATTCTCCAATTCATCCAACTTTTCAATCTCAAAACTTTACGACAAAGCGCATTGAAGAAGACACAAAGTCTAGTCAAAACGACCGAAGATCATATTCGAGCGATGCCTCAAATAGCTATCGGGAGTAGTCAAGCATCAAGACATGACAATCATGAGACTTTTGGCCTACTAATTTCAAGTCCTTCATCGATACAAGCCTCTTAAAATTTGAAGAATACCCCGGGAACTTTTGTGCCATGTAAACACTCACAAAAACTTCGCTTTCATCCTTAGACAAAGTATGAGAAGCCGGGGACAATAAGTTCTCTTCCCATCTCGGCCTTGATGTAACTCTTCACGTATTCCCATTGCTATCGATCCAATCTTGCCTTCACACCATCCTTGGAACTACCTTGTATGTTGAGAAGCGTGCCGACAATACTATCACATACGCTTTTTCGCCACATGCATGACATCAATACCGTGTCTCACATCAAGATTGCGCCAATATGGAAGATCGAAGAATACAGATCTCTTTTTCCATATATTTGTTTCTTTTCTACACTTTGCAGCCTTACCGAATACGACATTGATATTTTTCACCTTTTCATAAACTTGCTCCCCTTACCAATGCCACCGGAGCATCTTCATACTCTTGGCCACCAAAAAGGCTTTCTTCAATCGACGATATGGGTGGCCCCGCCTAAGAAATCTCCTATGTCCAAGATAAACCGTCTTTCTTCCATGATGAAGTTGATGGTACAAGTGTGCCTTCTTCACAAACCGACATGCTTTATGGCCTTTTACACTATACCCGACAAGTTCCCATATGTCAAAGTCGCTTTATAGTACAAAATATCATGGCTCGCATTTTAAACACCTCCTTCTTGAAAGAGTCAAAAACATCAACACCTTCCCCGCCCACAACTCCTTCAAGTCTTCGATCAAGGGTCAAGGTAAACATCAATGTCATTTCCTGGTTGTTTCGGTCCCGAAATCAACATAGACAAACATGATGTACTTTCGTTTCATGCATAACATTGGAGATAAGTTGTAAATAATCGTAGTACAGGCCATGAAATATGTATGCCGCTAAGGCTTCCATATGGATTCATGCCATCCGTGCTAAGGGCAAACCTAAGGTTCCTAGGTTCTTCGCCGTTCGAAATAATTGATCGATTTTCTTCCATTGAGAAGAATCGGCCGGATGTCGAAGCTTTCCATCGAAATCCTCTCATCTGCATGCCACCTCAAATTTTTTGCATCATTTTCATTCGCAAACAACCGCTTGAACCTTGGTATGATTGGAAGATACCACAACACTTTTGCCGCCCCTTATTTGACTTGTACCTTGGGGTTTCACATTTCGACAACTCGCTCCTCTTCAAACTCTTTTCTATACAACACGCAATCATTCGGCATGCATGGATCTTTTTGTACTCCATCCCTGCTGACAAAGTATTTTCTTAGCATCATAGTATCGATGCGGCAACACATTATCATCCGGAAGCATGTCCTTAAAAGCCTCAAGCATTTCTCAAAAACTCTTGTCGCTCCATCCATGACGTGCCTTCAAGCTTACCAATTTCAATACAAGATTCAACAATTGGTATTTTTTACACCCACGGTATAGGGGTCTCTCGCATCACTGCACATATTACCATATGCATGTGATTGATGAAAAGCCTCTTCTCCTACATCACGGATAATGTCCTCTATGTGATCATCCATATCCGTGTCATTATCATCAAAGGCCACTTCCCTATGTTGAGACCCACTTGGTATTTTTTCACCATGCCATACCCATACTGTATAAGTCTTACAAATTCCTTCACAAATTAAATGTGTGTGTATAACTTCAGACTTAGTCGCCTCTCATTCAAACATTTTACACAAGGGCAATAAAACTTCCCACCCTCAAGCATGGCCATTTTGTTTAGCAAATTTTATAAAGTCCCTCACCCCATTCGATATTCAACACTTGTCCGTTTAGCATTTATCCAACTCGTGATCCATAGTAGAATTCCTATATATATAGACGGAAAGATTTAACATACATATATATGCTCAAATGTCGGTTATGTCTTTTTTTTCCTTTTTTTTTCGGATAAACTTGCTCATTAAATGCGAACGAAGAATAACTTTTGGTCATAAATGTATCGCAGAGAATCCAAGAACCAAAATAAATGCATGACGAGGAAATTAAATGCATCGCGTGAAGGTCTTGTGGACTCACCGTTGTATCATATAAATTCAAATGCGTTTGCTTAGTCTTTCTTCTCCCGCCACGAACGTTGATGTTGCGCATGAAAAGAGTACCCTAAAAACATTTATTGGTCATTGGGTAGGTCTAAAATGCAATTATAATCTTCAAAATACAATATCCATTAACAACACGAAACCCACAAGAACATTTGATCGATTTCGCTCAACCCAGGAAAACCCAACGAAAGGAAAATCATAAAGTTATATAACCGAAACACCTCTTACAGCTTGGTCTATAGACGTTTAGCTAAGGAACCGTAAAGTGATTGTCGAGAGGTACAACGCGAACCAAATGGTGCCGGCATTAACCTCGAGTTACACTTTAGGGCGCGACAAGAGAAGTTCGAGAGGGAAATTTAATATTCCGCGCGACAGAGCGAGACATGTTTTATATTTGGGATTTTATTAAGACCGGACTTTTATAATCCTCCGATCTAAATTGAGACAATTAAACCGGTTCATTAAAAGAACACGGTTCTATATATACAACTTTTTAAGACCGCCGCTTTTATAATACTCCGGTCCTAAAATTCTCTTTTTGATTTCTCGAAAAAGGATTTGGCGAGCGCAAAGAATCGAATGAATAAAAATTAAAGGAAAACTGAGTTTCTTTAATTACATATATTACTTGCATATGCACGTACACAAGAAAAAATACAAAACAAAAACAAGCGTAAAAATTATCAAAAACAAGAATTTGACTAAACATCTCCTAAAGCTTATTATCCTCCAAAGCCTTGGCGATTTCTCGTGAACAAGATTAATTTCCCGTGGAGATCGCAAGTTCCCTGTCTTCGTTGCATCACCACAATGCATCACTAGAGGAAAGAGGAGAGGGGTCAGGAGGCATGTCGGGCCAACCGGTTGGAGAGGGGGAGCAGGGATGGAGGGGTGTCGCAACCTTTCATCATCCGAAGAAATAACAATGGGTCCAACGACCCGAGACTCTTCTCACAATAGGACAGACTCTCGATGGAGGAGGCGCACCCGTATAACGATCGACGGAAGGCACGAGCATCACGACTAAGAGCACCCCTACGAGCGGTTCTCTTGTATCTAACCATGGTTTGAGCAAATAAGGGCGGAGGTATGAGGAGTTAATTAATAGAGGCAGAGAGCTGTTCTCAGATAGCCACGTACGTAGTTTGGAGTTACGAGGTAGTGAGGAATTAATAAGGAGTTATAGGTACGCGGTATAAAATTCCATTATTTAATATTTTTGCAATTCATTTTATTTTAAGACCGACCTTTTATCATTAACCCTACTTATAGGTGTGCGGTATAAAATTCTATTTTTTAATTTTTTAAGACCGATCTTTTATAGTAAGTCCGGTCCTAAAAGTCTTACCTTTAAGACCGACCTTTTATCATTTACCCTAAGACTTACACACCGTTCAAATGAATGATGCGAGTCTCTTCGGCTTCCAGATAAACTTCCCAACTAGGCGTCTCCTCGTATTCCGATGAACAATGCGTCTCCTCGTTAAAGCTTCCTATGCGTTTCACATTGTTCAGATGGGTTCTCTATTTAAACCCGTTGTTACCGTACTTTCTTCACATTCTTCTCCCCCAGTGTCCTCCGTTTCATCCTCCTCCTTCTTCAACCTCACCCCCACTCTAATGGCTGCTCCCCTGTGTCCTCCGTTTCCTCCTCCTCCTCTTCAACCTCAGCCCCCACTCCGCCACCGCCTCCTCCAAATCCGACCGTGAAGCGGCTTGGTGCGATCATCGGGGCCCGTCGATCAAATCGATCGACGTTTGGGCCAATTGTTCACTTGCTCATACCATGAACAACAAGCCGAACATGGTACTCCACGCCAATGACGTGAACTACGATCCCACGCAAGACGACTCCGACAACTCCGACGACTCCGACGCCCCTCCCTTTTCCGACTACGAGAGGGATTAGTTTTTTTTTTGTTGCTTTTTTATTTTGCTTTTTTTTTTTTGTGATCGCGCCTTATAGGGCAAATAAAAAAATTAGTAAATAAAATATTTTTAATTTTTGTTCTCGTGCGAGTTTAGCCCATTATCTCCAACCTGGAAAGCAATAAACAAGGCAACTATGAAGGACGGATAATGCGTACTAAAAACCTAAAATAAAAGAACGAAGACTTTAGTTAGTAAATCGACGGTCCTAAAACACGCCATTTTTGTCGCCTTTGGTTTCCATATCCGATTGCCTCTTGTCCTTTTCATTATCGTCTTTCTTTTTCCGACAAAAAGGAAACAAACAAAACAATGTCCTCGTGTAAATCCAACAACAAATTCGCAGAATACAGCTTAAGAACATACAAAAAAAAGGAGCTTTTACCTTATTCGGACAAGAACAAACAAAGTGACTATTCTTCTCAAGGTTGGACCTTCGTTGACGCCGGTTTTACCTCCCCATGTGAGAAACAAAGTGTCCTTTTCATTATCTTCCTTCTTTTTCCGACAAAAAGACAAAAGACAAAATAAAAGGGACAACGATAATGCTGCCTCTACACATGGAAAGGTAAAAACGATGATAAAGAAGGACCTAGCTTGAGCGTAACGCTGTAACCTCGGTTGTCTTCAACCCTAACCATTTAATTTGTCTGCGAAAAGGAGTATTTAAAGGGGAATTACTTTTAAGATCGCACAAATAACAACATGCGGTCCTAAAAGTTAAGTGGGGACTTTTAAGACCGACCTTTTATAATACGTCCGACCTAAAAGTTCATTTATCTTTTAAGCTTTTAGGAGCGGACACTAAATAAATATACGGTCCTAAAAGTCGGGATACTTAGAAAATAAAATATTTTTAATTTTTGTTCTCGTGCGAGTTTAGCCCATTATCTCAACCTGGAAAGCAATAAACAAGGCAACTATGAAGGACGGATAATGGCGAACTTAAAAAACCTAAAATAAAAGAACGAAGACTTTAGTTAGTAAATCGACGGTCCTAAAAACACCGCCATTTTTGTCGGCTTTGGTTTCCATATCCGATTGCCTCTTGTCCTTTTCATTATCGTCTTTCTTTTTCCACAAAAAGGAAACAAACAAAACAATGTCCTCGTGTAAATCCAACAACAAAATTGCGAGAATACGTTAAGAACATACAAAAAAGGAGCTTTTACCTTATTCGGACAAGAACAAACAAAGTGACTATTCTTCTCAAGGTTGGACTTTCGTTGTCGTCGGTTTTACCTCCCCATGTTAGAAACAAAGTGTCCTTTTCATTATCTTCCTTCTTTTTCCGACAAAAAGACAAAAGACAAAATAAAAGGGACACCGATAATGCTTCTTCTACACATGGAGAGGTAACAACGATGATAATGAAGGACCTAGCTTGAGCGGATCGCTGAACCTCGGTTGTCTTCAAATTTATCCATTTAATTTGTCTGAAAAGATGTATTTAAAATTGACTTTTAAGATCGCATAAATAAAACGTACGGTCCTAAAAGTTAGGCGACTTTTAAGACCGATCTTCTATAATACGTCCGACCTAAAAGTTCATGAAGTTTTTTAAGTTTTTAGGAGCGGACACTAGAGAAATATACGGTCCTAAAAGTCTCATACTTTAAGACCGAAGATTTTGTGGACCTTTAAGACCGGACATGATGTTAATGAACGGTTCTAAAAGTCTCGATTTCAAACACTAAATTAAATAGCTATATCCACCATCCAATAATACATTAAGAAACCCAAAATGGACACAAGAAAATTGTTCAAAAAATTAACTACATTTATGTATTGAATTTTACATTGCCTATGTATATTTACAAATGAATTGTTCAAAAAAATAAACAAATTTACAAGATCGATTATTGTTGCTACGTAGATTATAGTTACAAATGAATTTAGGACATTAATTATTGTCCTTTTTGTGACTCTAAGATCGACCATACGAGATATTCACAAAACACATTGCGTATGTGCTCCGGTTCATCATCGGGAAAGGGAGTTTTGCATTGAAACATCTGTAACATCAAAGACAAAGAATCAATTAACTTGCGTGCATATTTCATTTGTAACAAGAAAGCGAGTAACTGAATTAACTTGCATAATATGTAACATCAAATACATTTACCTTTGCGGTTAATTTAGTATCCCCTAAACCTTGTAATATCATACATGTGTTTCATGACGTCTTGGCCACATAAGTTGGATGCCGTTGGTTGCCGACGGTCTAAAAAGAACAAGAAATATATATAAGATCATATATATAGCTCGGTGACCAAGTTCACAAGGCGATGTGCTACAAATTAAATATTGTACCAACCTGCGGTTTGTACCATATATAGGGGTCTTTGTCTGAGTAGCACGCCTTTTCTTTTCTAGTCTTTGGAAGGTCCTCATGGCACTATCATCAAAATCACAAATTTATCAATGATTCACTTAAAATTCACGGCGAGATGTCGAGACAAGGGAATCAAAATGACATGCTTACTCGTTGACGGTGCGCCAACGTAGCCAATGGCTCGGTGTGAGTGGAGCATAAGAAGATAACTTTATGCTCCTCCATGCACATGACGACCAACGCCCGTGGCGGCTGAAAATTCACATCAAGAAACTATACTCGATGATATATATATGTAGCGGAATTAAGTGAATTGCGGACAAGATTTTTGATATGTACGTGGAAGAATGGAAAAAAGTACAACTTTCGATCACGAGCACAACCTCTTTGATATGTACTCATCTCTGCTCCATGGTTGTTTGACTTGAATAGACGGGGCACAAGAATCCAAAATCGTTGATCCTGCACCTTTGAACCAATTCATGATGCAAGAACCTACCATAATGACATCGATCGGGAAATATATATATGTATGTATGTCTAAACGATGCATTTAAATGATGTACTCATAGACAAGATACTTACTTCATAAAAAGTTGAACAAGCTGCATCGAAGCTCTGTCGAGGAAGCAGCAGGGACTCAACATCAACGGTGTCAACTTGAACGGGCATAGGATGAGGGACACCTACTACTTCATCGACAGGCCACGATTTATCCTTAAAATATCCACTTTTCATTAGATCGGATATTTTTCCTTGGCGGCACCAACTTAGCGATGAGGGGATAGAGCTTGAGGAGGGGATGGAGCCCGAGGGGGATGGAACTTGAGGAGGAGGGGTTGAAGCTTCGGAGCGGTAGAGAGACATGTACAAGCTTCACCGGCCAAGGGATGAAGGTTCCCTTGACATCACTCACAAGCTTCACCATCGGTTTGGAGAGGGAGCTGTGCATCAATGATCACCTTTTCAACTGACACTCTGACTTCATCATCAGGCATTTGTTGGTGGTGTACAGTTGATCCCAAGTTGTGAACGGTCCCTTTTGCAACCAATAATCGTCCATCATGATGATCGGGATCCTCCACATAAAGGTTACAAGGTTGCTCGACTCTCCATCAATGCAGCTCCCTCTAGTGCTCTGGCGCACAGTTAGGAGTGAGTGTGTGAAGGGAACACTGGTCTCGGACGATTGCTCAAAAGCAGCCTCACCACTCGGTTCCTCCTTCATCTCGGCTCATCTCGGATTGAAACATTGCGAAGCTTTGAAGCTTTATTAGCAGCCAGTCGTCTGGTCCATCTCCTCCCGGTAACCATACTTTGTCTATGGCGTTTGGATGTACCAAAGACTTGCTTTATGCCTACCCGTCCTCCAATCCCCCTTACACGCCGGGTGATCCGGTTTTCCGTCGCAACGTCAGAACATCATTCCTCCCGTCCGACACAAAAAGATCCTCTGCTTCTTTGTTTTTAAGATCTTCCCGTAAGATACGGATAACGAGAAGCTTGGTAATGAAACATGTTTAGTAACTAAAAAATAACGATAACGATACTTACAATTCTTTCAGCAACTAGACGAGTTTGTTCACTCGTGTAGGCGCCGCTTGGCTTTTGCCGAATATGCAACCACAACTCCTCGCGACGTATTGGAGATGGAGGAGCATGTATCACAGAAGGATTGGATTACGCTTCATCATCCAATCTCTTCCGCTGGCACCATCAAATCTTTTTCGGCCTTTTGATATCCAGCGAGAAGCCCATGAGGGCAATCATTCTTTCTACCTATCTCCCGTGCTTGTTCCCTTCTTTTACGTGAATCGGGATAGAAAACATCTATTAATTATGAATTCCGAGCCATGCATGTCACTAACAGAAATTAGAGAACTTCTGCTTCATATGAACGTCAATCAAACAGTAGTCAAATTCTTCACTTCATCAAGTTTCAACATTTTATTTAAGGAAGATGTAGAATTGTAGAAGAAATTGGAGCTATGTTTTGTAGTGCTAGCTAGATAGATAGGTTAAGAAACAAAAGAGAATTATGCTTACTGAGAATAATACAAACTTGATCCTTTTTAAGGCATCCGATGGGATCAATTTCAGGTCCCATTAGATAGTAACAATTGGGTATATAAAGTTTCCCCGCTTTTAAGACTATTCGATCATTTCCTCCTTTGCATAAGACAAACCATTACACAATTAATACCTTCTCATCGGTAATTTACCTTTTCGGGGTTGACATATCGAGACATGCATAGACAAAGGCTTACAGAATAATACAAACTTGATCCTTTTTAAGGCATCCAGTAGGATCAAGATCCCATTAGATAGTAACAATTGGGTATATAAAGTTTCCCCCTTTTAAGACTATTCATTTCCTCCTTTGCAAGACAAACCATTACACAATTAATACCTTCTCATCGGTAATTTACCTTTTCGGGGTTGACATATCGGACTTGCATAGACAAAGCGAAAATGTATACTTCTATTCACACACCGAACTATTATATAACTAACGGATTAGATGAACACAATAACATTCACATATCCTAAGACAAAGTTAATAAGCAAACAAAGGGAAAACAAAACTAAATATATACTCACCGAGCTTCGGAGTGGTTCGCGAAGAACAAATTGTCGCCAAATTCGTTCATCAATAAATGTGTAAACTTCCCAAGGATGTTTGGCGGGCGGAACATCGGAGAAAATATACGTGTTAGCGAGAAAGGTCTTAAACTTCCTCCACCGATCAGCACAATAAGACAATGTCTTGTCTTTCAACTTCGACATCGAGGACGATTGTATGTAACCCTGATAGTCTCCCAAATAGGATCCTTTACATTCTTATAGTCCACACTTTTCCACTCATCTATCAAGATGCTAACCTTGTCTTTGCGTGCTAGGCAGTAACAAAACTATTATATTTGCTTTTATTAGGACCGACGGGTTCCAACCTTGCATCAAACTGAATCTCGAGCTTTGACCCGGAAGTCCGACTTAGGGTCACTTCCATCATTCGTGTGCCTTTTCTACCACGGCGTGCGGGCGATTACGAGCCTCATTGTGAGATGAAGAGGGTTCGTTCTCACTCACACCCGATCACCGGAACGTTGCCGGAACACGAATAGATTCGTTTTCACCGTCCATTTTCGAGACAGAAGAAGGAAATGCCCGAGCAAATGAGAGTAACAAATGGGCTGATGGTACGTGGGCGAGGAAGAGAGGTAATGCAACGGGAAGGGTTTCGGAACGCGAACAGAGGTTCTCCACGAGTAACAAAAGCTTTCGCGAAGAAATGTATAACTTGCTTGGATTTTTAAGACCGGATGAAAAAGAGACGGTCTTAATATTTACATTAATCCCGGTCATATTAAACGTCCGATCTAAAAAGTTTAACCTTTAAGACCGTTCCTTTTAAAACGCCGGTCTTAATATTAATGAACTTTTTAAATCATAAGTATCATATGTCCGGTCTTGAAAGAAAAACTTTTAAGACCGTCTTGTTGATAAGTTCGGTCTTAAAACTTTAGACTTTTTATATTTAAATTTTTCCTTATTATGTTTTACGAGAAAATATAAGTACGGCTATATGAGATATATTTAGAAAGTAATTGAAATTTCAGTTCAATTTTAAGACCGGTTGTATTTTAGTCGGTCTCAATAATGTTTTTAAGAGCGGTGAAAAATTTGTCCCGGTGCAAGAAGTTCTTTATATTTACGGAACGCACGGTCATTCCTTTAAGACGGGGTGTCCATTGTCCGCTCTAAATGAGGCGGTCTTAAAGCCTTTTTTTGCACTAGTGCCAATATCATTGAGCAAAGTTTCATCCAAGTTTATGCAATTTTCCGGGCAATTTCCTTCATGTTCGTGTTGAGTGGAGCGAGTAAACTGGTATTTTGTCAAGGATGAACAATCGAGAGATGTGGCGGAGGGAGGATTTAATGTTTATGGGTGCACACAAAAAAAATTTTAAAGGAAAATTTTAAATGCATTAAAAAAATAAAATAATATAAACAATAAAAGAAAAGAAAACTTCAACTTAAAAGGCAACTCACTCCTTCGTAAAGTTTAGGACTAGAAATAGGATTCAATTGAAAAGTATTTCCAAGGAAATCAATTTAAATAGAACAATATACTCTAATCCCATGGCATACAGATATCCAGATGTTACACAATTAAATTCCTAAGCAACATATAAGGAAAAATTATTATGGTTTGGCATATGTGATAGGATATTAAAAATTCAAATATTAACAATGGAGCAAAGGAGCATAAGGAGGAAAAACTTGGAGGAAATAAAAAATGTTGGAGAGAAAAAAGAAATGAGCTTTCATAAGGAGGAAAAACTTGGAGAGAGAGAAAAGAAATGTTGGAGGGAAAAAAGAAATGAGCTGCATGTATTTCTCATAAGGAGTTTGGGGGGGGGGGGGGGGAAGAAATGAAAAATTCTTATAAGGAGTTTGTGGGGAGGGGGAAGAAATGAAAAAGGGCACACACGGGTTCGAATTAGCAACCTCTTTATCTTTAGACACTTGCTCTACCACTGAGCTATGGATCCATTCATGCTAATAGGTTTTAGCTAAAGAATATACATATTTTAAAATCTTAATGCATGCCGCACTTGCGTTTTCCCGCACCAATGTGGCTCTGCTCTACATCGAGGCCCATAATATATATTTCAATGGAAGGTGGAAGTTCTGGTAGAGATTGAAGTTTCATTCAACCAGTTACCTTAAGATAACGCAGAGATCTGAGGCTAACAATGTTGTTTGGAAGATGCTTGAGACTTTTACAACGCCATAGAGATAAAGTTTCAAGCCTCGGCTTTCTATGTGGTGATGGGAGGTGAGGGTGACGGAGGGGGAGGGAAAAAAAGTTCGCGGGAGAGAGAAGAGAAAGAAGCAATTATTTCAAAAAAAAAAAAAAATCACCATAGGGACTATAAAGATGTTTTTGGTTTAAGGAAAATGGATGAGAAAAAAAGGAAAATGATTTCCTACCCTCATTTAGTTTAAAATTTTGGAGTAGGGGGGGACTAAAATCTTAACCCACCCTCTCCCCCTTGCCTCTAACAAACCAAATAAGGTAACATATCATTTCTTTCCTCCCGTCGCTCCCCTCCCATTCCCCTCTCAAACCAAACACAAAGAAGGGGAAAGAAATTTTTTATCTCGTCCTGACCAAATTACCCATAGAAACTCTTCATTATTCTATAGCTACATTCTCAAAAAAAAAAAAAAAAAAAAAAAAAAAAACTTTTTTTTATTCTCATCAATGCTTCCAATCAACCTTCACTAGTATCCTCCCTTCTCTTTTTGTCCCCCACACAACCATGCCTCCAACTATGGATGTCTATGGATCGGGTTGGAGGTTAACCCGAGGTTTGGCCAGATAGGACCTCAGGCTGAAAAAGTTAGCCCGAGGTCCTATCTCGGTCTAACTAGCCCGAGGTTGGGTTGGGCCGGATCGAACCGATTTGTTTGGACTGTTTAGGCATTCCTTTTTTTTTTTTTTTTTTGGGAAGCAATATTTTAGCTTTGGTTTCATCTGACTTCCAAAAGTAATAAAAAGGGACTAAGTGAAAAGTGATTCCTATATGTTAAAAAGCACATTAGGATGTCCAAACTTCAATGAGTGGTGAGTCTTTGTGGTAATTTACAAATAAATAAATAAATAAATAAATAAAATCGAGTCGAATAGGACCCAGTCAAGGGGTCTAAGCCCTTGGACTGAAGTCTGGTCCAACCCGAACAGTTCGGTTTGGTCCGGTGAAATTGTCTTGGACCAACTTTTTTTTGGCTTGGACCGGGTTAGACCGAACCAATCAAACCGTCGGGTTTTTTGAACAACCCTACCTCCAACCCTCTGCTTCCTCAATTCTCTCGACCACCCTGCTCGCCAGCTTAAGGCTATCACTGTCAAATCCGACTTCGTTGTTATCCCCTCATATGTGTCATCGACATCATCGCCGTCGCTTGCTACTCCTACCTCCGTCGTGGATTCGACGCCTCTATCTCCCCGCGGGCTCGGCCAACAAGGGTCTCAAGAAGAAAGTTACGGTTGCTCACGAGATTCACCTACATGAAACTTTCAATATTAAAAAATTTTCATGGGCAATTTTGGTTAGGACGAGATAAAAATTTTCGCTCCCCTCCTATCCTATCTAATCCTATCTCCTCAAACCAAACATACATTAAAAAGTAACGTCGATTTGTGAGTGGTAATGGCTTTGGTTGAATTGGCCCATTTATAAAGTTTGCGTGTATTTTAACATGAAGACTTTAGGGTAAATGCCCTAGCATAAAACATTATTGTTGGAACTGCATCTTCACTTTTTTTTCCCTTCCCTATAAACGATTTTATTGTGTATTTTTATTTTTACTTTTTTATTTTCAAAGAAAATGACTTTGTGGGATCCCATGTGAAAGGCCCAAAGTTGCTCCATTTCATTTATTTTTTCATTTTTGTAATTTCGAGTTGAGGTTGAATGAATTCTTTATTCGGCCTCCCGATCATAAAATCCCTAAGCCCCAATACCTTCGGCTTCTTTCCAACCCTGCAATCATCGCCGACTCCAGCTCTCTCCGTCGTCGGCGTCGGTGTTGGCATCTGTTCGCCGACTCCAGCTCTTTAACCTCACGTCGTCTTCTGCCCACTTCTCCGGCCTCTTCAACCTCCGTTGCTGTAGCTTATCAAGGTTTTTTTTTTTTTTTTTTTCACTTTTGATTATGTAAAGCTTCTTCTCTCTTTGGATTCTCCAGATGTCGAAATAGAGATCGAGTTTCATGATAAAATCTGAAATCCGGTCTGTCTGCTAGTTTGCAGAATTTAGAATGTCATTCCGCTTTATATAAATAATGTTCCAGTTCATCCTTTTTTACTAACCTCAAAAGTCAAGAAATAAGCGTTTTAGCCTGATTACAAAAATAAGAGAATATTTAGCGAAGATGCCACACAAGTCATGAGGATATGGTATTTGGACTGATTTATGCGTTGGTTAAGTGTGAGCTGTATGGTTTATGACAAATCTGTTTCACAACTGCTTCTAATATTTAATTTTAAAATTAATATTCCGTAAACTATAGAAGTTTGATAGCAGAATAAATTTGGGCTTCCACTTTCTGTCAAACTATCATGGCTAAACATATTATAGAATTACTTCCTTTGAAGATTAAATGTTAGTTGTATTTTTATGATTATGGTTCCACGCAAGACTTGCCTGAACATGACTGCACTTGGGAATCTTATGATGTTATTTGAATTTAGTTTCCTGCCTTCTGCCTTGAGGACAAGGTGCCTATCATTTGGATTTGGGGATTGGGCCAAACCGGTCCAAGTGATTGAAGGGGCAACTGAGGGAAACTGAACGGTTTGTTTGTTGAAGGAGAGAAAACATAGGCTAGTGAATAAAGAATATAGGGCTGAGTATGATATAGAGAAGGGGTAACAAGTTATGCACTGACTGAAGGGAGCGTGCTGGCCTCTCCAAAGCTATTTTGAATGTGTGTGCATCTGTTACTGTGTGTTTCCTTTTGTTTTTTCTCAGTCATTTGTGTGTTGTTTTCTGAGACTCGAAGCTAGCAGTTTTTTGGGTTATTCTGAATATAATATCCCTGGAGAGTTTAGTTATTCATGAGGCGTAATATTCCCTTTCCTTTTATTTGATTCTGTTATATATGTAGTTAATTTATCGTAAAAAATATTGAAGGAACAGAGGCAGAAGGAAAAGAGAAGCGGATAGAGGCTTTTATCATCCTTATTTTGTAATCCTATGTAAATTGTTTATATACTCAATGAATTGAGAAAATCATGGCAGAAAATAAATTTTTAGAATCAAGAATAATGAGGCTGTCAGAATCGATAATGGACCTGTGATTTTATTACATCAGGTCCATGATTTCTGCTGTTGCTTTCCTACATGCTTAATGATGGTGACTTTCTGACTCATATCCCCGTTTGAACATTTCTCATCTAGGTTAGGGCAGAGACGTATGTCTTGAGTTTCTCTTTGCTTTTCTCCCATACTAATTAGTGAAAGCCTTGTACCACATTTTTCTATTAGGTCACCCATGTGAGTTTTCATTTTCCTTCATTCCTGAATGTTTCTTTTAAAACACTCAATTGTATTAGTCTATCTAGTAACCTTTTTTGTTTTTTTTGGGATCATGTGGAAGTTATCCAAATGTAGTTTTGGTAGCATTAAAAGTAATCATTGAGTTACTCTAACTCTCTAAGGCCCTAGAATTAAGTCTGGAGATTACTTATTGCAGGTTGTGTAAGAAGCCCCTGATAAAGCTTATTTGACTTGGAAGGATCTGCACTGGCTGTTACTATTGGTCCTGCTTTAATTCTCTGCCTTTGTGGTAATGCATGATGATATTTAATTTCAGCATATTTCTTTTTATGTTCTATTTCTTCCTCAAGAAGGGTGAGAATTAGGCAAAATAGGACTTGATAAAGCTTATTTTGCTGTGACTGATCTCTGTAGTTGCTGTTACCTATGGCCCTATGAACTTATAAAGTGAGATCTTTTGGTTAATAATCTATCCAAAGATCTGATTTTTTGTACTCCCTTAGTGGGATAGGGCTTTGTTGTTGTATGTGATTTTAATTTTTATGGCCAGTTGATTCCAATGAAAGTGTTAGTTACAGACAGGATACCATCCAACTATATCATGAGTTCAATTTATCACTTAAAATGATTAGTACTTCTGGAATCTTATCCTCCTTCTCATTATAGTGGCATGCCATAACTTTGTCCTAACCTGTGTGGGCAGGCTTACTTGTTTGAGGGATTTGGTCATTTGGATCTAGTTCTTGAAGGGTTATTTAGTTGGATCTTCTTTGATTTCTTTTTTAAAACCAATTTCTGTACCAATTTTAGCTCTCTGTTACTGCATTGCAGGATTAGGGTTTTGATGGGTACGGAGAGGAAGAGGAAGGTCAGTCTGTTTGATGTGGTAGACGACTCCACAGTCAAAATGGCCAAAGCTAATGGTGGGGCCATCAATGCCAACAATACCATTGGTAACAGTCTAATTAATAGGTGGACTGGGAGACCTTACACTCCGAGGTACTATGAAATTTTGGAGAAGAGAAAGACCTTACCAGTATGGCAACAGAAGGAGGAGTTTTTTCAGGCTTTGAAGGCTAATCAGACTCTGATATTGGTTGGAGAGACTGGTAGTGGCAAAACTACCCAGGTTAGTTTGTTGATTCAAACAAGATTTATGTTAGATTGTTTGTATGTCTCTGTTAATCAATCTAGGTTGTGGCAACAACGATTAATGGAGATCGATTCAGTTACCTCTGTTTTCTGGAATCAAGATTGAATGGATCAGTGCCAATGTCAATTTTTTTTTTGGGAGTTGTTAGTCTTATCAACCACACTGAATGGAAGAGGGTTAGGAACTAGTAAATATTGGGCTAAGATGTCAGTGAATGCTGGAACTGCATCATAGATTGTACAATGGTAATTATTAATTCACTTCACGCGGTAGGATTCTTTCATTTCTTTTGGTCTTTGCTTTCACTTCATTCCGGCCAGTTCCTTTTGAGGATGTTAGAATTTTAATGACTAAAGTTTTGGATGAACTGTCATGGACTGGATTTCTTAGTATCTGGCATGCCCTACCTATAACAACTCATTTTATTGTCCTTAGTATGCTTTAGGGTTCTAGTTGCCTGAACTACTGTTGATTCTTTGTTCATGTCTCCAATTATTGATGTGTTTTCTTTTTTTGGATTACAGATCCCTCAGTTTGTTCTGGAAGCTGTAGATTTAGAAACCCCCGATAAGCGCAGGAAGATGATGATTGGATGCACTCAGCCTCGTAGAGTGGCTGCAATGTCTGTTTCTAGACGTGTGGCGGAAGAGATGGATGTAAATATTGGAGAAGAGGTTGGTTATAGCATCAGATTTGAGGATTGCAGTAGTGCCAGGACAGTTTTGAAGTACGTGTTGTTCTATTAAAATACTTCCTGTAATTGGTTTGGTCCTTAATATAGTTTCCCCCCTTTTTGGTTCACACTTTTAAGCATTGTCTAAAGTGATCTTTTCTTTTTCATAATAGGTATCTCACAGATGGTATGCTTCTGAGAGAAGCAATGACAGATCCACTTTTGGAGCGATACAAAGTAATTATTCTTGATGAGGCACATGAAAGGACTTTGGCTACAGATGTCCTATTTGGTCTTCTTAAGGAAGTGCTTAAAAATAGACCTGACTTGAAGGTGGTTGTTATGAGTGCAACTCTTGAGGCTGAAAAGTTTCAGGGCTATTTTAATGGTGCGCCTCTTATGAAAGTTCCTGGAAGGCTCCATCCAGTGGAAATTTTTTATACTCAGGACCCTGAAAGGGATTACTTGGAGGCTGCCATCAGGACTGTGGTGCAGATTCACATGTGTGAACCTCCTGGAGATATACTGGTATTTTTGACTGGTGAGGAAGAGATAGAAGATGCATGCCGCAAAATATCAAAAGAAATTGGAAATTTGGGAGATCAGGTGGGCCCTGTCAAGGCTGTTCCTTTGTACTCTACTCTTCCCCCTGCTATGCAGCAGAAGATTTTTGAGCCAGCTCCACCTCCACTTACAGAGGGTGGGCCTCCTGGAAGGAAGATTGTGATATCAACCAATATAGCCGAAACTTCTTTGACAATTGATGGTATAGTCTATGTTATTGACCCTGGGTTTTCTAAGCAGAAGGTTTATAACC
Organism: Acacia acuminata; assembly: GCA_019022655.1. Taxonomy (NCBI): domain Eukaryota; kingdom Viridiplantae; phylum Streptophyta; class Magnoliopsida; order Fabales; family Fabaceae; genus Acacia; species Acacia acuminata. The sequence goes on along the minus strand of JAFJYI010000097.1, from coordinate 2,458,537 downwards.
CAAGAGTTCGAGTTGAGTCTCTATTGGTATCTCCAATATCGAAAGCTAGTGCACACCAGAGATCTGGGCGTGCGGGAAGAACTCAACCCGGGAAATGTTTTAGACTTTACACTGAGAAAAGTTTCCATAATGATCTTCAGCCCCAGACCTATCCTGAAATTTTAAGATCAAATCTTGCCAACACAGTTCTTACCTTGAAGAAATTGGGTATAGATGACCTGGTGCATTTTGATTTCATGGACCCCCCTGCCCCTGAGACCTTGATGCGTGCACTGGAAGTATTGAATTACTTGGGTGCCCTGGATGATGAGGGTAACTTGACAAAGTTGGGAGAAATTATGAGTGAATTTCCCTTGGACCCGCAGATGTCAAAGATGCTCGTTGTGAGTCCCGAATTCAATTGCTCGAATGAGATCCTGTCAGTCTCTGCCATGCTTTCAGGTATGATATTAAATTCCTTTCTAGTGTCTGTCTTGAGTCCCACCATAGGTCAAGGGAGTGGGGTTCTGCCGGGCTTCCTTTTGACATGGAGGCCTAGCTATTGTGCATGTGTGCATAGACAGTCTTGTACATATGCTGGGGTTGTTTGACTGCTTACATGCGTGTTCAATCACTCATGAAGTTGGTCAGTGAAATGTGTCCATTTAGGTTGTCATCAGTAACTGTCTTCTTTGGGTTCCATGCCACCAGTTGGCATGCACCATAGGATTCTAAGTAAGTGCTGATGCAGATAGTTGCAGTTTTTCAGTATTCTCTCATGAAGCAATTGGTGTGGTCTCGCCTCTATGCATCTGCTGACCTACGATATTCCTCCTCTGTGATAATCAATTTCTTTCTTTAGTACCCAATTGCTTTGTCCGGCCTAGGGAGGCAAAAAGCAGCTGATGAAGCGAAAGCTAGGTTTGGGCATATTGATGGAGATCATCTCACCCTCTTGAATGTGTATCATGCTTACAAGCAAAACAGTAAGTGCTTTTTTTTGTCACACTTCTCTTGTATTCTTAATCCCTTGCTGTTAATATTTTACTTAAATTGAGGTGTATATACTGTGTGAATGCCTTCAGATGAGGATCCCTCGTGGTGCTACGATAACTTTGTTAATCATAGGGCGCTGAAAGCAGCTGATAATGTTAGACAACAACTAGTGCGCATCATGACTCGGTTCAACCTGAAGTTTTGCAGCACTGACTTCAACAGTCGTGACTACTATGTCAACATACGAAAGGCTATGCTAGCAGGATATTTTATGCAGGTAGCTCACATGGAGCGCACAGGTCACTACCTGACAGTGAAAGACAACCAGGTTTGCTAAAGACAAGTGGCTTTTAGTTTCTTCCTTCCTTGTGCATTCGTGAATAAGTGAGGATGTTCATGTTCAGCTTTTATTTACCACCAGTAGATTTAGAAGTGTTGGTCTTTTTTCTTGTGTGTTTATGATTTTTGTAAATTTTAATATTCTTGTGTTTAGGTGGTGCACTTGCATCCATCTAATTGCCTAGACCACAAGCCTGAATGGGTCATCTACAATGAGTATGTTCTAACCAGCAGGAATTTTATTCGTACAGTGACAGACATACGCGGGGAGTGGTAAGATTTTTCTCTGCTTCTCAGTTTCTTTTTATGTTTGTTGCATTCTGTTCAAACACAATTTGACTAGCTTATACTGGAAAAATTGAAAATCATGTTCAAAATGGAGCCTGGTGCGATCTGAACTTGTGTTCAGTTAAAATGCTAGTCAATAAAACATTCTTCTATATTAGTTTCAGAAATATCTGGTTTTGTTGAGCGATTAAATATTAAATATTGAATATTCCAATTATAAATGGAAAATGTTTTATACAGTGAGGGCCGTGTGCTTACAATTGTTATTTGACGCAGGCTGATTGATATAGCACCACATTACTATGATTTAACTAATTTTCCGCAATGTGAGGCCAAGCGTGTTCTTGAAAAGCTTTACAAGAAGCGAGAGAGGGAAAATGAGGAAGCCCGGGGTCGGAGGTGAAGTCTTAGCCATCCACAGATATCAAGAGACACCTTTGCTAAAATCCTACGGTCTTATTACCTCCGAAGGGAATGCTTAAGCATTGGCTAGAGTTCTTTGTACTATTTACTAATATATTAGTAACATGTTATCTTTGTTTTATCCTAGTTGAGCCGTAACCTACCAAGTAATTGATATTTATGGAATTGATTGATAGTGTTCCCATTTTTGTTTCTATTTTCAACTGATATTGTTGTTCAGGTGAGAATGAAGCTCACATAAAATTGTGACCCCTACAATCTGCTGTGTCAAGCTGGGTGACTAGGAAAGTTTGATTAGGTTCAACAAAAACGAATTTTTCTTCCTCCTTTTTTTAGGGCTTCTTAACAAAACATGAAACCTGACGACACCCGGTTTGACCTGCAGGAACCCGGTTTGATCTTCATTAACCTTGGGAAAAACTGACCGATGGCAAAACAGACCAGATTATATCGGGTTGGACCTGTGGGTTACGATGGGTTTTCGGCTAATTTAGAGATTAGAGATTTTTACGTTGAGATGATTAGACAACGAACGTAAACACTAAACAGTCCCCAATTCCTCAATGCAAAGGCGCATATTCATATGGGTAATACATGGACAGATGGATACGTGGTTTTAGTAGCAAGTTCGACTAGCCATTGCGGAACTAATAGGTGTAACGCATGGACTTAATTTATGTTGGGTTAGAAGCTATCGGAAAAACTGCCTCTTCTGGGATTGCTTTGAAGACATAAACCTGATCACCTGGGTGTGACAACCCACCTTTATAAAGATATTGTGGATGAAGCTAGTCCACTTGTTTATAGAGATCGACAGTTGTATTCAGCCATCTCTATAAGGAAAATAATAGTTTTGCTGATTATTTTACAATGCTTTCTCATGAAGTGGCATATAATTTTTGTATCTTTGATCAACAATCGCCTTCTAATTAGGAGGCGGTTGTTGATGAAGGATCCAAGACCTGTTGCTCCTTATGGTATTGCTATGTTGAGGCAATAGAAAATTGCAGTCATTACTTTCCCTTTTGGGACTGAATTAATGAAACTACGAATTCAGCCTTCTAAAATTTTGATGACATAGTTCTCTCCTGGTCATTCCTTTTTCTATATTATCCATCATCATCCATTTATATTTCATATGTTGATTTAAAAGTAGCATGAATCAAACAATGTTTGGGATTATTGACTCCTAACGCTTTTAGTGTCATTTTTTTTTTAATTTAAAAAAAAAAAGGAAATCTTAGATTCTTCTATTATCGTTTTTCTTTCGAATAATTTCTTGCTCAATATTAATATCCTTTTGTGCCTTTCAAAGCGTTTCCTAAATTTTTTTGAATATTTCGCTCAATCCTCTTTAGTTCAGGATAAATTTCTCATCAAAAACTAAATTCAAAGCTTGATGAACCTTTTCCTACTTAGCAAGCATCGTAGCCTTCTCCCACCAAGTAGGCACGGCAAGACATGCCATAGGCCTTTTGTAGCCTACCACAATCATGGTCACTCCCTAAACTTGTATTTGTATCACATATCGCAACACTGGGTTTCCTTATTTTAATAATAAAATTGACATCTTAGGCTATGTACATAATGGATTAATTAGGATTGAGCAATTTTTCTTTGAAAGATTTCTTGGGCACGTTTTCTTTTTTATCATTTAAAAATGGTTCTAAAGCTTTTGCTTTATATGACTCAAAAGTATCACGCCACTCCTTTGCCACCTTCTATAATGGATTACTGTCAAGTAGTCAAGCTTCACAATTTTATTCTTGGAGGTAAATACTCCTGCTGTCCTTCACTCCTTCCCTCTCAAGTATTGGAATTAGAGGGTTCTTTTTCATTAAATTAAAATATTAATCCTCTTTATTTTCCAAATTAATATTCACTCTGGCGCTATATATACGTTATAATTTTTGGTATTTTTCTGGAAATTTAATTTACTTTACTTTTTTTCTTTTTTACCCCCACTTAATTATATATCCTTTTTTACCTCTTTTTTCACTCATTCTCTCACCTCTTTTTCCACTCATTCTTTCTCTCACTCACTGTATGTGTGCGTGTGTGTCTGAGAATAGATTACTAGTTTATGTTGGGATATTGAAGTGTAGTTAAGATTATATTTGGTTAATCAATGTCTCAAGGGCACTACAAGTAAGGATCTTAGAAAGAGATTTAGGTGTGGAGGGATATTAATCCCCGCCATCAATGGCGAAACCAAGATTTAATATTTGTGGGTGCACAATTAGTGGTGGGGTTCGAGGGCGGCGCTCCCGAAATTTTTTTTTTTTAAGGAAAATTTTAAATGCATTAAAAAAAAAAAAATAAAAGAATATAAACAATAAAAGAAAAGAAAAATTCAACTTAATTAAAAGGAAACCCACTCTTTCGTAAAGTTTAGGACTAGAAATGGGTTCAATTGAAAAGTATTTCCGAGGAAATCAATTAAAACAGAACAATATACTCTAATCTCATGGCATATAGATACCCAGATGTTACACAATCAAATTCCAAAACAACATGTAAAGAAAAATTATTATGGTTTGGCATATGAGATAGGATAATAAAAAGCCAAATATCAACAATGGAGCAAAGGAGCATAAGGAGGAAAAACTTGGAGGGAAAAAAATGTTGGAGAAAAAAAAGAAATGAGTTTTCATAAGGAGGAAAAACTTGGAGGAAAAAAAAATGAGCTGCATGTGTTTCTCATAAGGAGTTTGGAAGGGGAAAAAATCTCATAAGGAGTTTAGAAGGGGAAAAAAAATCTCATAAGGAGTTTGGAAGGGAAAAAAAACAAAAGAAATTAAAAGGGCACACAAAGGTTCGGACTGGCGACCTAGGCTCTTTAGAGAATTGCTCTACCACTGAGCTATGGGCCCATTCATGATAATAGGTTTCCACTAAATAATATATATATCTTAAAAGCTTCTGTCTGCATTTGCAGACACCTACACCAACGTGGCTCCGCCACTACCCACCATGTAAAGAGAGAAGGTAACATTGAGTCTTTCACTAGAAAGACGAGTCTCTCTCAAATCCCCAAGTGAGGTTAGTTTATTAGACTCAATTGAGGAGAAATTAGGGTAAATTTATGAGGTTATAATGGTTGTATGAGCTTGTTGCTCTATCAACAATACATCTAATTTTTCAATTTTATATATACATAATTCGATTATCTGTATCTTGTATATAGGATCAAAAGGAGTAATTATTCTTTTCAAATTATCCAAACCAACTATACATTTTAAGAGAGTGTCCATGAAAAGGATAGTTTTCAATGTAAATGACTAAATGAGGCGATTCAGAAAAACTAACAAACATCTTTATAATAACTAAATTAATTTCCTTAATATTGATAAATTAGTTATCTAACACAAACCAAACATATTTATTTATTCAATTCCGTTGAACACATTTTTTCAAAAGATAACTTTTATTTTTATTTCTGTAAAAATATTCTAGAAATCAAATGGGCATTCTAGAAATTAAATGATTTTACTAAACACGAGATAAATATGTTAGCAAAGTTCTATATTATAAAAGGGATAAGATATTGTCATCGCCATTTTTTGTCACTACCATTTTTTTTTCTTGTTAGATCAAATCTCATCTATCTTTATTATTTCTCTCTAATATTAAGATTTTGATCTAACGGTGAAAAAAGTAGTATTGACAATATCCTATCCCAGTGTGAAATGGAGTATTACAATCCGTATGTCAAGGGCTCTCAAACAAAGGCTATTTGACAAAAAAGACTAATCCAATAGGACCAATTCCATAGATTGGTCAAGATGGTCAACTGACCTTTATAAATATTTATATTTGTATTAAAAATATTTAGGGTTTATGAAAAACTAAAAAATGCTATAACTTATCAAATTATATGTAAAATGTAGTAATTATGTACTATGTGTATCTTATTATAAATGATGTTCCATTTCTATCTATCCGGATCCTAAAACAACCATAATTGTAAATACATACATCAGAATCTCCATACTTTCTGTATCCGTCCGTTCTTCCTTCCTATGAAAAGCTTCCACTTTGCCTCTCTTTAACATGCCTCCCTCCTAATCAATTCTCATTCATATACGTATACGGTATACCCCATTGATCTTAAGTATTAATCACTAACTAACATGGGTTGGTCCTCTTAAAAAAGGGTCTTTCATCGCTTAATCACGAGATTTTGAGTTTGAATGTGTGCGAAAGAAGCTTTTAATTAGGTATGATAATACTTAAATTTGTCTTCGTTAAATTACCATATAAAAAATTAAGGAGAAACCCAATTAAATCTAGATGAAATATTAAAATTTAAATTTAGGACTATACTTTTAATAAATTCTTAATTAGGCCAAGATGCCTTTTTAGAGATTTTTTAATGATGTTGAAAGACTAAAAGGCCCCTTAAATAGTTTTTTTGATTGATGGTCAACATATTAGTACCGTCTCTTGGTCAACCAAAATGCCCCTATATAGTTAAAATGGAAGATTGAAAGATGTTGGCTTAATTTTGTTTTAATTAATAATTTCTCTTTATTTTTAGTTTATTTGCATGTTGTTATAGGTTTTTGTTTTTGCTTTTTCCTCAATCTTTGCCTCAGAATCAAATTGGAATAGCAATTTATAGGTTTTTGTAGAATTATTTTTAAAACACAATTATTGATATATGACAATGGTATTCGATTTCACATCTATTCTGCTAAACTTGGACAATGTGGGACGCAACAAGGATGAGAACTTACTGCAAATTCGCATAAACCCTCTCTCTCCTAAGTGCTTCTCTGATATTGGTGATCCAAATAAAACTATCCCCCAAAAAAAGTTAAGCCCGTTCTCTCCTGTGTGAGGGTTCCTCTCTCCTGCGTGGGGGCTTTCTAGGTTCTCGGTGAGCCATCTTGGTCGCTATTTCTGTTCGGAGTAGTGATCGGTCTTGGGGGAGGCATGGAGACTGGTCAGGGTAGCAGTGGCGGTGGATTGAAGGAGGTGGTGTTAAATCTGGAAAGGAAGTCGGATAAGCGGGGAGGTGCTTTAGTGGGAAAAATTCTGACTGGCAAAAATTTAAACATACCCACTGTGATTAGTATGGTTAAGAAGGGGTGGCAGATGGATGATGAAGTTTTGGAGGTTCACGAGCTGGATCGAAATCAGCTGATTTTTCTATTCAGATTCAGGGAGGAAAAGGACTACGTACGTGTCTTGAAAGGGAGACCATGGATGATTCGGGGTTCCTTCTAAATATTCGGATATGGGAAGAATGCATGATTCTCAAAGATGTCCAATTTGGGAAGGCGCCTTTCTGGGTCCAATTTCATGGGTCATTTTGGAAGCTTTCGATGATAATAATGCGAGAATTCTAGGAAATTCGGTAGGGGAATTGGTAATGTTTGAACGACCAAGTGTGGAGGGTAGGTTCGGAAGGGGTTTTATAAAGGTGCGTGCGATCCTAAATATGGAGGACCCTTTGATTTATGGGTTTTGGGTACCAAGATCGGGAAAAGAGGCTGCATGGGTGTCTGTTAGATATGAAAGGTTGCAGAACTTCTGCTATAACTGCGGACGGCTTGGACATGATGATCGGAACTGTACATTTCCCGCTGAAACGAAGGATGGCGGTGATGGGAAAAAAGCTTTTGGAAGCTGGTTGGGTACTACCGCTGTCCGGTCTATCGAGGAGGTGTTGGAGGTGTGTAAGACCGGGTGGTGTGAAGCTACTTCAGATTTTCCTCGCAATGGGGGAGGCCGTCCACGGTGTGGTTGGTCACCGGAACTAAAGAAGACGACCGGAGATGATCGGGAGGCTAGGCTGTCCATTTTTCAGAAGTAGGGGCAATCCGGGAGTGGGGCTGGATGTCAGAGGGAAGGTGGAGGGTGTCAGAGGGATGCGGCGGTTGAGGGGATTTTCGAAGGTCTGAATTGTCAGAAGGGTCAATCTGCATTTAATGAGTATGGGAGGGATCAGTCACGTGAGAAACTGAGTGTTCCATTAGAGCATGCGATAAATCATAATCTAATGGGCCATTGGGCCATTCAGGAGTTGGGGGATGGTGTGGACATTCAGTCGCCTGGCATGGGCTCATCAGGTTCACTCAAAACGAGCCCAACGGAGGTAGATTTGGATCAACATGGTATTGTGGAGGGCCTTCGTAGTCAAAGCTTGCCAGGTAGGAGTATTGATCAGCAATATAGTGTGGAGTTTCTGAGGGAATCTGAGCCCAAATTGAATGCAATTATCCCACATGATGGGCTATCCCCAGTTTCGGCTATGGCGGTATCTCTTAGGGGCTGTCACATAAAGAGACCGTATGAGGGGGACTTAAGCAAGGATGGAATTAAGCATCAAAGGAGACTGTCTTTTACGGATTTGGCTCCCAATCTAGACTATGCAGTCGACTCCCAACCTTATACTCAGTTTACGTCCCCTTTGAAGCGTAAACAGAGCCAAGGCCGTCGGAAGTCCTATAGATCAGTGAAGGCTAGTTTACGCAGCGGACATAATGTTCAAAGCTTGGCGAACGATGCGGGTATCCCAGGTCTGGCTGAAATCGAGTTTCCTGAGAGTTGGATTAGGGGTGAAGGTGATAATTCTCCGTCTCAGGCTAATTCTTCTGCTCCTAACGCCGGTGGTTGGATGGGACCAACCACCGGTGCACCATGAATATTCTGGCATGGAACTGTCAAGGGCTTGGGACTGCCTTGACAGTTCAAAACCTAACGAACGTCTGTTCGCAAAGATAGCCCCATCTGGTTTTTCTAATGGAAACCAGACAGAAACAGAGAGTAGTTCGAAAGCTAAGAAGACGCTGTAAATACAGTGAAGAATTGATTGTTGATCCGATTGGCATTGGCGGTGGAATTACTTTGTGGTGGTCGGATGAGGTAAAGGTAAATGTTTTAGCTTATTCCTCTAATTTTATTCATATTTCTACTGAGTCAGGATCTTTTGATGGACCTCGGTTTATTTCTTTCATCTACAAATCCTCCCGATGAGGATAAACGAAATAAATGCCGGCAAGATATCGAGTTTTGGGCATTGCCTAGGGGAACCTTGGTCAAAAGTGTGGGCGATTTTAATGAGATAATCTCTCAGGATGATAAATGTGGGGGTAGGCCGAGGCCGTGGCGGAAGATTCTGAATTTTAATTGTTTTTTGGCGGATTGTGATCTGAGGGATCTGGGATATGAGGGATATCAGTTTACGTGGTGCAACAAGCGAGAGGATCCGGATACTATTAGAGAACGCATTGACCTGGCTCTGGGGAATGGTCCTCTCTGGACTTCTTTTCCAAATATTCAGGTGTTGCATATGGAACCAATTGGGTCCGATCACCAGCCGTTATTGATTCAATGTCACCCAAAGGAGAGGCGGAGGAAAAAGAGCTTTCGATTTGAAGCTACATGGGTTGAACACAAGGATTTTAAACAAGTGATCAAAGCTAGTTGGCAGAAATCCACTACAAGCAATTTAGCTCCTGTGGCTAACTTTGTGGGCAAACTGAGCAGATGTAAAAATGATCTGATTAGCTGGAGCAAAGCTGAGTTCCCGAACACAGGAAGAGTTATTGATCAATTAAAAGTTGAGTTGGCCTCTCTTACTCAAGGTGGGCTAACAGGACAAACGGTTGGTGCTATATCTGAGCTGAAGTCAAGGTTGGAGAAAGTCCTTTCCCAGGAAGAACTGTACTGGTGGCAAAGGTCAAGGATCAGCTGGCTGGCCGCAAGGGATAGGAATTCGCGCTTCTTCCATGTTGCTACCATAAAAAGGAGGAGGCGTAACAACATTCAAAGGATCAGAGATGATTCAGGAGCTTGGCTTACAGAGAAAGAGGACATAACTCAGAATTTCACGCAATACTTTCAGAGTTTGTTTACGTCTTCTATGGGTATCCCTGAAATGAATATTGCACTCGGCTTTATTGGACCCAAAATCTCGAATGAAATGAACCAAGGCCTTATGCAGAATGTATCAAAGGAGGAGATTAGGGCAGCAGCGTTCAGTCTTGGGAAATCAAAAGCCCCAGGTCCGGATGGCTTTTCTGGAACTTTTAATCAGCATTCTTGGGAAGAAGTTGGGGACACGGTGCATGCAATGGTAGCTGATTTCTTTGCTTTGGAAATATGTCGGTTCAAGATTTAAATGAAACAAATCGACTTTGATTCCCAAGGTCGAAAAACCGAAACATATCTCCCAATTTCGCCCCATTGGATTATGCAATTACTCATACAAGATTATTTCGAAAATCCTTGCAAATAGGATGAAGCCACTACTAGATAGTTGTGTCTCGCAGAATCAGGGGGCTTTCATTCCAGGTAGATTCATCCAGGATAATATCATAATTGCCCACGAAGTCTACCATTACCTTCGACGAAAGAGAACTCAGTGGGAAGTATGAGTTTGCCTTAAAAATGGATATGAGCAAAGCCTACGACCGGGTTGAATGGGCGTTCCTCGAAAATGTGCTAATGTGTTTTGGTTTCTGTCAAGAGTGGGTCGCTCTGATTATGAGATGCGTAAGGTCTGTCCGGCTGAATATTTGTTTGTCAGGGGAATCTGTAAGCTCTGTTACTCCCAGTAGAGGCTTAAGGCAAGGCGACCCTCTATCGCCGTATCTGTTTATACTAGTAGCTGAAGTGTTATCTTTGATGATTTCTAAGTGCCATATAGAAGGTAAAATCACCGAAGTGAAGCTTAGTCTAAGCTGTCCAATTCTCACACATAGCTTATTCGCTGATGATGCCTTGCTATATATGAGGGCTGATAGAGATAATTGCAAGAACTTGGCTAGTATCTTAGAAATATATAGTAAGGCCTCTGGACAAATCATAAACCTAGACAAATCAAGCTTATTCTTCTCTTGCAACACCCCGGATGATATAAAAGATATGGTTGGAACTAGCCTCGGTATTCAAGCGGTTGAAGATCCGGGAAATATTTGGGCATTCCCGCATATTGGGGGAAAACAAAAACACAGGCGTTAGCTTATATTCGGGAAAGGGTAGTCAAGAAGATTCAAGGGTGGGGCAACTCTCTTCTCTCCTTCGCCGGGAGGGAAGTTATGATCAAAGCGGTTCTTCAAGCCATTCCCATCTACTCAATGCTCTGTTTCAAATTCCCAATCCAGTTATGCAAGGAGCTGAATAGATTGTTTAATAGCTTTTGGTGGGAAGGGACAGTTTCGGGGGGTCGAATTCATTGGAAATCTTGGGATAAGTTAACTATCCAGAAAAGCGCAGGTGGGATGGGGTTTCGGGATCTTTTAATCATGAATGATGCCTTGTTGGCCAAAACCGCCTGGAGATTAATGGTTAGACCTCAAGCCCTGTGGGCTCAAGTTATTAGAAGTGTTTACTTTCCTAAGGGAGAACTGATTGACGCCAATAAAGGCTCACGAGCTTCATGGTGCTGGAATAGCCTTCGTTGTGGCAGGGAATTTTTAAAGAAGGAACTTAAGTGGGATGTGGGGACGGGTGCTCACATCAGAATTTGGGGGGATAGCTGGGTCCCCAATGTGAGTTTTCCAGTTAAACCTGCTGAAAGCACCGATCCATATGTTCTGAAGGGTAGGGTCAGCGACTTAATAGTTGAAGGCGCCTGGGATGTGTCACCAATTGCTATGTATATTTCAGAGGAGGTAAAACAAGCTATTCACAATATTCCTATTCCGGACAATGGCTTGGAGGACAAACTAATTTGGACCTTTGCTAGAAACGGGGTTTACACGGTGAAATTGGGGTACTACAATGAGATAGGAAAGAGTCAAACGGGGGCTGTACAACCAGGGCCCTCTATTGCCTTCTCGGAATCCTCTTGAAAGTCAGTATGGAACCCGAAAACAACACCCGTGGTACAAGACTTTATGTGGCGAGTTTTGAATAGGGTGCTTGCTACAAATGCTTCATTATTTCACCGAAAAAGGGCTAGGACCAAAGATGTGCCCGTTATGCGATGAGGTCATAGAGAGCATTGAGCATATGTTTTTTAACCGCCAATGGACCGTGTGCGTTTGGTTTGGTTTGTCTGTTGGTGCTCGGTCTAATACAATGGATGTTATAAACTTCAAAGCTTGGTGGCTACGTACACGGGGAGGTCAGATCTGTTTTCCCATGATATTTCCCTTATTTGCTGGATTCTATGGTATATCTGGAAGCAGAGGAATGAGAAAGTTTTTAATCAGGTAAATCCTAACCCTTATGCTGTGATCAAGCTGGCCCTGAATAGTAATGGAGAATATTGGTCAGCCTTAGTAAATAATGCCGATGTATCACGTTAACCTGGGCCCTTCTGATTACGTAGAATATCCCAATGGATTGCTCCTCCATCTACTTTTCCGAAAATTAATTGTGATGGTTCCTTTTTGCGACTTGAATACGGCCTCATAGGAGTTGTTTGTAGGGATAGTTATGGTAGATTTATTTGGGGTTTTATTGAGAAAGTTAAATCTATCTCGGCATTTATGACAGAGGTGCTTGCTTTGAGGAAGGCATTGATGTTGGTCCAGGATTTAGGCTTGGATATGATTATATTTGAAACCGATTGCTCTTCTCTACACAAATGTGTTGTTTCAAGGTCTCAGTTTAGCAGATTGGCAATGTAGGGGCATTCGCTTGATGTCATCCGCCTTCTCAACTCCAAGGTTGGGTTTTCTTTTTCCTTCATTCCAAGAAGGGGAAATCGTGTAGCTGATTGTATCGCAAAAGGAGGCTTATAAAGAGGTGTACCCGGTTGGGTGGGTTGTGAGACCATCACCTGCGTTACGTTCTCTTCTAACTTTGGATGCACAAGAAGCGGGAATCTTTGAGGAGGCTGTTTCTGCTACTAGTCTGGTTTTGAATGGTGGCTGATTTATGTTTTTTTGTTGCAGTAGTATTAGCTCATGGTTCTGCTTACTAGTTTCCCTTCAGTTTGTTTGGATTACTTCTGTTGTTGCTGTCTGGATTTGTATTGTCGTTGCTGTTTGTCGCTAGCTTTGTAATTGTGCTAGTTTGCTGAAGTTGTTTCTGTTATGTACGTTTGCTGATAGTAATATAATGGCCTTTTCTGAGCAAAAAAAAAAAAAAAAAAAAAACTATCCCTTCAAGGCTTCCAAATCCAAATTAATAATGTGGATCTAACGACACTATTTACTTCAGATAGAAAATACACAGTGAAGATACAAAACTTGATGTTAAATTGGAATATTGCCATGGACACCTAAATGTACCACGGATTCAATTCATCATTCCCCTGCACCTCTGGAGAGAGAGAGAAAAAAAAAAAAAAAAAAAAAAAAAAAAAAAAAAAGCTAAGTCATGAATTATCTGGAGTTATTACCAATTTGTTGAAAAATGATGGAGGGCTTAGCTGGGCTTATATCTAAATTAATTCTACATCTTTTAAGTTCCCTTAACTATAGAGGCGTATTCTGGTATTTTAACAATAATCAGAAATTCCTAATAAAGCCTCTCGGCCTAATTAGGAATTTATTAAAAGTATTGGCCTAAATTTATATTTCGATATTTCACATAGATTTTACTGGGATTTTCCCTAAAAAATAACTAATTCACATATATTAATAAAAATATTTAAAAGTATTCATTTTTTTGTAAAATTCAAGTGATTTCAAATATTATCTTTATTAATTATACTAAACACTAATATCATACTCCTTTGGTTTTTAAATAAGACATATTTAGGGTGTTGACCTTGATCCTAAATATAAAACAAAATTTTCATATTTGTCAATCTTTTCTTAATTTACATTGATCTTGCTCAACAAGTAATTAAGAAGGAAAAGAAATGAGGGAATTAAGAAAGACGACTAGAGTGTTTTAGAAAATACACGCGTCATATTAACTAATTTAACCAATTTTTAATATAATTAAATTAAGTAAATATGTCTTACATTAAAAATAAGATACCACTTTGATCCTATTTATAAGTCCATTTTGACCAAATCACACGTCCAAAGAGAGGTATGTAGCTCAATGATTATGGGGTAAATTTTCAACTTTACCCTTATTTATGAATGGGTACCTTTCAACTTTTTATTCTCTCTCTATTTTCATTGGTACAATAACATGGACAAAATTGTCATAATCTCATTTATTTGTTCAAAAGAGACTTATAAATAGGATCAAATTTTTTGATCAAAAAAGACTTATAAATAAGATCATGGTAAGTATTAATTAATATTTTCTCACTAACACTATCATATCAAAAAATGGTTAATACTTTTAAAACTATCATGAGGATCCATAAAGCAACAACACCCAAAAATACGCGCCCTATAACATAGATTTGAGTAATCTAACTAAAAATTATTCACATTTATCGTTTTCTCAATGAGACCCATTTCTGAACTTCTGGCCTCCTAAAGTATAAATTAATTATTATTTTATTTCCTCCGCTCAAAATTCTAAAACATTTTTCTACTCTTTACCTCTTAAGAATATAAAGTATTTTGGTATTTTCTAGGAGAAATAGAGAAAGTGGTACCCACGTTTTAATAAGAAGTTAATAAATTAAAGATAAATTCATACGTTTAATACCAATATAGAGTTAATATAATTATTTAAGGCACCGTTATATTTTTTTATATCGAATTTGAATCTTAAAGGATATACTTGTGTTAGGAGGGGCAATCACCAACCTTGAATTGAATACTGGATGATCATATAGAAAATGGGAAAGTAAAAAAAAAAAAAAAAAAAAAAAAAAAAAAAAAAAAAAAAAAAAAAAGGAAATGACAAAATGGTGTTTTGATACCCGATTTATCTTTTTGAAACTTAAAAGAAATTACACAAATGTCCTTATATATCATTTTTCTTAAAAAATCACCCACCGGCCGTCGCCACCAGAGCTCCGGCATGAATATTCCAGTGGGAAGGATATGTACCATCGGGAATAAATATTCCCAAAATGGTGGGGTTGGGGTTTGAACCCCACCACTTAGTTTGCTTAAAAGATTTGATGTCACAATGGCGACCAATGGCTTTCATGACATGTTATGCAAAGAAATATATATATATATATATATATATATCTCTCTCTCTCTCTTTTTTATCTTTAATCTAAACCCATTCAAAAATTTGATTTAAGAATTTACGATATTTCATTAGGTTTTAACAACTTTTGTTTATTGAGTTGAAAAATTCATACTATTTGGTCGTTTACAAGTTTTGTTAAGAAATTCATGACATTTCATTAAGTTTTGAATACTATCGTTCACCAAGTAAAAAACCTACACTATCGAGTCATTTACAAGTTTTACTAAGAAATTCACAATGTTTCATTAGGTTTTTACAACGTTCGTTTACCAAGTAAAAAAAATTCACACTATCAAGTTATTTACAAGTTTTGTTAAGGAATTCATGATATTTAATTATGTTTTAATTTTTTTACAAAGTAAAAAATTTATACTATCGGGTTATTCACAAGTTTTATTAAGAAATTCATCATATTTCATTAAGTTTTAAATATTTTCTTTTTTCCATAAAAAGTTCACGAGTTGTTAAAACTTGATAGTATGACTTTCTCAACGAAAATTGTTAAAACCTCATCAAATGTTGGGAAATCCTTAATAAAAATTGTGAATGATCTGATAGTGTAACATTTTTACTTGGCAAACAATAGTTGTTAAAGCCTAATGAAATGTCATTAATTTCTTTAGAAAACTTGTAAATGACATGATAATGTGATTTTTTTATTTGGTAAAGAAAGTTGTTAAAACCTAGTCTAATTTCAAGAATTCGTTAACAAAACTTGTGAATGAACTCATTATGTGAATTTTTTACTAGGTGAACGAAGTTGTTAAAACCTAATAAAATATTATGAATTCCTTAACAAAATTTGTAAATAAGCTTATAATGTAAACTTTTTCGTTAGGTAAACAAAATTTTTTAAAACCTAATGAAATATGTGAATTCCTTAATAAAACTTGTAAATGAGTTTGAATAAAAATTAAATAATTAGCGCAAATATATTTGTTTGCACAATATATATTGAAAAGCATTTGTTGCCCAATGGCCACCAATGATTTTGGCGGAACAGTGGAGGGTTCAAATCCCAAACCCACTTGCTTTGGGAATATTTATTCACACCGAGCTTTGGCCAAGGGCAACTGATTGTTGTCGACATATGGGGTTTTTGTTTTTTAAAAAATATGTGTAAAGGCATTGTTATCATATCCTTTAAGTTTTAAAAGGATAAATTTGACTTAACACTCCTTTTAAATTATGAATACCTAAAACAACTTTTTGTCTTTTTCTATTTTAAAGCTCTTTTACTGAAATTTTCCCCAAAAAAATAAATTTGACAATATGTTAAGGATTAAAAGACACTCTTTCTCTAGTAAAACTCATTCTATTAGAAAATACGTTTATGTAAGTTGAGACAATTTTTTTTACATATTTTATCTCAAATACAACGTAAATTATATTGGAAAAACATTTTCTACATCCAATCCAAACAAAATGCTCCCTTCGATCCCTTTTATAAATAACTTTCTTTTTTTCGATTACGTAAAAAACGAACTAGTTTGTTAAGATTAATTAAAAATAATAAATATGTAAAAAATATCACGTTTCTCTTAAATATGCTCATATTTATGAAAAGAGTATAGGAGAAATAATGTGTATGAAATATAAGAGAGAATAAGTAATAAATGACTAAGTAAAAGAGAATTTGTGATGAGTGTGGGATAATTAATACAAATATATGTATTTAATAGGATAGAAAAAGAAAAATATATATTTAATTTTGAGACACAAAAAAAAAATATTGTTTGTATTAAAGATAGCCTCGAAAAAAAAGGTTACTTATGAAAATGATGGGAGAGTATCATTTGGTAAGACTTGAGAGTTACATTCAAGGCTTTATGCTGTATTTCTTCTTCCTTATTTTATAATTTCGTATATAATTTCCTCACTCCTCCTTCCACTCCTAAATTTTTGTTTTCAATATGATTGTGGCTTTTTATTCAAAAAAGAAAATGAGAGAAAAATACCATTTAAACTAAAAAAACCTTAAAATATTTATTCAATTAGTAAAATGATAAATAGGTAATCGGTTAAGAATATGAGATTTTGAAATTTGAGTGTTGATAATTTGAATATTTGAATTAATAACTTGGGTATATGAATTGACAACTTGAGCTTGTCAAATTATCACTATGCATACCTAAGTTGCTAACTCCTACTCCTCTAGTCTTAATTATAAGGCACTAATTAATAATTGTATTTAGTCCTTTTTATAAGGCATTCCTTGTTTCCAAAACGCATTAATTATTTTTTTCTAGTTATGCATATAATTAATAAGGGTAGTGTGTAAGAGTAATAATAATATAATATTAGAATTTAGTGCAATTAATAAAGGTAAAATTGGAAGTTACTTAAATTTTAGAGCAACTCTATTAACTTTAACTATTTTTATTGATTTGTGGGAATTGTTAGTTGGTACTTTATAATAAAGATTAGAGGGAATATTATGAAGTTTGCATTGTTTATATTAAGTGGTCAACATCTAAATTTTAAAATCTTATTTTATCATCAGATTGCCTATAGATGGATTTTTTAAATTTAGTAGACATTATAAACTTTTTGTAAATCAAAGGTATATGTTTCTGCTATTTTCGTCTTAAAAAAACAAGAACAATTCTTAGATTGATTAATGAACGAGTTTGGAGAGGAAAAAGAGCACACGTATAGGAGGGAAGGAAGTCTGGGGAAAAAAAACACCTCGAGGGTCGCGCTATTCACTGTAGGCGTAGCAGCGATCAGCTGTTCCCACCTTCCTCTATATCTGTGTCACCTCCCTCTTCTTCTTCCTCCCTCACCAACCTCCCTCTTCTTCTTCAAACTTCAAACCTCTCTCTCTCTTCCCCCTGATCGAGATATCATAGAATAGAATCTAGCCTACTTCCACTATAAACTTCGGCCCTATCACCCCCGCTCTCATCACTTTCCTTCTTTCACGCTTCTATGGACTCTTCTTCTCACAACTGGCTCGCTTTCTCTCTCTTCCCTCCTTCTTTCTCTTCCCCACCCCCAGCCCCAGGTTCTACTCTCTCTTGTTCTCTTTCTTTTTCTATTTTTATTTATTATTTATCAACAAACTGTATTTTTCTTTGTTTAGGAAGCACCGTCGATGCCTCGCCGGATGCGACTGTCGGAGGTAGTGGTGCAACCAACAACCACCTCTCCGTCTTCGCCGGAGCCGCCCCAAGTTTGAGGACTTCCTGGGCGGCGCCTTTTCCTCCTCTACGTCGGTCACAGCTGCAGTACCCACGCCGCCTCACTTCTCCACCGACAACGTCTTCGGTTCTGAGCTCAAAACCATAGCCGCCGGCTTCCTCCCTGGCTTGGCCGCAGCTGAGCAATCGCAGCCGCAAAAGCAGTCGCTGGCTCTGGCCGTGCCGTCTTCTAAGAAAACCGCGGACACCTTCGGCCAACGCACCTCCATCTACCGCGGCGTCACTCGGTACACTTATTATATACTCTGCACTTTCTAATAATCTCAGACACGAGACACCATTTTCAACCTATTATCCAGTTTGGGTTTGTGACTACCCTTCCATCACACATGTGTTTCCTCTGGACTCGAATTCGAGACCTATAGGAACTAGCAGCGCCAGACCAACTTTGGTATTTTCAACCTGTTTTGTTGCTTATTTGTTTTTTCTTTTGAATATGTAATATCAGGCATAGATGGACGGGGAGATATGAAGCTCATCTATGGGATAATAGTTGCAGAAGAGAAGGCCAAAGTAGGAAAGGAAGGCAAGGTAATGAGTTCACAGTGCTGATTCACATACCTTTGTTCTTTCATATTCATAGTATTGTTTAGCTTCTCATGGATCGTGTATATATCACGCGCCAAGCGGGTCAAAGAGATCCGAGTCTGAGAGAGAAGGGTTCGTATTTGACCGGAATAAATGGGTAGCATGAGAATGTGCTTGGGGGTTCAAATCCCAATAATACTTACTGAGTCATGTTTTTGAACCGGACGAAGAAGCAATCTAGCTTTGATATTTTTTATTTTATTTTTTTCCTACAGTGTTGTGAATGTGTGCTATTTGCATTATTATTTGTGTTGTTGTTATATGAATAAATAGTGAAAATGGAGATTCTGATGGATGCTTATTTTGTTGCTTTGTGCGGCTATACCTGATGCTGTTGGGATGATGCTTTTGGTCATTATGATTTTCAGTCTATTTGGGTGAGTATTCGGCTTTGACCCCATGAGATTCAGATTCTCTCTTCAAGCTTAATCATCATTTTTTCTGAAAGAAATATGTTTCTGTTTATGTTGGCTCTTTACTGATCATAGGTGGCTATGATAAGGAAGATAAAGCAGCCAGAGCATATGATCTTGCTGCTCTCAAATATTGGGGTTCAACCACCACCACCAACTTCCCAGTAATTAAGATTCTTCGTCCTCCTCCTTATTTCTCCATGGATTCCTTCAAATATTTACTAATTTATCTTTCTCGTGTAGATTTCCAACTATGAGAAGGAACTGGAACAGATGAAGAACATGACAAGGCAAGAATTTGTTGCTTCACTACGAAGGTAAATAATATCATTTCCATTTTTTTTAACCTTTTTTGTTTCACTTTATTTACTTATATGCATGCAATCTCGAGTCTTTTTATAGATTTGAAATATTTTTTTCTCTTCCACTTTGTAGGAAGAGTAGTGGTTTCTCTAGAGGGGCCTCAATCTACAGAGGAGTGACGAGGTATATCTGTATATAACATCTATTTATTGTGATTTGAATGCTTTTGCTTTATCTCTGTGCCTTTTGAATTCGTTGCTTTTTTGGCCCGTAGCATCTCTTGTACTATATACATCTTTTAGATTCTGAGTGAATAAAATATATATCGTAATAAATAAATGTGGGGTTGATAACTTTAAGCCCTTTTTGTTCATTTCAGGCACCACCAGCATGGGCGATGGCAAGCAAGAATCGGCAGAGTTGCCGGAAATAAAGACCTTTATCTCGGCACTTTTAGTGAGTCAATTTTATATTCCTGTATGTATGTGTGTGTGTGTGTGTATGTATATATATCATGTTGCCATCGATTACTTTCTACTTAAGATTAGATAATAGACTCCATTTAGATGATGCAATCATAGACAAAATAGAGGGTAAAAAATAAAAGAAAGAAGGAAAGTGCAAGTATAAAGAGAGAAAATGACCCCATATATTGTGTCACTTTCTTGTATCATTTTCCTTTTTGAATTAATGCAATGATTATATGATTTTACAAAATTCAACCGGTTAACTAACATTTTTTTAAAAAAAAAAAAATTATATATTAGGTACTCAAGAAGAAGCTGCTGAAGCATATGATATAGCAGCCATAAAATTTAGAGGACTAAGTGCGGTGACCAACTTCGACATGAGTCGATACGATGTCAAGAGCATAGCCAACAGCAATCTTCCAATAGGAGGATTCTCATCCTCCAAAGCCAGAAACTCATCAGATTCTTCTGCAGCATCAGACAACAGCAAAAGCAACGAGGGAAACCGATCAACAACTGATAACAACAACATCATCATCGACCGAGATCAATCATCCTCATCGGCCTCCAACCTCAGCTTCGCCATCCCCATCATCAAACAAGACCCAACCGCCATGGATTACTGGTCCAATATTTTCGGTTACCAAAACCACTACAAAAACACTACTACTCCCAACAATGTTACAATTGCCTCTCCTTTACAAAACTACAATAATGGCGCATTCAGCTCGGAGTTACAGAGAGACAACAACAACAACAACAACGCATTTATGGATGGGGGTGTGATTGTGCAGAACATTCAGCAGCAGCAACAACAAAGTGGAAGCAATAATAACAACAATAGTACTGGAACTGGGGATTCAAGTTCGAGTTCAGGGATTCCATTGGCCACACCAATAGGTATAAATAGTAATAGTAGTTATGAGGATTCTTCTGGATATGGAAACTGGAGTATAGGGCCTGGTGGTCTGCACACTTTCCAAACACACTCAAAGGAAGTCTCTTTCAAACGCCAATATTTGGGATTGAATGAGTGAGATCATTGAAGGGAAGATTGATCAGATCTAAGGGATGAGAATCTGTGCATAATGATGAAAAAAGGGAAGGTGTAAGTGGGGTGGTGGTGTTTTTAATAAATTGAATTCACGAGACCCCAAAGCTTTAATTTGCTGACACTATTGTACTTCTACGATGACTAACTCGAAAAAAAAAAAAAATGAAAAAAGTTGTTTTGGTTGGGCCTAGATTTTTCTTTTTCTTTTCTTGCTTCTTTCGTTAGATTTTTCTTTTTCTTTTCTTGCTTCTTTCGTTTTCGTTCTTTTGCTTATTGTCCTCCTTCTTCACTGACATTTATAATTTAGGTGTGGATAATGGGAAAGGAATGTTTTGTAATCCTTTTGAATCTCTCTCTCTCTCTCACTCAGTGCCTCCTCTTTGATACCTAAAAGGATTTAATGGAGCCTTACATCTCTCTTTGTATTTTACGTAGAAATATTAACGTTGATTTCGTGTGCCCTAACTAATTAATTTTGTTAAAGTTCAAATTAGTGGTTAATATCTTTGATATTATCATTTAGTATTTGGTTGGGGTTTATGGCTGCCCCTTTAAATACCAATGACTCTTTTAGAACTCAAAATAGGTTTAGGTCTGGAGGAATCTAGTGAGGTTTTGGTCTAAATTTATTAAGAGCATGACATAAAAAAAGTAATTAAAGGAATAACAAAAATTTGGAGTACTATATGAGAATTCGGATTATAATTATATGAATATTTGAGTGAAAAGTGATGAAAATGAAGATGGATTAATTGTAGGGAAAACACTTTAAAAAGAACTTTAAAAATGTCAAAAGATAAAAAAATGTTCTAAATATTCATAATTTTAAAGAGGTGTTAGGGTATGCTTCATTCTTTTCAAAATTAAAAGAAAATGACAAAATTGTCTATCTAAATTTAAAATTAAGAACAGAGAGGAAGATATTATATTACAAGTTTGGATAAATGTTTTCACAAATTTGGATAAGGTTTTCACAATTTCTCATAAAAATTTTACAAGTTGGAAATTTGAATTCACAAGATCTTATAAAGGTTTTACAAGTTCGGATAAGGTTTTCACAAGTTTGGATAAGGTTTTCACAAATTTTCAAATAATTTCACAACTTCTTCAAAGAATTTCACAAGTTGGAAATTTTAATTCACAATATTTAATGAGGGTTTTACAAGTTTGGGTAAGGTTTTCACAAGTTTTAAAAAGAATTTCACAATTTCTTTAAAGAATTTCATAAATTATAAATTTTTGATTTACAAGATATGATAAAGGTTTCACGAGTTCTAATAAATCTTTTACAAGTTTAGGTAAGGTTTTCACAAATTCTCAAAAGAATTTCACAACTTCCTTATAAATTTCATAAGCTGCAAATCAAAATTCACAAGATTTGATTAGGGTTTCACAAATTATGATAAAGGTTTCACGAGTTGAGATAATGTTTTCATAGGTAATTCTGCTAAAGTCAAAAAATTAAACTCTCTAAGGGACAATTTTGACATCTTTTTTAAATTTTTAAAAAGACGAATCAGACCTAACACATTTTTAGTATTATAAATATTTGAAACATCTTATAACTTTTTTTTAACATTTTTAAAGTTCAGGGATTTTTCGTTAATTATATGCCTCTTTTTAGAATATCGGGATATGAACAATGAGCTTTTGTGTCTTTATGTATAATGAAGTCACAGTACTGAAGTCATAATCTCAATTATTAGACAGGGTCCCAACTCTAGTGTACATACATACATGTTTTAATTAATAGCTACACATACTAAATATATATAGTTAGTACTTAGTACTGTTCAAGCAATTAAATTTGCTAGCTCATATATATATATATATATATTAAATCTCATTTTGACCACCTTTAGTTCTCTTATTAAGACGTCATTTTTTTTTCCTTTTACCATTTACGAATCCTAACAGACAATCTCTGTATTATATAAAATAAGAGTAAACTAATTAATTAACTGCAATAATATACCTTTGGTTGGTGGTCCACACGTAGCTTCGAGGCTCTCCAAATTAAAGCTGTTTCAAAATGGTCGGCAAGGTGGAAACTGAACTCAGGTAAATTGTTATTACTTCCTCTAATCTTAAATATAAGATATAGTTAAGATTTTTGGAGAGATTAAGGAAACTAAATAAGTTACTTAATCATATAATATGTTGTGTATTATTAGATTATAAGTTACGAAAAATAGTTTGAAGAAAAAACGATAAATATGAATACTTTAAGAATTTTTTTTTTTAATATTTCAAAAAAGTCCAATTTATCTCATATTTAAGACTGAAGAGAGTATATTATTAATAAAGACTTAAGTTACTCTTAATTTAAATTTTACTTTTATTTGATTTATTTGAAATCTTGAGTAGTGGAGGATTTTATTTTATTTTTTACTTTTTAAAAAAGTATACATATAAATTCTTATTGTTGATTAATTTTTATTTTATCATAAAGTGTGATATATCAGTTAGTAATTTTCTTACAATTTATTTTATTTTCAACTTTGATTTACAGGGAAACAGTGCTCATAATTAAGTTATGTATATGAATAATCCTTTTAGAAAAGGTACGTACACTCACTAATACTACTACAACAACAAAACTTTATCCTATTAGATAAGGTCAATTACATGGATCACATGATTTCATTGTATTCTATTGAAAATCATATCTTTAAATAAATTATTAACTAATAGATCTATCTCTATAACTTTATTGTATGTTCGTTTCAGTTTTCCTTTACTACTTTTTCGATGACTTTATATTGTTTGAATGACCCTTATCATTGGCGCACCCAAATTAAAGGTCTTTAAAGAAGATGTTCATAGCGCTCATACAATTTTTACCATTTTTTCTCAATATAAGTCATTCCAACTCTTTTGTGTATATAATCATTACAAATGTTATCTTTTTTTATATGACCACACTTCCATTTTAATATTCTGATTTCAGCTACTTTCACTTTACGTTCATGTTGTTCCTTTAAAGTCTAACGCTTATTACCATATAACATTGCTAGTCTTATAAAAGTGAAATAAAACTTTCTTTTTACCTCATTAGGTACTTTCCAATCACAAAGTAACTCCAGTGATTTTTTTTCAATTTATATCAGCCAACTTGAATTCTCTTATTACCACTTCTATTAATTTCATTATCTTGTTGTATATGTAATCCAAAGGCTCACTCACTAATAATTAAAAAGAAAAAAAGAAATCAATGGTTCAAACCCTTCTAAGAAGATATTGGAAGTTGGAACTGAATTAAAGCAAAAATGAGAGATTTCTCTTAACAATAAACTAACACTATACCATTATGGGGCCACTAACTTGGTGCAACATGCTTAGTGGTGTTTGTATTATAAAGGTGATTTAGGGGCTACTAATTGTGAGGGGACACGAGTTTGACCAAAAAGTTAGAAAATCAAATCAAAATTCAAAAGTATAGTGAAAGAATAAGGAAACGCTCTCTTGAGAGAGATATTATAATCATTATATAGCCACACAAAATGACAGAAAACCTTGTTAGAGTTGTCGTGTGCACTTTTTTGGTGATGGGGTCTTTCCCTTTTAGACTTGTAAAAATAAAAAATAGAAACTTTGTTAGTTTGGAAACTCAGTTCATCGTAATTTATTTTTTTTAAAAAAAATACATAGAAAAGAAAGTGAGAATAAATGGAAGAACAGAGAATTAAAATGTCTTTTCCTGTCTCTTGTTAAAACCTCTTTTGATGATGACTGTCCTCTGGACCTTTCGGCGCTCATTAGATTCTTCCCCACTACTCTCTCTCTCTCTTCTTTGACCAGTATTTTGACCATTTAATTATCACTTCTTGAATATATTGAAGAGGCATATATATAAGGCAAATTAAAATCACAAATATTGTTTTAATGTTATGTGGCTGTTTAATTATCATTATCAATTCAATTTGCGACAATAATAATGATAATAAGTTAGTGTGATCGTGTGGCCAGCTTCTGTAATCATTTGTTCAACTTCAAATCTTTCTCAAACTATCTTATCATATTAATGTTCTTTCAAATTGATTCATCATTAATATAATTCTGACCAGCATTTGTTCAGTAAATTGTTTTTCAAAGGATTTTTTTTTTTAAAAAAAAAAATCATGCAACTGTGTGTTAAAATTTAAATCTTGTCGATAAGATATCATCAGGAAACAACACTACATTATTAAACATTAAAGAAAAAATGCATAATTAATATATCTTTGCTCATGAACATGGTTATATTACAAACTAATTAACCACAAAACAGAAACTTACATATATGATATTTCATCTGGTTTTTTTTTTTTTTTTTTAGGGAAATCCACCTCGGGCCTTAAATAAACAAAATATTGTCAAAAAGGCCAAAAAAAAATCACATGTCAAAAAAGCCTTAGGGCCTTTTGTGGTATTATTTCATAAAAACATTAGTTGTCAACGGGTACTAATTTAATTGTTAAGATATTATTGTTAACGTCTATTGATTTAGTTATTAATGTTCTACTAATATAATTATTAATGTTTATGGAAGACTACCAGAAAAGGCCCTAAGACCTTTTTGACATGTGATTTTTTTTTTTTTTGATAATTTTTTACTAATTTATGCCCTGAGAGAGATTTTCCTCTTTTTTAAGACGGTACTTGAAGGGAAGTTTTGTGTTCTCTTTTATAAAGCATCATATGAGATACTCTTCTTTAATATAAGATCATTTTAGCTAATTTAATTATATTAAAGAAAGTAGTTAAGTTAGTAATTATAATAAATATGATGTTTTTCCTAATTAAACTACTGTTGTTTAAAACTAAATTTCTCAAAGCGATTGATATATTATTAAGGGAGCATCAATAAGGATAATTTGATAAAAATGAAAAATATAAAAAATAGGCCTTATGTACATTTAAGACCAAAATCTATTCCCCAATATTAGATTCTACATTAAGGAGTGAAGGAGTATTTATTACATTTTTTTCTTCCTTTTTTCCCAACATTTATTACATCTTTCTCATGTTGCCCTTATTTAATATTCCTCTACTCCTTAATATTAGACCCAATAAACTAACTTGAGTAGATTAATAATGTTAGTTAAGTTAATTAAAATAATATGATATGTTTTCTCTCTCTAAAATATCATAATCATTTTTTTAACTTGTTTCCTCTCTCTTGCTTGATTATTGTTTTTGTTTTTGTTTTTGGCTATAAAAGATGGCTAAAAACCTACATTACAAGGAAATAAATTAGACAACAGGGGAATTTAATCCCATACCCTCACAATCGACACAGGATCGTAAATACCTAGGACACTCATCAAGTATATCGGATTCAGAAATGCCCCTCTTCGCTAGAGCATCCGCTATACTATTAAACTCACTAGGAATGACCCTCATATCAACCTGCCAATCTAGAGCCATTAGCTCCCTGACCCTAGCTTTCAAGACCAAATTGCTACATGAATTACAAGCATGGTCTAAAATCAAGTTAAGAACATTATCAAGATCAGACTCAAATAATTTTCTTAAAGCCCAAGTCCCAAACCAATTGCATCCCTTCAACCACCGCCCATTCTTCAGCAGTATTGACCTGGCAGTTTACAATCAGTCTAGAGAACCCCACAACCTAATTCCCCCAATGATTTCAAACTATGCCCCCGCATTTAGCCTTAGAGGCAGCTTGATGATTATTGTCGAGAGAATATCAAAAAACTTAATTTGAGGGGAAAGGATAAACATGTTAAATATGCCTTACATATATGACGAACATCAACCACCCAATTTGGTCCCTCATCAAGTACAAGAGAAGTATTACTGATTTTTCTTAAAGTTGTGCCACGTGACTTGGGTTTAAATGAAGGTAAAATGGGAAACTCTTTTTTTTTTTTTTTTTTTTCAAGCATACTTAATGAGCTTTAAACCTCTCCTGACTTCTAATAATATTGTTGGGAGTGCTTTATAGAAAAGATTAAAGAAGTACTTGCTTCGGTTCTAATTATAAGACTAAGTTGATTTTTTTGGAGAAATTAAGTAAGCTAATTAAATTACTTTAGAGTATTTATTTATTTTTTCTCTTTAAACTAATTAATTTGACTAATAAACTAATACATAATTTAAAGATACATAACATATGATATGATTAAATAACTTATTTAGTTTCCTCAATATTTAAAAAACAAAGTCAATACAATCTTATAATTAGGACTGTTTTGTTTCATAAGCATATAACATATCCTCTCTCTGTTGGGAGGTGATTGTCTCCACTTTATACGTGTAATAAATTTGTATATTTTGTTTTTAATGAAAAGAGTTCAGTAATTAAGCCTGGATTAATGGAATGAACGTGACCTAAGTGATCATGAAAGCAACATTTATCAACCCTTCAACTTCACCAAAATGGATTTTCTATGGATATAATAGTAGCTTGCTTTGTACCCCTAAGCTTTGGACTTTCTTTATTCCTATTCAATAATGAATGTATATCTCCACAGGCTTTGGATTTGAGGTTCACATCCTCGATCTAGGGATCACTAGCTAGGGTCATACATATCTATAGCAATGCTTCTCCAAACAGTATTTTTTAACAGATTTGTAATTAAGTAACCCGACAAATTTTCTTACTCTCGTTATATATATCTATGTACTTCATATCGCATTATTTTAGCTTGAAGATAAGGCACCATTATTGGAGCTTAGTTATTAGGTCTTCTTTAACCTCTAGCAGGGTACAGGTTAGGCATATAGCTAGAGGTACTACGTGTTGCCTGATCTGTGACTTGCATTCTCATAATAGTGTTTGCTATGCAAGAAATATATAATGTGCTTAAGAAAAGAAAGTGCACAGAGAATTTCTTATCTTAACGTGTTATTAACTCTTTCCTTGTATGAGAAAGCACCATACGTAAAAAGAGGTTTTCGTGTCATTTAATTTGGCCATTTCTGACTTATTTCACTTCATAATTATTCTTATTTGTTAATTTCTAACACATTTTTAATTAGCCTAAAAATCACTTTTTTTTTTTTTTTTTCTCATAGATATAAGCCTATCTGTCTCCCCTCTTCCTTTTCATTTATGTATATTAAAATGGTTATATTTTAGCAAATATATATAGGAGCTTAGATCCCTTGAAAGAACTTCAACTAAAATGACAAGAAAAATAGACATTATATAATTTTAAAAAAGTGGTCCTCGTCACTAAATGTAGCATTATTGCCAATTATATTATGGCTCAATTATTGGAGCTTATAGATTAGGCATGTA
The DNA here is from genome assembly GCA_019022655.1 of Acacia acuminata. NCBI lineage: Eukaryota > Viridiplantae > Streptophyta > Magnoliopsida > Fabales > Fabaceae > Acacia > Acacia acuminata. Next base: position 2,430,212 of record JAFJYI010000097.1, on the reverse strand, counting down.
GATATATATAGCACCATGTGATGTAAGAATTTAGATCTCTGAAACGACTTCAAGTAAAGTATATATAAAGAGAGATAAACGGGGGAAAAAAAGAAGGAGAATGAGAGAAACCTATGAAATTCGTGGAACATGTTTTTATACTCCCTCCAATCCTTAATATTGTAATAAGACTTATTTAACTAATTTAATTATATTAAGAAAGTTAGTTAATATAATATATTTTAATTCCCTCAATCTCTCTTACTTAATATTATTGAGAGAGCATTAATATAGGCAAATTATGAACATACTTTAAAATATGAAAAATACATATGTTTTATATTTATAACTAGGATTAACATTTTTAATTAGGTCTTAGATTAATTAAGAAGCAAAGGGAGTATCTATTTCTCTTCTTTTGCTTCACTTGTACATGTAGTATATATTATTTCTCCAAAGAATCCAACCTACCAAACTTTATGTATAGCCTTGAATATTCTCTTCGATAAACCATATCCCAACAGTACACGTGCAATTATATGCAAAACAAATAGTAAAGGAAACCTAGCTAACATACAGAAACACACAGAAGAATTAATATACAACATTAATATTATAAGTACTTGCAACATTAATGTAGCTACAGAATAATGAAGAATTTGGACATAGCATTGAATAAGAATTATCAAGTGCAATGATAGAGTTTGGAGATAATGCGGCCCTACATTTTCTTTCATTAAAAAGGGGGCTTCTTTCAAATTTTTGTTACCCGATTCTTAAGCTATATATTGACCGACAGACCCCAAAAAAAAAAAAAAAAAAATCTATCTAATTTGGATTATTCAGATTAAATGTTTAATTTTTTTTAAATATTTTAATGAGTACATAATTTAAAATAAAGACAATACGTTGTTTTTTCTTTAAAAAATTACTCTTACCAAAAAATTATTATTTGAAAATTTTAACTCCAAATTGTGAAACTTTATTTTAAGAGTAAAATACTTTCGACCACCATCCTGTTTTTTTTATTATATAGACCTAGTCGAGTATTTTACTCTTATTTTAATGGTCCAAATTTCACTAAAGTGATAAGCAGCTTAGTGTTCATCATTATAATGAGCACATAAACTTGTTATAGATATTGTTGTGATAAGCAGTCACTAAATGCAATAAGTTTAATATTTTTATAGATTTGAAACGATTTGATGATATGTATAATTAAGATTTATATCATTGCATTATTCTTGCATAGATATCTCTAAGGAACAAATTACAGATTATCAATGTTTAAGTGTCATGTTAGTTAGTTAAAAAGAACAGATCTCTCTCACCACATAGTCACAGGTTCAGGCGATACTGAGAGTGATGAGAGAGAGCTAAGATATCTCTAAGGAGGGCAACAAATAATTGATACGCATAAGAAACTCTCTATATATTCTGAAAAATTCTATATCATCTTGGTGGCTTGCATGCATGGATATAAATTATAGTTACACGTCATCTGCCCAAGTCCCTGTCGTTTTAACTTATGAAACAAAACAAAAAATCATATCCTCACCATCTTTTGCAATAAAGCCTGGTATTTTATGAGTCATGCATTTTATTAAAAAAAAAAATAATGAATAAATTACGCCAATAATATGTGGATGAATGAGCTTAATATATATTTACTCCCTAATGAATTCATCTGTTTCTTTTTCTCAATATTGCGTGGATGCCCTATACTCAAAGTAGAACGAACTGACAATGTTATTTACATATGCTAATTAATTAATTACTTGGAAAGTTGGAATATTATATTATGTGTAGGGGACAAGCACGTGCAATTACTGAGAAAGGGGTCAAATTAAAGTTAATATATGTTGAAATTATAACAGAGACAGAGTAAGGTCAGACAAATGCAACACTACTGCCTAAAGCTACCTCTTTCCAAAAAGGGGACCACTTTATTTTATTTTGTGTACGAGTTTGTTTGTTTGTTTTATTATTATATAAATAAATTATTGTGAGTGAGTTAAGTCACAATCTGTGTTTGCTCCTTTAGTTTTGCCAGCAAACAAGGTCGTGTCGGCCACCCCATCATACACCCCACCTTCACTTCATTTACGTAATTATTCCCCTTCATTCTTAATTACTCTTTTGACCTGAAACCACGATATTTAGATGATTTGTGATTATATAAAAAAAAATACGGAGTATAAAATTTGTAATTAAGAAGAGTTGGGGTGGAATCAAGTAAAAAATCGTTTGAAGTGGCCCAGATGCATAAAAACTGAAAAGAAAGCCATATATAAGATTAAATAGTATAAAGTCCTATGAAAAGAATCCCTCGTCTTTGGATTCAACTGGCAAAGAGGTCGAACACTCTCATCAAAGGGAGAGGATTCGATCCCTGAGTTAATCAAAGATTGAGGAGAGCGTCCTAACTCCCGAAACTTGGGTAAACGCCTGAGGGTAATAGATGGTTCGTCTTGTCCAACATTAGTATCACCTAGGAGGAAGGGAGACTTTGTCCTGCCCTTAGATCACAGATAAGTCTAACCCATTTCCTAAAATTTTTGTATTAAAAAAAAAAAGTCCTACGAAAAGAGATTAAAAAAAAGATTGAAACGAATGCCCAATAAGATAGATAGACCCTATCTAATGGTATAAGGTTTGTTGTTGTTGTAATTTTTAATTACTACTTTGACCTTAAGTAATTAATTTAAACCAATTGCGAATAACGTCCCGTTGCTTGTATGGGCAAAACAGTGACGGCGAAAAGGTTAGATGCTACGCACTTGGCTTTTGGGATATTATTATATGTGACCAACACTCACCCTCTAACACTGCCTTTCTTCTATCTTATCCTCTTAATTAATTTATTCTTATATTAATACTGTAATATTTTAATTGTGGAAATTACAATTAAGAATGATTTGGTTGAATGAGGCCGCACGTGCTTTCTGAGCAAAGTGGTCTCCCGCGAAGCGTGCGGTTGAATGTCAGATATCAAAAATTCATTAGATTGCGTTTCAATCAACTCCCATCTTCATCATTCGTCTTGTCTCTCGTCGTTTACACCAAATAATAATAATTAAATTAAATATAAAATAAACCTATATATATTTATTATTCTCATTTTAATCCTTATTATAAAGCATGACTACTATTTCTCACATCAAGGAATGAAAGTTAAATAATTTAATTGATCCAAAATTGATAGATATATAAAATTTTACCCCTACTTTAATAATGTAGATTTAGATAAGTCAGTTAAAAATAAGGATATAATAAAAAGATAATAATAAATAAATTAGTTAAAAGCAATTGCATTATAAGATATGAGGGAGAGTATATAGATCTTGTTTGCACTTTTTTTATTAAAAAAATAATATTCAAAAGAACTGCAAAATCTTTCTATACAATACACGTACACACTTCTCAACCGAGCTTTTGGTTTTAAGATATATGTTCAACTAATTTCTTAATTGAGAAAACCCTTATTTATGTTGTAAATTTTAAAATTTAGAGTGAGATACACTATTTATATACTGAGGCTGTTCTCAAGTTAGTTTTATATATATATATATGTGTACATGCACACACACACGTGTGTACATTCTCTCAGCATTTCTCTGCATATTTTATGGGATTTTTTTTTAAAAAAAAAAAAAATTCTTGTACACATCAATCTCAGTGTCATTATAAAATATTAAAAAAAGGTATACAGAGTTATAAATAAACAGCAATAACGAAATTTATTTTTTATTTTTGAGAAAATAAAGAACCCATTTAATTATTTTTTATTGATATAATGTTAATAAAATTCATATTTTAATTGATAGTGAATATTTTTAAAGAAACTGTCTTTAATATATTACTTATATAAGGTACAGTTATTCTTAAGAAAATGTCAAAAAGGGATGTTATATTATTAAGAAAATCAATACATAACAACTAAAGTTGGAGTGTGTGGTAACTGGTAAGGGCTTTATCACTCAAGAAAGTGTTTGAATCTCAACCCTTATATAGCAACTTAGTTAAAAAGGGTCTACTGTCGCCGTCAGTATCTTGAAAGAGATAGTTTGTCTGTTGAATTAGTGGTAGAAGCTATTTTTCTAACATAATTTACAAGATATACGAGGTATTTATATGAGAAGAGTTTTGTCTCAACTTACATTTACATGCTTTTTAAACGCCAACTCAAACAAACCAAATATTTTTAAGTCTTTACATTAACTAAACAATGACTTGGGGCATTATATGGAATATACTTCATAGTATACAAATGCACTCATGAGTCGTGATTAGGATTCAAATCAAAATTCTGTGTGTATACTACAAAAATTTTACATCCAACCCAAGCACTTTTTTTGTTCTTAAGATTGTTTTATTGCTGAAGTATAAAAACAGAAATACTTCATTGGCCCAAGAAGAATCGGCCCATTCAGTAATGAGATGAAGTTAGGATGGGCTATGTTTTTTAAGTGTAAAAGGAGGTCAACTTATAAAGTCTAATCAGGTATCAGTGGTAAGGTTTTTCTTAAAAAACTGTTGTGGCTTTTATAACGCTTTATTTTATTTTATTTTTTTAAAAAATTACTCCTAACCTAGCCCAACTCATAGGGAAGGAAGACCCCATACCTCACGCACCACATTGCCACATTGAGGCTAGATCCACGATCTCTCATAAAAAGGAACTGTGGTTTGCAATTGGGCCACAAGTTCTTGGCATAATTTTATAACTTCAACTGGACTGTTGTATTATATCAAAAAAAAAAAAAAAAAAAAAAAAGGACTGTTGTATTAATGAATTAAAAAAATTGAAAAATAATCAATGAGGGTTGGGTTTAGTAGAAAGGCTGGTTTCACTATTTCTTGAATATCTTTAATAGAAGAATACATATGCCTAATAAAAATAATTTTAGAAAAAATCAGCTTAATTGGTGTACACATCTCCGTAGACAACTGTCCCTTTAATGGGGAAAAAAATCGGAAAATCCCTTTAAGGTCCCAAAGGATTAGAAAATAAAAAATGTGAACAAAGCCCCACAGAAAATTCTGATATAAAAAAAGTCTCATTGACAACCCCTTGATAGATGATTAACAACTTCATCTGTGGGTTTTAACAACTCTTTAGGATCTTTTCACATCAGAATTTTCTGTAAAACTTTTTTGACATTTTGTTGGTCCCTTAGGACCTAGGATTTCCCAAAAAAAAAAAAAAAAAAAAAAAAAAAAAAAATCTAAGCCTTTCTTCTCTCTTTAGTATGACTTCCCCATAGCCTTTAATTCCAATAATAATAATAATAATCCAAATTGATATATTTCCTTTGCTCTTTAATACAAGATGTAGTTTATAATGCAAATAACACTACAACCTAATCTTATATTAAAGACTAGATGTAGTATAATTTAGTGTTATACAGGGATAATGTCACATTTGTTTAAATTCACCAATTTATTTTACTATCTTAATCCATCCAAATTGATTAAGCAACTTGTTACATTAATAATCAAAAGAGTATAAGCTTTGAATTTCTCCCATTTGACTCCAAAATATTAAAATCTCAAATAAAATAAGAGCAGGACAATCATAGTAACACATATTCATAAAAAATTATATCACAATCTTTTTTATCACACTAAATTTCATCAATGAATGGTTACTCCTCAGACTTGAAATTCTACAACTGCAACTGCTGGCACTCTGGGATGTCATTATCTTCATCCTCAGACAGCACCAAGTAAACTTGTTAAATAATCTCAATATCTCATATCAAAATCATTACTAAAACCAAGAATGCTTATTGGAGTCTATCTTACCTTCTACAAGACGTGTATATTACTAAGATATTTATGTTTTATCCCTCGTTTTTAGGTTCAACCGGTAAAAGAGTTAGAAATTCTTACTAAAGTGAGAATGTTCAATCCTGTAATTAGTTAAGATGTTGGGGGAGGTATCCTAACTCTTGATACTTAGATAAACACTACCCAATATTAATATTATTTAGAAAGAAGAGAAATTTCGTCAAATATATTTGTCATCTCGGGGAAAAAACAAAATGGGAAAGCTAAAGCCGACAAGTCTCCTGCTTCAGATATGATAAGGGATTTTGTACCCAATCATTTGATGTGGCAATGTAAGGTTGCTCAAAGTTGTGAGGCAAATAAATATATTAATTAATAATTAATAGTTGAGGAAAAATAATAATAAAATAATATTAATATTTTAAACAACTTTTGGCCTTCAAACCTCCACTTGTCCCTCTAATCACTAAGTAGCCTACTCATAGAAGCGGGTCATGACAAAAGGTTTTGGTAGTCATTTACATAATCATTTAAGGATAACCTAGATTTATCATCTACCAAAACCATCTTCTGCTCCACCTCATCATAATCCAAACATAAAGGTTAAATTGTAACTAATTCTTTTTTTTCAAATTACATTGAAACAACTATTCTTATTTAAACTTGATAATACTCCAACCTCATATATAGTAAAACTAGATTACAAAGAGTTATTAGTTGAAAAATAATTTATCATCAATTTTTAAAATTAAAAAGGGCGATTTGTTCTTACGGTTTGATCAAATTTTGATTTTGATCTTTATAATTTCAAATAATTGATTTTGGTTTCTATAGTTTCATAAGAACTTAGCCTGAGTTTAATTATAGGGATAAAATATCAAAATTTGTTAAAAGCATAGGGGGCTAGTTGTTAAACTTAAACCAAATCTTTACAAAACTATAACAATTAAGACCAACAATTTAAAATTATAAGTATCGAAACCAAAATTCAATTAAATTAAAAGGACTAACAATGTTCTTAATTCATGAAAAGGATAGTTGGACTAAAATTCAAAAGAATTATATAAAAATTATTTTATGGAACCATTAACTTTGATGGCTTTCATATAACACATAATCACCGACGGTACTACAGTTTATCATATTGATGACATCAACTATATGTTCATTATCACGCTTCACGCCCTTTTTCAAAGAGTGAACTATTTTAGTATTGAAATGAATATAATATTGGTTCACGCCCTTCAAGGATTTTGTTACGACCTTATTAATAAAAGGGTGAATGTGCAAAATTACATATCACTTTTTATTCAAAGAGCACCCAACACCACAAGCTTTTGAAAGGAGCAAAAATACACACCAACTCTTAAAATAAGAGCAAAAATCCCACTCCCGTTATCTTTTGTTTTTAACTGCTGTTACTTTTAACGTGGGCCCCACACCATTTAAAAAAATAAAAATGCCTCACTTTTTTTAATTTCCACGTTTGCCCTTCTCTCATTGAATGAGTCTGGATTCTGGAATCCCGTGGAAGAAGAAAACATAAGGTTCTGTTCCAGCGTCAATTCCAGCGCGATTTAGGGAGGCGAGGGCGATGATCTCAGTTCCGGCGCGTCGATCTCGGTGCCGGAGATGGCGTTTCTTGTGAACGCGTTTTCATGCTACTAAAAAGAGAGAAGCTACTGAGTCTCCCCTTCCCTTCACCTGGCACGATTTCCTTCTCAGCGACGGCAACGGCGGCAACCTCTACCAGAGGCGACGGTGGCGCTCTGAACCATGGCTGAGCAGATCCCCCATGCCGCTCCTCATTCGATTTCCTTTCCTCTTCGGATTTTTATCTCTGCATGGTAGATCTTCACCCTGAGATGGAAAAGCTCCAACTTTTTTGCGGCGACACGATTCTGATCGAGGGTTTTTGTTTGTTTTAAGCCATGTATGGTTTCTAATCACTTTCTTGTTCATTGATTTCTCTTTCATTGATCTATTTGGTTTCTGGGTTTCGATCGAGTTTTGGGAAAAAATTTCTCGTCTTTGTTTTCATGAATCAAGATATATGTTAATTGATTCTTTAATTTTCTGGGTTTCGATCTGGGTTTCTGGTTTTCGTTCTGGATCTAAGGTCCTAATTTGTTTGGGTTTCGATCTGGGTTTCTGGTTTCGTTTTGCTTGAGAGTTGTATCTGGAGTTTGTTCATACAACGCGTTTTCTCAGTTTTTGATTCAATCAAGAAGATTCAATTTGTTTGGTTTTAGTTTTCGATTTCAATTTGTTTGGTTATCCCTATCGCACCAAATGCTTTTCGATTACAAACTGAGGTTATGAGGCTGAGTGGGAGATGGCGTTTGTTTGTTTTTTTTTTCCAGTTCAACCCTAATTATTCGCCAGACAATCCTTCTCATTCGTATCTTTCAATCACTCTCGTCATTTTCGCAATTTCATCAAGTCGAGCAACATCTCGCGATCTTTGGTGGATTCTCGGTTCATCGCGCAAGAGAAGGATCGACAAGTAACCCTTTGGTAATTCATTCGACCCATTTTTCATTTGTTTTGTTTAGTTCGCGAAGTTCACAGAGAAAGATCTGCTTCTTGTTGTTCTCCGTGGTCGACTGGGATTTTCTTGGTCCGACAATAGAGAGTTCTTCCTGGTTCAAAGACAGAGAGAGGGGTATTTTGGTATTTTTAAGTGCTAGTTAACAAACGTTAGTCTTCTTTAACTGCAATGGTATTTTTGCTCTGATTTTGATAGGTCATGTGTATTTTTACTCCACAAAAAAGGTCATGGTGTTGGGCGCTCCTGGAGAAAAAGGTTGTGTGTATCAATCCTTCACCCTTAATAAAATGGGGTCTATAAATGGTGAGTAATCAGAGAACCTATTCAGTTTAATGTTGAGACTTGAGAGCTCTAAAAGTTCATCTAAACCAAAAAAAACCAAAAACAAAACTTGTTCGATGGAGTCAGAATTTTCTGTTGTGTTGTTAGTGATTGATTTGGGGAAATTAGTTTTTTAATCTAATGGAGGAAGATTAATTTAAAATTATTTTCAACGATTAAACCATTTATTTTTTTGGGATTCCTGTCTTTATTAATTATCTAACCACTTCATAAAGAAGTTAGGTTTGTGTTCTTGAAATGTCCATGTGCACTGGAACTGTTACTTCCTGTTATAATTTATGGATCTTTATACTTGTCGTTCCTATTTATATGATTTGCCTCAATCACTTTACCAGCATCTTTAAAAGTCAAGAAAAACTATACTATTTCTTCACTACCCATTCATTCAATATAGAATAGAGTACTTTGTTAAAAATATTAAAGTAAAATATTCCATCCACCCTATTTTATTTTAATACTACAGATATTTTAAGTACTCCCTCCGGTCCTAATTATGAGATAACATTTGGAGGTTCATTTTGGTCCTAATTATAAGACAACATTCTAAGTTTTCTCAATTTTTTCCTAATATACCCCTATTTTGTTATCTTAAGTGTGTTTGATTTTTTAGTGAATATATGTATGTGAGTGCATAAACTCTTCTAGTCAATGAAATTTTTGTTGGATTTTAATTTGTTTATCAATTAGTTGACGTTAATTTGCCAATATATATATATAGATAAACACAAACATACACATATATGTGTATGTATCTATATATATGTGTGTAGACACACACACACATATATATTTGTATGTGTGTGTACAAACAAATATATTTGTGTGTGTGTGTGCGCGCTTATATATATATATATATATATATATATATTTGTATGTGTGTGTATATACAGTGTGTCTATATATTTTGTGTGTGTGTGTATGCAAATATATGCGTGTGTGTACACATATGTATACACACACACACACATATATATACATATGTGTATATATATAAAATAAGACCATTATTTCAATTAGAAAGCGTGTGAAAAGGAAAATTGTAAGGCAGAGAGGTATGTGGTAGGGATTGTTGATTTACTTTTACTTTTGTTATTTAAAATTTATATAAGGGCATTTTAGAAAAAAAAAAAAGGTAAAATTAACTAATTTAACTCCTCTCCTTAATTTCCCCAAAAGTGGTTAAATATATCCTATAATTAGGACCGGAGGGAGTATATACTAAGGGGTTTAAACTTCTCATGTTGCATTAGAAGAAGAAGATTCCTACATACACATAAAATAATGGGACCCACACACATATATATATATAATGGGGTTTAAACTTCTCATGTTGCATGAGAAGAAAAAGATTCCTACACACACATGAAATAGTGGGACACATATATATATATTATGTTAATTATATATATATGTGGGTCCCACCATTTTATGTGTGTGTGTGACATGAGCAAACACTTCTCCTACAACATGAGAAGTGTTTTTCCCATATATAATACTAATTGGGGTCATGTTGCATGAGAAGAAGAAGATTCTTACACACACATGAAATGGTGGGACCCACATATATATATATGTGTGTGTGTGTGGGTCCCACCATTTCATGTGTGCGTGACATGAGAATACACTTTTCCTACAACATGACAAGTGTTTTTCCGATACTAATTATATATATATGTGGGTCCCACCATTTTATGTGTGTGTGACATGAGAAAACACTTCTCCTACAACATGAGAAGTGTTTTTCCATATACTTAAATCTAAATCGTTAGCTCAAATAAGAATATTCTAAACATTTAGTTTTAATTGAAATTTATGTTAAAAGAACTTTTATTTACTAATTTACCATTTAACATACTAAATTCCTAATTTATTTTTGACAGTTTACAAACTTCAGAAGAAGAAAAAAGCCGATGACCTCCAGAAGGAAGACTAATGCAACAATGGAGAATCATAAAAGCAAAAAGCTACAAAGCTTGTGAAGAACATGTTTGTCTTTCGACGCAAAAGCTAAAAAACATAGTATTTGACATATATAAATGTTCAAATAATTATTATTACCTCTGTGTTTAATATAAGATCTAATTAGATTTTATATTAAGGACATGTTTGTTAATGCAAAGTAGATCTTATCTTAAGGACTGTAAGTAGAATTATAAATAGGGGAACTTTAGTTAAACAAAAGTTTAGGAGTTAAACTTAATGGCCAACTAGTGATTGAGTGGATGGAAATGTAATTTCAAATATACAAGGGAGGTTTTTACAACATAAATTTTAATTTTTAAAGGAGATTTAATTTATATGAGTTTTCAAAATATAATGGATGTTTCTATAATTTAGGTAAAACTAAAGAGTGATTAATGTATTTTACTGAAAATGTTTATATTAAATACTACCTCCGGTCCTTAATATAAGAACTAGTTGATTTTTTTTTTGAACAAATTATACAAGTTAATTGATTAATTTAAGTAAATTAAGGGAGTTAATTATTTGTAACATATGTAGGGTTATTTTCTTAAAATATTACTTCCTCTGATCCTAATTATAAGATTAAGTTGACTTTTTTTGGAGAAATTAAGGAAGTTAATTAAATTACTTTAGAGTATTTTTATTATTATTATTTTCTAAACTAATTAGTTTGGCTAACAGATTAATATATAATCTAAAGATACATAATATATGATATGATTAAGTAACTTATTTAGCTTCCTTAATCTCTCCAAAAAAAAAAAAGTCAACTCGGTTTTATAATTAAAATCAGAAGTAGTATTTTTTTTTTTTTATCATGATTATCCTTGAATTGATATTTTTTAATGTGTGCAATTAATAGGGATCCTTTGAAAAAAAAAATATAAACTCGGGGAGATAGAATGAATTGAGATTTTATATTTTAAGATTAAATTCAACCCTCAACCAACTCAACTTAAAAGAGCTAGTATAAAATTTTGCAGGCGTGAGTTTGTTAAAAAGGAGGGTGAGTCATACCTAATTCTGGAATCTGGCATGTGGAACCATTAGCTTCATGAGATACTCCGAATTTATTTCAAGTCAAAAGCCTAACTTAGTCCAACAGCTATCCTATCATCACCTATCTTAAAAAAACAATTCTTTTAAACCTTTTGTTTTCTAACAAGTATAAAATAGAATTATAAGTATTATTGTCTATGGATAGAATGTTTTCTTTTTATTTCATTCTATTCTTTATTTAGATTATACTTTACTTGCTTATGGAAGGCCCAGAACATGCACTTGAAAACAAATATGACAATAAATAAATATATAGCCTTCTTTATTTTTGTTATACAAAATAACTTATATGAGTTGAGTCCTGATAGTTTATCAAGGCTGAGACATACCTCTTAAACTCAATAGATGATGTAATAATAAGTGCCTTCTCATTAACAACCATATTTAAATTTGTGGATTATGAATTAATTCCTTACCAATTAAACCAACCTTTAATTTATTAGCTATATTTATGTCAGAATATTTTATTGTTTTCAACTCCTCAACCAACCAACTATTCCTTTAATATGTTATAGTTGAATGAGTTTTGCCGACATTGATGCATTTGAAGATAGTCTATTTCATAATTTTCAATCAATAGTTCTCAACAAATCTAGCTAATGAGACATGACTTTGACTATTTTTTTTTTTTTTTTATAAATATTTTCATATGTGAGTATCAATTTTTGTTGCTTTTTCTATCTAGTTAACAACATTATTAGCAAGAGGAAGGGGGTAGGTTGTGCCATTTCAAGGTTATATACAGAGACTCAAAATTTAAGCTCCATTAACAGTTTACTCCTGCACGCACAACAATCACTCATAACTCTCTCAAGCTATTCCTTATACTCAAAACACCACAGACATCCTCTGACTCACTTCTCTCTCTCTGTGTCTCTGTCCTTCTTTGTGTTTATCTCTGTGAGAGCGAGAAGAAGAGGAAGAGAGAGACAGAGACAGAGTTCTCTCTGGAAAGTTCTGTGTTTCTCAAAGTGGCTCTGCATGAAACAGAGTCCTCTGTTTCATAATTATTCCAATGAATTATATTAGGAGCTACAGCTTCAAGCGTCTCTTCTCCTTCAAACGACGCAGTTTTGGGGAACAATTTTTGAGCCCTGAAGACAAAGAAACTCCGGAAAGACCCACTTGGAAATGCTTCTCATATCAAGAACTATTTGATGCCACCAATGGCTTCTGCTCTGGTACGCATAATTTAGTCCTGTAAAAAGGTGTCTTTTTTAAATGGATTTTGGTGCTGACAATTACATTTTTGTGCAGATAATCTGGTTGGAAAAGGAGGGTATGCAGAGGTTTATAAGGGGAAATTAGAAGATAATGAGGAACTTGCAGTGAAGAGGCTCACAAAAAGCTGTAATGATGAGAGGAAAGAGAAGGAATTTCTGACAGAGATTGGAACAATTGGCCATGTTTGTCACCCAAATGTTTTACCTCTTCTTGGTTGCTGTATTGACAATGGGCTTTACCTTGTCTTTGAGTTTTCCTCTAGAGGCTCTGTTGCTTCTCTTCTTCATGGTACCTTACAATAAATCAACATCATCCAAAACGGCTTAACAATCACTTCATTTTTTTTCCCTTACTTCCATTTTCTTCTTTGCTGAGGAAATTTTGTATATCAGATGAGAATGAGCCTGTAATGGAATGGAAAATAAGGCATAAGATTGCTCTTGGGACAGCACGTGGCCTCCATTACTTGCACAAAGGTTGCCAAAGAAGGATAATTCACAGAGATATTAAGGCCTCCAATGTTCTTTTGACTTCAGATTTTGAACCACAGGTTCTTCTCATCTTTGTTTTTCAAAAGCAGAGCTTTTTGATCTGTATAGTTTCTTGATAATGGAAGTTTCTGTTTTTGGGTTGTGGCAGATATCTGATTTTGGACTGGCCAAATGGCTTCCTTCTCAGTGGACTCATCATTCCATTGCCCCAATAGAAGGCACATTTGGGTAAATCTTTCAAAAAAAGACACTTTTGTGTCTCTGTAAAATGTCACTTTTAAAATCACACATGAACACTCAAAGGTGGGAAAGACAACTCTTCAAAATTCACACCCACACCCACACCCCCAAGAGATTTACACATAAAGTATTCAAATTTTATAGTTTTACAGCATTTGTTCGTGTCTCTGATATGATTCTCAGACTCCCATTAGAGATTTACACAGTCTTCAAATTTTATTGTTTTTCAGCACTTGTTTGTGTCTGTCATATGATTCTCTGTCTTTTACAGAGATAATTATGAATATAATATAATTTGAATATATGAGAATAATATTCTGTATTTTGCAGGCACTTGGCTCCTGAGTATTACCTGCATGGAATAGTGGATGAGAAAACTGATGTATTTGCATTTGGGGTGTTTCTGCTAGAACTCATCTCTGGGAAGAAACCCGTGGATGGATCAAACCAGAGTTTACACAACTGGGTATATAAGCTTATGTTTAATTTGATGATGAATTTAATAGTTAAAAATAATGATTATTGAAAAAAAAAAAAAAAAACAGGCTAGGCCAATATTGAAGGGAGAAGAGCTAGAGAAAGTGGTAGATCCAAGCCTTGAAGGAGCTTATGATGTTTCAGAGTTAACACGGCTTGCTTTTGCAGCTTCTTTGTGTATCCGATCATCTTCCACTTGGAGACCCACCATGACTCAGGTACCTGTAACCTCGTACTTCTTCTACCTCTGATTATTATTACTTCAATATTACTACTTTCAAGTTTTCTTAAACTAATCATCTCCTGAAACACTGCTCTTTTACACTTTTAATTAATTCTTTTTCTTCATTACTTCTTTCAGAAGCTTGTCAAATTTTCATGCAATATTCGCATGTGTGATAGGCTAAGTTTTCACCATATAAGCTTATAGTTTTCTATGCCAGAAGTGAGAAGTATTATCTTCTTTTTGTCTTTTCATTTCATCTAAAATCAATTTAGCACAGACCTATAACGGCAGCCCTGTATTTTAAAGGATGAGTCTTAAATTGGACATAAAGTTTTTAATGATGCTACCGAATTCTGGTATAAATTTAACGATATTGATAAGTATAATCCATTATTGAGTGGGTCATTATAAATAATACTTCATTAGAGCACTAAACCAATTCAGAAATTCATTAATGTATCTATATATAATATAACTTTTTTTTAACAAATTCCATTATTTATCAACTATAAATAATAAGACTCAATTGTCACACCCTATATGACATTGTACAATATGAGACCATATCATGGTTTTAAATATAAGAGCTAGTGTTGGCTAAAAAAATATGAGAGCTAATTGATGGGGTTGTTTTGATCTTAAACATGATATCTTAATTTATTTTGTCCTCTATATTTATTAATGTCGCCCCACCCCTAAAGCAACACATATTGATATTGAAATATTTTATTTAGAAGAGCTAGATTTATGTATTGCTTGTAAAGGGAGGGTATTTTAGAGAAATTAATACATTTTTTATTATAAATAATTAACTTTTTTTTTTTAATTTATATGAATCTAGCCTTTTTATTTAGGTTGTGTTTGGTTTGAAAGGAGATGAACTTCCTTCAAGGTGTGAAAAGTCAAATACAACTATAAATTCGCATTATCTTTTATACAGATGTTTCACATCATGATTATATTGACTTTTCATATCAAGGAGGAGACTCTCTCCCTTCAAACCAAACATATCCTATTTAGGGTTTGATGATTATGGTCTTCGAGGGGCGCAACAAGGGGAAACAATTCTTATTTAGTGAGAGATGTGATACGACGTCGTGGGTTTAGTTGAAGCTGATTTCCACTTTTATCCAACATAGAGGCGCATTACATAATGATTAATTAGTTTAGCATTATTAGCCTTTGGGGGAATCATGTTCTTGTCGTGAACCTCATCAAGCAATGATTTACACTATGCCCGTAATGATTGGACAGCTTTATTAGCTACTTTCCTTTTCATAAGACAATGACCTTCTTATTCAACATTTTTTTTTCCCGAAAATAGCCTTGAAAATTATGCTTTTGAATAATTAAGAGTGAGAGTTTGTGTGAGAGAACAGAGGTTTTTTTTTTTATTATTATAAAAAGATAATGAATTTTAAATATATCAATTAGTTTTATCAATATAATTTCTTTTGGATTTCAACTTATATAAAAAATGATTGTCCAACTTCATAAATATATAAAAAATTAGATAGTTCAAATTTAAGTCTTATCTTCTAATCATGCATCTTGTTGGACAAAAATTTTCAAGTTTAGCCGAGCTAGGTCATATTATGTTGTACCATGTAACCTAATTAATAGGAAGACATTTCTTCATTGACAAGCTAGCTTATCAGAGCTTTCAAGTTTATGATGGTATAATTAAATTTGTGTGTGTGTGTGTCTATCTATCTATCTTATAATTTGTACACTTGTGAAATGGCAGGTATTAGAGGTAATGGAGGAGGGAGAAATAGATAAAGATAGATGGAAGATGCAAGAGGAGGAGGAGGAAGAAGAGGATGTGATATGGGGTTTTGAGGATTTGGAATATGAATATGATAGTTTCTCCTCAATGTCTCTCCCAGACTCCGTTACAAGTAATTAGATGAAAATCTTGATTTAATTGGTATTACTTCTGATCCTAATTATAGGATAAAGTTTATAGTGCAAATTGTACTACAAGTTTTATCATATAATTAGGACCAGGAAGGATATATATATATATATATATATATAGGTGATATTTTAATTTGATCCTTCATTGGTATTTTTGATTTAGTTGTTCGTTATTATAATATTTGCTAGGTGTATTTTAATTTGTGTCTTACTTTTTTTTCCCAAAATTTAATGTTAAATCGAATAATTAGTAGGCTTTGATGTTATTACTTGATCACAATTTTGAAAGAAAGGGGAATGTAAAAGAGTTGAATTTTAGAGAAAAATAAAACAAAAAATAATATAGCTAGGGATTTAAAATCAAAATATGAAGAGGATCGAATTGAAAATTTACATATATAAAGCAAAGAAAAGTAAAATTTTCCTCTTTATTATAACAAGCACATGCATGCAAATTAACATGCAAGGTGCGGTACGTCGGTTGGATGTGAAATATGATTAATATTTATGGATCTCCATTGATGTCGGCAGCTATGAAATGTCTCTTTCCTTTGGATCAATGATTGAAGGTTAAAATCATGTAATATGAGAAGCAATTAAATACAGTACGCTCTCAATTCTAAATATATGATTTAATTTATAACGCAAATTGCATTATAATACAAATTAGGTCGTCATACATCTAGGTTCCGAATAAGTAATTTAAACATATTTACACATATAACTCTTCAATATAAGATTTCAGATTTTTTGTAATCACTGAAAAGATAATATCATTAAAAGAATTAAAAATATATATCAGTTGATTCGATTAATAAAAAATTGGCTATGAGTTTAAATATTACTATCGAGATGAGAATCTCGTTAATAGATAGTAATTCGTAAACAACAGAATAACCAAAGCTAGTGTCTAGTAAATTGAAGATTGATAGAGCACTTCAATTTCTTGTCTATCATGTATTGTAGAAAGGAAAGGAAACATCTGAAAGTCGATAATATAATGGAAAAAAATGATCATAATAAACCTTAAATTGATATGAAAAAACCAATAATGATCAGAGTAACCTAAACTACTATCTTATGTTTGCCCTTAGACGAACAAATTAATTTTTCCTTGTTTGTTTGATATTTGTGTTCAAATAAATACAATTTTTTAAATATAAAATATAGTTATTCGATGATTAATAGTTTAGTCAAAATATATATTTTATGTAATATCCTAAAAAAAAGAAAATCTATATTTTATTCGATGATTAATATATTTTATTTAAAAATATTATTTTTAAATATTTTTAATAATTTAATAATATTTTTATAAAATATTAAATCGAATCTTGTTGGGATTTCAACCAACTGAGATGAAGAAGAGGATGAGAAATGGATGAGAAAGGAAGAGGATGGGAGCCAATCCCGAGTTGGAAAGCTAGAAGAGAGTGAAAAAGAGGAAAGACGGAGAAGAAGAAAAGAAAATGAGGTTAATTGAGTTTTTAAGATAAATTATTTATTTTATAATATCAATTAAATAATTAAATAAATTTATTTTTAACAAACTTTCTTCATGAAAGTTATTCATTGTATTTTTTTCTTTCTAATATATAGTACGATTAGTGAAAATTTTAAGCTAGAATTATGGTAAAATTTTGAGTTTTGATAATGGGTAACTATATATATGTAGAAAATGATTAATAGATAATTTTAAGCGGTTTAGATTTATTAGTTGGTTGTTGTAGGAATTTAAATTAATTTTCTATTTAGAAAAATTTAGGATTTATATTATATAGGATATTTCTACTTGATTAAATAAGGTTTAAGACATTTATTTGGATTACTAAAGGTATTATTGGAGGTTTAATCGGTTTAGTTTTGCAAAATCTTGAACTATATGAAATTATGAGTTAGGATTTGAAATCTAAATTAGAGTTTGATATACTTTTGATTATGTGGATGTTTAAAGATTTGTTTAATAAATTGGTTTATGCTTATATAAGTTAGTATTAGATTGGAAAATTGAGGATCGTGATAATAGATCTCTTATATCCAAATTTATAATTCATTTTTAATTTATTAGAGGTTATATTGAGGATTAAATGGATTGGATTTGAGGTTTATAAAATGAATATGAATATTTGAAATTTTTGGGTGAAACTTTTATGGTAGAAAATTGGGTATTTTGGTTAAATTGAGGATATGATGATATTTTGATGATTCTAATAAGTGAGGAATAATTTATAAAAGAAGGAAATATGATTGTAATGATGATATGAGAAATAGATAAATTGCCATTTTTCTAAGAAAAATAAACTGAGATAATTATAGTTTAATTAATTTTTTATTATTGTATTAGTTGATATTTTTGTTAATTCTATTAATGTATAATTATAAATTTAGTTTTAGAGTTGACTTGATTTCTCTCAAGCTTAGTTTTTATGTCAAAAATTTGAGGTAATCACTTTTCAATTTACCTTGTATACTCGATGAGGTGATTATAAGTGTAAGTTCATGTTTACAAGTAATATATACATGTTATAATATTTTACAAATGAAATATATATATATATATATATATATATGAAATGTATGTTAAGAGTAAACATTTTAGTTAAATGGACTTAAATTATTTATATTGTGATTGTGATAGATTATACATGGTATTGAATATTGAATATAAGTACAGATTTTTGATGTTGAAGTTGTGATATTGCACTGTTTATTAAAGTGTATGAGATTGTGATGAGATGTGATTGTGGGAGGTTGATTTTTATATCACTGGTATAGCCGACATTGTGTGCACAATGGATGTCTTCGATATTCTTAGGGCTTTTGGTATTATCATTTCCTTTTGCCGAGTTAAGGGTTAGATCAAAGGATGTGACACCTTTCTCTATTTGAAAGAAAAGGAACTCATGGTTCGATATAAATTCTATAGCCTTTGGCCAAACTACACCTCATCATTGGAGAGATTGGTGTAATCTTGTCAAAGAGACTAATCCTATTATGTTACAGCACATGATTTTGTCAGCGATTATACAAAGGTTATAAGGATGGTTGAGAATTTTATGCATATTGCATGAATTTGAACTATTGAATGTTTGGAAAACTATTTAGACTTTATATTTTGTCAGCTTAACTATCTTGTAATTATTCCTTGAATACTCGTTAAATTGTATATGTGTTTACGGGGTCTCTGTGACTCATCTCGTCATTGTTATTTTTTTTAAGGTGAGAGTTCAGGCGATGTTACCAAGGAGAAGGCATTTGAAACTTGATCTGAGTTATCAATCTTGTATGTCTCTCTTTTTTTTTTCTTTTTCTTTTTTTACATGAGTATAGAGTCTAATGTATATTGACGAAATTTATGGCCTTTTTGTACGTTGCATATTTTGGTTATCCCGCTGCATACTAGAATTTGTACTATAGCTAATTTATTTGCCATATACATATTTAACGGTCTTTGAAATAACAGTCAAATAATTAGTTTTTGTATTTTCATGATAACTTAAATGATGCTTTTATGTTTAACCAACAAAGCATACATTGCTTTGATAAAAAAAATAAGTATAAGTTGTTATTTAAATCAAATTTTGTAGTAATGCCAAGTCAGCAATCGTACATTCTCCCCCAACCAAACACAGACCATGCGCCAATCCATAGCCACCCATGGCCAGGGCACACAAATTAAGAAAACTGAAATCAACCAAAAAAAAAAATACTTCCTTTAATCTTTAATATAAGATGTATTTATCTAATTTATTTAGATTGTGGAAGTTAATTAGTTAAGTTAGTTAATATGACATATTTCTTTTAAACTATCTAGTCATCTTCTTTGATTCCCTACATCTCTCTTTCAATTTATTATTATTGAGAAAATATCAATAGAAATGAATTAGAAAACATAAAAAATATGAAAAAATGCATGTTATATTTAAGATCAGAATCAGAGAGAGTACATAAGCGCTCTCGCCATGGAGAAAACAAAAAATCCCAGAAGAGCAAAACAAATTTGACTCAATTAAAGTTTCATTTTTTGTTGTTGTTGAGAGAGTGAGTTTTAAACCCGTAACTAATAGTAATACAATGTTGAAGGTTAGCGGAAATTATAGCATTTGAGTGTCTAATATGCAGTCGTTAAAGATTAAAGTAAGAGAAAATAAATAACAGGAGGAAAGAATGTAGTGGAGTGGTCACCAATACATACCAATGTGTTTAATAGAATGTATATTAAAAAGATTTAAATATTACTAATAATCTTATAGTCTGGTGGCATGAAGGGTCTCTGCTTACTTACTTTGTATTGGCTACGACATATTGTAAAAGTCATGGTTTGTGAAACCGGACCGGATCGGCGGTTTGGGTACTGGAACCGGCCGTGAAACCGGTTCGGTTTAGTGCAAAATCGATGACCCGGTGGAAACGGTGTAAATCGGCCGTTACAAGGGTCAACCCGGTTCGAGTTTTTTTTTTTTTTTTTAAATGATTTTTTTTTATTATAAAAGGTAATCTAATTTGAATATCGAATATGTCACAAGTATATCTAAATATGTCACAAGTATTGAAGTATATGGTTATTTTACTACTGATCTAAAGTATTGAAATAATATATAGTATGTGAAATTTAGATTGATGTGATGAGAAATTAATTATTTTCCAAATTTTTTATATCTCACTTTGGTCTAGCCCGGTGACTCCGATCGACCTCTAACCCTTAACCCAAGATCCCCGGCCAGGTTCGGTCACGATCCAGTCCGGGTTTGAACTTTGGTAAAAGTCCAATACCTTTTTATTGCTGTTTTCAATCCTAAATACAAAAACTAATTTAGAAGTGAATTTTAGTTTTAAGTATAAGACATTGTTTCACTTTATTTTTTATATTTATTATTTTTCTTTAAATTAATTTGTTTGACCGGTAAACTTATATACTAATACACAGAAGTATTTTAAAAAAAAATCATATAACACATGTTATAATTACATTATTTTTTTAATCTTTAAATTAGTCAACTAATTTCTATAAAAAGATCAGAAATAATATCTTTTTATTTATGCTTGAATAAAAGTATCCTTTAACAAAAAAGCGTGCTCTCTTTGAGAAACGGGCAAACGGCCCAGAGAGGAAAGGCATGCATGTATTTTTGCATTCATGTGTTACATTATTGGGTTAAAGGGCAAAAATATTTATGCACTTTTTCTAAATGTGTATCTAATATTATATATATATATATATTTATTTATTTATTTAAATGTAAAAGTGCCCATAAAGATTAACAAAAAAATTGCAAAAATGTCAGCTTCATTTCTTTGAAATAACGGCCGTTACTTTTTAATCATAGGCCCTACATTATTGTATAAGTGCCAAAAAGTAAAGTACAAAAATGCTCAGGTACTTTTACTAAATAGGGGTTTACATTTCTCATGTTGTATGAGAAGAAGAAAATTCTTACACACATATGAAATGGTGAGATCAACATCTTTTTTATAAAATTTAAAAAAAAAAAAAAAAAAAACTTAAACACGGAAATGATGGGACCCGTATCTTTTTGTATCTATGACATAAGGATACACTTCTCCTACAACATGAGAAGTGTATTTCCCTACTAAATATGCATCTGGCACCATATTTATTTTTTAAGTGCAAAATACACATCAACACATATCCATGTGTCAATCCCTCATTCTTCCATGTTCTCTCTTCTCTCACTCACCCTTCCTCTATCCCTATTTGTCCTCTCTCTTACTCTTAGTTAAAACTGGTACCTTCGAATATTTAAAAAGACAGAAATTAACTGGAAGAGACATTATATGGGTTCCTTACAATGCTAACATGCTAAAAATATCTTCTTGTTTCTTCTATTAAATAGAAAATGGGAAAATAGATTAATTAGTGTTAACAAATATGTACCATAGTTAGAGTTAGGTGCCTTTGACATGGCATTTTTGCTAAGATTGAAGAAGTTATTGTGTAATTTTACATCCAAAAAATATATACGGCACCAGATGCACATTTGGACAAAGTATATGAACGTTTTTGCATCTTAACCTTAAAAATAATTAGTATGAGGCCCACAAACTTAAAAGTTAACAGACATTTGACTTGGTTAACGGAGTAAGCATTTTTGCCCAATTTAGAGATGTTTATGGACTTTTTTACAACCAAATAATACTCCCTCCGGTCCTAATTATAAGATATATTTAATCGATTTTAGGGAGATTAAGGAGGGGAGTTAAATTACTTAATTTTATTCATTTTCCTAAAATGTACTTATATAAATTTAAAATGGCATAAGTAAAAGTGAATCAACAACATTTACCACATACCTCTTCGACATATAATTTTCTTTTTTACACCATTTCTAATTGAAATAATGGTCTTGCTATATATACATATATGTGTGTATACACACACAACACACACACTATGTGTGTACACATATATCTACACACACACATACACATATATACATATATGTA
This sequence comes from Acacia acuminata, assembly GCA_019022655.1. Lineage (NCBI taxonomy): Eukaryota > Viridiplantae > Streptophyta > Magnoliopsida > Fabales > Fabaceae > Acacia > Acacia acuminata. The sequence continues at coordinate 2,407,480 of JAFJYI010000097.1, read as the reverse complement.
TAAACACACACATATGTGTGTGTGTTTATATATATTTGTGTGGAGACACACATATATACATACATAGACACACAAACACAGAGTACACATATATCTATGTGTGTGTGTGTGTGTCTATATATATATACATTGACAAATTAATGTCAGCTGATCAATAAATAAATTAAAATTGAACAATTTAAAAGTTTCACTGACTAGAAGCTACATACATATACTCACTAAAAACCAAATATACTTAAGAGAAGAAAATATGGATATTTTAGAAAGAAATTGACAAAAATTAAAATATTATCATATAATTAGGACCAAAACCAACTCTCAAATATTGTCTTATAATTAGGATCAAAGGGAGTATATATACTATATAGTGACAGGCACATATGAGAAAAGAATATGGATGTTTTACCTGAACCCTTTATTATTCTAGTTAACATTGATTGCACGGGCTCTTACATACACAATGAAAGAGTTTCAAAATTCCTCAATCCATACTTTTTTATAATATAGGAGTACAATTTTTTGAATTGGGAAAGTATCATGTAAAGCTACTTAAAATAGGTAAATTCTAAATAAGGTTGGCAAAACTAGCAAATCCTTAATTAAGTTATTAACTCATTCTGGGGTTTTAAATCATGAGTAAAATAACTTTAATGCCCTCTCATCTCTCATCTTTTTTCATCTTTAAGGAGTTTCATTAATCATTACTATATATGTAACAAAACAAAAGTTTAAATATTAATTATCATTGTAAGGGAAAAACTTAGAATATTTTTAGACAGGGAGTTCATTTTATTAATATGAACCTTTTTTTAAAAAAGGGTATAATATGTGTCACTATGAAAAAATATTTTTAGTATAACTTTTGCTGTATTTGTTTCTATTTTTGGTCCAACTGTATTTGTTTCATATCTACCGTTTTTTATGAAAGCTGTACATTTTAATACGTAAAACATTTTATGAAATTGTAAGTGCATTTAATATCTTTTTATCTGTCCAAAAAAAAAAAAAAATCTTTTTATCTAAAATATCCATATCAAGTTTACACAGCTCTAATTAGAAACAAATAATTAGTATTAATAATTTATATTAAATAATGGAAATTTTAAGAAATTGAAATCTTAACTAAATTAATTTTTAGAAAAACTCACAATTATGTGTTAGGAAAAATTATTCAGAGCTTGTTTGTTTAAATTTTCATTAGTAAAAGTGACTTATTGTAATCGATTTTTGCAAATTGAAGTTGGCAAGTGTTACGCTTTCTTTGTCTCACTTAATAAAAATAAATACATTATTTTCTTAGGAAAACTCACATTTTCTGTATAATTAATATCAATTAATTGATTTTTCAACTATAAATCATTTTCTCTAGCAAAACTAAAAAAATCATTTAATTGGTATGAATGATACTGTCATGGCATGTGTTACTCTTTTCTTGTCTTTTGGATTTTTTGTGTGCTGGAATTATTCTTGAAGACCCTTTTAGAGCACAAAAGTTTTTTTTTATTACATATTAATGTTGATACAAAGAGCAATAAAGTTATAGAGAAGTAAAACTCTTTTAATTAAGAGGGGAGATAAGAAAGAAGAGGACATTAAAGTTATTTGAGTTAAATAGTAAATCTGCCCCAGAAATATATGTCTAGAAGCAATGTTATCCTGCAAGATTTTTTCGGTTCAATGTCACCCCGAAGTTTTAAAATGTAATAATGTTTCTCTTATGTGTTAGAAAGATAACAAATCAAGATTAGTTTTTTAATGATATCGACCTACATTGCTACGTTTTAAAACTTTCGAGGTGAAATTGAACCTTAAAAAACTTTAAAGGCAACATTGCTCTTAGGCATATAATTTCGAGGTAGATTTGCTACATAACCCAAGTAATTTTAATCACATTTTCAAATACTAAATTGGATAAATAACTCAATTAAGGATTTGTTGAATTTACCAACTTTTTTTATAGAATTTTTCTATTTTATGTAGCTTTATATGTGATTTTCCGTTTTAAATTCCTGCGTTCACTTTTGTTTTTATCTTTTAGCAAATTCATTTTGAAGTTATTTGAGCATTAAATACATTTTTACTAATTTTACTTATAATTAACTTTTCTCATTTATTCTTTTTATAATTTTCTTATTATTACTCACTCTCTCTCTCTCTCTCTCACTTATAAACAAGAGCATATTAAAAAATTACATTTCCTACATGTTATTTTTAACTAATTTTAATAGATTTCTTGAACTATGCAATTCAGTTATTTGAATCCTTTAATAAGGGATGGAGAGAGTACTGGTCTTGTTATTTGATTATATTAATTATTGATTAGAATATGTTCAACTTAATTTTATTTATATGGAAATATAAAAAAGAAAATTTTATCTAAACATATCATATTTGCATTAAAAATTAATAATAAAGACAGCCCTAACTCTTTTGAGTGCACGCGTGATTTAAAAAAGTCACAGCTGGAAGTGGAAACTCATAAATAAAGTGGAGCCATATAAAAATCAACATCGTATTTATTAAATGAAAAATTGGTCCTTTTTTTTTTTTTTTTTTTTTTTTTTTTTGCCCAGTGAAAAAGTTGTCCAATTTGATGCTTCTATTTATTAATTTTCGGATCCTCAGTCACAGGGATTTTGTTCTAAATATTTTATATTTATACACACAAAAATGATCAGGAATAAATAAGTGGCATCCATTCATTTATCGTTGACTTTTTGGACGGCGAAGATAACGTTCAGGTTTGATTTTAGTATTAAAAAGTTTGCATATATAATTTTGGGGTTTAAACTTCTCATTTTGCGTAGAAGAAGAAGGTTTCCTACACACACATGAAATAGTAGAACCCACATAGATATATAATGCTAATTATATATATATATATATATATGGATCCCACCATTTTATGTGTGTATAACATGAGAAAACACTTCTCCTGAGAAGTGTTTTCCCATAAATTTTATATATAAAGTGAAGAGTTCTTTTTCTTTTTTAAGAGGTTTATAGGTAAACATGTTTTTTTTTTTTTTTTTGGCCTAGTTTGGTATAGGTAACATGTTGGTTCTTATTATATTATATTATCTGTATCTAATATGATTATCAACAGCATTGCTAACTATATTACTCATTTTTCGGTATATATGCGGGTTGAGTTTCTTTCTTCATCATTTTCTCATTATTTCTAAATTATGTTCGTCAATCAATATAATACTTGCTTTATTTTATCTTTCCTCTTCTCAATCAATGGCCTAAATGGGTTAATGAGGGAAAAAGAGATGAAACAGAAAAAAAACAAAAAAACAAAAAGGCTAAGGAGAGAATCTCCTTCTATATATATGCCACAAGTGAGGACTTTGTCGAGTAATATATTAATAGGAAAATGATAGAAAAATATCATTTGAATTCCAAAATTCTATTGACAACAATAGTAATGAGATTAATAAAAACAATAGAGCAATTGATGACTCGTTTCACTGAAAAATTACCTATTTGAAATTTAAATGATATTTTCTTGAGATTTTTCCTATATTTAATATCTCTTTTAAGTATTTTTTTTTTAAACCTATGAAGCATGAAGCATGCTCTAACTTTGACCAACTTTCGAATTTCAATTCATCTAATTTTTTTTTCTTTTAAGAAATAAGTGCACATATTATTTTGTTATATTATTTCATTAGATTACGTATATATAGAGGTTCATTAGGTACTTTGTAATTTAAGAAGAAACTTTTTTTTTTTTTTTTTTTTTTTTTTTTTGAAGAAGCACCGCAATAGTTCAATAATTAGGAGTATTTTAGACAAACTATCACAATGAGTTTAAAGTTCGGTTACTTTTTATGGTTAAACAAGACCTTCGACCGTCGTTGCGAGAATAGATTTAACTAATATTTTTTCAATCTAAGGAACGACTATGCTAATGTAAGAAATATTTAATATGAATTCATTAAATGACGTATACAAACAATGTGAACTAACGAATTCATACATTCTGGTTGATTACATTTATGGATGTGGCATAAGGTTTTGGAAAACTTCCCTATACACAACATTCACTGTAGTGTCGGTGCACTTCTTAAACTCATCCAATATCAATATCTTCAGACCGTTGAAACTTTTGACCCTAGATAGAGCAACATAAAGTTGTCCATGTGAAAACACAGGACTTGGTAGGTAAAGACCTACGTTTGTCATCGATTGTCCTTGGCTCTTGTTAATCGTCATTGCAAATGAAATAATTATTGGAAATTGCCTTCTAGTCATCTTGAAAGGTAGTTTAGACTCTGATGGGTTCATATCCATTCTATGAATCAAAATATCTTCACCAACACTTGTGTCATTCAAAGCCTTTGCCTTAATGACATTTTTGCCAAGTTGTGTTACTTTGAGCCTAGTACCATTGCACAACCCAGATGCTTGGTCAATGTTCCTGATTAACATGACTGGTACTCCAACCTTTAATATCAATTTATGATGAGACATCCCTGAACATTTTAATGAATTTAAATACTCAGTGTCATACAGATCGTCAAAACTCTCATTTGCATTATCAATACGATTTATAGAATCAGCACTGAAGTATTCCACACCATCTCCTGGCAACAAAGAACAAATGTAGTCATTCAAACAATCGACATTTTCTGTTGTTGGTGTTAGAATAGACCTGTTATTCAGGTAATCTTTTTCAAATAGACGCTCCACTAAATTGGGGTACGTAGCGTCAACGATGCACCTCATTGGATGAACATCATCATAAAGTAACAGGTCTGCTGGTAATGTCACGTTCGCAGTTCCGTCATGTGGTAATCCAATGATGCCATCTCCTACAAGTAGAAGCCATTCAAAAAATGCTTTCAACTTTTCCTCCTCAGATCGATTGTCGGAAGACTTCAGCCTCATATTTTTTGTCAATTGCATTATAGTGCATTCCTTCCAAAGTGGAGAAGCATTGATAGCTGCATATACAATTTCAGCTCGCCCACTTTTAGGAATGACTGGAAGTATTTGTCTGAAATCACCTCCCATAAAAACACATTTTCCTCCAAAAATGGAATTCTTCTTCATTAAGTCCCTCAATGTTCGATCAAAAGCCTCAACACAATGTCTTTTGATCATTGGAGCTTCATCCCAAATAATTAGATTTGCAGCCTTGATCAAGTTTGCAGTTGGGGATGTATGAGTAATTGAACACATAGAATCTTCATTGATGTCAATAGGTATTGAAAACCTTGAATGTGCAGTTCTACCATTTGGTAATAAAGTTGCTGCAATTCCACTTGATGCTACATTTAAAATAATCCCCCTGTAGACCTAATGGAAGCTGTCAAGGCATTCCATATGAAAGTTTTGCCGGTCCTACCATAACCATGTAAGAAGAAGAAGAAGCCACCTTTTTTCTGGAAAAACAGAGCTAAGTATCTGGTTGAATACCTTTTTTACGCTCATCGGTCATTAAATGTTGCAATCTTTTGGATTCATCGCTCTCTCTTTGTTTGTGGAAGTTTAACTCTTGCAATATAAGCTGATTCGACATGTCAATAATGTTTTCTTCAACTGGTCTAGGCATAGATGGATAGTCATCGAGGCTTTTCCCATTGCGCTACAATAGTTTCTGAATTTCAAACAGGCCTACAGCTTCTTTATTGGTAGATGAAAACTGCAAATCTTTGAATAATTTTTTTTTAAAAAAATGAGTACAATGTTGTTAATAGATAAAACTTATGGTAAAGATGCATAATTTTACATGATTGGAAATAAGCACTATTTTACTTGGTTAATTAACTCAATTACTATTAACATCATAATACATTTTTTATTTGATAAATTTAAAATACTAAAAAAAAAAAAATCTCAAATTCTAATTTTATTGATTAATTATTATACCATTTAAATTTTAAAAACTACTTACATAAAGGTAAAAATTGAATAAAGAAACATACGTTGTAAATCTTGATTGTCATGTGGAATATATAACAAATCTTCACAAATCATTTCTTTGGTGCGTTCCCAAACAATAGCCGGTTGTGTCAATGAATGGCTTAATAACATACTTGTGAAAAAAAAGGCGAAGGTAAGTTCCTGATGCCCACAAAGATGCTTCTTTAATTGCATCAATGTACTCATTGTCATCATCTAATAAATCGAGTGCATAACATGCTTCCCTAAATGTTGGATAGACAACATTGTTGACAGTCCTGATATCTTCATAATTTTTTGGGCCTCGAACCTTTGTCAATAGCAACCGAAGGTAGTAAAGCTCTCCTTGAACAGGTGTACAATGACCCAACCTTCCAACGGAGAAACCACGTTCACGAAGCTTCCATATTTTTTTTCTCTAACAAATGTGAAGTAGTTAGGGAATTGAGAATAAGTTGATGTCCTTGCGAACGGATCATTTGTATTCTTCTGTAACCAAGCAAGGAACATTGATTCTTTAACTCTAGGATTGTTGACAAGCGATGCCATACTTTGTGTTTGAGAGTAGTAGATAGATTACTTTTTCGTTGACGAGACGTTAAGCCACCGCAATTATTCTCGATAATAGGCGACTCCTTGTTCTCATTAGTAATATCACGAGAACGAAGGCTGTGGTGTTGTGTGATAATGGACACGTCATTGTAGATTGAGTAGATTGAATCGCATTCTCTGTGAAAGAGGAACCAAAATTCATGGTAACCGGATTGACTGAGTTGGAAGTAATAGAAGAGAGACTACGTGCGACATTTTCATCGAACTTCTTTCGCACGTTCGTTTGCCTACATTATTAGTTAACACATGATATGCATAAGTAAAGTGCTTGATAACAAATCTGTTTGACAGAAAGAAGAACATAGTAGAATGAATAGGAAAAAAAACCATACCTCTTCCTTCATCTTGATTCTTACTGGAAAAGTCAGAACGTTTTTTCCTCATCTTTGAGTTCGTCTTGTAATCAAAACCTGAGGATTTCGTTCACCATTATAAGATTTATGACAATTATGTCCGTTACAAGTGGTATCTCATCGTACTTTAACATTTGTTGACTAATGGGTCAGAATACGTGCGCCCTGACAGCTTTGCGTAATAACTGATGCCAACAATCCGACGGTTAGATTTGCTGATGCATTATGCCAAGGATTGCCCGACCAAACTCATCTAAAAGTAGAAAAATAGCATTATCACATCCACATATGTTGACCGAGACGCATTTGTTCTTGGAAGTTCAATAACGAAAAACTGTCATAAATCTTATTGGTTGATTGTATGGCAATCCCATGTGGAGACCTTTGTATTTCAAGTCTAACATGCCTACTTGATATACATAGAAAACCTCATATACACATATATCTGTTGGCATTAAATGCGTATGACCACAACAGGAATTAAAAAGTCATTAAGCGTCTCTACCTGACCGATGCTCTTACGCGTGCCGTGCGGCGTAGTAACCCAATTAGAAGAAGAGTCGGGTTCCAAAAACTCATATACACGATATATCGTTGGCATAAATAAACAATGACGTGAATAAAACAATGTGAACAATTAAATGTGGACGTAAAGAAATCAATGTGAACAATTAAATGTGGAGGTAAATGAAACAATGCGAACAATTAAATTTGGCCGCTTAAATGCACCAATGGTTGAATAGACGGTATCAAACGAAGAAGAGAGAATCCAATGCAATTGCATGGGGAAAAAACATATATGTTTACGAAGAATGGAGTTATAACTGGTACAGTTGCGGCGATAGCAGATAACTATGAAATGGAATGAAGCAGTTAAGTATGGCCAATGAAATATTAAAGAAAGTCGAATATTAAAGTGAATACAGTGGAATAGTCATCTCAAATGGAGAATGGTTTGCGTTGTATGTTTAGAACAGTGTAAAACAGTGTACAACTTAAGTAAGGGAATATGTGGTCCATGTCAGCACCTGCTTATGACTACAACAGGAAGTATAAAGTCAGAATGTTCACACTTCTCATATGGGCTTGCGGCAACTTACATGTTGAGAACATGTGCAATAATACCTTCACGCCTATTACCCCAATAATAACCAACTAACGACAGCTTCTTAATGACGACAATCAGGACCTTCTCTACGACCACTAATACTGATTCATCAGTTGAAGCATCAATTGTTATACGTCAGCATTGGTTTTTGTTGAAATGTATTCCCCTGTAGTATTAATTTGTTAAACAATTATTTAGGATCAATTAATAAATCATTTTTAATTGTATTAACATGTCGTACTCATGTTCATTTTTAATAAATCAAAATCGTACCAACTTTGTGCATGGGGAATACAAATATTCTACTTTGAATGCGATAGTTCACGTTACTCGCATCATGCATGAACATTATAAGATATTAATATCCTTGTGCATGGGGAATACAATCAATTTACTTTATTGGCATTAGTTCACATTACACGCATGCATAATCACTATAAAACAGTAGTATCTTTCTGCATGGGGAATACAATTAATGCAATTTTTAATAATATTTTTTTAAAAAACAAAATAAAAGAAAATAAACATTGATGGTTGACGAATTAGTTTTTTCAACCTACCTTCTTTGTTAAAGGAATTATAGAACTTGACGATAACCTTCAAAAAAACCGGTATGGCATTTTTGACTACGACTGGTGAAGCAATAGATGTAATTTTATTAAAAGTATTAGAAAAAAAGTTTATTAACATATGAACCCGGTTTCTTGTAGTCAACAACCAGCAGTAACGCACCGTAAATTTAAACGTCACAATAAAGTAGTGGAAAATTTCACAAGTCAACTGATTCACTTTAAATTTTATGAGAAATGGCCTATCAATTTTCTAATACCCGTATATTGATAAATGTTATTTAGCCTTATTAAATTAAGACTTATGTTGATATTAATATAAACCGATAAAAAACTGAGCTTTAACACAAATTTAGTCTTCTAGGAAAATGATTAACCATTACAACACTTATTTAATAATAATTGGGATGGAGTTATAAGATAGTCGATTGTATTGTGGTAATTAGATATTAAATAAAATTGAAAAACGCAAGGAAAATTTGATTTTACACGGGTTGAGGAAAAAAGAAGTCATATTATTGTAAAATTTTCATAATACTTACTGTTGACTAAGTTGACATTGTATGGTGTAAAATATGAAGATAGTTGATTGTTTTTGTGGTAATTAGATGTTAATTAAAATTCAAAAACGCAATGATAATTTGCTTCTACACCAATTATAATTGTATGACATTATCATAATCATTAACATTGAGTAGACATTGTATGGTGTAAGATTGTAGTTTTTGATAACAGCTAAACTGTCAACAATCAACATACATAGAAAATGATGCATTCATTGTTCGATGAAAAACTAATAAACGTTGTAGTTACTACAATGGAAACAAAGTTTGAGAAAGCATTACAAAAAGGAGTTTCAACTACAAGCGATTTTAAAAACCACAAAGCTATAATCATGTAACAGCAAAGACTGATATGCATATCCGTCAACTGCTATTAAGGGAAGACTTCATATTCATGGCGGGACCATCCAGGGATTTCATTGTCCTTAGTCAGATTTGTAGCAGAGAGACGGTTGAGTTTCAATCGAAAGTCAACTACTGCAGGATGCTTGTAATTAAAAATAGCTTCAGAAATGTCATTATGGCTCTGGAAGGTGGTTTTCCCATCTGCAGTTAAAAGCGAAGTTGAATAAATAAATCAATTACGGTGAACGTAGCATCTACAGAATGTAGCATTGATAGTAAAAACACTAACCACCAGTCCTAATCATCCTCACAGAAAACAAAGCGACAACAACATCTGTCTTGGTATAACCTCCCGACGTCGCAATGCAGCCAAGCAATGGTACCCCTACAATAAGGAGGGAGCATAAAAAACCAAAGATCAGCAGAATGATTACCCAAAAAATAAACCATCAAATGAGCAGCTGAATGATTAACAAAAATAACACAGAAAATAAAACCTTCGAGTCCGCGAGAACAACATTAAACGTAATGGGACGACGCATCTTCTTGTATGGAACATCCCAAAAGCTAGACACGACCTTCGCAGTAATGGACCACAGATTTGTTTTTCCATCCAGCGAAAGAAAAGATAATACACTACAAGTGCCCATTCTATTGTCGAAACCACTACTGAGAAGGTTGGATCAATACGACAATGGGATATGAGTTTTTCAACTTAAGCTAAAATGGTTAACCTATCTGATTTAAATAGACAAACCAGGAACCGACGTGAAAACCCATTGAGAAGATGTAAACATTAATGAGCCGCTTACTTCGCCCAATGGTTAATCTTACCTGATAACAAAGCATTTTATTACATTGGAAAAGATATCAGAAGGTTGAAAAAAAAAGGAGTATAAATGAGCCGGTCCAACTAATGTGTGCAATAGCCAATGGTTTTATGCTGGACGTCGAAAAAATGAGTGGCCACTTTAAATAGCATCTGATGAGTGTGGACGTGGTTTTTTTTGGGATGATTTCCACGTCATGACCAATCAATTTGATGGAAATGTACAGATCGGATTGACAGATGGACCAATGAATGATGGGCTAGGAGATTTAGTAGTATATATTTGATTGAAGATTCTTTGACTTAAAATCAAGAGGAATAATAAACATGAAAGAGATATAAGAAAAAAGTGAATGTAAAAATAGCAATTTTTTTATTTTACTCTGTTATCTCTTAATATCATCGAGTTCTCCCCAAACTGATCATACTTTTCATTTCTTATATACAAAAAGATAAGGCATTAACCATTCAAATAATCACGAAAAAATTGCCGAAAAAAATCCCCACTTTGCAAAATTTATTAAAGACACAAAAAATTTGATTCAAGAGCTACATGCGACATATCTACTTACATTTAACTATGTGGAAAAAAATAAAAATAAAAAAATTGGACATGACCATTTGGGTAATATCTTCTTATTGTATTCAATATGCTTCTAGTTCTAATAATCTTTAAGTGAGGTAGATCCCTAAAATAACCGACCGGGGGAACACCATAACTGGCCAATATAAAGAAAAATACTACACTTATTGAAATATAGGACATAGTTTACTATATCCTATATTTAGAATCAGAAAGAATAGTCACTATGGCCAGAGCGAACGCAGGGACAAATTTATCAATATGTCAGAGACCAAAAAGCCATACCATGATACAAATGAACTGACACTGCAACATAAGATAATCTTCATTAACTGCAAAACATCTCGTTAAGAGTGAGATTAAACATTCATTACCGTAAAACAGTGCTATTAATAAACTATCTAGCCATTCAAAACTGTTTCTTCTGCTATTTCTTTTTATCTACATCAGCCAACTTCAAGAACACTTCTATTGACATCATATAATTCTACAAAATTGCTAATGCCGGATTAACAAGCACATGCAATCCAGCATTCTGAACACAAATCCTTGGATCTAGCAAAAGAGCGGCTCTTTTTCTTGTCACCCAAACCCAGAATGAAAATTGCAGACAGCAACTGATTATGGACCACATATGAACCATATATAGCTCCATGAAACTTCCAAGACCTGTCATTTGAAGCTTCTACTGGCAGGAGGAGGAGGTGGTATCACACAAAAATGACAGATATCTTTTAAACTTATTCTACAGTTGCCACTCTTTTCTCTGTAAGCGACTCCAGAAACTCCGAACACAATTTGTCGAGCTGTGGCAGAGTGTGTGTCGAATAGGGAAATATGGCCTCCCAAGGCTTCTCAGGTGGAGCAGACGAGATCAATGAAAAGCTGCTCTTTTTCAAGTTAAACTCTGGTAACTTCCCATATAGAGATGCATATCCATATTGTCCTGAAATGGAGGGAAAAGGCAAAAATAGAAGGCATAAGAATTATAAATTTAGAACCTATTACAACTAGTTCCATTTTCTGATGTTTAACTTGTTAATCTATGGAAAAGATTATAAATATCCACAATTGGAGAAACATAACATCTGAACTGCTTTAAACCAAGTATTGATGAAGCAGTCTCACCTGTTTCTTCAAGTGAAGGGTCGTCCCGCCTAATTATGCTCAACTCACGCACTTCTTTGCCATATGGATCAAAGATGACATATTCATGATCTCCATTTATATAGGCAAGCAGTGTCTGCAATGGATTTCCATCAAGTACCTCTAGTTCCAAAGAAGACCGATCTCCTTTGATAAAAGCAATCCTCCCTCCCTTGGCCTGTGTGCAAAGGATCAGAAGATCAAACAAAACAGTTAGACACTGCAAGTCTTTTTCCAGAAAAGACAATCCAAACCGAGTGCTATACTGTTTTTATTTTTAGGTTATCAATACCTAGTATTTACTGCAAGTAAGGAAAGAGGAAGAACTATCAAATGGGTAAATTTGATGGGGATGGGCCTCATCAAAATTACATTGTGCTTCCCCTGTAGATGACTAACCAAATTAAACCTCCATAAGGTAACTTTAATTAAGTCCCTCAATAATATTCTTCCAATCATTTTTGTCCACTCAGCAAGATCAAACTGAGATGAAGTCAAGTGACTTCAACAGATAGAAGGACAAAATCGATCAGAGTAAAAAATTATTGACGGACTAAATAGAGGTTTACACTTTGGAGGACTATGTATAATATCTATGGAAGAGTACTAACAGTGTATATTTAGAAACCATTTTAGAAACATGAATAAGATGTTCTATTGGTTCGCCAATACTTTTAATTCTTAAATAGAACATATTGGGGTTCGAAAACAAGCAATACCTTTGTTACGGACAAGGAAGTCACAGGAATAGGATCTGTTGCATTGAATAGCAATACTATTCCATCCCCTCCAAATGTTCGTTCATTTGATTCAGGAAGGAGAGCTAGAACGGCAAAAAGTGATAGGTCATTTGCATATGATAAATCTGCACAAGTGATTGCAATTTACTCATTAGCGTTTAAATAACACAAGTGATTGCAAGAAGAAAGAATGAGTGGAGAGTTGTATGGCCCAAATGTTTTGTCATATTTTCTATAGCAGAAATAATAAACAAATGCCTCTTGGGAAATAACATGCATATACCTTCTACTTGAAGCTTGTACGACCAACATTCAGCTAACCTGGACATACTCAAAACAGCTAGCCGTGGTTTTGAACCATGAGACGCATACAAAAGATAATCTGAGTTTCCAGCAAAGGTAAGGCTCACAATTGGCTGTAAATAAGGGATGCAAGGAAAAGTGAGACTTTAGAGGGATAAGTATTGACAGCAATCATACAAATCCTAAATATACAGCACAAAAGTGTATAAACATATCAAATAGATGGGGAGGGGGAGGTACTACAGAATAGATAGCTACACAAAAAGCAATACTAATGGCCAATCTTTTATCAAGAAGATGCAATTCCTTTGTACTGATTATCTTCTATATGCAATACCAGTAATGGTAGGGCAAGATAATTAACACTCAATAGAGGAGGGTGGATTAACATTTAATTCGTGAATACTAGGCTTAAAATACTGATGCAAGATCCAAAAAACTTAACCAGATAAGTTTTGCAAACTATCTTAAGAACAATGCTACAACAATCTACTGGGGGGGTTACCACAGCTTACTTGTCAATATGAATTAAATGTTCAAAATATATGCCTTTTTTGCTGATACTTGGACATGAAACAAATTATGAATATGGTTAGGATTCAACAAAATACCGTTGGAGATTGTCCTACGACTGCCACAAGTACATTTTTATCAGGGTCCCACAATGTAATAACAGTTTCTGCAGCAACTGCCAGAACGGAGCCATCAGCTGAAAATGCAGCTGCTGTCATTGGTTTATCCCTACAGGCGCAAGTGGAATGCTGTGGTGTCAGCATGACAACAAAGTTGTTTGATCATTAACTTACTGTTAAACATTAATCTAACAAACAGAAGAGTAAAAGCATACTTATATGACCCAACAGCATGGCACGTCCAACCAGAGTTTGGAGCCATTTGGTCTATCATCTTGATTCCATCCTTGCTAACCCATGTCTGAAACATGTTGATAGAGTACCGGATTAGTGGGAGATAATGGAAGTTGCGGAAAGTTTATAGATTTTAGGAATTAATATTTAATTAATTGAGTTTGTTTTTATTATTATCTTTAGGAATAAGGAAATAAGAGGAATATCTTATTAGATACTCCCTCCGATCCTAATTATAGGACATATTTAACCGATTTTGAGGAGATTAAGGAGAGAAGTTAAATTAGTTAATTTTACTCATTTTCCTAAAATGCCCTTATATAAATTTAAAATGACATAAGTGAAAATGAATTAACAACCCCTACCACATACATCCGACTTAGTATTTTCCTTTCCACACGCTTTTCAATTGAAATAATGGTCTTGCTATATACACAGATATATGTGTGTAGATATGTATACATATAGATGTTTATACACACACACACACACACATATACATACATATATCTACACACATATATATGAACACACACACACACACACAAATTATATATATATGGACACACACATATAAACACACACACACACACACACACACACATATATGTATATATATGTATGTTTATATATGTACACCATATATATTGACAGGCCCGCACGCACACACAAATATATATATATATATATATATGTATATACACAGATACACACACACATATATATTGTGTGTGTGTGTGTATTTATATATGTGTGTGTCTATATATATATATGTGTATGTATGTATATTTGTACGCACACACAAGTAATAACAAAAAACCAAACACACTTGAGAGAATAAAATAGAGGTATGTTAGGAAGAAATTGATAAAAATTAGAATGTCATCTTATAATTAGGACCAAAACCAACTCTCAAATGTTGTCTTATAATTAGGACCGGAGGGAGTATTATCTTTTATCATTATCTTTGGGAATTAGGAAATAAGAAGAATATCTTATTAGATAAGATTTAGTTGTCAGGATTTATGATTATTAGTTATCTAAATCTTAGATTTAGATATATTTTCAGATTTCATATTTGAATTTTGAATAAAGTCTACCCTTTATAAATCATTATAAATAGGCCTACTGCCTCATCAATAAAGTGTCGAATATTCAGAGAGTAATTGGTACAGAAGATTCTCTTTGGACTTTAATAGTCCGATGAGTTACAGATTCTGACTCATCTACTATTAAGGATGTGGGCTGATTTAGAGAAGAGGCGAGATTCTTGCCTACTCTATATCTAAGAAAGGCAGTTATTAGAGAGCTAGTGAGATCCTTGCTTCTCTTTAAAAACAGAGAGATGTATTTTTCCTTTTATTTCAAGAGTTCTCTTTACATTCTCATTCTCATTTAACCTTCACATCAGTACTATAATCAGTATCTCATCACATGTACATCAGATATATAATTGTTATCAAATCAAATCTTCAGCAACAACAGCAACTTTACCCAATACCTTGAAATCCCCTCCATAAGATGAGCTGACAGCCATGTGACGGGAAGGATGGAAAGCAATAGCAGATATTTTAGCATCCCTGTCAACAAACGAACTGTCAACTCCACTTTATATCAAGTGACATTACACACCAAAGTTTATAAAAGCAGTACAACTCTTTAAGAATCATAGGATGGGTATATCAACCCCATTAACATATGAACAGTCCTGCACTCCTGCCACTAGTTATATGCCTTCATGATGTACTCAGACACAGGCAAAACACATAGCTATCAACAAACTTATCTAAATTTTTACATTAATCAAGGGGCAAACCTGTGAGGTTCGTAAATAAGGGTGGATAAAGAAAAACTTTTGTCATCTGAATCCAATTCCCAAAACTTCAAACAAATTAGACCTCCTATATCTTCCTCAGGAAGCTTAACTTCAACAGTTCCCATCATAGAACCATCAAGAGAGAGCTCCACCAAGGTCACTACCACCTGTAACCATGATACAATAATATGGTAAGACAACAATTCAATTACTGATAAAGTATGAATTAATTTATAACATTTTGAGTACATAATTTATAACGAGTCATTATATTATGCTAGACCAAATTGCAACTTAGTAAGCAACTATACATACCGTGACTTCATCACTTGGCTGATGGTTTCTTTCACAGACTTGAACCTGCAAGAAAAAAATATATATCAACACCCCACAAAGTATTTTCTTACAGGGTTTTTCCTGATGCTGATGATGGGATGTTATTACACCTTAAAAAGTAATAATAAATTAACTCAGAAACTAAAACCCATACCCAAAGCAATATTAAATTTGCTCACAGCATAGTAAAATATATCTGAAAGTTGACAAGTATAAAACATAGGCTGTACATCCAACATTGCCTGATTTTTTTTTTTTAAAAAAAAAAAATTTATTGCAGGATAGAAATGACCAAGAAGAAAGAAGCTAAAACCAAAGATATACTTGACAGGGACACAACCAGGGGACAAAAATGCATTACTAACATTCTTCTCCAGTTCAGGACAAGAATTAAAAAAGAGACAAGGAGGAAGAAGAAGCTAAAAGCAGAGATTCTCAACACAACCAAAGTGACTGATACTCCTCCCTTATACATACAGGCAGGGGCAAGAAGCCATCTGCTACAAAAACCCTCGATACACTAGTTTCAAAATAATTCAAACAATTTAACAAATTTTAACAAACCCATTAACCAGTCAGGTTTATCAACCTTAAGTAATTAAATCCAAATCTAGTGATAACAGCACCGAGCAAAAAAGGTATAAAAGTCCCGTTTCAAGTTGTTCAATCCGGCAAATCTGAAACACCATTACCTCATAAAGTCCACGATCATCAAACAAGCTGTAGAATTGGATGGTGTAGTTATCTGTTTGTACAGCAACTAACCCAGAATTGCAGTCAAAGGCAGGCCTGCCAGCAAGACCTCCACATATGTCTTTAGAAGATAAAGGGGGCTGGAAAGTAAACATAGAGGTTGAATGAAGTTCAAGCATGTCAATTTCAACAAATGTGAGCAGCAATTGAAACTCATGTTAAATGAGGAAGCTTTTTATAAGGGTTAGAAGCTGAAATGGAAGAGGAAAATCTACTATCTCTGAGATATCAAGAAGATTTAAGCAAACAATGTATAAAAACAATAAATTTCTCAAATTAAACTCAATCCAGTTAGACATAACATATTCCTATGCTTAAATCCACAGCGATTTTATAAATAAAATAACCAAGATCAATTTTTGCATCATGCATTAGCGATTCAAAACTATTTGTCTACTAATGCACCTGTGGTCTATAGCTATTCATAGTCAGAGGTCCATAATAATTTTCCAAAATTCTTGACTTTTTAAAAAAGCTTATAACATTGTCTGAGTCAAGTACTAGAGATCAATCATAAGAGCTAACCTTAATCCCTGAAATTGACCTCAATATTTCCATGGAAGGCATCTTCAGGACAAGAATCTGATTAGCTGCACAGGATATCTGAAGACCCTCAATTAGTAAGCCAGTACGATCAGCTGCTCAAGGTCCAATTATATGTCCTATTTAAAAAGAAAAAAGTTTTCCTTACAGAGGAGAGTGAGGGATCTGGAGAATCGATGAAATACAAAAGTGGAGATCCAATTCTTGGTAAGAATTTCTTCTTTCCCGTGTCCAACTGCCACACCACAAGGACCCCTTCCTTCCCACCTTGTAAAAATCAAAGAGATAAAAGCAGAAAGTTATACTTTTGACGAACATCTAGCAAAACAACAGATTTCGTATTGCTTCTGTTGTAAAAAAGAAAAAATGTATTCACTACTCAAATAGATCTGAAAAAACTTTGAACTTCAGAGACATTTACAAAGTCATATATAGTGCCTAATGGCTGCAGATGTTCTGATGTAAATCATCAAACATAGGACATGCCATATGAGAAGTAGCTTATATTAGACTCAGTTGATTCTGGGAACAACCTAAATCTGGCAAATAAGACACCAGGCTACTTGACACAATATTGAAAACAAAAAAATTGCAAGAATTTTTCCCCTACGAAGGAAATACCCTTTACCACCACGACACACAAAATCTAGAAGCAGGAAATACCCTTTACCACCATGACACACAAAATCTAGACACATACCTGAATACAAATAAGCTCCATCGGAAGAAAAAGAAAGAAACGTCACTTCAGAAGGGTGCCAGTGCTGAGTAGAACATGACTCAGCATCATCATTATCCCTGACCCCAGGTTTTTCTTCCTCATCATCAGCTGCTCTGCCATTCACTACTCCACTTCCAACCAAAAATTTCTGGGTACCAAATCCTCTCCAAATTAAAATCCTTCCAGATCCATCACCTGCAGCAACGATTCGCTCTATTGGGTGGAATGCGAGACATGTGAAGGTCTTTGTGTGATGCAAAATGATATTTTTTGATGCAACAGAAAAGGAGTCTACTGAAGGAACTTTCCATATATGAAGCCTGCGCTTGTTTTTAATACCAACAAAATTTCCTGAAGGACTAGCGATCAACGATTCTGGTCTTTTAGTCTGTCAAAAAGTGACCAAACAGTCATGCACCTAAAAAATAACAATGGGTAATGAAAAAATTTACATCTTCACATGACAAAACAATATCAATGCATATAGCTACACTATCAAGCATTTCCCTCTAAATATGATTTTTTAATAGATAGACTAGACTATATAACCATCTAATGTAAGACAAAACCATTTAAATAAACTTTGCATCATTCAACAATCATATTTTCTTTTCTTTTCTTTTGTTTTATTGGAGAGGGACAATTATGGGTGTGTGCGCACACACAACCCATTAAAACCCTCCTCCCTTGTAGGGGAGAAAACTCACACACATAACACACTCACAAAGGGGTATACCCCCCTAGGGGAAGAACATTGAACCTCCCTCTTTCGAGGCGGGGTCCATGATGCCAGTGTGGCACTAGGCCTCTGGCATTCAACAATCATCTAGCTATAATATTACGAGTATAAGAATGTCTATAAAAAAGGAAGCAGATTTACTTTCAGAGTTTACCTCTTTCAAAATTAGTTTGCTCATCTGGGACTTTGTTAAATTACACTTCCTAATCTGTCCACATAGAGCTTTGGACCGGTTGCCTGCTGCCTTTTTATCTTCAACAGACACGTAGGCAAAAGTATCAAGTGTCTTTGCATTGTTCTCTTCTCGCTGGCTTAATAAATATGAAGGTATTACCTAAAATGTTTAAAATTTATTCAAGGTCAGCATCAATCTACATTGATAAATACGCATGGGAAAGTAAGCATCATAAGGTAATATAATCATTTGGTTTCCAAAATATACAGCCAAAAAGGGTTGTACTCCTCATTAATTTATAAGGCACGCGAAAATATTTTGCTAGCCGTTCACCATCCAAAAGTACATTTACAAGCTCCAACGGCACTATTTTCCTATGATTTCCATTGCATAGCCTGGCCCAAAATCAATAACAGCGGAAGTTTTAGCTCACTAACTTAATGAGAACAGAAAACGCTACCATTGAGAAAATGGGTAGCAGAATATCAACTGTCTGAAGTAATTCTGGTGTTGAAAAGTCCCATTTCCTAATGGTTCCATCAAGTGAAGCAGTCCAACAGTTGCATAAAATCTTTTTATCAGGACTTGAAGCTGGCTCCACTATCACCGACGTGACAAGTGCCGTATGTCCTTCCAATGCCGATACCTAAGCATTAAACAAAACAGGAAATTAAGAAAATCAGAAATTGAACAGCTTTCTTGGAACTTACAGTAAGCACTAGTGCTGATGGAGGTGCAAGGGACCTGTAAACCAGTGGAGGTGCTGAACACAGTGACGGTGTTTCCTGTGCAAACCAGAAGCCGCTTGGCATCATTGGAGAAGGCAGGAGGTGCAGACACATAGTTTTTACCTCCTCTAATCATGTTCTATTAGTAAGGAGGAGAAACAGTGTAAATAAGAAACAAGAATCTACGCCGCTGAAGTTTGAAGAATGACGGAAGAAGAAACGAAAAACGAGGGAGGGAAGCAAGCAGAGCGAGTTCGTAGCAGGGAGGCGGCACGGAAGAACTTCGAATGAGTGTCGGACTTTGCATAAAAACGAAGATGGTATACAAGGACAAGGTGGCTTCTCCGGGCCTAATGATGACCCAATGTTGTTAGGACTGGGTCAAAATCGGCCCACTTTACATAAAAAAAGTTATATATCGAGTTAATTATACTACCAGATACTTAATTATATTTGATTGGTTAATAGCCAATTCTGTTGATTAATTTAAATTTAACTAGAATTATAGCTTTTATTTGTTGTAAGGGATGATTAAAATTAGATAGAATCTAATATTAGAAAAAGGAGTTTGAATGAAAATAAAGAAAGTTTAAATAAAAAATGGATAATTAATTTTATTAGTTTGTTATTATAAAATTCTCACATAATTTAAATTATGTGAAATTAAATTTTTAATTGGATGAAAGCCCTAGTTAAAATTTTCAATTTATGTAAATAATTCCTAAATTATACGTTCTTGAAATTCATTTTTTTATGAAAATAGCTATAAGTTTTGAGCGATGTATATAAATAATTCATAAATTTTATTACACGCGTAGTCAAATTCTATGCCACATTAAATTCAGTTAATACAATAATAGATAAGTAATAAGAATAAAATAATAGATAAATTAATAATAAATGATTTATTAACTCTTGAATTCTTTAAAATACTTATAAGAAGTTTACAAATGTGTGAATTTAAAGAGTTGCACTAAATTAACAAGTCTTCTTATTAGCATCAAGGTTATCAACTTAGACATGACCATCTGATATTAGAGTAAGTGGGTCGGTCGTACCATAGTCAAACCGATGAAAAATTGAAGATTTATGAGTTAATTAATATGAAATTTTAGTGCCCCTTTAGTGGGGGGCCCGATACCAAACCCTCCAAAACTTTGCCAACGTAAACCTCCCGACTTAGGAGGGCCAAGAGGATCGAAAAAAGAAGAAGAAGCTTGACGAAGCCCCACTGGCCATAATGGATGATGTTATGACAGAAAAAGAAGCAAGGATAGTCTCTGAGCAAACTGAGAATACTGAAACGAAAAACAAGAATAATGATAACCCCCCAAAATTCCCATCGTACCGTGCTTCTCCTCTGGGATTTAATGGGGTAGCACACAGCAACTATGTAATGGAGGAAGAGGATTTATTCACCGATGATAAAGAGATATATTGGAAAATCCCAAAGGCTTCAGAGGAGATGAAAAAGCTTATGGAGGTTTACCCAGTCGCGCCTTGCACGGAGGAGGAATACAATGAATGGTGTGAGCCATGGAATTACTCTCTGATTCTCACAGTGCTTGGCAAAAAATTCAATTTATATGTCCTAAAAGATTTGTTGATTAATCTATGGGGATTCTCTACATTTGAACTTATAGATATACCAAATAACTACTTTGTAGTCAGATTTCAAGATCAAGAACTTTGGAGGGCTCACTACAGAAAAGTTCTCTATGATGGTCCTTGGGTGATCAAGCAACATTGTGTCTTAACCCAGCGCTGGACTCCATACTTTAACCCCTACCAGAACCCACTTGGCAGAGTTGCTACATGGATACGCATCCCCGACGTGCCTATGCATTGCTATAATAAGCACTGCATCTCTCGCATAGGAGATCGAATTGGGCGCACACTCAAGGTTGATATGAATACTTTCCAAGATTGTCAGGCTTCAAATCCAAAAATTCAAAGGGGAAAATTTGTGCGAATTTGTGTTGAATTAAATTTGCAGAAAAAATTGGTTCCAAAGGTGATAGCAGCAGGCTCCATTTTTAATGTGGAATACAAGGACTCACCATGATTTGTTTCAGTTGTGGACGCTTTGGTCACAGGCGCGAAAATTGTGTGTTTAAAGGCCCTGTTTCAGATTCTTCCATGGAAATTAACCCACCTCACCAGCCACCACAGCAACCGCCTAATAGACCGTCGGTTAACACGCCGGTGACAAGTTCAGACGATGTCTTTGGGCCGTGGATGCTCGTTAGCCGGCGATTGAACAGTCGAGACCTTCTCAACGGTCGGATTACGGCGTAGCCTCGCCAAGCCTCGGGAGCTACAGTCAGGATGACGAAAGTACCTTCTGTCGGCCAGAAGACGCGCTTCGCGGCAATTGCAGATCTGGAAGTGGGTGATGGCCTGACACCCGATGACGCAAGCAACTCGGCTTCACACCTTGAGAACCGAAGACCGGACGCGAGTTTGGTGAGAAAAGATGGGAGAAGAAATCATAGATCTCCCTCGGTTAGACCACCGAACTATGGAGAAGAGAAGGGATCCAGCTGGAAAAAGCCAAAATTTGGTGTTAATTCAAAAGCCTAAATTTCAGTATAGACAAAAAGAAATTAAAATTGGGCCTGCTCCTAATGGGCTGAATGGTCAGTTTGGTGCAAGTGGGCAAATGGACTCGCTGGACAAACCAAACACACCTTTGGAAGCCAAGCAACTTACCCACTTCAAATGGGCTAAATAAGGAAGGAGGAGAAATTGGGCCTCACGATGCAATGGGCCCTTTGGAGCTCACTAAACCCAAACCACATGCAAAATCAAATTCCTTCAACAAGCAATCAATTGGTCTTGCATAAGGACCAAAAAAAGGGGAAAAAATCCAAAGGCCCACGTGTTCATAACTTGGTCCATGGAAGTCTTGAAAATACAATAAACCAACCAACAAACGCATATCCGCCTAATCCCGATATTCCTGATGAACAATTTCAAGATCCACCTTTTCAGCAAAATCAGTCTTCATCCCACTTCAACAACCCCAGGCCACCTGACAATTGGGATCCTAATGAAGATGTTGCCCCTGATTTCATGGAAGCCAATGGAACTTTTGTGGCAGAAACCCAGGTAGAGCATCCGAGGGAGGAGGAAGCCGGACGCCCCAGGTAAGTATCTCTATCCTTATCTTTTATCTTAATGATTATTGCTTCTTGGAACTGTAGGGGAGCCGTGGCGGTCTTTCCCTTTAACTATCAAAGATATTGTGAATAAATATTGTATTAATATTCTTTGCCTTTTGGAGCCCCGTATAAGTGGTAATAGAGCGGATAAAGTCTGTTGTAGACTTGGATTTTCTCGCTGGACCAGGGTTGAATCTAGTGGCTTCTCTGGAGGTATCTGGATTTTGTGGAACAATGATGACTTTGATATTACTTATATTTCATCTAATACTCAAATGCTTCATTGTCTTGTTAAAGATTATGGTAACAACACTATGTGCCTTGTGACCGTCATTTATGGGGAAACTACCACTGGGGGTAGAATTCCTTTATGGGCCTCTCTTCGCTCTCTTGCTTCCAATAATCATATGAACCTTCCTTGGATTATTTTGGGTGATTTTAATGCTTACCTTTCTCCGGATGACAAACTTGGAGGAGTTGATCCTTCTTGGTCTTCAATGAGACATTTTAGGGACTGTATTGATGACACTGCTCTCATTGAGGCCAGGATTCAAGGAGACAAATTCACATGGGAGCGTAAGGGTTTGAAAGAGCATCTTGATTGGGTCTTTACCAACCTCAACTGGCTTAACTCCTTCCCCAATTTTTCGGTTCGCCATGAGCTTAAATTTAAATCGGATCACAGAATCGTGGTGGTGAACTCTAACCCCAGTCCTAGGAGGAATAATCCCACCAAATCCTTCTTCTATCAAATAGCATGGTCTCTTGAGAATGATTTCAAAGAGGTTATCAATGATGCTTGGCTTGGCAAAAGCTGGAGTCAGGGGTTGATGGATTTTCAACAATCCGCATCTGCTTGGAATGACAATCGGGTGGGAAATTTTTCTAAAAAGAAAAAAGAATTGATCCGTCACCTGGAGGGAATTGATAGATGCAAGAGAGCAAACCTACAGACTGGTCTCTTTAGGTTGGAGAAAAAGCTTTGGGAAGATTATCATAAGGTGGCCACACAAGAAGAAATCACTTGGTTTCAAAAATCCAGATGTAAATGGCTCTAGGGAGGGGATAGAAACACGCGGTTCTTCCATGCCCAAACAATGATCAAAAGGAAAAAAAAGGAAGATTGGAGCCATTCAAAATGATGCGGGGGAGTGGATAAAGGATCATGATACAGCAAAAATGATGGCCTATGATTACTTCCTAAATCTTTATTCTCGTGATGCTTCTGTGAAAAATCCGGAGGGGTGGTGCTCTAGCTTCCCCATCATTAGCTCTTGTGACCTCGACATGCTGTCTATGAAAATTACCGGCCTTGAAATAAAAAACGCTGCTTTTGCTATGGGCGCGTTTAAGGCTCCGGGCCCGGATGGTCTTCAGGCCCATTTTTTCCACACCCAATGGAACATTGTGGGCCCTAAAATTTGTGAGCTTGTGGAAGAATGCTTCAATAACCCAACTAGTATGGCTTGTATTAACAAGTCAAAGGTCGTCCTTATTCCGAAGGTTGACAATCCCTCTACGTTAAGAGATTTCCGTCCTATTTCCCTCTGCAATGTTAGTTTCAAAATCATCACAAAAATTTTGGCAACTAGACTTCGGAGAATCATGCCCAACATTATAAGTCCTGAGCAATGTAGCTTTATCGCTAACAGGTCAAGCTGTGATAATATTTTAATCGCTCAAGAGATCATCCACTCTATGGGAATCAAGCGTCGTAAGAAAGGATATGTTGCTATCAAGATTGATATGGAAAAATATTTTGACATGCTTGATTGGGGCTTTATCAAGAACACTCTTCTCTGCCTTAAGCTGAAAGACAATCTCACTGAGCTCATCATGGCCTGTATCTCTACCAATTCCATGTCTATTCTCTGGAACGGAGATGAAAGTCCTACCTTTTCCCCTTCAAGGGGAGACAGGCAAGGCGACCCATTGAGCCCCTACATATTTGTCCTATGCATGGAACGGCTGGGACACCTAATCAAAGCTGAATGTGCGGCTCGGAGATGGAAACCATTCTCCTTCAAAAGAGGTGGACCCCATATTTCCCATCTTTTCTTCGCCGATGATCTTATTCTTTTTACTGAAGCTTCCCCCAACCAAATGGCTGAAGTTCGAAAAGTGATGCAGAGCTTTTGTGAGGTTTCTGGCCACAGAATCAACCTTGCAAAATCCTGAATGTTTTGTTCCAAAAATGTTAACTTCAATCGAGCACTCAAGCTAAGCCAGATGCTTGGGGTGGGAATTGCTCCTGATCTGGGGAAATACTTGGGGATGCCAATCATTCATAAGCGAGTTATGAGAGCCACTTACCAACCTATTGTTCAAAAGGCTCGAAAGAAGCTTTCAATGTGGAAGAGCAAGTTCTTGACTATTGCTGGTCGCTCGGTCTTGATCAAATCTGTTTTATCATCCCTTCCGAGTTATTGCATGCAGTCAACCCTCCTTCCGGTTTGTATTATAAATGAATTAGATAAGATCTCTAGGAAATTCCTCTGGTCCCAAGATGATGAGGCAAAGAAAATGCACCTCATCGCTTGGGATAAAATCACTCAAGCCAAAAAGCATGGGGGCCTTGGTTTTAAAAATCTCCGCCGCCAAAATAAGGCTTTCATTATGAAGCTATGCTGGAATCTTTTGACGAATAAGGAGGCTTTGTGGGTTCAATGCCTTTGGTCGAAGTATAGTTGTGGCAGCCTACCTGTGCCTTCTGTCTCTAAGAAGAGAAGCTCTTCTTCCGCTTGGAAGGCGATCGTGGAAGTCTGGGATAAGTTTATTGCTGGAGTTGGGAGGAAGGTCAACAATGGTGCGGGAACCAAGTTCTGGCACGATCTTTGGCTTCCTCTTGACCGCCCTCTTATAGCCTTTGCCACGAACCCTTCCTTGATAAATGGAAACGATATGGTGAAAGACCATCTTTCGGCTGATGGAAGATGGGATATTTGTAGGTGGCATGGCATTCTGCATCCTTCTATCATAGATATTATCTCTAAAATGCGCCCACCTGCGAATAATCTTCTTGATTGTTTCACTTGGAGAGCTTCTAAGGATGGTTGTTTTTCAGTCAAATCTGCTTACCATTATCTGTCGGATCGTGGTGAGATGAACACTAATCACTTTTGGACGCGTGTTTGGAAATGGCAAATCCCTGAAAAAGTAAAATTTTTTATGTGGCAAGTTGGCCATGAAAGACTTGTCACGAACTCCCTCAGAGCTAGAAGAGGGTTTGCTAATGATAGCCGTTGCCCGTTCTCGTGTAATGGGGAGGAAAGTGTGCTTCATGTGATCAGGGACTGTCACAGAGCAAAGAACTTATGGACACAAATTTTACACTCTAACTTTCTCTCTCAGTTTTTTGCAGGTAACTTGCAGGATTGGCTTAATTGGAACATGAACCATAACCCTAGTAAAGGGAGATTGCGTGATTACTCGTGGCCAAGAATCTTCAGCTTGGGCTGCTGGATACTTTGGACCACCAGATGCAAATTCGTGTTCCAAGGCGAAGACATGGATACCAGGGAGATGTTACATTTATGTCACTACCTTCTGATGGAAAATACAGTTAATCAATCTCTAACTCATGAAATTTTCCAATTGAATAGGGTTGAAGAGAAGACCTGGACCCCCTTCCTACGGACACGATTCGCATAGATGTAGATGGATCGGTTTACCATCAACACCAAGCTGCATGCGGAGGAGTGATTAGGGATTCCCAAGGTCATTGGCTAATGGGGTTCCACAAATCCCTTGGCATCAGCTCTGTTACTGAAGCGGAGATTCACGCTATTATGACTGGACTGACTGTCGTCCGCCAGATGGGTCTCCAAAGAGTTATCCTATACTCTGACTCTCTCGACGCCATCAATATCATTATGAGAGACCACTACGGTGACCACCCGCTCAAAGACATCATCAGGGAGATTCGTGATTTTCTTCTTCAAGACTAGAGCGTGGAGATTCGTCATACGCCTAGAGAAAACATTGCTTGCGCAGACTATATGGCCAAGTTGGGCCAAGGTGTTACCGACGTTGTTGATGTGGTCCTAGTTTCCACAATTCCAATAGGATGCCTTTCTATGGTTTTAAGGGACCAGCTGGCTTGTAATTGCTAGTGTATTTTGATATTGTATTAAGGACTAGACTCTTTGGTCTAGCTTCCTTCTCAAACTCTTCAAGCTTCGGCTTGCCTTTTCAATAAAAAAAAAATAAAAAAAATAAGTTTGTGAAATCTTTTGATGGCATATATAACATTTTTTTAATGGAATAATACGTTAAAAGAAAATTATATACAAACTAAGCGCATAGAATTTGAAGTTTAGAAAATATACACCATTATGTATAGTTTATAGATAGTGAAAATATTTATTTTTAATAAAAATCTTAAATATTTAAGTAGGAAGAAAAGGTTCAAATATTTTAGGGAAAATTCTAGAAAAAAAATTAAAAATGGGAAAATACAAATTGGTGCTGCGAATTTATCAAATCCTAAGTTAGAATTGAAGTAGGAATATAAGATTTCCAATTGAAGTCAAATGACCAAATTGCCTTGAGTTAAGTTGTAAAATATGCAAGTGAAGTCGTTAATGTAAAATTTGATGTTGTTAATAACCCCGAAACTTGTGCTCTCAAAATTATCCTTGCTTTTTGGGATATAGTGTAACTTCCTTGAAATTTACTTAACATAATAACTAATTAAGGGTTGATTAACAACTAAGTAATGCTCCCTCATTTACCAAAATATACAAATTAAATCAGAGTATGCAGAATGAGCCCTAACGTGGCAATATACAATCATCCAACATATACCCAAAAAGGCATAGGCGCTACTTTCGGCAGAAGTAGCCTAAGCTTCCGAGGTCTTCCCTGATGGACCCGAACGGGAACTATCACCTAAAAAATGTGGTAACCATCAATCCAACTTATTACGAATACTAATATGTGCTAGTGAGGTGCCAAGTGGAACAATTTATATTACAAAATATTAAAAATATAATTCACCAATATCCACACCACAAAATGTCATATAATAAATTATGTATCACAGGTTTTCATGAACACAATTCCCAATATGCCTCCCATCAATCAAACCGAACCCATTATTTCCTCCGACTAGACCCATGGGCTAAGTTACATCCATGTTACTGGTTACTCAAAAGCTCACTGGTCATGTGAAGAGGATCGGCCAAAATCCTCAAAGCAGATGTCCTAGACCATGGGTCCATCCCCATATTGAACTAGTTGGGTGTCGTAAGCCCTCATTGAACTAGTGGGTTAGTTCCTCATTGAACAAATGAGACAATAGAAAGCCAACCATCGTGCACCAATGGAGGCCTCACCACGTGGTGGAATAACTACTCAATTTCTTTCCAATTCAACCCTCACCATAATTATCACAATAAATAAGTAGCTCAACAGGGATTTTCCAAGATTTTCCCATTCATACCATGTAATTAAAATCATTCTCATATATATGTCATAATATCTCAATTCTCAATTCTTATACACACATATATATATATATATATATATATATATTCACAATTCAAATCATAAGGTTCCATAAGACAATTTCTATTAAGATATTCATAATCAGTTCACAAAATACTCACAAACAACATACCGATACACATAACAAGTGGAAAGTGTTTACCTCTCGCTGAAGCTAACTATTATCATACTGCTCTTAATCCAAGAGCTCAAAACACGCTAAAAATCAATCTCAATTTCACGAGCATAACTACAATCTCCGATGTTAGAAATTCAAACTTCTTCAATGTCCTAAAGTAAGATCATCTAATTATTAATTTCCCTTCTTAATAAATAATATTATTTATTTATCGTGTCCTTTAAAGATGTTAAGAAGGGTTATCCTTATCACTTTAGAGTTTTTATAACCCTTAATAGACAAGTTATCCAAACATTTACTTTGAAGGTTATGTACAAGTTAACAACTTGCGTGATTATTTTAAGACTTATCAAAAATCCAACCTTTAACATTTCTGAGAATTTAGAAAATTGATAACTCGGACCGATACAACTCCAAATGGAGTGATTCCAATTTCTACTTAAACCTTGATAAGTCTATTTTCATAAATTAAAGTCATCAAGTTGATTTATGACTGAGAAAATTCCCAACTTTTGAAAAACATAAACAATGTCCGAAATTTCCCATTTCTTGACCAATCTTTGAGGAACCATAACTCCTTCAATACTTATCGGAATTCGAAAAATTACCTATCAAATTACACCTCTATATGTCTAATATTTAGCTGAAAAATTTCATGTAAAAACTAAAAGGTTTACGTTATTTTACTGTTCCAAAATCATACCAGAAATTTCCAGATTTTTAGCTCAACTTCCACAATTTATATCTCGAGCTATAGACCTCCGTTTTAGGTGTTATTTGACTTGTTTGAAAGGTTGAGATGTCTACTATTTACTTAAAAATTTCAAGGAAAAACTCAAATGTTTGCCATTCCAAAATCAAGCCCGAAAATTACTCAAGAACCAAAAGTGCAAAAAATGTTCCGTTTTGGCCAAACTTTGGAAAAATCATACCAGAAATTTCCAGATTTTTAGCTCAACTTCCACAATTTATATCTCGAGCTATAGACCTCCGTTTTAGGTGTTATTTGACTTGTTCGAAAGGTTGAGATGTCTACTATTTACTTAAAAATTTCAAGGAAAAACTCAAATGTTTGCCATTCCAAAATCAAGCCCGAAAATTACTATTAACCAAAAGTGCAAAAAATGTTCCAGATTTTGGCCAAACTTTGGAAAAACATATCTCTCATTCTACACGTCTGTTTTGGGTGGATTTTGGCTCGTTTTAAAGGTCATGATGTGTACTAAGTCTCTACAAAATTTCAGGGTCAACGGAGTTCGTTTGCCCTGGTTTTGCTTTACCCAAAGTTTACTGTTCTAGTGCCAAGTTTAGATTTCCAGAAACGCATCAGCTTATGATTTCATGCATATGACTCATATTCACACATGCATATGCACCATTTAATCATCCTCTTTTATGCTCTACTACTTTGTGTGGCTATCTAGACATTTTAGATGTTTGGAACATGCTAAAAACGCCTATGTTTTAGCTCCAGGAAACAGTGCAACATGCAGAAGAAAAACCATGTTACTTAAGCTTCAAACTCTCAAACCAATCGTGCAGATATGTAGTAGCTGGATGAGAGGAGATTCAGAGACTCACCTTGGCCAACACTCGAGCTTACATGCAGCGTTTAGTCCCTCCTCTGTCTTCCACGTCTCTGCCTCTGTTTTCATTTCGTTTCTGTTCAGTAACGAGGCATAGCACTTCCTCTCAGTTTCACTCTCTCCATCACACACTCTTGGCGTTTTCTTAGCTCCTCTCACTCTCCCTCTTACTCTTGATCTCGTCTGTAGATATAAGAAGCAGTGAGGAGTTGCACTGGGCTCAAGGTGTATGGGACGGTCTGAGCTTGCGTGAACAGTTGGATGGCCGAAAGTGAGATTTACGCCGGTGTGATATGATTTTCTGCTGATCTCGTGCTGCCATCTGATTTAGCTATCTTCTTTTATTATTATTATTGTCTCATGTTGCAGCTGGATATTGACTTTGGGTCATATGAGATAATGGACTGAAGGTTTAGTTAGGTACATATATGGGCTGTGTTTTTGCTGTTGTCTGAATTGGTCTTGGTTGAAATAGTTAATTGGTGTTGCATGTGATGAGGTAATACATGAGCACGTCCTAGCATTCATTCTTGAATTTGTGATGGCAAAATTGCTATTTTACCCCTAATACTTGGTTATCAAATGAATTCCCAATATAAATTCTTAATTCCAAATAAATCTTTTTCTTTTTCAATTAAATTCTTTAGGCCATAAAATATCGTCTCCAAAATATTTAGGCCAAAAATGATTCCCAACTATTTGCCTTTAATTTATAGGAAAAAATGCCTTAAATTTCAATTATTAGCTTTATAATAATTGAGGCCAAATTTTCCATAAATAATTCCATCATAATAATTCTATATCCTTGAAATATTATTTCATAATTCCTCCCATTTTTCCTTGGCTGAAGATATGGCCCTATTCGAGAATGTCACACCTCTTGAACTGTACCTAGATGTTCACCTTATTTAGGCTTATTCTCAAATTTCAATGCCCAAAATTCGGATGTTACATATAGAGCTATGAAACATGAAAGTAAAATCGTTAATGTAAAATTTTATGTTGTTAATATATATACGAGATATTGTTATTGACCTATAAGACTTGCATCTCAAAATTATCCCTTGTTTTAGGGATATGAAGTTATGAAACATAAAAGTAAAGTCGTTAATATAAATATGATGTTGTTAGTATAGATATAGATATTGTTATTGACCATTGAAACTTGTGTTGTCAAAACTATCCTTAGTTTTTGAGATATAAAATTATCAAATATAAAAGTGAAGTCACTAATATAAAATATAATTTTGTTAATATAAATACATATTTATTATTGATTCCTAAAACATGTGCCAATTAACGCATTTTGGCCAGAATTGAAAATCTCAAATTCTTACTTTACTTCTGGTTTGACAAATTTACCTTTTCCTATTTTTCATTGTGTTTTTCTGAAATGTTCCCAATATCTAACGCCCCGCCAAATAGTCGAGAGATTTTTTTTTTTTTTTTTGTCAAAACCAAATAGTTGAGAGATAATGAGAGAGGGATGACCTGGTTCCCTCATACGACGTCGTCTTAGTCCCGCGCGTTCTCCGACTCCGCGCTGCGGCAGCGACGTCCATTTTTTGGGCTGGGGAACAGCTCCTTCCAGTTTTTGTTCCACTGTAACTGGAAATCAGTTGAGTTGAGTCAGCGACGGCGAGTTACTTTCAGTGGTTTTTCCTCCTCTTCTTAGTTCGTAGCAGGTATGTGAGTTACTTTATCTCAAGGACGAAGTGGCGAACCCGCCATCATTCTGCGCGCAGCTGATCTATTTCTTTTCTCCGAGGAGCTTGGGTCATAGTTTTGTATTGCCGTGAAGATGAATCATTGGGAATAAGAGTTAGCGTTTTTATTACTCAGCTGTACTGCGTGAGTTATGATTGCAATTTAGCGATGAATCTTGGAGTTACTGCTTTACCAGTAACAAAGCCGGAGAAACCAAGATTGGAAAACTTTGAGAAATCTCTTATTTGTGCATTGTGCTGACGGAGCTGTAACTCCAAGATTAGACGGTCCAGAAAGAAACCTAGGGCCTTCTTTATTATTTGTGCAGTGTGTCTTTTCACTAGAAATTTTTCTCTCCTTATGCTATGCTTATGTTCTCCCCTCCAATTTGCCTTTTTTTCTGCTCTCCCGAAAATTTGGGGCATTCTTTGTTTGATTCTTTCATAGCCTATGCAACCTCACTTTCTTCTCGTTCCTGATCGTTTTCAATGAGTTTTTCTTATGGTCGTTGATTTCGGTGTTTCACCTGTGTGGCTAAATTAAAGAAAATCCTGTATGGCATAAGTGAAATTGAAATGAGTGCAAATTATCTAAACTGCGCAGGTAGAAGCCTTTTCATAAACGGAATCCGCTGCCAGTTTTAGCAAGATGGAGGATTCCCCTCCGTCTGAACTTGAATTCAGGGTGGGCCAACGAGTACATGTATCTGGTAATTCGCGGAGAATTGGTACAGTTAAGTATGTGGGGCCTGTAGAAGGCCATCCTGGCACATGGATTGGAGTTGATTGGGACAATGGAGATGCAAAACATGATGGATCCATCAAAGGGATCCGATACTTTCATGCAAAGTCTGAAAGATCGGGGTCATTGGTTCGTCCCCAGAATCTGAGCCAAGGCATTCCATTAGTGGAGGCTCTTGAAATCAGATATCGGGGTGACTCTACTAAAGATGAAGAGGGTATATGAAAGCTTTAAATTCATTTGTTGTTATATTTATATCATATTGCTGGGGCCATATTAATGTTGGGGAGAAATATTGAAAATGGTTTCACACTGGCTTTTGGCGAAAAATGAAAGGAAACAACTTCTATGGAGTAAGTTAAAGCTGATCTCTTTTCTTCTTTTGTTGGGTTGTTGAATGAAGCTTCTTAATGATTTTAACTAATGAAGACAAGTGGAGAAATGCTTAAACCTTGCAGTGTTTGGGGTTTCATATTAATTACCTTTTGGGATAAATTCTTAGTTTTGTATATATTAATTAATAATTAATTGACTTTTTACTGAACTTTTGGATTGCCTGATCATGGTTTTTGTTTATTCAGTGTCCAGAGTTTTACTACTTATTGTTTTCAAGCTTTCTGCTCCCCTTTAGAATCTTGTAGCTTTTAAGTGTGTGTTCTGTACATAGTTTCTTCTTATGCTGATTAGACCGAGGACATCAATTGGTGATTTCTGTGTTCTTTTCCTGCAGATGAAATGTATGTCCTTTCTGCTAGCAATAGACGAGTCTCTATACAACTTGTGGGAAAAGACAAAGTTCAGGATAAGCTAAGTCGATTCGAGGAGTTGACCAGTGCATCACTATCATATATGGGGGTTAGTTCCACTGGAATTCCTCATCATATCAACAGTACGATTCCAAGTAAGCTTCACCTTGACTCTAAAGTTTTCACTTTATTTCATTGCACATTAAGATGAATGAAATCAATGAATGTGGAAGTTATCTCCCATGTTGTAGAGACTGTAGAATCATGAAATTACTATAAATAATTATACCTGAAATTATATGAGGAAGTTCTGTTTCTTTGTTCTATCTCTATATTTATATCCTGCTTGGCATTTCGAATATAGGTAAGCAATTCCTCTGGAATTGCAAAAGGGGGATGTTAAAAGGAATATGAAGAAGTCCAATTAAAATTTTCAACCTGCAATCACGCACACACATATAAGAAGAATATAACAAGAGAAAATTACGAGGTTGAATGCCTTTCATATGGAAAAACATTCATATTTCCTTTTATTATTTTAAATGTACCTTTTTACTTTTTGCAACATTCATAACCTTGGGAATTAATAGTGCCAATATCACAATGATCTGCTCTCTGACTGGGAGGGGTAGTTCTAATCTCTTTTTTCTCTGAGGAGAAGCTGTTTTACTCTGAGCTAACGTGGTGAAGTCTTACATTTTCCTAATTCTTATTCTGCGCAACACTTGGCCAGTAGGGCCTTGTCCTCCTGCTTTAGGTGATCATCGGGGTTGATACTACTTTAACCCGCATTTGCTTCCTTGAACCCCTGTTTCTTGAAATCACATAATAAAAGAATTTTACCTTTTGCGTTTTTAATGGGTATTTGCATTTAGATCCACCCGTGTTCTCATGATTTTCTTTTATTGCAGATATGAAGGAACTTGATCTGACCGGAAATTTGCTTTCTGAGTGGAAGGTATGTTTTGAAAATGCCTTTTGTGCACTTCTTTTTGGGCAGAAATTTTGTGGAGAAATGTATCCTGTCTAAGCTTGGGCTTGCGTGCTTTTCTTCACTGAAACATTGGTATCTTTAGGTTAGGATGCTTGCATTTATGCAATTATTCACCTAATGTTTGATATTCTGATTGCAATTGATAGGAATCAGTTATTTATTTATTTCTTTTGGGCTTCTATTTTTAATTAAAGTATTAGTTTATATGATGTTATTGCTTAGGGTAGCCGAATGATATGGCAATAATCATTCATTTTTATTACAAATCTTATTTGTCTTATAATTTTATCTTTCTGATCCCCCTGAGTTCTCTATGCTAACTTGCTAAGGGCTGTTACTCTCATCTAGAATTTGATTGTCAAATTTGCTATCTCCCAAAAGGCCGGAATATTTAAATGAATTTACTATGAGAAGTGCCAAAATTCAAAAATATTATAAGATTTGCTGCTTTTTGTCCATAATAAGCAAAGATGGTTCTCTCAGAGCATCTATTGCATGTTCTATTTGGTTGCTTGAACATGTGCATATAATCCCTAAAGGCCTCACTTTATCAGTGCAGCCGAATCTATTCACCTCTTTATTTCATATGTTTATTCACGATTGGTCATTTGCAGTACATTGCTCTTCTCTTTTGTCATTTCTTGATGACTCTATATTATCATCTTGTCCTTCCTTGACTGCTTCAAGTTCTATGTTGTATTTAAGAGTCTAGGACATGGATGAACACAAGTTTGTTATTTTGCGAGATCTTGATAATAGTAATAGTAATTGGGCCTTTGGGGATTTCTATAACATTTAAATTGAGAGGTTCCCGTACCAGATTCTTCTATTTTCTTTTGATTTTTCTGTAGGGTGATATCTTTTCATCCTCCCTTGTGCTGCTCTTTTCTCTCAATTAGTTTATTTTCTACCATTGAAATAAAAGAGGAAAAATAAAAGAAGTTGGTATGCATGTTTGAGAGATGATTTTCATTGAGATAAGTCAGAAGGTGCATTGGCTACTAATTGTATACAAGCAATTTGCTATACAGGGAATGAATTTTTAAAGACCCCTTAACTTGTTGTGCCTTGTCTAATTTCATATTGATCGGCAGTTAATTAGCATTTCTCACTTGCTGGTGATCTTTTGAAAGGATGTTGGTGCAATATGCGAGCAGTTACCTCTTCTTAGAACACTCAACTTATCGAACAACTTCATGTCTCCATATACATCAGGGCTTCCTTTACTGAAGAATATCCAAGTTCTGGTTTTAAATAATGCTGCTGTGGATTGGGTGCAGGTGCTTCTAATTCGTTTGTTAGTTTATGTCTTTTGTATAGGTTTTCTCAAAAAAATTTTATATTAAAATTCTTATTTATTGTCTTGTTAATTAGGCAGGTTCAACTGCTTGGACAATCATTGCCAACTCTTGAAGAGCTACATCTTATGGGAAATAATATAAGCAGAATACTGGTATCTTATCTTTAATTTGGTGGTGCTTGTTATTTATCTTCCATAGGTTAGCTATTTAGTTTTAGATAGTCTTGTCCCTACCCCTACCAGCCTATTGGCTGGTGAAAGAGAGAACAGGTGGAATACACTCACACACACAAACCTATATCTAGCTCACAACTTTGAGCATAAAATCAAAATGTCCACGTCCACCACATCACCAAAATATTGTCAAATTGATGGTAGATAAGATTAAAGGCTAAAACAAGTAGTCCACTGCATTGTTGATGTCTTCTTTGGTGTCGCTCTGCCATTTCTATCCAATTAAAGAAAGCTAGCCAATATTTCCTACATGGCAAACAGCTATTAACACATTATTAAAACATAACAACATTATGGTTACAGTTAAAGTGATTTGATGCAGACTTTATGGAATCAAAGTTTTCTCATCTTCCCTTGGATTTTTCTATTTTGACATTGAAATCATTGATAATTGGAACTAAATTATTTAATTTGACTAAAATTGTGAGGGATTGTGCTATTTCTATTTTGGACAGAAGGATAACATTCCTATTGTACTTTAATTCTCACTTTCGTGTTTTATGTTATGATGTTCTACCGTTTTTAAAAATTGAAAAGAGAATTACGTTTCTAATCCTCTTTTTGGTTTTAGAAGATGGAATGTCTAATGTTTTTTCACCGGTGAACTAATTGGATTGTTGTGAGCTGAACGAATGGGACGTGCTTTAGAAATAACAAATTCATTGTTCTTTTTTAAATAAAAAAATTAATATTAATAATAATTAATAGTATAAATCTTAAATGAAATTGAAAATGCATTTATTAGAAAATTCGAATATAATATATTAATAATAATATAAACTTAAAAATAGAAACTTAAAATATAAACTGAATCTTAATAATATTAAGTATTAATATTATTAATGTGACTAAAATTCTGAGGGATTGTGCTATTTCTATTTTGGACAGAAGGATAACATTCCTCTTGTACTTTAATTCTCACTTTCGTGTATGATGTTCTACCGTTTTGAAAAATTGAAAAGAGAATTACCTTTCTAATCCTCTTTTCCTCCTTTCTGTTCAGCCTACGTCTTCCACTGTGGTTCAGGGATTTGATTCTTTACGGCTGTTGAATTTGGATAATAATTGTATAGCTGAATGGGAAGAAATCATGAAGCTTTCTCAGCTAAGAAGGTTGGTAAAAGAGAAAGTTTGAGGCTCAAACTTTGAGCAATTATTTTCCTTTCACTTCTTTTGTTCTTCCCCTTCCCTATAACCATTCTTCTGTCTAGAATAGTTTCAAGTCTAATAGTTTGCTGATTTTTCTATGTTGGCGGTATTTGTTTTAGTTTGGAGCAGCTTTATTTGAACAAAAATTGTTTGAACTGCATCCACTATCCTGATCATGCTGGGAAGTATGAATCGGAAGTTACATGCCATATGCCTTTTCAGAATTTGCGTTGTCTTCTATTAGGTAATGTGGTACTATTTCCTTACAAATCATCCTTCCTACTGTTAAATGTATATTCAATGCCTATAAGTATTTTGAATTCATCCTTCAGGTGGTAACAACATTGGGGATCTGGCTTCTGTTGATTCATTGAATTTGTTCCCTAAATTGATGGTAAGGTTCCTATCAAGAAGTGTTTATTATGCTCCAAACATTTATTTTGTAATTGTGGATTTATTTTTTTATAATACACACACAACAGCAGCAGCAACAAGTCTTTATGCCAGTAGGTGGGGTCAGTTATGGATTTTTATAATACAATTATTTAATATTCAATTCTATTGTGTTATATTCAAGCTTTATTGGGTCTAATTGGTTGTAACTTTCCTGAGGTTATTTTTTTTTTTCTCCAATTTATAAGTTTCTTGCCCTTTTTATAAGGGAAATAGAGTTCCTTTCACTTGACCCAACCACCATTAGTAGTTGTAGCCACCATTAGTAGTTGTGGGTGCATGTTATTATTGAAATATGTGAGTGATTGAAAGGGAGAGAAGAGAGCAAGTAGCAGTCCCTCCGGTAACCTCTTCTTCCTCTTTCACATCTATTTCAGCGTTTTCTCCTTAATTTGTTCCTCTCTTGTTTTTTCCCCTTAATTCCACCTCCCTCACAATCCTTACAATTTCCTCCAGCACTTGTTTTGTCTCATTGAGGTCTGTTTGCATTCCTCCTTTCTCCACTCAGCAAATCTTCTTTCAAGTTCTTCCATCATGATTTCAATTTTTTCCCCTTCTCCCAAAATGATCACCACTCTGATACCAAAAACCTAGAAAGCAAAGATGGATGTGACACTGGCTGCTAGCATCCTATGACTCTTCATTTGGGTAAGAGTATGCTAGAAAAGTACACAAATGCTGAGATTGCAAAGAAAAGAAAATTGGAACTTTGTTTCAAATTTGATGAGCAATTGCTCTGATATGAAAATGATGAATTTAGTTCCAGAATTATATTATTTATGTATTAAAGACCATTTTAACATAGATAAAGATTATTCAAGTTTTATCTTGTTACAAATAAATCCAAACTAAAAACAAACATTAACATCAACAACTATTTGATCACATCTTATGCTAGATATTCTTATTTTACTTGATCATATTTTATGTTCTGATTATTTATTTTCAACATTATTAAAGGATGTCAGGCTTTCTGAGAACTTAGTTACTGATCCTGCAAGAGGCGGAGTTCCTCGATTTATTTTGATTGCAAGATTAGCAAAAATTCAGATTCTGAACGGGAGTGAGGTAGATTTTGGTAGATTTCTCTGTTCCATATTTGCTTCCTTTATTTACTTCTTTTATGAAGTCTAATGTTTTTATACTTTATTTACCTTCCAGATCAGCCCTCGAGAGAGAAAGGACTCGGAGATTAGGTATATTCTCATAATTTGGTTCTTCTATGTAGACTTTGCAACGCAATCACACTTGTCAAGCAATTTGTATTCCAGTATTTTGAAGTAGTGCTGCCTTTGATCTGGATTTTATTTATTTACATCTCTTATGCAGGTATGTACGGTTGGTGATGTCAAGGTTGCTTGCTAATCCTGAAGAAATCAAACAGCATCCAAGGTGAATTCATGCCTATTTTGTGGAGCCTTTGTTCTAGTACTGGTCTTGGGATGGAAATATGTATGGAACACTTTTTTGATCACTCAGTTAACAATGTAGAATTTGCAATCTAATGATGTAAATTTAACCAGTTAAAGAAGCAAGTTGATGCCTTGAATTCCTTGCCTCTCAGCCTGACTCAGGATTCATTGGGACCAACAAATTCAAAGTTTAAAGATCTAACCATCCGAGCATTTTGATTTATTAAAATTATGGGTGTGGCTGATCTGATTAGATCAAAACGTTTAAGGTTATCTGGATCCTAGAAGATATCTTTGGTTGATTTATATTTTCAGTTGTAGGAGATTTATGTACTTCCAAGGTTTTGTGGTCACAGCTGAGTTCTGTTTAGCCATATACCCTTGTGCCTTTTGTTGCTTTATCAGTCCGCCGTCCCTGTCCCGCTTGCGCTCCTTTCTATTTCCAGCTATGGCTGCATGGGTGGGTTGAGTTCCTTTTGATGCCCAAAAGACCTTATAATTCTTTCAAAGGAAGCTTTAATGAAAGAAACATGGAATATACCATTAAGGAGTGTGGGGAGGCTTTAAATTAAGAAGTTGCTTTCTAAGGAAAATTGAAAAGCGGAACCCGTATGTTGAACCTACCTCACAAGTAAGTTTGACAAATATTAATTTGCTTATTAGAAACTTGTTATTATTTGCTTTCTTAGTGTTTCTAGAAACAATACTGTACTCAACTAGTGGTTCTACAGTGTCCATAGCCTATCACACACTGAACATGTTGATCAGACACTAGACTCGAGGTTGCATAACGCATAGACAACCCCCCCCCCCCCCAAAAAAAAAAAAAAAAGCTCCCCCCACAATATATTCACTGTTATTTGATATGGAGACATGTTATGGAATGCTTTTACACTGGCAGGTCCAATGCTATTTTCTTCCCTCCCCCTCCATCTGCGGTTTGGAATTTTTGTTTTTTCCAGACCTTTTGATGGACCTGAATCTTTAGTTGCTTTTGGTTTACAGAATATGGTTACATTTTTAATTGTCATCTCTGTAGTCTGATATTCCCTGAACATCAAGGACTCTTCGTCAATATTTTGTCTCACGTTGAGTTGTTTATTGAGGTACTGATGACTTCGTGACAGATTTTCTGAACTCAAGAAATTTTACGGAATTGAAGATGAAAGGACATCAACTGGAACTTCAGGCCCACAAACAATGGCTTCAGGATTATTGTGTATGGATGTTACTATTTGTATGAGTTTCTTTTATTGAACTTACATGGATGCTTTAACATTCTGGAGAAATCAATGCAGCTATCACTCTGAAGTGTGTGGGACCATCCATGGGTGAGAAGCCACCGTTGACGAAGAAACTGCCAGCAACAACAACAGTTACACCTAAATACTTTTCTACTGTATCATTTTCTGTCTATGTAAGGCAACCCTTACCAATTACCTTATTTTTCTCAGGTTGGAAAGCTAAAATTGCTCTGTGAAAGCTTCTTTAAGCTGCAGTCCTTGAAGCTAAAATTATATCTTCAAGAAGAGGTTTGTTTTTCATACTGAAATATTATTCTATTTATTGTTTAATTGCCTGACTAAATTTTTTAAAATCAGAGGCATCGCCCTCAAAACATTTAGGGAAGGCCTTGATAAATTTGAGGAATATTTTCTTGATCTGTGTTCTCATTTGCATGACATATATATATATATATGTATGTATGTATGTATGTATGTATGTATGTATGTATGTATGTGTGTATGTATGTATGTATGCATGCGAGTTTTGTATTGACAACTTCCTAAACTATTGGTCCTTTAAATTAGGAATTAATGAAATGAGCTCACCTAGTTAGTAATTACTACACTTAATATATCCTGTCCTACTAGATAGCAACCAAAATCAGAATATAACAGCCACTAATTTGAATTTAAAATTGAAGAAAAAAAACATATATTTAACATGCCCCCGCTAGCTTAGTCATCATTCTACCTTCAATACTTGATTGTTAAAAGTTTGTCCTTGGTAGTGCCTTAATAAATACTCCCTTGGGTCCCTTTTTATAAAAGCTCAAAATTTAAATTGTCTTGGTCTTTTTTATAAGGGCCCAACAAGAGTTGTCTAAACATTTAGTAAGTTTTTTTCTCCATTTTTACCCCTAATTAGTTATATGTATTGCATTAATTGAAAGATTGGTATCTTGGTAATACTTATATTTATTTCTCACTTTTCCCATTACAAATAAGGGGGTACTTGGAAACACAAGTTTATTTCAGACATATTATTTCTTAACTGTTTTTTTAAGCCGCATAATTCGGTTATCGAGCTTTTATAAATAGGACCGAAGAGGGTATATAAGCATATTGTTGATTGGAATGGATGTAGGAAATGTCCATAATGCCACCGTCCATTTTCTCTTTAATGAAATGTCTACCTATTCTCACACATCTGGTATGATTTATGATGGAATCTTTGCGGCGTTTGCTGCTTGGATATCGCAGTATAACTTTACGACTGGGAAGAGGTGGTGTGGTTCTGCAATTGACTAAAATTTTCTGTCTTTTGATTTTACAGGGCTCTCCCCTGCCTCTCCTGCTTGACAATGACATGGCATCTTTCTTTGACCTTGGAATTGGCAATGAATCAATTATCCTTGTTGATGAAGAAAGTTAACTTACATAAAGGGGAATTTCTGCTGAACTCGTGGTGAAATTTTCGTCGTGTTCTGATTTTCTGCACTTAAACTTTCAAGTGTACTTGCATATATATATATATATGCCTTGCAATTTCCCATGACAAGTCTTCATTTATTCAAATTTGTGGCTGGTATTTTTAATTGATACACTTGTTGGTTGTTTGAATTCAATATGAACAAATTTGAGTAGGGGTGTTCTCCGGACAGGACGGGATTGGATTGGGAAATTCCATTCCCGATCCCAAGAATTTCCCATCCCAATGGGACAGGAAATTTCCCAAAAAAGTTCCATCTTTTTTTTTTAATTGATTTTTTTGATGTGTTTCCTTTGGTCTAGTACAAATATATAATTTGTTCGAAATCAAATTGTACCAAATTAGTCGAATACAAATATATAATTAGTCTAACACAAATATTTAAAGTGAATTAAAAGGAATGATGGATTTCATTGTAGGCTGAATCTGTATGGTACCAAATGTTGGTCGCCATCAGTGTAGGCCTCCTCTGCCCCAGTGAATTAAAAGGAATGATGGATTTCATTGTAGGCCTGAATGGCTGAATCTGTTTGGTACCAAATGTTGCTGTCGCCATCAGTGTAGGCCTCCTCTGGCCCACAATCTATGCTTATGTAACCTGTAAATGTTCAAGTTCAACAGAGTTACCTAAATCCTTTTTTTTTTTTGGTTAAAAAAAAGTTTAGGTGGGGGTAACCGATCCTACCAGGATTTAGGGTATACCTTCAAAAATGCTCGTAAAACGCTACGTAAGACTTACAATCATTTGATTCAAAGGAAAATATAATAGAAACAAACCCACAAATAAATATGACTTGCGCATAATGAACACCAACAAGTGCAAGATTGTGGGGCATCAAATTTAAACTAAAAATTATTTTACTACCATTTACCTATATCAGTAGAGGCTACCAAGCTTGAGTGTCGAAGAGGAACGAAGAAAGCAAGGAAAATGATAGATTCAGATGCAATCTTCATATTTGACACCACTTTCAAACATTAGATTAAACAAAACTAAATGAAAGAACTATAAAACTGACCATTTTTCTTATTTCGGAAATCAAAACATCGCCATTTGATTTAGCCATCTAGTGCTTGCTCTTCGTGCGACAATGCGACATGTACTGCAAAAAGCACATTGGAAAGAACAAAAATTACAATTATTTAATAAATAATAAATGAAATGAACTAAATAAACCAAAAATAATAGATATTACCATGTTCTACAACAATAGTG
The DNA here is from genome assembly GCA_019022655.1 of Acacia acuminata. Taxonomy (NCBI): domain Eukaryota; kingdom Viridiplantae; phylum Streptophyta; class Magnoliopsida; order Fabales; family Fabaceae; genus Acacia; species Acacia acuminata. The sequence goes on along the minus strand of JAFJYI010000097.1, from coordinate 2,364,696 downwards.
TCATATAAATTATCAATTTGAAGTCTTTTAGTTGGTCACACAAAGCAAAAGTAGATGGAGATTACCAATTTTGCATACAAATTAGTGCCTCAACCGTCTTTGGTTAGAGAGAACTTCTATATTCGAAATAAACCGACCCCCTGTACTAAATGTAGATTCGGAAGACACGATGGAGACAGGTATAGCCAGCACATCATGTGCAATCAATGAAAGGACTCTATATTTACAACCATTTTCTTTCTACCATGCCAAAACGTCAAACTCTTCATGTCTTAATGTAGCTAACTAAGATTTAAGATACTTATCCACTTCTCCATAAACCTCAAATGCATCCATAAACCCCCTCATTATAGGCATTCTTCTACGTGACGATGATATGCGAGACTCGAGTTGAAGAAGTACTAGCGATAGTGCTTTGACTTTCACTCGATCCTTGTGTCGACTTTATCTTAGATTCGAGATTGAGATGTGTCTAGCCTAACTGCATAATGATCATACAAACGATGCAAAACATTTATGAACATTTTGATCATTGCTCACACTGTGCGGCCTCCTCAACGGTAGCCTCAAAAGCATACTGCAAATACTTTGTTTTATACCTAGGATCAAGTAAAATCCCTATCATCAACAAAGGACTAATGTCACCAAGATTTACCTGTTACTTTCATACTTGGACAACATATTTTCAGCCAAACTAGACAACAAACTCATATGATTATTGGCTGCATCTTTGAGGATAACATAAACTTCGGCTATTTGTTGGAAGCATTCATTTGAGGTAACATGAAGTGATCTTGAAAATTGCAAAGTCATGTCATAGAACACTTTCAAAAACTCACCAAATGTTGTAGCTTTTTTAAAATCCACTTTTGAAGGAGGACCAACTATCCTTTTTCCCGCAAAGAACGGTTTGTAATCTTTATCATCGTCAATCATCCTTTCAAAAACAGTTCTGAATTCAATGGCACTCTCCAACGAGGTAAATTGAATTCCACCTAGTTGGACAATCCATTGTTAGTATACTCTTTTAGTCAATTTTCATTTTCTCAACAAACTCTCTGAACTTTTTAAGCCTCGAAGGAGAAGATCTTACATATTTAACTGCATTTCTAATGCCTTCAACACTGCTGTTCAATTCCTTCACACTATAAAAAACAATCAAATTCAAAATATGTGCACAGCACCTCAAGTGTAAGAAGTCTCCATCATAGACTAGACCATTCCAATGCCTTAATGCATTGTCATTTGTAGGAGCGTTATCAACCGTGATTGTATAAACATTATCATTGTGCCAAGCTAATAAACATCTTTCCCAGGTTGCCGTAATTGTCCCACCCAGATGGTTTTCTATTACACTGAAATTCAAGATTCGCTTTTGGTATGTCCAATCCTCATCAATCCAGTGAGCAGTCAAGCACATATAGTTGGCATTTTGACACGAAGTCCAAGTATATGTTGCGAGGGAAACACAGACTTTTGTTCTTTTAAAATACCTCTTCAACTTTATTGATTCTTGCATATACAACCTCAAGTAATCCCTTGTTACTATCGTTCTCAAAGGAATTTGAAAGTGAGGTTCAATCTGCATCATCGTCTGTTTAAACCCCTCAACTTCCACGACTCGAAACGACATTTCATCCAGTACAACAAACTTTGCAACTAACAATCTGAAATGTTTCTTATTGAACACGTGATGAGTCAAATTTCTGCTGGTCCCTTGTAAAATGAATGCAGACCGCTAGGAAATACATTATTAGGAAATATATTGTATTGATTATGTATTGATTAGGTATTATTCTGTAATTATGTTTAGGGATTCACGCGTCTAATTGTCTGTCATTAATTTGACGCGTCTCGTCTCTCTTGTATAAATACACCTCTCTTATACATGAATATACACAACTTTCTGATTCTTTTCATTACATGGTATCAGAGCCTTACAAACTCTAGGGTTTATTTTGTTTTATTTTTTGGGGGTGGCACTGTTCATCATCACTTTTCGTGCTTGTTACATCGCACTTGTTCATCGCACTTGTTGGTGCTGTTTTGGTTCTTGTTCATCGCACTTGTTGGTTGCTTTGTTTCGTCACGTTGGTTGCTTTGTTTGGGTGCTTTGTTTTGTCACCGTTTGGCATTGTTGGTTCTTGTTTGGGTGCTTTGTTTCGCACCGTTCATCATCGGTTTGTTGTTTCGCGCTTCTTGGTTTCTCTCTTGATCACATTCACCGTCCTGGTTGTTGTGAGTTGTTTGATTATTTATCCATGGTGAATCGGCCTTGCTACCACTTCCACGAAGTGGAGTCATTGATCTGTGCCACCGACCACATGACGGGTAACCATCATTTATTTTCCTCGTATGCCCCTTATGCCAACCCATCTTCCATATTTGTCGCCAATGGTTCCCGTGTTCGTGTCCTTGGTTCGAACTGTTTTACCAACACCATCCATTTCTCTCTTTCCGTTCTTAATGTTCCCGATCTCACCTTTAATCTTTTGTCTCCCGATAGAATTGACTCGTCGTTTAAATTGTTGTATCTCACTATACCACGACCATTGTTTAATTCGGATCTTTCGACGAAGCAGATTATTGGTAGAGGCTACGAATCAGTGGACATTACATCCTTGATGATCGGGTGCCGCGTTACGTTGCTTGTATCTTTGGTGGGTCATCTCCCTTTGAAGTCCATTGTCGTCTCGGTCATGTGTCCCTTTCTTCCCTAAAACGGTTGTACCCTCGGTTTTATCTGTTTCTTCTTTGGATTGTGAGTCGTGTCAATTTGCCAAACACCATCGTGTTCATTTGGCACCTCGAGTCAATAAACGAGCTGCGTCCCCTTTTGATTTAGTTCATTCTGATGTTTGGGGTCCTTGTTCAGTTCTGTCTCAGACTGGTTATCGATACTTTGTCACCTTTGTTGATGATTTTTCCCGAACTACTTGGCTTTACTTAATGAAACAACGCTCGAATTGTTCACTCATTTTCGTCATTTAAATGCTGAAATTCAAACACGGTTTAATACTCCCGTGAAAATTCTTGAAGTGATAATGCAAAGGAATATTTTTCTGCCCCCTTTACTGATTATATGCATGGTCATGGCATCCTTCATCAATCATCATGTGTTGATACACCTGCTCAAAATGGTGTTGCTGAAAGAAAGAACCGTCATCTCTTAGAAACTGCCCGTGCACTCATGTTTCACTCTTGTGTACCTAAATCGTTTTGGGCGATGCGTGTCTACCTTGTTTTCTCATAAATCGCATGCCTTCGGCTGTCCTTAGTGGTTCCGTGCCATATTCCATTCTTTTCCCCACCACTAAGGTGTTCCGGTTGATCCCAAAAATTTTGGTTGTGTCTGCTTTGTTCGGGATGTCCGTCCTTGTGTTAGTAAGCTTGACCCCAAGTCCTTAAAATGTGTCTTCCTTGGTTATTCTCGAGTTCAGAAAGGCTATCGATGTTACTCTCCTGACCTCCGTCGTTATCTTGTGTCCACTGATATGACCTTTCATGAGTCTTCGTCTTTCTTCAAGTCTTCGACCTTATCTGAGTCTTCCACTTGTTGTTGATGACCACGATGATCTTCAGTTTATCATGTTCCTATCTCACCGTTCAATTTCCCCGGCCCCGATCTTCCGATGATGTTGATGTTGCTATTCCTTCGCCTTTGCCCGTGGCGCTTCGCCGACGGATTCCATCCACCGCCTCTGTGGTCCCCGAGCCTACGACCCCTGCCCCTGCCACTCCTGTTCCTGACCCCCTTGTTCTTGACTCTGTCGTTGACCAATCTGTTGACTTACCTATAGCCCTCCGCAAAGGTACTCGTCCTTCCTGTCCTCCCAAGCGCTATGCTGATTGTACTTATCCTATCTCTTCGTTTATGTCCTACCAGCGATTGTCCCCGGTTTCCTATTCCCTTGTAACCACCCTTGAGTCCATTTCTACCCCTACTACCCTTCACCAAGCCTTGACTCACCCTGGTTGGCGTGCCGCGATGGAGGAAGAAATGATGGCCCTCGCTTATTGGTACTTGGACCCTTGTTGATCTACCTTCAGGAAGAAGGCCATTGGTTGTAAATGGGTGTTTGTTGTGAAGACAAAAGCTGATGGTTCCTTAGATCGGTTGAAAGCTCGTCTTGTTGCTAAAGGGTACGCTCAGACTTATGGCCTTGATTACACTGAGACTTTCTCCCCTGTGGCTAAGCTTACTTCCGTCCGTCTCCTTGTCTCTTTGGCTGCCACATATCACTGGGATTTGCATCAGTTGGATGTTAAGAATGCATTTTTGAATGGTGATCTTCTTGAGGAAGTGTATATGGAGCAACCACCTGGATTTGTTGCTCAGGGGGAGCATCGGAAAGTATGTTATCTTCGAAAATCATTGTATGGTTTAAAGCAAAGTCCTCGTGCTTGGTTCGATAGGTTTTGTGGTGTGGTCAAGAAGTTTGGTTTAAACCAAAGTAAGAGTGATCATTCTTGTGTTCTACCAACGGTCAATGCGGGAATGATTCTTCTAGTAGTGTATGTCGATGATATTGTGATTCTTGGGAGTAACATTGCTTTGGCATCTCGGAGCTTAAAGTCTTCCTTAACTCCCACTTTCAAACAAAAGACTTAGGACCGTTGAAGTACTTCCTTGGTATTGAAGTCTTGAGAAGCAAGAAGGGAATTCTTTTGACTCAGAGGAAGTATGTTCTTGATCTGTTAAAGGAGACTGGAAAGCTTGGAGCTGCACCAAGTAGCATTCCCATGATTCCAAATCCGTTCCTAGATCTAAATGATACCATGTGGGATGAACTTCCTGATGACCTAAAGAAGAAGATTGATCCAGAGAAACTGAAGCCATTTGCATCTCCTGAGAGATATAGGAAACTCATTGGGAAGATGAATTATCTGACAGTAACTCGCCCTGATGTAACCTTTTCGGTCAGTGTACTTAGCCAATTCATGGCATCTCCCACAGTGGCACAATGGGAAGCCTTGGAGCATATCTTGCACTATTTGAAAGGTTCCCCCGGTCGTGGCCTTCTCTATACAGATTATGGGCACACTAAAGTCGAATGCTTCTGTGATGCTGATCATGCAGGATCTAAGGCCACAAGACGGTCCACTACAGGTTATTGTGTATTTGTTGGTGGTAACTTGATATCTTGGAGAAGTAAGAAGCAAGGCGTTGTGTCAAAATCAAGTGCGAAGCGAAATACGAGCCATGTCACAATCGGTGCAAGAAATTGTGTGGGTATTTCAGCTCATGAAGGAAATCGGCATTACCACGGTATTACACGCAAAACTATGGTGTGACAACAAAGCGGCGCTCCATATAGCATCAAACTCGTATTCCATGAACGTACGAAGCATATTGAAATTGATTGTCACTTTATTCGTGACAAGATAAAAGAAAATGTTGTATCCACGGGACATGTGCGATCAAATGACCGGCTAGCGAGATCTTTTAACGAAAGCCTTAAATGGGACACGGGTTGAGTACCTTTGTAACAAGTTGGGCATGATAAACATATATACTCCAACTTGAGGGGGAGTGTTAGGAAATACATTATTAGGAAATATATTGTATTGATTATGTATTGATTAGGTATTGATTAGGTATTATTCGTAATTATGTTTAGGGATTCACGCGTCTAATTGTTCCGTCATTAATTTGACGCGTCTCGTCTCTCTTGTATAAATACACCTCTCTTATACATGAATATACACAACTTTCTGATTCTTTTCATTACACAGACAAAGATTGTTTAGCCTTTTTCGGTTTGTTTGGATTTTTTGGCACACGTTTGTAAATGCTTCAACAATCCGCTTGTCCCTTGGTGTACAGCGTCGCATTTAAGTGGCTTGTTGCAATACTTGCAGTTGGCCCGAAGTTCTCCATCTTTAAATTGTTCTTTGGGTAGCTTCTCAAAAGAATCCCAAACTGAAGATTTGTGTTTCTTCCTTGGACCTTCAACTTCTTCATCTCCATTTTGGTCCTCTAAACCGTGTATGAGCTCGTAAGTGTCTATACACAGAAAGTGAAAATGAACTTATAAATAGGATCAAAGTAATATCTGCAAGACCTTACCGTGTATGTACATGTACGTTTCCCTCTCATTCTTTAAGATCTTGCTATTGAACCCCTTGTAATCTCCTTTTCCCTTATTTTGTCCTGGGTTTTGCTATCTTTGATGCCAAGTTGTTTTGCTATCTTTGATGCCAAGTTTAACTTATGACTTGTTAGATAAAAGTTAAAGAATATTAATAATAAGAAAAAACTCCCAGAGTCCCAGCAAACCAGCCACTACTTTTATCCTTCTTCCCTGTATATATATATAACTATATATAATGTCCCTGTGGTTCTTACTTGAAAGATTTTTCCTTTTTCTTATCAACACACCCATATATATATTTACACACTCGTTAGATTATCGTATTTAGATCTCTTACTCTCAAATAATACCGTACGTTGATATAAAGAGGTGGATTGGTGGGAGCTGATGTGTATATAATATTATCTTTTGAGGATAGCAATCAGGCCTAGAGCAACATATTAATAGATATTCATGTTTATAACTTTGTAGATTCTCATCGAAATCTTTGGAGTAATTCTATGTGATAACCTGTGAATCTGTGAATTTGGGCGTAATAGGAAACTTTGAATATCCTTCTATATATACTTATGAATTGTGTATGATTGTGAATAATTATCTTTTATTTAAGAGAAAAAGGATTAAATTATATGTATATGTCTATGTATTTTAAATTCTCAAGTAAGTAACGTTACAAGTAAATTTCTTTATAACTCATTTTATTCACATAATTAATAATTTAATTATTAGTATTGTATTGTTGGATTATTATTTCCTTTTAAAAATGTATAAATACGTGATGATATTTGATAAATAGAAGCATGATTTATTGTACATTGTCTTTTAATGATATTATATTTATTGGTGATTGAATATAATTGTCATGGCGGTTGTATTTGTGATGGGTTGGAGTAACGAGGAATTTGTATGGTGAGATCATTTACCACTTGGTATATCATCATTCGGTGCACGATAGATGACACTTGTCAGGGACATTTCTTCTATGTTTTCCTTTCATTGAGATTGCATTAGAGTTGTGGAACATATAACACCTCTTTAGGTGTGTTCTTTTAAGGAGGGGATCAGAGTCATGGTCCAGACTTAAGCTTTACACTTTTGGATGAGTTTATGTTGGACTATATGAGCCTATGACTCCGTCGCGGTATTATGATGGATGGTGATCTACGGTTGCATCTTGCATCTTGTATAATTATATATTAGATGTTGTGATGAAAATATAGGTTGACATAATTATGATTAAATTTGCAATTGTTTTATATGAGGATTATGGTACACACAAATATATATATATATATATATATATATATATATATGATCAGTTTTTTATTTAAATCATACGTGGTTTGCATGTGTACGATAGAAACTTTCGGTAGTTCGGGCGTAGAATCTTACCCCGATACATTAACCTTTTCGTTTATTGTTCTAGTAGAAAGTAAGGGGAGACACCTATGGAGTAAGCCTTAAAGGCTCCTTTATGCTCCTGGGCACATGTTATACCACTTTATATTTAATTGACATGACACTAGGATTATTTTTACATTCTAAAATCCTTTGGTCAATAATTTTTTTAAATTAAACGATTGAGATAACATTCGGTACTACTACTTCTTGCACTACAAAAAAGTGTTTATAATTAGGACCGGAGTATTGAGTAAGTATTATTTGGACTTTGTATATTTGGGTCAAAGTATTTAAAAAAAAAAAAAAAAAAAAAAAAGCCATAAACAATGGACGGAAAGTTAAGTATATGGGTTACAAGGATGAGGTGTTACAAAAGATGTCATCAAATTGATTGCTCACACATGGAAGAAATAAAATAGGGAAAATTATGCGAGTCCCAAGGAACGAAAAAAATTACAAAAAAATCCCTTGAAATCACAAAATTACACAGAAGTTCCAAGGGACTTTTTTGATATTATTTGTATTAACAACAGGAAATGATATATTTACAACAGAAAATACCTATGTTTACAACAACATTTAAACACTTGACCATTTATAACATAAAAAGCCTTATTTACAACAGGGAATGCCCATATTTACAATAACATTTAAACACCTGGATTTTGAACGTAGAGAGGTCATTTACAACAGAAAAAGACTAGATTTACAACGGAAGTGTCGTATTTACAACAAAATTTAAAATGGACATTTACAATAGAAAAAACCATATTTACAACGAAATGCCTATATTTACAACAACATTTAAACACCTGATTTTGAACGTAGATAGATCATTTACAACGAAAAAAATGTTAGATTTACAACAGGGAAGTCTTTGTATTTACAACAAAATTTAAAATCGGTGGTTTACAACGAGAAAAAAGCCATATTTGCAAATGAAAAATGCATGTATTTACAACAATATTTAAAAACTTGGATATTATTTCCATACAAATAATATAAAAAAAGTCCCTTGAGATTTCGGTGTAATTTTGTAATTTCAAGGGATTTTTTTCCGTCCCTTAGGACCTACGCGTAATTTTCCCAATAAAATATGCTCCTGGGGAAGAAGGCACAAACAAAATAGCCTAATAAGTAATAATGCCTAATCACATGATAGGATGATAATTATATGTTCCCCTTCCACTACTTAAAAAATACCAAAAACAAAAAGCACAACGCTGAAAACAAACAACTAACAAAAATCAAATCAAAGTCGTTGACTTCTATAGCTTAAATTTAATTTAATAGTATATTATATGAGTAATATTTAAAAATAGTCTAACGAACTCGGCAGATTCTTTTTTTTTTTTAATGGAAATAATTATCACGAAACCTCTAATCTATCCATTGCTCTTTCCTCCATCTTATGTAGAAAAACCCAAAACCACCGGAAACATGTAAACTTTTATCTATACTCCTCTGATCTTATATATAAAGCAGATAGAGATGATTTTTTTTTTAATCCTATTTATAGTGTAGAGGAGAAATTTTTTATATAAATGTATAATTTTACCCTTCATTTATTATTGTATTCACTTTATTTTTATGGAATATAATTTATATTAAATAGAGGTAAAGTTAAAAAGTGTGTAAATTTTAAAGTAAAGCTAGTAATGTTTAAGATTTTTCTTTATCTAATATATATAGGAGAGGGAACTATAATGTAGACACTTCTCTTCCTATAAGATATAAGATCAGAGGAGTATAGATAAACATTTACATATCTACTTGAGTTTGCGTGTTCCATATACTACAATCACTTCTCTTCAATGATCAGTTGTTTTAATCCAACATAAACTCATAATTTGATAAATTATCGCACAATGTCTTTATAATTTTGCATTCTGTTCCTGGCAATCTATTTACGCAATCTTGTTCATACAATAGAAGCAGTGAACACTAATTCTCCTCACTCACACTAAAACCTATTCTGAACAAACAGTGGTCGTTGATTTATATAATTCTTCATAAGATATTTGAGAAAAACATTTTTGGATCTGACCTTGTTTTTCCCCCTCAGACAGTTAGCGAAAAAGATGCGCTTTGTTTAATAAGTGTAAAAACATGGTATGGTTCTACATCCCCAATAAAGATAGGGTTAAAGTGTAAAAGTACCCCAAAAACTTTTACCAAAAGAGTGTCTTGCACTATATACTTTCTTGAGATATAAAAATACCTATGAACATTCAAAATGAGAGTAAAAAATGTTACAACCGTTAAATTTAACTTAACATCGTTACATATACATATGCAAAAAAAGCATGGGCAGTACTACAAAAAGTAACAACATTAATTTAAATTTAATGGTGCTCGTAATTTTGCTCCCATTTTGAATGTTCATGAGTATTTTTACACCTTAACCCATAATCATATCCTTGAGATTGAATTTCATATCAATGACTTAGTCTTAGTCATATGTTAGTTTTGCAATTATTCTATTCTATCCACGAAGATGTTGCTAGACAATGAAGTAGAGAAAAACGAGCAACGAATTAAAAAATCAAACTTCAGTAATTGATTGAACCACATCAATTTGTAAAAGACCAAAATAAGGGCTAAGAAGATGTTGCCTAAAAAAACAGAACAAAACATTTGAGGTTTTCCTGCACTATATTAGACCTTCACTTTCTTAGTTTCTTATCTCTTCTGGGTTTTGTTTGACTTCGTTCCAAAGCTCTTGGTGTCGTTTTCTGTTATACTTCTCCCTTCAGGGAATATACAGAGAGCAAATATGGCTAAAGGTTTGAAGAAAAGCAACTATGAAGTGCTGGGAATGTGTTGTAATTCAGAGGTTGCTCTGATTGAAAAGATTCTGAAGGGTCTTCATGGAGTTAAGGAGATTTCAGTCATGCTCCCGACCCGAACCGCCACCGTAATCCATGATCTTGATCTAATCTCTGAGTCACAAATCAGTAAGTACCATAATATTATTCTTATCTCTTTCAAATTAGATAGTTTGATATATCCATGAAACATCCTTCATCATGAGTTCTGCTAACAAAAGTTTTGACTTCAGAATCTATCCATGCTCGTAGGATTCTTAATAATTTCTAAGGTTATATTCCTTTTTTCCATTCAAATTTTTCTTGATCAGCTGATGCACTGAACATGGCAAGGCTTGAAGTTAGTTTGAAACCAGAAGGAGAGACTAAGCATGAAACAAAATGGCCAGCACCCAGTACTTTGGCTTGTGGCTTGTTACTTGCACTTTCTTTTTTGAAGTATGTTTATCAACCTTTGGAATACTTTGCTATTGGTGCTGTTGTTATTGGCTCCCCTAGAATTCTATTTAGAGGCATAGCTTCGATCAGGAATCTCTCTCTTGATATCAACATTCTTGTTCTATTGTCAGGTAATTATTTTCTTTGTTTGGATTATATTTTGATTGGACACTCTATACATTATTCACCATAGAAAGTATAAGAAAGTGTATTATGTGTTGCAGTGTTTGGTACTCTTGCTTTGGGAGATTTCTGGGAAGCTGGAATCATCACCTTCCTATTCTCCATTGCTCAATGGCTGGAGACAGTAGCCAGTTACAAGGTTTGATATCTGAGCGTGTGTAAATGTAATTTAGATTTCTGATGTGAAGATAGAAAGTGTCTATTTGAACTGTTCTAAGTTATGCAAATTTTCCACTTGGCTTGTTTTTCAACGAATGTGATAAAAAACTTCAAACATTCTAAGGAGTTTTAGAAGAAAGTTAGCTGAATCCAATTATTTCTTCTGTTACTCTTAATTGGAGGTGACTCCAGCTGAGAATTTCACTATATTCTTAGTTTTAGATCTCAGTTTAATATCTTCACTCTCACATGAAACATGAACAGGCTAAGTTCTCAATGTAATACTTTTTGTCAATTCACAGGCTATGGCCACCATGTCCTCTTTAACAAACATGGCTCCTCAAAGGGCCATTATTGCTGAGACAGGGGAACAAGTTGATGTCAATGAAGTTGAGATAAACACTGTCCTTGCAGTCAAGGCTGGTGATGCTATTCCTCTTGATGGTATTGTCGTCGAAGGGAAATGTGAAGTCGACGAAAAAATGTTGACAGGAGAGTCATTCCCAGTCACCAAACAGTTAGGTTCAACTGTTTGGGCTGGCACTATTAATCTGAATGGTTAAGTATCTTCTTTTTTTTTTTTTTTGGATTCCCTTTTTAGCTTCTTCTCTTAGAGCAATTCTTTGTCTCAAGTTTGAACTTATTTCTTTCTTTCTAGGTTATATCAGTGTGAAAACAACTGCATTGGCAACAGACACAGCAGTGGCAAGAATGACAAAACTTGTTCAAGAGGCTCATGGCAGAAAATCCAGAGCTCAAAGATTCATAGATACCTGTGCGAAGTACTACGTACCTGGTCTGTGAGCTTCTGGTTTCAAGTTTTAGTCTAGAAATTAGCTAGTGACCTATGTATATATTAGATTATTACTTCAACTCAAAATCTTAATGAAGATAATTAAATAATATTTGATTTTAGCCACATGATAAATGGATTAGTATAAACTATAAGACATCCACTCATCCCAAAGCCCTTTAAGGCCGCAGTCATAATACCCATTAGCGTGGATTTGAACTCCTTAGATATAACCATTTCATCGTAGAAGTTCTAACTTCATGCCAAAAATCACTTTCTGATTCTTCCTGCTGCTTCAAACTGGTGATTTGACGAGTGAAAGGTAAATACTTCCACCTGCAAGCCACAAGTTCAATAGGCTGCCAGAGACCATTATAACTGATCTTTACCTTCTCCAATAAAAACAACATGAGTGCTTAATTTTCCGAGCTCAACAATTGGATTGTCAACAAAAATTTCCTCCACTTATCATATTACTATTAGAGAACCTAGCAACAAAAACCTATAAAACTTAACTTAATTCTAGTCCATATCTAATATGATACAGCATCATAGTCCATTGACCAACCATTCTGAAAGCATTTTCACTGATTTTCAAGCTAAATTGCAGGGGTTTTCTTGATATCAGTTGGTGTTGCTGTGATTCCCATAGCATTAAGAGTTCCCAACATTAACTATTGGTGTCACATGGCTATTGTGGTTTTAGTAAGTGCATGCCCTTGTGCTCTTATCCTCTCCACACCAGTTACAATCTTCTGTTCCCTCACAAAAGCTGCCACAAGTGGGTTGCTTCTTAAAGGTGGAGATTATGTAGAAGCACTTGCTGGGATTAAGATTCTGGCTTTTGATAAGACAGGCACATTGACGAAAGGGGAGTTCACTGTCACAGATTTTTCTACTGTTGGAGATGATATTAGCATTCAGCTGTTACTTTGCTGGTAAGTACTCCAACTAATCAGGCGCATACATGTTAATACATTGGACCCGGAAAATATATACACCCTTCGGTCCTTGATGTAAAACATATTTACCTAATTTTATTAGATTAAGGATATTAGTTAAGTTAGGTAATATGACATATATTTTCTAAAACACTCTTATCATCTTCCTTAATTCCCTCATTCCCTCACCTCTTGATTATTGTTAAGGGAGCATCAATAAGGGTAAATTTGAAAATACTGACAAATATGAAAAATATGCCTTATATTTAGGAAAAGATCAACTACTCAAATATGCCCTATATTAAGGACGGCTGGAGTAATTGGTTATATGATACGCAAGTCATAAATAATATATGTTAGGGTTAGATATTAGGCCACAATATTAATCCTATGAGGCCTTAGGACTGATTAGGGATAATAGTAAGTAGTTAAGGGTAATAGTGGCATATTACTAATCCTATAAGGCCATTAGGAGTAGTGCATTAGGATCTGATTGTGTATTGTATTGCTGTCATATTGTAATTGTATGGGCTGTTATGGGCCTTACTATGATTGAGTCTAAGGCTAGCCTATATAAAGGGAAGAGCCTAGCTTAATCACTCATGTATGTTGATGTTAATGTGTATGAATGGAATGAACAGTGCAGCAGCACTTGTTTATATAGGCTAGCCTTAGATTCAATCATAATAAGGCCCATAACAGCCCATACAATTACAAGATGACAGCAATACAATACACAATCAGATCCTAATGCACTACTCCTAATGGCCTTATAGTGCCACTATTACCCTTAACTACTTACTATTATCCCTAATCAGTCCTAAGGCCTCATAGGATTAATATTGTGCCCTAATATCTAACCCTAACACATATTATTTATGACTTACGTATCATTATAGTTGTCATTAAGACCTCTTGGAAAAGCTTATAGTATATTCATGACTTATTTAGTCTATTTAGTTTTAATCAATCCGGTCTAGCTAAGAATCTCTTAATTGAAAAACATTTTTAGGGTTACTAGTATTGAGAGTAAATCAAGTCACCCTATGGCAGCTGCACTTTTGGAATATGGAAGGATACAAGGTATCAAACCAATCCTTGAAAACGTGGAGGATTTTCAGAATTTTCCAGGGAAGGAGTTTCCGGAAAAATCGATGGGAAAGAAGTCTACATTGGCAACAGGAAAATATGTGTGAGAGCTGGCTGTGAAGGTGGTACTAATAACACTGTGTTTAAAGCTTTAACCACTGTTTCTTATACAAGTTCATATTATAATTTATATCATTGATCAATTCAAACTTTGAGATACAGATTTTCTAACCAAGGAAGAAAGAAATGGTTATATATGCTGTGGAACAACACTAGTTGGAATGTTCAGCCTATCAGATACATGCAGATCCGGAGCTTTAGAGGCAATTGAAGAGCTTAAGTCATTAGGCGTAAAATTGGCAATGCTGACAGGAGATAGCACTCATGCTGCTACACGTGTTCAGACTCAGGTATTCCTATAGTAATCTACATTTAGCTTATAAATCAGGTAACTCTACAACATCTTTACAACAACAAGCCTTATCTCACTAAGCGGGTTTAGCTACATGGATGTGTTCTTTTTGGTCTTCCTCTGCCCATTTTCAAAATTGGGGTTAATATAATCTTTGGTTCCTCAATTTTTCTCTCATTTTGGTTTTAGTCCCTAAAGTTTCAAACCATACGTTTTGTTCCCTCAAGTTTCATTTCGTTTAAAACATTAGTCCCAATAAATCAATTAAAACCTAGACCATTTTGCCCCTAGAGGGACCAAAACCAATGGTTTGAAACTTGAAGGACCAAAACCAAAATGAAGGTAAAATTGAGGGACCAAGGACAGTATTAATCCTTCAAATTTCAAATGACTCTATACTGCTTGGTCTACCATTTTCATCGGTGCATTCAATGACCTTCTTTGTACTTGTTTGGACCACCTCAGATGATTTTCTACCATTTTTTCTTCAATAAATGCCACCTCAACTTTTCATCATATGTGACTGTACATTCATCTCAACATCCTCATCTTAACTACTCCTAACCCTACTTTACTGTAAATATATATTAAACTAGTGGTTCACCTTCTTCTTGTAGCTGAATCATGCTCTAGACATAGTTCATGCTGAGCTTCTACCACATGAAAAGGCACTGATCATAGAGAATTTTAAGAAAGATGGGCTTACAGCCATGATTGGAGACGGTATAAATGACGCTCCAGCATTAGCCACAGCTGATGTGGGCATCTCAATGGGAATCTCAGGTTCAGCTCTCGCAGTAGAGACAGGCCACGTCATTCTCATGTCAAACGACATCAGGAAGATACCTGAAGCCATTCATCTTGCAAGAACAACTTTCAGAAAGCTAGTTCAAAATGTCGTTTTCTCCATTGTCACAAAGGCTTTGGTCCTAGCTTTGGCTCTAGCAGGATACCCACTAATTTGGCTCGCCGTTTTGACTGATGTTGGAACCTGCTTGCTTGTGATTCTCAACAGCATGTTACTTCTGAACGAGAAAAAACACAATAACAACAACAAAAAAGTACTCAATAAACCCAAATATGGGTTGTTCATAGAGGATAATAATAAGAACGAGCCATTACTCGGAAAGCAAACTGATTATGGTGAAGAATTATGCAGCAATGTCTCTTGTGAAGTGACCAATCCTAGTACTTCAACAACTGAATGCAAAAAAGCCTGTTCGAATTCTGGGCTTTTGAATCTGAGCTCGCTGGAGGAGTCTTCATGCAGAAAGAAGAGTACCTGTAACCCTGATTGTTGCAAGGTTCAGAACAGAGAAGTGAAGGTTAGTACAGAGAAGTGTGGGAATCAACAATGCTGCAAAGAATCCAGGAAGATAAGCTGCGATGATCAAGTGAACTTACCAGAAATTGTTATTGAGTGATCGATAGAATCCTACAACCACTTCTGATTTACTCCAGTAGAAAATGTGCGGTTTAGAAACTTAGAAGAAGTTTATAGGGTAGTTAATTAAGGTTTCACATCTATGTTAGCAGTTTAAGTCAGTTATGCAGATTAGTACATATCCTATCTTAGTTACTAAGTTGGAAGTTTATATAAGGGTGTTGTAAAACTCATTATGGATTATGAAAAGTATTATTCATAAATATTGTCCTGTCCTAGAGTTACAAATTCTGGCTCTAGTTTCCCTTTTTCTCTCTTAATTTCCTAAGTTCCATCGATTTGGTATCAGCTTTTCTTTCTAGGGAGTTATCTTTATTTCCAGAGTTCTTTGGAAAGTTTCGCCTCTGAACGGAGGAGGGTCTTTTGATTCTCCTTGATTCTTTAAGGAATAAGAAAAAGGATAGTATTCATGGGAAGGCCCTTCGACTATAGGTATAGGAAGGAATAAGAAGTAGCTGTACTGTCCTTTCTCTATATAGGCAATACTTTTTTGTTCTCTGGCTGCTAGGAGTTCCTTGGTTAGAGCTTTCTTCTTCGAGCGGTAAGGCAGTTACTTCTTCTTAATAGTCTGTCCTTTGATGAAGCGAGTCTCGGTTATGCTTCTAAATAAGGCTCTGGACCATTGTGGTGTTATGGGAAATAACAGAAAGAAGCAACAATCCTCTGATTCTGCAATCCTAAATCAGGAGGCAGAATTTCGAAGCCCCATGAAACTGAAATACCCACTACTCCTGAAGGATTGTCACAGCAATTATCCTTCATAGTGAACCAAATACAGAGCCTCGATGCTGATATGAAGGAGATGAAGAAGAAGAAGAATCAACATGCCATAGTAATTGATCAGGAAATTCAGAAGGACTACTATGAGGAATTTGACGATTCAGATTCAGACACTGACACACCCTGGTGGCACAAGAAACCAAACAAACGACCACACACCGAAGTTGATTTTCCAAAATTTGAGGGCGGAGATCCCAGAGGTTGGGTTATGAAAGCGGAAAAATACTTTCGCTATTACCAAACCCTTGAAGAATTGGAAGTAGAGGTGGCTGCAATAAACTTATGGGTTTCTTCAAGTCAAACTATACGTTATTGTTAGGAATGTATTCAAATTTTCCAAGAATAGTTCGGACCCGCGGAATTCCAGAACCCAGATATAGTCCTATGCGATATAAAGCAAACTGGAACTGTCAGGAGTATAGAAAAGAGTTCATGCGCCGATCGTCTCGCGTGCAAGGGTGGCCTGAGCATTGCTTACTGTCGGTTTTTATCAATGGATATGAATGATGATTTGAAATCAGATGTGAAGATTCAGAAACCCAGAAGTTTACAAGGCCGCGAGTCTAGCCTTAGAATTTGAGGCCAAGTATTTGCCGCAACGGTACAGTTCGAAGACGGCGCAATTAAAGAGATAAAAATAATAATAATAATAATTGGCGCGAAAGTAAAGCACAGATGCCACGTCATAATTGGGGAATAAATAATACCCCAAATTCGGCAAATCCCAATTATAATAAGCCGTTATTAACTTGGGGATTTTGAAATCAGCCAGTAACGGCATCTCCTTAAGGAATCTTGGAAACTAAACGCCAAATCAAGAGGAATGACGAATTGTGCTTTCCGTGCGGGGAAAATTCTCCCCGGTCACCGTTGTAATTCGTCTTCTTTGAAATTAATGGAGGTCACTGACGATTCAGAAGAAGCAGTTAACAAAGAAGATAACCTGATGACCGACTCTTTAGCCGAAATCTCGTTGCATGAGTTTCTCGGTAAAACTTCGGCTACCACTATGAAGGTTCAAGAAACACTCTAATAAATTGGTGACCAAACTGAACATTGCAACAGAGAAGCTTCCATCATTTGGAGTTCAAGTAGGGGATGGATCAATCGTTTCGTGTGACTCACTTTGCAGACAGCTTAAGATAAATTATACTTTTTACTCCTTTTAAGTCTTCTGCCCGTCTTTTGCCCTTAATTTTAAATATACTTTTAATCTTATATTTTTAACACCATTAATGTTGTTAATAAAAATTATTATTAAACTAAAATAAATTGATAGATCGCTGCAAATGAAATCGAGTTTTTGCTATTTAGATTATTAAACTAAGTTTGTTTAATACAAAGATACTATCAAAGTTTTGATATTGATTACTTCATTAGATTTTTAGATTTTTTTAATTAACACATATTTTAAATTTAAGATTAATAACATTTAATTATGTTGTTATCACTCAAGTTTACATCATTATTTGAGTTTGTTGTGTCGGCGTTTTCGCTAACAACATTAATGATCTGAAAATTATGAGATCAAAAGTATCTTTATAAAGTTAAGGGACCAAAAGTATATATCAGTAAACTTAAAAAACTAAAAATATACTTTAGCCAAAGTATTATTGGCTAAAATTTATTTTTTAATGATTGTTTATTTTTTAAGAATATTTAATACTTCCTCTGATTCTTATTATAAAATACTAACTAATTTTTCTCATAAACCAATAAAAGTAGTTAAAGTCAATAAAATTGTCCTAGAATCTAAATAATTTCCAATATTACCCTACTAATTACCCTAAACTCTAATATCATATTAATTATTACTCTCACCTACTACCCTTATTAATTATGGGTAGACATGGAAAAAAATATTTAATGTTTATTGGGAATAAACAAGTACCTTATAAAAAAGATCAAATAAACTTGGTAGTTAGTGCTTTATAATAGGGAGTATGATAGTAAGATTATGCTTTTAAACAATATTCTTTATGTTTTTGGGTTGGCAACGAACAATCCTATTTTGTTATTTTACTATATGTCTTTGATTTTGCTTAAATGTCCGTATGCAGTACAATGCAGATACTGATTATTCTAATTATTTTATATTATGCATTTTGTGGGATATGATTAGAAATGCTATGCATTTACTACACCAACTTGGTTTTTTTTTTTTTTGAACACTACTACATCAGCTTGGTTCAATTAAGGAGTTGTTTGTATCCAACTTAATTAGAAATTGGAGTTGTACTTGTATGAGGTTAACTCGAAATCTTGAGTTGGAAATGCAGCCGCAATAAATACCAAAAAGAATTATAAAGGCATCCCATTTTGTAGGGATTGAAGCGGATGCATAAATGTTGCTTTTAATACGAATGTATTCTCTTTCTTTTGAAGAATACTAAATCAGTTATCCTATTTTATTTCTGCATATTAAGAAAATCCGAATTTGAAGCGATCATTCAATTAAGAATAATTATCATATACAAACATACAAGTTTAAATCTTCCGAAGATATACTCAAATTTAGTATCTGATGGTGTCTCCAAATTTTAATAGAGTTACCAGAATATAATGTGCCTAGCCAAAAAATCAAATGTTATGCCCCAGCTGGCCCAACTTGTGATATTAGCCCAACCCAATGCTAGTCTTCTTTTTTAAAAAAAAAAGGTTTAGGTAAAGCCCCATCTGATTGAGTTTTTTAATAATCGTTTTTAAATAAATCACTGAAATATCAATCCGATTAATTTAAAAATAATCTTTTTTGATTTTTATCGTTTTTCTCAATCAACTGCTTAAATAAGTTAATGAGAGATAAAGAGAAAAAATTGATAAGAGGATTTACTTCCAACCCCATCCCTTGTTAGCAAATAGGAAGCTAATCCCTTGTTGGCAATAGGAAGTTAGATCACAAAAGTTTCCTTATAAGTAAAAAGTTGCGGTTTTGATTCTGCTTTTATTATTGTAACCATTAGTTCCTAACTTATTAAATTTTGGGAGAAAAAATCTTATAACGTACACAAATATCATTCTCCTATCTCTTGACCCCTATAATTTTCAATGAAGTTGTCTGTTTATAATAATTCAATTCATGAGAAACTCAATCATAAAGATGTCAAATAAATGTGTGGGGTACTCTTTGAACAGTATGGAGTACAAACGATGTCCCTCAACAAAATAATTATGTTTCTTTCAATGTATCTTACCTTCAAAAACAACCTTTCTTTCATCCTACCACTCTTCATGGGAAGAACATAGATGAAGGAATATTAGGATCACCAAATCCTGACTTTGCGGTAACCCCCCTCAGATTCCTCCTTCTCCACCTCACCTTGTGTTACCAGATACCCACTCGTCATCCACTGTGAAAACTCTTATTAAGGTTCGCAGTGTCTGACTTGGTCAAATTCCAGCTATTAGAAAATAATATCTCACCCAAACAGAAAAGAAAAACACATATCCTCAATAACTATGAACAGAGAAACTAGCTCTTGATATAAGACATATATACCTAATTTAATTAGTTTAAATACCCTAATAATCTTCTTTAATTCCCTTCTTTCATCTCCTCCTTGATTATTACTATGGAATCATTAAAGGGATAAATTATGAAAAAAAAAAAATTGACAAATATAAAAAAATATGTCTTGCATATAGAACCAAGATCAACTCCCTAAAGTCCTATATTAAGAACCGGATGTGGAGTATTTTGCAATCATAAACCATAAATAAAAAAATGCAATACATAACATTGCCAGCCTTAGACGGCAAATATTGGTTTCTTTTTTTTCTCATGATTACAAATACACCAACATTTCTAGGTACACAACTCGACCTTAGATCAGAGGTTTCTAAGTAAAGATAAAAGAACAATTAAGTCTGACTTTGATATTACTTGATAATAAGATTACATGGATCAGACTCGGCTTTTGGGGTTGGAAAACAACCCAAAAAAACCATAGCAATAGCAGTCGGTCAAAAAACTCAGACGTGCCAGACCCTCTTGTTCTGCACATTTAGGGAGAAGGTATAATAAATATACTCAAAATGAGAATTTTCACACCTAAAACATTCTGTAAATCCTGTACACGAACACCAAGTACCAACTACAGGTTATGGAGGGCACATGTTTTTTAAGGAAAACAAATACTCAGCAGTAAAGACATTACCAGCCGCCAATGCATGTTAAGCACCCCGTACTTTGCTTGACATTTCTTTTGCTTTTATATCCCCCTTCTCCTGCAGCGAATAAGCCTCAAAATAATTAAAAAAAAACAAAAACAAAATATGATGGCAGTAATGACCTAGCAAAATCGTGTCGCTAAGCCAAATCATATGAATCAATGGTTAATAAACCACAATGATAAGTTGAATCAGAGCAAGATGCAGGGACCATTTACAAGCCATGGTTATTTCATTTGACAATGGTTTATATACACTTCCTCCATTATCTTTTCGTCTGAGAAACTTTAGATGACAAACCCATTCAATTGTAAACTTAAAAGCCTGGGCTATGCCCTCTTTTCCAATACTGAAACTTAAAACCCATCATGAACTCTATGGCCACCTTTTCACCTAAAGCAAGCAGAGGGACAACTTTGAGAAGCTCCTCTAAATGAGCTCAGATTATTACAAGGGGACTGCAGAGTATTGCAAAAGGGACAAAGTATATACTTTATCTCCCTGCCCACCCTTTATAGCCCCACGACCATCATTCAATCATCTGTAGCAACAGAGCCTTACATTTTCAGTACCCCAATTGCAAGATTAGTTTCACTGCGCAGCACTTTGAAACAAGCCAATAAAAGAAGAATATCCAAATTTCAAAGACTTGCATACTATTGGAAAAAGCTTGCTTCGATTTTGAACACTGGTATTTTAGAAATTAAGCATACAATGAATTGCTTACCATTCCCTTGCTCTCATAATAATCATCAAGCGCCCATTGGTACTTAGATTGGTTCAAGCCAAACCAGCGTGCTAAATGATCATCCAAACTTGAGTGAACTGTCAAAATTGAACAAGAGAATCAATAAAATGATGTATCTATTGTCATGTAATAAGGTCCGAAATCATCACTAAAACTCAATATGGGCAACATATTCATTTGCACATTTTTTAACTAGTGAAAACCCAAAAGCAACGCATTTAGTGTTCTTGTTCCCAAACCAATACTCAATTACACAATCTCCTGTGGTGTTCGTTTTCATGAATTCTAAAAAAGAACCTGAGAAGACAGAATCCATGGTTTCCTTTACTAATAGATCTTGAAGAATGAATGGGTATCAAAATAGCTACTTAATTTAACTATTTTCATACCAAAAAAGGGACAAGAACTCAGATATTCAACACTCGGACTGAATTACAGTTAGGACTGAACTATAAGCAGCAATACAGCACATATGTAACATAATTAACAGCAAAAAAGAGCCAAAATAATGTCCTGGGAGATCCAAAAACAAAATGTACGCAAAAATTGTAAGAAGGGTAAAAACTATGGAGGAAAGACAAAATAGCTAATAAGTAATAACTGTGCAAAACAAAAAGACAAAATAAAGCAAAAATGGTTGAGCATTCCAAGATAAGTCCAACTCATGTCCAGTACGACAACATACCAGTCTGCACCTTAGTAACCGCATTCTTGAAAAGGCCGGAGACGGAAGCAGCATCAACAGAGGGCTTGTGAAAGACCTGTGGCGGAGGCTGAACCGGAGGCGGCGAGATCTTCTTGGGGGAGTCGAAGGCGGCGGCGTCGGCGGGCTTGGGGGTAGAAGGCGGCGTCATGAAAACAGTGTAAGGGCCGATTTTGCCAATGACAGGAGGGGAATAGATTCCTTGTTGATAGGCATTGTTTGATAGAACGATTGAGATTGACGGAGATTGGAGAGAATCAAGAGAGATTTTGGAATTGAGATAGGGAAAGACGAAGCCGAAGTAAGAACTAAGAAGAGCAGGTAGTCACACTGAACTGTATCCACTACGGAACACGGTATTCCAATTCGGGCGGATCGTTGTCTTCCCTTTCAACCTGGTTTGCTTTCGTTCGTCCAATCTCTGTCCCCCATTCAAGGGTAAGTTTGGAAATTCACAATTTCCCTTTCCATGGAGTTCCATAATTGCCCATTTCCGCTCATTTTCTTCACAGCTTTTTCGCATATGTAGGTACATTAAAAAAATTGTTATATTAGTTGTTGACCAAAAAAAAAAAAAAAAAAAATTGTTATATTAGTTACTTGTAATAAATATATCTTACTTTTTCCTAAAATATTATACTTATTTCATCATCACCTCCTTTAAATAGTACTCCTCAGTTGACAAAGCAAGCTTAATTATAAGACTATGTTGATTTTTTTGGAGTGATTAAAGAAGTTAATTAAATTATTTTACAATGTTTTTCTTTTTCTTTTTTTCTCCAAACTAATATATAAAAATAGGTAACTTATTATATGATTAAGTAATTTATTTAGCTTACACTTAAATTTTTTTTTTTAAAAAAGTTAATACAATCTTAAAAATTAAGACCGGAGATAGAAACTTCTTAATATATACAATCAATAGAAAGATATTTCGGAAAAACAAAATATAGTTTTGGAAACAAAATGGGACTAGGATGTTATATTTAAAACGAAACTCTATCCTTAAATAGCTATTATATCAAAGACTGGAGGAAAAATGCATTTATAGATCATCTACTGACAAAATCCTCATAATGGTAAGATTTAAACTCACAAACTTGTGACTTATGAGCAAAAAACCTTTGTTGGCAGCTTACTTTTTCATATAAATAAAAATTTAGGTGAGTTAAATTATGGGGTTCACCGTAGTTTGGGCATACTTCCAAACTCAAAAGATGTTTATTAAAATATTTACATATCGTCTACAATAAAGTCACTATATTGATAGAATTTGAATTCACTTACTTTTGGTTTTGAGCATAATCCCACAAATTGATTATTTTATGCTAGTACTAGGTTTCTGCCAGCTCATAATTTTTTTTTTTATAATTAAATGGCGGTGGATTTACAAATTTTTCAATAATATTTAAAATTTGTTATTCTCCCGTTTTTTTCAGTTGTCAAAAAATAGGTGATGGCCCATAAATTCGTTAGAAACGATTTTGGAGGGTTAATTAGTGTGATTATGAAAGACTAATTTATAGCATACCTATATGCTTTTCTATCATTATCATCATAATTTTGGAAAATAGAAAATTGAAATGATAGCTTGGACCCTAGAGCGAAGAATCTATGAAATATGATTTGCTTCTCTGAGAATAAAGGCATCTTTAGAGAACTTGGAAGTAGGACAAAACAAAGTTAAAAGAAAGTGAAAGATGCAAATCGTATGCCTGCTTTCCTACCACTTTCTTCAACACGTGAAAACATGTTTAACATTAATTTATTTTCATCCATCATCAATAAATAGATATAATTGGATCCAATCTCAAAAAACTTCAAATATATCGTTCAGTGCCACTTTATTAAATGTTGGTGCTTATAAACGTAGGCCATGCTTTATATATTCAAAGAGGGAATAGAATATATAATGATTAATTAGCTATTTAAAAAAAAAAAAAAAAAAAAAAATTACAAAGGAGATTAATTAGCGTTTTGCTCCCTAAGTTAAATAATGAACAGTTTAAATGTGATATACAAGGGCAGGCCCCAGAGAGCCGAAAAAAGAGGAAAAGTACAAGAAAAGGAAGCAGCCTTTCAAAAGCAATCTTTGGAAAAGTTAGTGAGATATTTTTTGATATATTTATGAAAAATTTAAGAAAATATCACTTAAATTTCAGAATTAAATATGTGATTTTCCAACAAAATGAGTGTTGTTCTTATTAATTTCATTATTGTTATTGTCAACAAGATTTTGAAATTCAAATAGTATTTTTATGTCATTTTCTCTATTTATTTTGACAAAGAAAGCCTTTACATTTTGCTGGCACCATCATAACAAAGAAGTATTAAAAGAACCCGAGCCTCAAGCTTCAATTTATATTTCACCCAAAAGAAAAAAAAAATCTAATTATCATGAGTCTCATACTGTATAACAAAACATTAATTATTATTTATCATTTATGAAGAGTACATAGATTAAAGATCGGTTTCACAATTTATGCAAATCCTACAATATGGTGTCCAACCTGCACGAATGAGATTTGAGATTATTCAGACAATCTGTATGAAAAATATCTGTACCTCTAAACATGTTGGATAAAAAAATCAAACTACTTTAAGGCTGGCAGAAAATCAAATCCATGCACTGCTATGAAAGTCCAAATGGTTTGACAACTTTTATTTTTTATTTTTTGGGTTGTGTTGGGGGATAATAAAAGTAAATAAAAAAAAAAAAAAAAAAAAATCAGAGTTCCAAATTATTTATACACATAATGAAACCATAACTTGATGTTAAGCTGCAACAATTCTCCTGAGCTGCACTACGAAGTCCAACCCTGGAACCATCCACCACCAAATTCGCAGCTGACAACACAATGTAGAAACTTTTATTTCATACAATAGACTCAATTACGTTACTATGAACAGGCAACTTCTTTTTTCTCCTTTTGTTTTCACAGTACAAATTACAGGATTTAAACAGGAACAAGACACGTTTAATGAAGTCAGAAGCTACCCTAATAAAGCTACCTACTTTGTTATCAGACACTAACAATCTATTCAGGAAGAATAATTCATTGTGCGAACTGAAGGGGCAAAGTCTCACACAACCTCAAAAACAAACGGTCTCATGTCACTCATTCAAAAGTTTCTCTCGCCAGAACCGGTTCAACCTTACATGAAAAATGCATTTGAGCACACAACTTAATACAAAAGTTCTGACCAGAGCATTTGCCTGCCAAAGTCATCAGTGACCAAACCAACCTTTTAGCCGCCAACCGATGCTCATAGCGGTTTCATTTCACAATTTTTTTTTCCTGAATAGAGCATCATGGTATATTCCCTTCATTTACACCTAGCAATTTGTCCATTCACTGAATATCTAATTTACAGAACTTGCCAGAGAAAGCTCATGGAGCTCGCCTAGCATCCATTCCTCTCCAGTTTGACCACCCAGTACAATAGCTCTTGTACCTCCAACAACACATGTGCTGTGTCCCCAAGCAAACCTAGGAGGCGCCCGGGTACGTTCAGGATTCTCCATGTAGGTTTCTCTTCGGTTGGATCCAGGATGTAAAGCTGGGAGGCAGAGTGAAGACCTGCAACAGATCCACCAAATATCAGGATTCTCCCACCTGGGAGACTAACCGCGACGTGATCAAGTCTAGGAGGGGGAGCTATGCCCCCAGGATTCCCAGCACCGGGCATCCCACTCCCGGTTACACATCTCCAACATGGTTCCTCCTCACTCAAGTCCATGGTGAATACATCACTAGAACGGAACCGCAGGGGCCCACTCTTAGCAAGTCCTCCAAACATTAGTATTTTCCTACCACCATAGACAGACAGAGTGTGACCCAAACGACAAGGCGGAGTCCATGCCACAGGTATCTCTCTCCAGACTGGTTTCTCCATAGACAGATCAAGGAGGAATGTGTCACTCAAAAGTACTCCAGAATCTGCACAGCCACCAGAAACTATCAACTTGGTACCATCAAGAGTACAGGAGCTGTGCCATGATCTTGGAAGCGGAGGTGCCAATCCAGATATTTCGCGCCAAGTAGGAGGTTTGGCATCCAGGTCCAGCACAAACACGTCATTGAGCAAGCCCTGCCTTCCACAGCCTCCAAATACAACCAGATTAGAACTATTCACACAGGAAATTGTGTGGCCCCAACGACCAGGAGGAGGAGAACTCACCTGGACGTGTTGCCACTCTGGATTTTTCGAGTTTAGATCTAGCACAAAGGTGTCATTCATAGGCTGCATGTTAACCCCTTCACCACCAAATAAGACAACCCTATTACCAACTGCACAGGCACTAAAGTTACAGCGTGAGGGTTCGACAGCACCTCCAACAGTCAGCTTCCTCCATGCAGCTACTTCAAGAGTAGTCAACTCCCTTGCCAGTCGAACCCATCCCAGTCTCCTTGCACCAGGCACAGTCTCTAAAACACGTGTAGTTTCACTACCCCATGCATTTTGACACACCATTCTCCAAAGATTTTCATTTTTTGTCAGTTCATAAAATCGCCTGCTAACAGAGCCAACAGAAGCAATATCTCTTGGAGTTAGGCGGGCAAGTATCTTGAGAGATATTACCTCATCACTCAATTGCTGAATCCCACAAACTCCACGAGATACATTACGGTCCCCAACTTGAAGAGGACTCAATGCTGAAAGAACACTACGAAATTGATCAGCTGACTTGGCAGATTCCTTCAATGCAGGACCCAGAACAGGACCAAGATCAATATTTGCCTCTGTGAAGAACTGGATTCCAATTACATGTGTTATAGTCTCATCATCTCCATATATAGGTGTCAGCCGCAATCTGTTCATCAGTGGAGATCCATCTTTCCTAAAGTTCAGTAACTCACCTTGGAACTCAATCCCTTCATCAAGACATCTCCTAATTTCTGAAACTACAGCAGAGTCCACCAACGGATGCCTTCTTTTAGCAAATGGACCACGGCACTGCAGGAATCGGCTGCAAAACATTTGGAAATGATTAAAATAAAGCCGCATTCAATTAGCAGCACTTATTTAGAGACTCAAGTGAGCAAATGATGCCAAGGATTTATTTATCATATAAAAAACAGTTCAGAATACCCTTTTCACTTCACAAAGAACATCAGAACTTAGAAACTAACATGCAGAGAAATTAAGATATGTCTGAACATGAACTGTCGGTTCATTAGGACATATAAGCCCTGATGAGCTCCCAACCAAGAAAAATATTATTTTGAAAATCCTCACCCATCACAGCAAATCAATGAAAAAAAGCAAAAGAAATTCTCACAAGAACTATAAAGAGATTGGATCCATCTCTTTTAACTTCCAAACGCAAGGTTTTATCCTTAATGATGAAGCACGTGAAAAGGTAACTATAGACAGATATCAACCCATATATCCCCCACCATAAGACATACAACAATTACTACTATAAGAAGCATTATCCCATCAAGTGAGATCAGCTAAATGAATCATATAACATTAGTGTGCTCTATCCGCAACCAACTCTTCCAATATATCATTTATCAATAGATCTCAGTTGATAGCTTCCTTAAATGTCCTTCTTGGTCTCCCCATCCTTATAGATATACAATTTTATACACACACAATGATAAAAACTTAAATGCCATTGTTCTGAATACTTCATGCATTAGCTATAGACAACCAGACATGCAGGCCATAATTTGCACTAAGTGTACAGAGCCAATACTACTACAACAACAATGCCTTATTCCACTAGGTGAGATCGTCTACATGAATCGCACGACACCATTGTGCTCTATCAAAAACCAACTATATTATTAACCAATAGATCTCGCTCTATAACCTCATTAAGTGTATACAGCCAATAACGTTACAATTTCTTTTGCCAACACAATTTTAAAAAAAAGGCAGCCCAATGCACAAAGCTCCCACCAGGTAGTGTCTAAGGAGGGATTGATGTACACAACCTTAACCCTACAATTGGAGAGGTTTTTTTAGGATTTGAACCTATGGCCTCTATGTCACATGGCAGTAACCTTACCCTTGCGCTAAGGCTCACCCTCTAGCTAACATTACTAATTGGTATTTACTGAGATACTGACATTGTATTCAACTGAAGACTCAATCTACTTGAAAAAATTAACACCCGGCACAGTGCAGCTCAGATGCACCTCACTCTTATTTTTCCAATGATATTAATGTTTGGGTTCCCCACACAGCTTTGTTAATATCAGGAAACTCTCATTGCATAATGGGATAATAACATGCGCCCAAGTCTCTTGGATAAGGCAGTAAGTATAAGAAAACAGTATGTCTGGAAATATTAAAGCGATGTGTTTAATTTTGGGTGATCAATTTATCATTTCGTTCAGAAAGTCGGCTCTTCCTTGTGAGACTCAAATTATTTATGTAGAGTCTATTTCTGCACAAGCATTCATGCCAGTATGGCCTTCAAATTGGCCCAAATTAGTCATCTTTTGGTCTGTATACTGTCCCAATATTAATATCAAATCACCAATTTCTCTCTGATTTTTAATTATTTAACCATGATTCCTAGCTAAAATGTCAAAACTCTTAGCCCCCCAATAATATCACATTTTGGCATTGGAGTATTGGACCTCCAATTTACCTATTATGGGATTCCATAAACCCAACACCAAAGGTGAGCTTCTTACTATCTACCATTCCAGGTCTGAATAACTTGAAATTGACACGTACATTTCAAATCACTATGGTACTTCCCAAATCTGAAATTTCATAGTGCTAAAGACCAATAAGTGTTTACAGATGAAGCAAAAGATTATTTGCCACATGGGTGATCTACATTGATGCACTACTAATTTTGGAACTCAATGTGAAAAAAATAAAGCTATGAAGGTTGAATGACAAGTTTCCAATGTGTACAGACCTATTTAGAATTCAACATACATATAGGGATCAACACATTAATAAACCATACTCATGGTTAAAAAAGGCAAAGATAAAAATGCATCACCAATGGAAATGAAGTTTGAAAGAGAAACAGGAAACAGGTAATAACATATCTAATTATTCATTACTATCCAGTGTCAAGTAATCAAAAGCAGAGCGCTTAACAGAAAAATGCACAAATGCTGGCCCTAACAAATCTAACAAGAGAAAGAACTCTTTCGTATTCAGAATCCATAATAATATCATAATTATGAATACAAAAAATAAAACAAATCCTGGCCAAAATAATTAATAATAAAAGGAAAACTTCCTTTTCACAAATGAAATCAAAAGCCAGGAGGTAGAGTAAAGCCCAAAAATATACGCGATGAGAAAGACTTCTTCTTTTCTAATGGATAAAACATTGCAAGAGGAGTATGCATAAAACACATTTGCCATGCAAACAGGACCCTAAAGACTCCAGGAAAAGGAAAACGCTAATGAATTTTACATTCACTTAAAAGCAGTTGTGAAGCATAGAAATTTGATCTCACACAAATATAATTACCAAGCATTCTTTTCATCAAAAATTGATAAAACAAGATACTAAACAAAGATGGCACTAGATATGGAATTAAAGGCTGAAGTTCCTTTCAGAAGGGCAGTGTAAAAATATAGCATCAACTGTGACAAAGCCCAATTGTGGCAATCATTTCATGTAAAAATTAAGATAGATGTGCTGAATAGATGAGGCAAATCCCTTGATCATTAGAAATTTCCAACCAATTCTCTCCACAATTACCTGGAAACATCACAGTGCAGAAACATGATTGGCAGCCAGGGAACATCCTAATACATGGAATAAAGCCTGGAGACAGGGGCTTATGTGGTCAACGACCCTTAGCAATTCACTGATACTACTACTATTAATTGCAGCTATTCTAATAAAAACCTTAACCATAGGTGGAGCTTAAGCTAACATAATAAATCTATGGGAATATGAATAGAAGGATTATAAGTTTAAAGTGCAAATCCAGAACATCAGGAAAACTATAAAAGTCATTTGAGTCAAGAATAGAAATCAAAACACAGATTTCTGTATCATTAGAGTTTCCTAGGTCAAATTCCAATAATTGAGAACCACAAGGTCAGGAACAAATGGGGCACGGACTTTGCAGAAGGGTACAAAGAAACAGGAAATCATTAAGCAAGGTAGGAAATCAATACAATCAGGGATAAAGAACCAGAAGAGAGGACTCCTCAATCAACAAATCAACTGACAGCCGGGCGTGGGAATCATCACCCACACTTGCAAAGATAGAACGGAATACCATATACATGAATTTCCCCAAACTTGCTTTAGTGGCATTAATTTTCATCCTAACTATTATGATGACCTATCTCCCAATAACTATAATTTACAGACAAGCCTAACAAGGGCAACATGCCCCACACCCGAAAGGAAAATAAACCTCCTTCCTGTCATCAAACTAGTTAAAATGTTTGGCCATTCAAGGAACACCACCCCAAGCCAGAAACCTGTGGCAATAAAGGGGGAATAGCATAATTGTCAACGTCCTCCGACACTTAATAAAAGGGTCTAGGGTTTTGAGCCAGAAACCTGTAGTTGGCCAGGCCTAACCCAAATAACTGATCTAAACAAGACCAACCCGCAAATTTAGTATGAAATTTCATATCCAGACATCAAACTAAAACAAGTAACAATCCAAATCCAAGAATAGACACCAAACGCCAATCAACCCCAGCGAAATGTGCCTCCAGAACTCTTTCCCTATTATCAACAGCCAAGGCCAAAGGAAAAGCAATTGAGTAAAATTAGTACGAGCTCAAAAACTAACCAGTTGCGACCAAGTACTTCCTCTGCCCGATACCCAGTGACCATCTCGAATACAGTATTGACATAAATAATAGGGTGGTCAGGCTCGAGCGCATCAGTGACGACGAACCCACAGGGAGTCGTTTGGAGCAAGTTCTCCACCGGGAAGGGAAGTGGACCACCATCGTTGAGCGCGAAGGTCTCCTCATCGTCGCTGCTTAGATCCGAATTGCTGTCCCACTCCATGTGGCTCGAAAAAGAAGGGAAAACAAGTTCAACCCATGAACGGAAACAAGATGGAGCAAAAACGCAGAGATAGAGAGAGGAGCTAGGGAAAGGGGTCAGAGGTATAAAACGAGTGGTGAGCAAAAGTTTCGAAATTTGGCTGAGAATGAGATTTTTGGGAGAGAAAGAAGGGGATATTTGTTATTTACATGTGTGCAGTCGCACACCCAACACGACAACCGCCATTGGTTTCTCGTAAAGATCTGCAGATCGGACGATTGGTCTTCTTACCACTCAACAATGAACTAGATGTGTTGGGTCCCGACAAAAGGATAATTAGGGGGATATATAATTTTTAGAAACAATATTCTTTTTTTTTTTTGGAACAATTGAAAAACAATATTCGTTCTTTTATATTCTATGTTGGATTAGTTTTTAGAAAATAGATTTTGTGATTTAAGAGATAAACATGTAAAAAAAATGTTGTCTTAATTTACAAACAAAAGTTTTTGAAACCGTGATTCGGGTGTTTTCTAAACATGCAATAGCATCATTAATATAAAACATGATTAGTATTAATACTTTGGCAAAAAAATTATTAGTATCTATCAATACGTTTATATATTAATATGACAAAAAAAGAAGAAGAAATCAAATCAAAACAAAGAATATATATAAGATAATGCGTGTAATGGCACATATATTAAAGTGGAGTAAAAGATATAAAAAAATATTACTGTTTCATGTATTAAATATAAAATAAAATTGATTTTTTTGAAAGAATTAAGGAAGCCAGTTAAATTACTTTAAAATATTTATATTTGTCATTTTTTTCTCAAAACTATTTTTTAACTTATAAACTTATATATCATTTAAGGATTCATAACAATGAATAAGTAACTTATTTATTTCTTTAATCTCTAATACTAAAAAAGTTAACTATATCTTATATTTATAACTATTATTTGATGTGATTTAAAACAAGACAATAAATCTTTCTCTACGTCGTGTATGTTATAGTGAGTTGAAAAGGTTCGAGTGTTGATGAAATGTAAGAAAAAGGCTGAAAAGATTTTTTAAAAAGAAAAAACAAAATGGATGGAACTTAATAAAATGAAGGGAAAATGATTTTTAAAAAAATACCACTTGAACTTCAAAATTCCGTTAAAAATAATAGTAATGGGATTAACAAAACGATGCAAAAGCTTACAACTCGTTTAGTTGAGCAATTACTTATTTAAGATTTTGAAATTCAAGTAGTATTCTTAGGATTTTCCCTAAAATGTACCATATAAGATTGAAAATAAAAAACAAACAAAAAAGAGTTTTAAAAGAGCATGTCCCTAGCAAGATCAAGTTTGTCTCCTTTTGACTTTCATTGTCGTTTGGGTCATGTGTCTTTGTTTTCTTTGAATAGAATGTATCCTCAGTTTCATCATTTGTCTTTTTTAGAATATGAATCGTGTCAGTTTGTTAAGCGTCATCGTATTTATTTGGCACCTTGAGTAATGAACAGGCTACATCTCATTTTGATTTAGTCTATTGTGATATTTGGGGTCCATGTTACGTCAAGTCCAAGTCTAGTTTTAAGTACTTTGTTGCTTTTATTGATGACTTTTCCCGTACCACCTGGCTTTATTAATGAAAAATTGTTATGAGTTATTCTTTCACTTTTACAATTTTTGTGCTTAAATTAAAACTCAGTTTGGTGTATATATGTAAACATTACGAAATGACAATGCTAAAGAATATTTCTTTGTCCAATTTCAAAACTATATGTTGTAGCATGTCATGCTTAATTAGTCATCTTGTGCAAATAGGTTGGCTAAAAATGGCATTGCAAAACATAAAAACCAACACTTATTAGAAGTCACTTGGGCTCTAATGTGTCAAATAAATGTTCCAAACTTTTTTGGGCTGATGTTGTGTCTGCTGCGTGTTTTCTTATCATTCATATGCCATCTCTTGTCCTCAATGGTGACACTCCGTATACGACTCTATTTCCTTCCAACCCCTAATTTCCTATTAATATAAAAATCTTTGGGTGTGTCTGTTTCATTCGAGATGTTCTTCCTACTATTACAAAACTTTATCCAAAGTCTCTCAAGTGTGTCTTTCTTCGGTGTTATGGGTTCAAAAGGGTAATCAATGTTTCTCTCCTACTCTTTGTCATTATCTTGTGTCTACAGACGTCACCTTCCATGAGTCGACCTCGTTATTTCCTTTATCTTCTCCGCCTCAATCCTCTGACAAGGCATATGATCTTGATGATCTCTTAATGTATCAGGTTCACTTGCCACTAGTGCAAGCGTCTGTTCTAGCACCTGCTAAACGACTTCTCCATCATGTTTATCAGAAACGTCTCAAGAAAATATAATGTAGTCGATCATGTTCATGGCCCGCTGTGCTAAGCTTCGATTACGATTCGAAGAAAGTCCTCCCCGTTCTTGCTCTTGAACTTGCCCCTAAACCATAAATAGTGCTTGATACTTTTAATACTTCTAATGACTTGCCCATTGCCTTATGCAAAGGTAAACATAATTTTATCTATCATATTTATTCTTATGTTTCCTAAACCACCCGCTTCCTCCATTCCATTCCTTCATAGCATCCTTAGACTCTATCATAGCTCCCATTACTTTCCACCAACCCTTAGCCTATCCCAGTTGACGTGTTGCGATGGAAGAAGAAATGATGACCCCTGATAAAGAAGGTACCCTGACTCTCGTTGATTTACCTCATGAAAAGAAGGATATTGGATGTATGTGGGTATACACAGTTAAAACAAAAGGTGATGGCACCTTAGAGCACTTGAAAGCTCAACTCGTTGTCAGAGATATACTCAAACCTACGATATTGACTATTCAGAAACCTTCTCCCCTATAGCAAAATTGTCCTCTGTTCGCCTCTTCATTTTTATGGTGGCCACTTACGGTTGGGATCTTCATCAGTTGAATGTTAAAAATGTTTTTTTAAATAGTGATCTTATTGAGGAAGTTTACATAGAGTAATCAACTAGTTTTGTTGCTCGAGGGGAGCTTGAGAAGTTATGTCACTTTCGAAGTCTTTATATGATTTAAAGCGAGTCATTTTTTATTACTTTTGGAAGTCGGGTGAAACCAAAACTAAAATATTGCCTCTAAAGAAGGCAAAAAAAAAAAAACTAGACTTCCTAGATTGGTCCAGGAAGTGGTGGGATCCGTACACGCAGCGGAATTATAAAACTTTTACGAATCCCATCGGAGGATCTCTCAATGGTGTTTAAATCAAGCTTCGTTAGAAAAACTGTACCAATGCGAAGGGTGGAGAGTTTCGTTTGATCTTGTCCGCAGTGCGCGTCTCCGCTTCGTGCGTCTCAACCATCGTATGCCTTGAACGTAGTGCCATCTCGTTCGATCAAACGAAGCATACTTTTCGAGTGTCTCCTCCCTCTACGGTATCCACACGAATAGCATTGGAACACGTGCGAGCGTGCTAGGGTCTTCAAACCTTGCTTCTCTTTTTTTCTCTCCGGGGTTTCTTTTTTGGCTTCTTTAATTCATCTTGTGTACTCAATACGACTAGATCAATATCTATTTATAGAGTTTCTAAAACCCTAATGAGCCATATTAAAATATTCAAAATTAATCTAATTAATCTTGAATTCAAATCTGAATTAAATCAATACATTAATTAAAATCATCCAACAGATCTAATCAAATATATTTATTTAATTCAAATTATAAGCCTACTAATTTAATTGATCTTCATGAAATAAATCGAGATATGATATCTTTCTATTTAATTAAATCTAAGATAGCATATCTCAAATCTAAGATACTATATCTTTATTCGAAAATTAAATCGAGATCAATATCTCAATTTATTATAGTTATTTAATTTATCAAATAAATTAAGTACTATTCATAATAATATTATTATCTATAAATAATATCATTATTATTTTTGAATTTATATTATATTATAATATAATATGATATGATATGATATATATATATATATATATCAACCCTAGATTAAACGTATTCATTAAATCTTAGACATTTCTAAGATTGATGAATCTGTCTTACACTATTGCTCGTGTTGGGCTATTCTTGTGTGTGACCACCAGGCCCACATGAGATTGGCGTGGGCCAATCTTTTGTACCAAACCACAAGTCATAAAGCGGCCTCAGCAAGACATTGCGACTACCACGATTCATATAAGGATCGATGATACGATGCTACATATGATACAACCATCCACGTCCTTTTGTCACGCGATAATTTGGTCAAGGATGAGGCATGGATAATGTCAACTTCCTATTCTTGACCATTACTTTCTCGATTCTCAAGTAGTCTAATAATGGAAAATCCTTTCCTTCGTCGTATGGCCATACATTTCTCAGACTCACTCATCGAGGGGCCCAGTATTATCTCTATACAAATGTGAGGGACAAATTCCATCTTGACCATTCACATTCCTCTGCATGAAAACCATTGATGCCGATCCAAGCCTTTATCATTGTAGTGAAATGATAGAGAGAAAGATATAGAAAATATACTCTCAAATCAATGTGTTTATTCATATGCTCAATAGGATATTTATACATGAGAGAGAAGACAAGAGAGTAATGAATCATTATGATGATTGATTCTCTAATCACTCATAATTCCTATAATCCCTTATAATATGCGATACTAATTAATTATAATATATTTATCTTGATTTATTTCCTAACACTCTCCCTCAAGTTGGAGCATAGATATTGATCATGTCCAACTTGTTACAAGAAAACATAATATAAATAAATCCAAACAAAATAATTTTCTTCTTCATGAGATCTTGAATCCACTGACAAGTTGACTACATCCAAGAATAGTTCAACCAAATGTCACACCAAGGACATTCATCGAAAAAACGATCCAACAACTTCACCAAGAGTTCGAATAACAAAGAGTACCAAACCAAAGTAGAAGGCTGCGGCAAAGAACGCAAACGGTCTCGCCAGGTACCAAACGATCCTCCAAACATCTCACCCGAGACAATCACCTCACCAGAGGCAAAGCAACGAACGGGTCGCACAAGGACCACCAAATTGTCTCAGCTGAGACAAACACCTCACCGGAGGAAAGCAACGAACAGGTCACACATGGACCACCAAACTCCTCACCAGAAGACACAAAGCACGATAGACACCAACAAAATTACCCAACCACAAGCACGACATTCAAGACAAAATAGCACTTCATGAACGTCTTTGGAAAACATAACAAACGAAGAA
Organism: Acacia acuminata; assembly: GCA_019022655.1. Lineage (NCBI taxonomy): Eukaryota > Viridiplantae > Streptophyta > Magnoliopsida > Fabales > Fabaceae > Acacia > Acacia acuminata. The sequence goes on along the minus strand of JAFJYI010000097.1, from coordinate 2,328,295 downwards.
CCTAGCCACTAGAGACAAGTGAACGTGTACGAAACAAAATGCGATTGTGTTGAAATAGTAGAAACCTTGAACTCATTCTCACAACGCAACCTTCGAAGCAAAGAACCGGCCTACACACACCGAGAATGAAGGCTCGACGTTGTAGAACAAAACAAGGCCAAACCAAACAACGGTCAAACAACGAGGTACACACTTTATCTCCCCCGTGAACAATGATGACATGGTTCGCCATTCACGAAACAACAAACATAACGGTACCAAAATGAGGGGACAACCCGAACAAGTTCAAAGATTAAGCGGATGCGGCATAACAACCAAACGAAAATGTACACACCTTCAACATGTGCGAGCGAAAATCTTGTCAACCTCCACGACACACACAAACTCATTGACACTAACGGAAAAGAAATCGATGTCGGCGAAGGAGCACCACCAAAGGACAACCAAAAAAAAAAGAAAAAAAAACTTTTGAAATGACACGAACGCTCACGCCCAGTCGGAGGGGCCACTATCACTTTGTGCGGTGGCGATGGCCCCACCACCGAAAAACAAATTGGCTAAGAACTAACCAAGCTCTGATACCATGTAGTGAAATGATAGAGAGAAAGATAGAGAAAATATATTCTCAAATCAATGTGTTTATTCATATGCTCAATAGGGTATTTATACATGAGAGAGAAGACAAGAGAGTAATGAATCATTATGATGATTGATTCTCTAATCACTCATAATTCCTATAATCCCTTATAATATGCGATACTAATTAATTATAATATATTTATACTTGATTTATTTCCTAACAATCATCACCCGGTCAAAGGTGACTTTTGGCTAGGTCAAAGATCGAGCGACTCATCATGTAGGAATCCATGATGATCTCGGAGTCAAAGGGCATTGTGACGGTTATATATGAGATAAGCTTATGACTAAATCCATGCGGCTTTCTCATAGTGGTCGATCTAACACCTTGTACTCTTATAAGTGCATATGACTTTGATTCGTATCTCCATACCTCGTCAAAGTCATACTAGTCTTATTTCATCTTCGCTCCGCGTAGATGACTGAGACATTTAGGATAATCTATAAGATATATCCGGGATACGATTATCACTATAAACATGCAAATGAAATGATAACTAAAGGAGAATACTTTAAATAACATAAACGTTTAAGGTACAATGACTTACCTCTGGGCATAATTTCCAACGGGAAGTCCACCGTCCGATCTGGTTGGTCTGGCCTCGGGCTAAGACCGGACCTCGGGTTGACTTTTCCATCCGGAGTCCTATTGGGCCGGACCTCGGATTTACCTCCAACCCGGTCTAGCTCGGTCCTTGGACATCCCTATCACAAACTACATATCAAAATGAGTGAAATCGGTGGCATATGAAACTAGACTCAAATACCTTTTCAAAACATCAAGATCATATATATATATATATATATATATATATAAACTAGGAGAGATGTGATTTTATGAAGTTCACATCGAGATCGGGACATTGCAAAAATGCTGGTCTAGAACAGTTGTCATTAATATGATCAAAATGGTCAGAATACAATGAGTTTGGAGTTGATTATTTTTCATTGGAAATAAGACTTAAAGATATTTCGGGCATAGGTCATTTGTCAAATTTGGAGCTATATTGAAGACATTATGGTTACTGGAGTTTGACCCTCATGCTGTTAATGTTGTTGCATTTTGCAAGTCACTGAATTCTTGAAATTGACTTTGTACAAGATCAATCGAGTACACATGCTTGATCTCGATGCACTATTAAGTTTCTAAATGTTATTCGAGCATGGAATTGCCTTAATCGAGCACAATACTCGAGCAAGGAGGAAAGTTACCCGAGCACTTGAGTTTGGTCATGATAATCTTGCAATTTACTCGAGCACAAATATTTGTTACACGAGCAAAGAAACTTTGTGCTCGAGCATGAGTGTTTTTGATAACTAACCTTTTGCTTTTTAGGTTATTACTCGAGTGTGACAAGAAGCTTTAGTCGAGTACAATTTCTTTCGAGTATAGAAGAAGCTCTACCCGAGCAAGTTCGTTTTATTCACTATACTCATGCTCTTTCAAGATTGTTACTCGAGTATGAAAAGGTTATGATCGAGCATACTACTTGGGCAAGGGTATATGCTTACAGCTTACTCGAGTAAGCTTATATGTTGAACTTCTCTGTGTATCCCTCTTAGCTTCCTTTGTAAAACGATTGAGGGTTACTCAAGTATGACAATGTGTTACTCGAGCATGCTACTCAAGTAAAGCAAGTTCTTACTCGAAAGTAATGTTATTCCGATTCCTTCAATACTTCATCTTCTTCGCCCTTGTAAATTCAAAATATCTTATTATCATTCCATAACATCTGATTGTTACTCATTATTATCCTCAATGCTTCTAAACATGTTTGTTAGTGAGTTTCAGATGATTAGCGAAAGGATTACGTGCAAATCCTCAAAAAGCAAGAATTATGTCAAAACATTAAATGCGTAGCAAAAAAGCAGAGCACACACGGAATGCAATTTAGAGTAGGTCAAATGATCATCTTCTAAGACATCCATTCTTGTGAAAGCGAAAGGGACCCAACCTAAGTAGTCCCAGAGCAGACTAGACGGATTTCGTGTTAAAGCGAAGCAAAAATGGTCAAGCATCAATTTACGCCATCAACTTTTATATGTGAAAGTGGAGCAAATCACCAAGAGGGGGTGAATTGAGGATTTTAAAAATTCTTTTCTAAAGCTCTATTTTAGTGTACGAGAAAATAGTGTATAACAAAGTAAGAGAAAGAGAAGCAAGACGCAAAGAAATTATACTGGATTCGATCCAACCTCTTGACCTACGTTCGGTCCTAAATACTCGAGATTTCACTATCTCAATTGATTACACACTCTTGAACTCAAGAGTAATTCTCTCACTAGAACTTACTTTTCCTTACAAGTTGCAATCAATAACTCAATCTCCAAGTTCCACGACTTGAGATTCTTATAATAAATGATTTACAATGAATGAACTCTCTCTAAGAGTGGACAAGTATAAACACTGAAGTACAGAATGTATCAAAAGATACTTTGCTCAATAAAACTCAAAGAGTAGTTAGAAACTTAAATGATTTTCGTTTTTCAATAGATTGGTTGTTGAGAAGAATTGAATGCAGCTCTATTTATACAAAGAGAGCATTCAATGACCGTTGTAATCTTCAATATGTCTTGCCTTCATTAAGCAAGAATTAGGTTAAGTTTTGGTCTTCTTCTCTCTACTCTTTGGTTAATCCAAATTCTTGCCGATGTTTATGCTTGACTTTTTGACTTTTAATCCGTTGGAAGAGCAGCTACCGAATATGGAAAGGAAACATTAATCCCTTTGCAATGTGTGTAGAATGGTTGTCCAAAAGGATGCAAGTTTTCTGAACTTTGCATTTAATATGCTGACATCACTTTTGCTTTTGCTCAAATCTTCATTTAAAGTTCTCTAAACCATCTGAAACTCATTAGCAAACTGATTAAACATAGTTAGGAATAGTAATGAGTGATGATAAGAAGTATTAAGATCAAACGGGAAGATTTCACAAATTTGAGCAATTTGATTTTCAAAACCAGAGACACAAACTCGAGTTTGTTTATCCAAACTGGAGTTTGTAACTATGCTCAAGCCAAAGTCGAGTTTCCAAATCCTAACTCAAGTTTTCTTCTTACGAGAGAAGAATGTCGCGTTTTGAGTTTAAAAGCACATTTTGAATCATAGAGCAAAACTCGAGTTGATTAATGACAAACTCGAGTTTCGGACTTTTATAGTGAAAAACATGTTTAAGTCCAAAAGCTCAAAACTGGAGTTTTCAAAAACATTAAAATGAGCAAAGCTCTCGACTTGGCCTAAACTCGAGTTTCCATTTAAAGATGAAAACCTTTGAAAACTCTATCCTAAGTGAAAACTGGAGTTTTCTCAAAGTGGTTAAAACACGAAACTTTCTGTCAAGCCTAAACTCGAGTTTACAAGTACAAACTCGAGTTTTCTCAAAGCTTTGGAAAACTTAGAAAAACTCTTGGCTAAGTGTAAACTGAAGTTTTCTTAGGCTTAAAACATTGAAGGCTCTCTATATGCCCAAAACTCGAGTTTACTATTGCAAACTGGAGTTTTGGTTCCTTTAGAAAATATTGGAGAGTCTCTGTATGGTGCAAACTGGAGTTTTCTATGAAAACTGGAGTTTGTCTAAATGTGAAAAACTTGGAGTGCTCTCTGTAAGACCAAAACTTGAGTTTGCCTACGCAAACTGGAGTTTTCTTTAGTTCATAAAAATGGAGCCACTCTCTGTGAAGTCCAAAACTCGAGTTTTCAAACCAAAACTCGAGTTTGTCTTTGAGAGTAAGTTTTTCAATTTACCTAAGACAAACTTCATCTTGTGTTTACAATTGTCGCTATCATCAAAACATATAGAGAACTAACAATATGTGTTTAACATAAAGTTTCATTTATTTCTAAGAGAAAAATTGGAATATCACAATAGTCATTTTAACGAAGTTAAATGGTAGTCAAAATATAGGGAAAACACAAAAGCTTCAACAACTACTTTCAATGGTCATATTCTAAGATACTCAAAGGAAAAATGTTCTCAATGGTCATATGACCCCCATCAATTATAAATAGAGACTCATCCAAGCAAAACACTAAGGAATGCATCGACAAAGCCAATGAAGATAGCTTACAACTTCACCGTCAAAATGCAAACACTCTGATTCCTAGCTCATACGCTCTGTTTTCCCAATGTTTATATAGCTTACCGTAGAGAGTGAGATAATTTGTTATGTACTTCGCATTCATTTATACACTTATGAGAGAGAAGACTGATTGTAATGTTTGATCATAGAGGTTGTATCCTTTCGATGTGTAAGGGAGAGTATCTCGGTGAGAGATTTGTGAACTTGTTGCACAAGTGCTCGGCTAAACTTGTGGGATTGTAGAGGCTTCTCTTGTGCCCGTTAAACAAAAAGATAGTGGATTGAAAATCTCGGAAGGAGCCTAGGGATTGGACGTAGGTCATCGTGGATTAGGCCAGAACAAGGATAAATCACGGTTTGCATATTCTCTTCCTTAAACTCCTATATTTCCAATATATATGTTTGAATGATTGACTATTGTTTTATAACTCATTCTTGTCATACGAACCGCTTTTACTAATATGCGAAAAGATTTTCAAAGTTTCTAAGTTTTTATCATACACCAAATTCACCCCATCTTGGGTGTCGGCCCCGTCTAACACGTACCCCAATGGACCTGCCTAGACCAATCTATGACCTATTTGTTTTTTCTCTTCTTTGAGAGGCAATATTTGAACCTAATAACACCATAACAATACCTATAATCATATAAAACACATCACAAAAAATTAAAACCCAATCATAAATACGTAATAAGCTCTAAAAATATTGAACAACAATGAAATAAATTAAAAACAACATTCGGGCCAGACTGGACTAAGGGTCCGAGGACTTGGCCTGAAGTTTAGCCCGTCGGCTGAGAAGGCCCGGTCGGTCTTGTCGCCCAATATTGTTTTAGGCCAATTTTTTTTCACCGGAGTAGGATTCTGGACCACTGGGTTTTTTGCTCATTCCTATTTGTAATAAGTTTAGCTTGATTAATATCTACGATCCAACTAAAAAACGAGTGTTAAGAAATATATTGTAATTAATCAATTAGGATTGTTGTGTAATCAATTAAGATCACTAGATTTAGAAATAATCATTAAGAGTCATAAATGCCAATGCTCCCCCCTCATGTATATATATAAACTCTCCTTTGTACAAGATTAATCAAGATATTCACAATACATTTTTCCCCTGAACTTACAAGACCATTTTTGGTATTGTTTTGAACTGAATTGTAAGACTTATATTTTGTTTAAAGGGAAGCAGTTGGGTGTTTGAGGTTACCTTATTGTTGGTAATTACATTATTATATTTGTGCGCATTGCTGAAATTCATGAGAACTTTGTCAAGACCAATACTTGAAATATATTCACACCTGGCTTTTTCCTTCATAGAATGGTAGTGGTAGCCATGTCGCCACAAGCAACTTACGCTTCCCTTTGTGCTTGAAGGAAGAAATAGAGGTTGCCCTGGGTCATTTAAGAGCTTGCTTCTTTCTATTCACTTGAAGATGATTTTGGAGGAGGAGGGGATGACAGAGGATGAGAAAAAAGCACTAACATAGGGTTTCTTATTGTGCCTCTTCTTGGTAGAGAGAAAAGTTATTGAGTGAGAGAGAGGAAAGAAAAAGGAGGAGGGTGAGAGGATGGGTGGATGTCGGATATGAAGGCGTAAATAGCGTCTTTAATGAATTTTGATATATGATGAGAAAGAGAGAGAGAAGTATGAGTAAATAGAAGGGAATATAAGGCCCGTTTGGATTGAAGAAAAGGTAGGAATGGAAATGAAAACAATGGAATGCAACGGAAAATATTTTGCCTCGATGCGTTTGGTTTGTACCGAGAAAAGAAAATAGGTTGATAGGAAAATTTTGTTTGGTTGAAAGAAAGTAAGTAGGAAAATTAGGTAAAATACCATTTACCCCTAAAAAATAAAATATTATTTAAAACCTACTCTAACAATGCATACTCAAACTCAAATCTCGATCCTTACTTAAATCAAAGTATGTCTTTTCCTTTCATTCTCTCAACATGTAAAAATCTCATCATCCCATCCTCTCCTATTGGAAAAATTTCTAACAAGCGTCTGCGTCTCCTCCTTTCATCCCCATCGACATATCGTACGCTTCGAGTCTTTTTCCTTCTTCATCTTCATCTTCTCTCTCTTCCATCATCATCGTCGCCTTCTTCAAGACTTTCTATGGACAAGCGGGACACGTACATGGCCATGGCATTATTGATCTCGCTGTCATCGTCAATGCCGCACAAGGTGCTGCTCGTACAAACGGAAGGCTCGGCGCTGATAAGGGTAGGTTAGTTTTCTCCATCCGCTAGAAAATGAGTGCCCACCGAAATAGGTGGGAGCCGATTTTCCCATGTTTAAGCGTATGTTTGGTTGGGGGGAGGGGGAGGGGAAGGAGGAGGAAAATGGAGGAAAATATTAAAAGGGGAAAAACTTTTGTGGGCCCCACCATAAATAACTTTTCTCTCTCTCCATTTTCCTCCCCTTCCCTCCCCTCCCTCCCCCTCCCCCCAACCAAACATACCCTAAGGAAAATGACTGCCCGAAAATGTTTTCTTATGAAAATGTGAACCAAACAAATCGGCATTTTCCATTTCCTTCCCCCCAATTTTCCTTGACCAAACGGGGCCTAAGTAAATTAGCAAGATCATGAAATTCCAAATAATAAATGGATTGATTTAGAATTTTGAAATATTAACAAATATGGAAAATTTACATAATTACCCTTCATTTTTTTTTTTAATTTCTCAAGTAAAAGTAGTCAATATAGATGCTTGAGTAGTTAATAGTGATACTAAAGTAATAAAATGGTATTTGTTGAATATTTCCTAATAACTAATTTTGTTTTCCTATTAATTACTTTAATTTCGATATTAACTACTTTGTCTGACTAAAGACAAAGTTCTTAATATATTTGTTGAATTTCCAAAATAAGAGTATTTAATAGGGAAATAAGAGTAGTTAATACAAAAACTAAGTAGTCGATACTAGATAGGGTCCTTTTTGCTAAGTAACTTCTAATAACTACTTTTGTATTGGTATTAACTTGTTTTTTTTTTTTTTTTTTGGAAATTCAAAAAATATATTAAAAACTTTGTTGATAACTAGACAAAGTAGTCAATATTGAAACTAAGTAGTCAATATAAAGCTTGAGTAGTTAATAGGAAAACAAAAGTAATTATTACGAAATATTTAACAAATACCTTATTTACTACTTTAGTATCGCTATTAACTATTTAAGTATCTCGTATTAATTACTTTTAATTGAAATACATACATACATACATACATACATACATACATACATACATACATACTGCCAAAGCATCGTAAGGTTATTAGAGCTCCGACGACCAACAAGGGGTTTTGAGGATTTTCTAACAAAAATAAAGGTACTTATGTAATTTTCCACATTTTTCAACATTTTAAAATTTCAAATCAATCCATTTGGAATTATTGAAATTCAACACCCCTATTTATCTTTTATATATTTTGATAGTATTTTTCTGTCTTTTTTCTCTTATCCGTCCTAACATATAATATTTTAAAATTCTAAAAGCATTGGTAAATCGCAATTTTTTATTTGTTGACTTTAAAATTCCTAGATATGATTTATACTCTGACTCAAATGTTAGAATGAAAACAACTCCCCAATGCTAGATGTTTATTAGAATTAGAATTCGGGCAAAAATATTAGATTAGATAGACAAAAGAATGTTAAAAATATTCTTAAGAAATTCTAAGATTTACATCATATTCATAAGCCTAGGCTTACTTTATATTTCATGTAAAACATAGGTTTCAAAATCTAATCTGCAATCAATAATCTTATAGTCTGGTGACGAAAAAACTTCTCTTATAAATGAGATGTTATTGGTTCAATCTCACATATAATATCAGGTTATTAGTATTTATCCCTTTAATTAAAAAGAATCCAATTTACAAAAAAAAAAAAAAAAAAAGTTAAAAGAATTTAAAAAAAAGGTTGCATAAAATAAAATTCAATATTTGTGCCTTGTATTTTGCAAAAAATAATTTATAAATTTCATTTCATATCATATCAATAATCATCAATATATATCTTTAATAGTGTTAGCTACTTGGTGATTGGTCCATGTGTATTTTTTTTTTATCGGAAAGCTATTTATATTAATACTAAAAATAGGTACAATATCTGGATACAAGTAAAAAGCCGGATCCAAGATGAGAATACATCAAAGACAAAAACAACAACAAAAAAAAACCAAATCACCGTACATAAAATATTTAGAAGTAGAAGTAGAATCATGGCAAAGCGACTCTCCTCATATCCGGGGTTAGAAATGACAACGAAGAAGGTGATGGTTGTAAACCCACCCAAACGCACACCTCCTTATAAGCATTAGATGCAACGAGAGCAAGCAGATGCAGTACCCCATATTGGGGTTAAGAACACAAAAAACCCAACCTCGGACGTAAGAAGACCCATGATGTCCGGAAGAAATCTTACGCTCCTCTCCGTTGAATCGGATCTGTGACCTTGGCCACACAACAAGCAACGCCTCTTTAGATCGCCCCCAAGAACGCAAATCCGAACTACTAAGGGAGAGTCGGATCTTATAACGTTCATACAAAGTCCATCCAAGAGGAATTGACCGCGAGATCTTACGACTGCTTATTTTATAAGACAAAAACACCACCCACAACCCAAGAACACGAAAAAGTAATAAAAAACAGATGAATCTCACCTCCACATGATCGATCTGGAGAGGAAAGGAAAGGGCTCGCCATAAGGACGAGAGAATGCCACGTCACGCGATTTAACTCGAGGAGAGGACCATAGATCGAGGATCCGACTCCAAAACACCCTGGGCCCATCAAAGATGTGGACTCACAACAACCACTCGAGACTCATCCACAAGCACAAAGGCGGTGGTCACCGGCGGCTTGTGTGTAAACAAGTCACGCCGGTAGGAGCATGCGATGAAGAAGATGAAGTGCGAGAGGAAGAGAGAATGAGGAGAAAAGAGAGGATGGATTGGTCCATGTGTATTGTCTATATAATGAATAGGTCCTTCTCCTTGGTTGATTTGGTTTAAGTTTTCTTTCTCCGCAATAAATTCCAAGGATTAAACGTGTGTTTAGTTTAATATTTGAAATTTGAAATATTTCAAAATCTAATACCTCTTTGAGGTTTTTCATATCATCCATAAGCACAGCTCCCGTGCATGCACGAGTGATTGACTTGTTTTATAATTAAAGTGAGGGAAAATGGGGGAAAAATTCCCTTATTGAAAAATTTTATTTGTGATTAGCAATACTCTGATTTAGGAAATTAGCAATACTCTGATTTAGGTGATTTTCATTGATAAAATTTTTAATGGATGACTTTTCTCAATTTTCCCTAAACAATAAATTGTTATTTCTATTTTTTTTCAAAAAAGTTTGAGGGCTCCAACATTAACAAAAAAATTGAAATTAGGTGGAAAAAAGTTGAGGCCAGAACGGGGAATATGATCAGCTGGTGATGATTGAATTGTTGAAGACCCCATCTTCTTCATCCGCATATCATCTTCAACAATCACCATTCACACCGAATTATCCCTTCTTTCAAAAATACTCTCTTTTCCATGGCTTTCTTTCTCGTTCACATTCCCTGCTAACCCACTCGTCGTCTTCTTCCTCTTCTTCTGTTGCTATTGCTGCGTTCTGTAATAATAATGGAGGGTACTCTCTTCCCCAATAGGCCTGTACTCCCTGTACAGCCAAACAGACCAGCACACTCAAATTCCACTTTGAAATTCAATTCAACGCTTCTTCCACCAGCACCGCCACCACCACCTCCTCAATCTTCTTCTCCTTCGTCTATTCATTTGGATTCGCTTCTTCAACACCTCTCTGCAAATCCCATAACTACTAACAAGCCCAAGCTTTCGAGTTCTGCTCAGCCTAGTAATGCCCCCTTTGCTTCTCTTCAGATTCCCCTCGATTCAGCCGAAATATCTCTACAGACCCAGAATAAGAAACCGACTTCGTCTTCCGTGAGGCGTATTGATGGCGATGAAACCGAGGTTCCGACTGAAGGTGATGGCACTATTGAATTTTTGTCTCCTATGGGTAAGTTGATGCTCAATTCGATTGTTGAGAAACCCTTTAATGGTTTAAATGATTTCTTTAACTCTGCGAAGCTTGAGCTGCTTGAGGTTGATTTATCTAGCCTCTTAAAAGCATTAGACCTTTCTGGTAATTGGGAACGAGCGCTTTTGTTGTTTGAATGGTTTTCATTTCAATTGAACTCTGAAAATACGAGGGTAGACAATCATGCTGTTGAAACCATGGTTAGAATTCTGGGGAGGGAATCACAGCATTCAATCGCATCTAAGCTGTTTGATATCATTCCTCTTGAAGTATACTCACTTGATGTCCGGGCCTGTACAACAATTCTTCATGCATATGCTCGAACTGGCAAGTATAAGCGAGCTATTGGTGTCTTTGAGAAAATGAAGGAGGCTGGTATTTCTCCAACTTTGGTTACTTACAATGTCATGCTTGATGTTTATGGCAAGATGGGTCGTTCATGGAATGCAATCTTGGACCTCTTGGATGAGATGAAAAGTAAAGGACTAGACTTTGATGAATTTACCTGCAGCACGGTTATTTCGGCTTGTGGCAGAGAAGGCTTGCTTGATGAAGCAAGAAAATTTTTTGCTGACTTAAAATTGAATGGATATACACCAGGAACTGTTACATATAATTCTCTGCTGCAAGTATTTGGAAAGGCTGGGATTTACTCTGAAGCCCTGAGCATCTTAAAAGAAATGGAGGATAATAATTGCATACCTGATTCTTTTACTTACAATGAGGTTGTGGCAGCATATGTGAGAGCTGGATTTTATGATGAAGGGGCTGCTTTTATAGATACGATGACCCGCAAAGGAGTTATGCCAAATGCGGTCACCTATACAACTGTAATAAATGCCTATGGTAAGGCAGGAGAGGAGGACAAGGCTCTAAAGTTGTTCAACCAGATGAAGGAGTTAGGCTGTGTTCCCAATGTATGTACTTACAATTCAGTTCTTGCCATTCTAGGCAAGAAATCAATATCAGAAGATATGCTAAATATTCTGTGTGATATGAAATTAAACGGATGTCCTCCAAATCGAATTACATGGAACACCCTGCTTGCTGTGTGTGGTGAAAAAGGTAAGCAAGAATATGTTAACCAGGTTTTGAGGGAAATGAAAAACTGTGGATTTGAGCCTGACAGAGATACATTCAACACGTTAATTAGCGCATATGGTCGGTGTGGGTCTGAAATCGACGCCGCCAAGATGTATGGGGAAATGGTTAAAGCAGGATTTACTCCATGTGTGGCAACTTATAATGCTCTGCTGAATGCTCTAGCTCGTCGAGGGCGATTGGAAAGCAGCAGAATCTGTTATTCTGGATATGGGGAATAAGGGTTTCAAGCCTAATGAAACCTCATTCTCATTAATGCTCCATTGTTACTCCAAGGGAGGAAATGTCAGAGGATAGAGAAGATTGAGCATCAAATCTACGATGGTCATGTTTTTCCTAGTTGGATGCTTTTTGAGAACCCTTGTAATTGTAAACTTCAAGTGCAGAGAGCTTAAAGGAATGGAGAGGGCATTTGAGCAACTGCAGAAGAATGGATACAAACCTGATTTGTTTCTAATTAACTCAATGCTCTCTATGTTTGTCCGAAACAAGATGTACACAAGAGCCCATGAGATGTTTCATCTTATTCGTCAAAGCGGCTTACAGCCGAATCTCATCACCTATAACAGCTTACTGGACCTATATGCGCGAGAGGGTGATTGTTGGAAGGCAGAAGAAGTGCTCAGGGGAATTCAAAAATCTGGTCAGAAGCCAGATCTTGTGTCTTACAACACTGTAATTAAGGGATTCTGCAGACAAGGACTTATGCAGGAGGCTATTAGGCTTCTCTCAGAGATGACCTCTAGAGGAATTCGACCGTGCATCTTCACGTACAACACTTTCTTGGCAGGCTATGCAGGCCAGGGATCGTTTGCCGATGTTGATGAAGTTATTAGGTATATGATTGAGCACAGTTGCAGGCCAAATGAGCTGACTTATAAGATTGTTGTTGATGGTTATTGTAAAGCTAGGAAATTTAAAGAAGCCATGGACTTTGTGTCTAAGATCAAGGAGATTGATAGCTCCTTTGATGATAGATCTGTGAAACGGCTAGCTTATCGCATTAGGGAGAGTTTAGAGTCCTGTGAAACGGCTAGCTTCTCGCATTAGGGAGAGTTTAGAGTTATGACTTGGCTGATACAAATACATCAGTCTTCGCAATCCTTGGTAGCTTTGGTCAACTCTATTGTCCTCTATACATAATATCAGATTTATTTTTTTAAAAAAAAAAAATCTTGTGGATGGTATCAGCTTAGTCATAAAATACAGCTTTTGCTGTTTCTGGATCTGGGAAATTAATCTTTTGGTCCCCTACTGGTTTAACTCTGTTTTAACTCAATACTTATACTTTAACTTAATGCAACTCAATCTTTAAATTACGACTCACTTTGCAACTCCAGCTATGTAGTTTTAACAATTTCATGATTCATTCCTTATGTTTCTGAAAATAAAAACATATATATAATAAATGTCAGGGATAAAGTTTTAGTGAGTCAAAATTTAATGATGGAGTTATAACCCAAAGTTAAAATTATAGAGGCGAGTTGTATTGAGTCAAAGTATATAAAAACTCAACCACCAATTTTGCCACCTGCGAGAAATACTATCCTATTGATATCAGGGGTGGAATAGGGGGGCTAGGGGTGGCTCCCAAAATTATAGAATTTGACTCAAAATTTTAGGAAATATGTTTTAGCTTCATAAATATTTTCACTTAGTTCCTATTAAGAAGTCTTGTCGAGGGACTAAAATGAAAATATTAAAATATTTATAGGCTAAAACATAATTTATTAAAATTTTGGGTCAAATTTTATAATTTTGACCCCTAATTTTAAATACTAACTCAGGTTATTCTGTAATTCCCCCACCCCCAAAATTTCAAATCCTATCCGTCCCTGATTAATATTGAAGGCCCCACCAATGAAAAACCAAACTCTCATTTGTAAACTTTGAACTCCAACTCAAAGGCTTTGACATTTTTACTATTCTCTTGGACGGAACCACTTTCCCTGCTCGTCGCGGGCGGCTCGTCCATACATCCAGTTAAATTTAGACGGTCTAGATTTGATTTTTTTTTTTTTTATTTTTTATAAAAGATAATTTTAATAGGTAGAGGATCTAAAATAAAGATAATCTCTCAACTAACATTTTTTCATGTAAAAAATAATAATTAAAAAAAATCGGATCTAAAAAATCGGGATCCCGACCTTGGATCGTCCAAGAGAGGAACCACTTTCCTTGCTCGTCGCGGGGACAAGCGAGTGCGTCCCCTGCTCGTCCTGCGACGAGTAAGGAAAGTGGTTCCTCTTTAACGATCCAGGACATAACTTTGAGGAACGTGCCCCTTCGAATTTTTGGACATTAGAGGCATCCCTAATCCTTTTCATAAGTTAGACATTGATGATGTGTAAAATTTCAATGCACTTATTTTTTAATTTTTAATTTTTTACTCTTAATTAATTATACGTTTTTGTAATTTTTTTTGGTTGCCAACAATTATATGTAATTGCATTAATTATAATATTTGGTCACTCATTCATTCTCTCACTCAGCCTCTATTAATACGGGTATGTTGGACTAAAAAATATATTTCTTATATGTTTAATCAATTTTGACCAATTTCTTAATTTAAAGTAGTAAACAAATCACGCCCTCACTTTATAATTACAAATGAAAAGAGAGTTTTAGAAGACAACGAAACAGAAGGGAGAAAAATCCGTTCATTATAGGGACACAGAGAGTTTTTCTTGCAAGAAACGTGTTTGAAATTTTGAAGAAATTTTGGCTTTACATTCACAAACATGCTAATACTTTCTGGAAAACACGTCTCTTAAATAATTTTGATATTTTAAATTGATAATGGGACAACAAACTTGCATGAAGTTAGGCATAATAAATTTTATATTTAAGTGTTTGTCAATTTTTCTTTTTCACTTTATTTTAAATGTTCCAAGCTCGTGCATGCTTTCTAATGATATGCTGAGTCAAAATAAAAATATAATTATAGATTTAAGTTATGGAAAATAGCCTTCAAGTCAAAGGGTTATGCATTATAGTCTTGATAAGATGTAAGTTAAAAGTTAGTTGAGGTTAAAAATGAGATCAGATCACAAAGTTTAGAAATTTGTGATTAATTATATAAAATGACGGTAAAAATGATGGAGATGGTATATGTAAAATACGAGGTAAGTGGTTTAAAATGGAGAAAAACTATTGGAAAATATATATATATATATATATATATATATATTATTGAATTGTTATAAAATTAGTACCAGTAATGCTGTATTATAATACATATTAGGCTTTATAGGAACAATAAAAGTAAAAAGTTAGGGTAACAGAGATAACGTGATTGTCCAAGAAATATAAGATTCATAATATGCCAATCTGGACTTGTTTATAAAGGGATTGGTATGGTGCAATTTCCTTTACTATCATCTTTTCAACCTCTTCTATTTTAGCCGTTGGATTGAAATCTTAACTTAAAGATCTAATAATTTATAAAACTATTAATAAAATATTAAATTATTTAAAAAATATTTGAAAATAATATTTTTATATATCATTAGATCTGTAGTTGAGATTTCATCTAACAACTGAAATGAAGAAGATGATAGTAAGGAAGTGGACCATAGCCAAACCCGTTTATAAGTCTATTTTGGAAAAAAAAGTTGGTCTTATTTATAAGTTCAATTTTATGTAATAAATAAGATTGTGACAATTTTAACCACGTTAATTGCATTAAATGAAGATAGAGAGAGAAGAAGCAGTTGAAAAATACCTAATAATAAATGAGGCGAGAGTTGAAAATTTCTTTCCCATAATCATTGAGTTAACTACCTCTTTTTAGTATACGAGATTTAATTAAAATGAACTTGTAAAAAAAATTAGAGTGGTAGAAGAGCTTGACATAATGTTTACTAAAAAAAAAAAAATTGGTTGTGCAAAAAAAAAAAAGGCAGATAAAATGTAGAAAACCTTTGTGGGCCCACACTTTGATGTAACTTTCTTGGGTAGAATCGACACTGTATCATGGTGCCAACAAGGAGTGGCATAGTTGGCTAAAGTGAAAACTTCACCTTAAAAGGGATAAGGTTCGATACCCGTTAGTCGATATGAGGGCCTTATTAATGGGCGATTTGTAAAAAAATGCTTAGTGTAAGCATTTCTTTGAGCACTGGGCGTCTTTCTACGCGCGTAGATGCGGTGACCCCTGGCCGAAACTAAACTTTATTATACAAAAAAAAAAAAAGACCTTTGTATTGCCATCGATAAGTAAAGATTAATTCTTCCAAGATTATCAAAGTGGATTTTCTCTCTTTTAATAAAGTCTTTTCATACATATGGCTACTCATCAAAGATCCAATCATCTACTAATCTTTTAATTTTTTTTAATATATATAAATTTTAGGAGAGGTTAATTTCACCCATTATCCAAAGTAGTAGGGCGTTTGAAGTCTACTAAGAAATTCGGAAGCCCAGAGTATACGTATACGTCGTAAAACTTTAGTTTGGGTTATCATTACTTCTTAACTTCAATAATGTCTCTCTCGCACTTGACTAACTTCGGGATCGAGGAGATTATCCGGACCCCTTTTATTACTTAAACTCAATGACAAAGACGGAGGGTCTAATCGTCTAACTTGAAACTACGGGTGGCGTCAATCACGGAACTCCTGTTGGGTGACAGGCTCTGGCCCATGCCATTATACTCCTCAGATCAGCTCCCCATTTTTTTTTTACAAAAAAAAAAAAAAAACCTCACCATTTTAAATTTAATTCGTAGCAGGAGCAGGAGCAATAATAAATAACTAAAATAATGGTTAGGCTAAACTTATACTCCTTCTAGTCTTAACTATAAGAGTAAATTTTAGAGTTGGTTTTGGTCACAATTATAAGAGTAAGTTCTAACTTTTGTCAATTTTTTCTTATAATACCTCTATCTATACTTTCTCAATGACAATAATAATTTAATAATATATCTATATATTTTATAAAATAAACAATGTTTGTACTACATATGTCATTTTAAATTTATATTGCAATTAAATTTTATTATATACAATTTTATACTTTCTCAATAAAATAAATTTAACTAATTTATCACCACAAGGATTTTAAGCAAGGAATTTAATTTAATTTGTATGAACTGTTTAAGAATTATTTTTCAATGATAGGAATAATATGTGCGATAACATATATATATATATATATATATATATATATATATATATATATATATATAAGACTATTATTTGATAATTGCAGTATTATACTTGTGTAAATGACGTGGGTTATGTTAGAATATAGGGAGGAATTTTCCTTACGTATTTTTCATTCAAACATCTTAAATCTCAATATCTTAATGTCATTTTAAATTTTAGGTAATGGTATTTTAGGAAAATAGATATAATTAACTAATTTAACTTCCCTCCTAGATCCAATGATTCCTTATTTCACGAACCGTAAATACATTAATAATTAAAACTTCCTCCTTAGTAAATTAAGGCTGGAGGGAGTAGATCGATGATCTTTATTTCATGAACCATATAGCATTTAATAAGAGGTGGGGGAAAAAACACGAAATAGTAACATTCCATGGAAAACTTGAATGAATGAAAATATTTGGAAAGGAATTTTTATTTGGGTTAAGGTGCGAAATTCAAACTATTATTATGAAAGGAGCATACTAGCACAAATATTTATTAAAGGTATCTTAAATACCAACAAACAATTAAAAGGGGTCAAAAAACACAACATCCGTTAGTTTTTTTTAATGGTGGTTTTATGTGATGATGTGGCAAAGATGTGGACATCCTGTGTCGAGAAAAAACAACATCCTTAGTCTCTCTCTTCTCTCTCTCGACACTTTTTCTTCTTCTCTTCCTCCTTCCACCGGTCAACTCTCTCCCCTTACTCCCACACTTGCTCTCTCTCTTTCCTCTCTCTCTCTCCCCTACCTGATGCCACCGGCCACCAACCTCAACACCAAAATATCATCTCATCGAGTTGTTTCGTCTTCATCGCTACTAGTGTATTTTTTGACTTTGCCTTATACGTGTTCGATAATCGAGAGAGGCCCGGACCACGTTGCGAGAGCGGTGAAAGTCGGCAGACGCGAGGTCATGTAGCCTCAACGACGGTGAGCCCAAAGGCCTCATACTGAGTAGGTTGCACGAAAGCTCCTTCGGTGTCACTGATCACACGGTGCGGCTCACCATTCCTCACTCTATTCATCGAGGCCGAGATCCACGAATTGGTCGTTCAACTTGTAGGTCTCAATCGGACTATATATTTTCTTCATCTCGGCCTTTTCTTCCAGATCCTTGATTCCTTTCTCCTGTCACTTGGGTGACCCACAGGTTCGCTAGCTCACGGACACGGTCATTCTTGCCATACCACTCAACCGGTCCAATAATGTTCTTCACACAGTCCAATCTAGCCATGGTGAAGATAATTGGCTTGCTCTTGTCCTTCAACACACAGATGTGTTCTTCATCCTCAATGGAGCTATAGAGAAGCTCTTCGATCTCGAGTTGGAAAGAAGTCAATCGGCGCTTAGTTTCGGTGAAGGGGAAGAAGATGTCCATGTCGAATGCCGGGGGAGACGATGTTGAACTTGGGATCGAACACATCGATACAATGAACCACCTGTAAGTCGAAAGGGTGAAAGCAATGTGGCTCTCGTCTTTGCGTAAGTCAATCGAGTCGATGATGAAGAAGTTGTGTTTCCTCTTTCGAAATGCCCTGTACACTCAAAAATCCTTTAATTAAAGAAAATTTAGTTGCTCTCAAACTCCGCCACCGAGCAGGTTGAACGCATAAAAAAAAACAACGGTGTTGTGTTTTTTAACAACTTTTAATTGTTTGTTGGTATTTAAGATACCCTTAATAAATATTTGTGCCGGATGCTTTTTTTCATAATAGTTTGTTGGTAAATTTGCACTTTAATCGCTTTTTATTTAATATAAGTCACAAGACACCCATGCAAATGCAATTTTAAATATTCAATATTAAAATGAAAAATAATATAGTAAATTGGTTTGTTTGGAATCATGTTCGGGGTTCTCAAAAGTATTTATTTATGTAAATTGAGACAAAACTTCTCTCACATATTTAATTCGTATACTGTAAATTACGATTAAAAAGATGATTTTAAATGCATCACTATTCTAAACAAGCACCTATGAACTACCTCAATTTCTTAATATAATATTTAATATGTAGTTTAATTTGAATTATAATGTACAAACTAAATCTTAGCTCAAGGACAAGAGGTAGTGTAATTTATTTATATTTTTGTCATAATTATTAAAAATCTTATTAGTATCTTTGGTAGACTTGATTTGATCGTTCAATTTTCTCTTGTATTTTATACTAATAATGATTTCAATTTTTCTTTTTCAGTACCCTTAATTATTGGAACATTTCTATCTCCACCCATTAAATTCTAAAAATTAAATAGTTGGGTGATTTTTATTTATTTATTTATTTTTATTTTAGTTTAGACGGCAGGCATATGCATATTGACATGGGGATTGGACTAGAGACATTTTCTTTAAAAAAAAAATACAGTTTTTATAAATTCCTACCGTCCTAATTATAGGATAAGATTTGTAGTGCAGATGCACTATAAATTTTTCACATAATTAAGACTAGTATTTAAAATGGCCATATATCTCTATGTAAATCCCCCACGAAGGTGAGGAGACTTCGGATATTTCCAGTTCTTATCAAAATATTTTTCATATGTCATACAGTAGCATATTTGTTATCACGTGATATATGGACAGAAAAGGTCTTTATTACAAAAAAAGAAAAGGAAAGGTACATTAGAAAAAAAAAAAAAAAATTGGCAAGAGATTCTAAATAATTGCATTGCATTGCATTTTCTGGCACCATACGTCTCTTCTGGAGGAAAACTGTTCAGAGTTTTTCGCACGTGGCCCCACAGTCTCTAAGAATTCACATTACATGCTTTTCCTTACATGTTCCTTACATGTTCTTTGGTCTTGTCACATACAATTAGAAGGTTGAAACATTTTTTCTTAAATTTTTTAAATTTTTTATATATTATTTATTTAGATTAAACTATATGTTGCGTTTTGATTTTTTTTTTTGTTGCGTACGATATACAAATTAATTAATTTTAAGATCTTGGGTGTTACGGAAAAATATTTTAATTTCGAGATATTGGGTGCGCAAAAATTTCGTGATCTGACAACTATAGTTTAATCGAAATAAATATTATATATAAAAAATTTAAAAATAAAAAAAAATTTTAACCCTCTAATTAAAAGACAAGCACCTAAGAAGTATGGATGTTGAAGAAGTGAGCTCACCTACCTCCGTGGGCCCTCCTCCGTCCGAAGAAATTTGTCCTCACTGTAAGAACAGTTCCGTGATGAATTCAATTAGAGAACTGCCTCTCTCTGTTTGCATTCAAATGCTGAAAGGGATTTCAAGTTCCAATTCAACGCTTTGAATGCTATTATAGCTTCGCAGCTTCAGTAACAATAAACTGAAGCTCCGGCCCCTTCCTTCGCAAGACTGAAGAAAGATCAACTTCATGGATTCTTTGCTCCTTGGCTCTTTTCCTAAAGCTTCTGTGATTACCTCTGGTACTTCTTCTTTTCATTGAGTATTGCTAGTTTTTGGTTCCGAGTTCAAATTGGTGAGGTCCAGAACCTTGTTGTTGCTACAAGGGAAAGGATGGCCGCCGGAACTTCTAGAACGTCCGAATTTGAACTTCTAGGCCGCTGATCTATCGTTTCCTGGTTTTTGTTCCGCATGTTTATCAAATCGACCTCGTTTGAGAGTAGAAGATTATTATGGATTTAAATCTTAGATTATTATGCATGCTCTTGTTTTTTTTTTTTTTGTGGGCATTTACTTACTAATTCAGGGAATTCTTGATAGGTAGAAGTGGCTGGAGGAGTAAAGGTTTCACGAAGAGCTGTTATGCAAGTATGCTTATATGTCGTTCCTCTTTTTTGCTGCATTATGTTTGATATGTAGTAGAGTTTTTGGCTCTCAATATTATCCTTAAATCCGCTGTGTGAGCAGGATTTAGTTATTAATCTGTTTGATGTTGTAGTGTAAATGGTAGGAGGAGAGGAGGGAAGAAAATTCACATTTGCGTAATATCTCTGTGACTTCAATCCCTTTCGTCCCATTTCTCCATTCCCATTAATTTTCATTCTTGAAGTTTTGTTAATTTTTTTTGGTTATGGTGCGAATTTTCCTTGGAAGCTTCCATTGTGGAGCAATGTTATTCAGGAAGTTTTTTTAGGTTTAATGTTACCCTGGAAGTGTTAAAATGGAGCAATATTGCTCATTTCCGTTAAAAATTTTAACGGTCAATGCCAATTTTTTAACTTCCACGTTAGTTTTTAATGGAATAGGGCAACATTGGTAAGTTCTGAAACTTTGAAACTTTTGTACCTGAAAAAACTTCCATGGTAACATTGCTCCTTGGTAAAAATTCTGGGGTAGATTTGCGCCTTAACCCTTCTTCTGCTACATTATGATTAGTTATGCCATCCCATGCTTAGTCAAAAGGGAATTTCCGCCTTGTCTGGGAATTAATTGATGCTTAGCCATACAAAGTTGGGAATAATGACAAATGATGGGACGAAGTTAATTAGCTAAATGAAAAGTTTGAGATTATAATAGAAAATTCCTCATCATTAGAAACATGTTTGTTGTGTAACTTTACATTGGCAGAGGAACGACGCCCAGTTCTGCAGTGGGATAATTAGAACTCAAATTTGTTTGAGTTATATGGAAAATGATGGTCTGTCACTTCACAAAAAAAATTGAACTGTAATACTTTGAATTTTTTGAATATTAAGCGTTGCTCTTAATGTAATTCCTCATCATTGTACAAAATGGATGTAAAGGAGCACCCATTTGTCATAATAAAGCTTCCCTTTTGCTGTGCTCAAATTACACTTCACCCATGAGCATCGGCATCAAACCCCCCCCCCCCCTCCCAGCTTACCTGAACCGTGGTGGGAGAGTTTATAATTAACTTGTGGCTCGTCATTCTTTTCTTATGTGTGTGACTTTATATAAAATGTGTCAGAATTTTGGGAACTTACTCTACCATTTGCAATAATTGATTCTCTTGTAGTGTTTTTGAGAACCACATGCTGTGGAATCGTAAGGTTGTGGCCTTACCAAAAGTTTGGACATCACTTTAAATTGAGAAATAATTTCTAAATGTAGTCCTTCAATGGATATTACTTCTGTGTTCTAACTTCAACAGCTGTTACTCTAGGTTCTTACGTTAGAATAGCTTCATGGCAAAAGGCTTGGAAGATCCAAAATGATAACCAGATCACAAGGTTCCATCAGAATAATAACAAAGGCATGGGAGGAGGGTATGCATGTCCAGAAAGTAACAGAAAATATGTTGTGAATGCAGCCTCTGCACAATCTTTTGAATCTGAACCTGGAGCTGATGATCGAAAAAACCTTTGGCATGCTGTCACTGGAGCCTTAGATGCTTTTTACAGGTTTTCCAGGCCACACACAGTTATTGGCACAGTTAAGTAGAAACTTTTTTATTTTTAATATAATTTCTGAAACATGTAAACTTAAATATGTGATCAATCCAATTCAATTATGGGCCTATTCTGTAATTTAGTGGAAAAGTTGCTCCGCTGAATTTTTAGAGGTGCTCACTTTTTTGTGTTTTAACAGGCATTAAGCATACTTTCTGTATCCCTCCTTGCAGTCGAGAAGTTATCAGATTTATCTCCATTATTTTTCACTGGAGTATTGCAGGCAAGGAAGCTAATGAGTTTATTGTTTTAAAATGATGGATTTCTCTTTCACATAAGTCAATTAACACATTAATTTTTATGTGCCAGGCTGTGGTGGCTGCCCTCTTTATGAATATTTACATTGTTGGTTTAAATCAGTTATCTGATATTGAAATAGACAAGGTTTGAAAGTTACTAAAGGAAATAATTTGTATAATGTGAATTTTCGTTTTGGGAGTTCAAGTTTATTGACTTGTATATATTTGTTGTAGATTAACAAGCCATATCTTCCATTGGCATCTGGGGAGTATTCCTTCACAACTGGCGCTGCGATTGTTGCATCTTTTTCAGTTCTGGTACAAGATATAGAATGGTTCTGATATCTATCCTTAATATTTGTTATAGTTTGAAAAATTAAATCAAGTTTCCATCATGATAAATATAACCTATTGCCTTTTTTTATCATGTCTGATATCTGGCATATTAGAGGAGGTTTTTTATATGTTTGTGCCTGGCATATATGTTTGGGTCAGCTGTGTGCTTTTTACGTCTATATCTCATAGGATTAATGAACAACCTTTGCTCCCTTTCAAGTATTTTTTTAAAACTGAGATACCCACACATTGCATATTTGTTTGACATCCATAATTAATTTTTGTTCTAGTATGGAAATTGGAAATAAATTTCCTACATGATAAATATGATCTGTTGCTTGTCTCATGCCTGATTTCCTGCATATTAGAGGTAATTTCTGACTGTTCTCTTTGTTTTAACCAGCTCTTCAATTTTTGTCTTTATCCTTCTCTTTATGACCTTGCTCTTTAGACACTTCTTTGTTCTCTCTTATGTAGAAATTCTTTTTTTCTTAGATGCTTGTGCTTTTTGCCCTTTTCTGAATATATTGTGCTGGATATGCTTTATTGACTGACTGATAAGTGGCTTGTAATTCATTATTTGCAGAGTTTCTGGCTTGGGTGGGTTGTAGGCTCATGGCCTTTGTTCTGGGCTCTTTTTATCAGTTTTGTTCTAGGGACTGCTTATTCAATCAATGTGAGTCCACTAAGATTGTTTGGTTTTTTATTTTCTGTCATAACTTAGGGACCAATCTTGTTAGAATGTTCTTAATTTTCATGCATTTGATCAGACTTGAATATTCCTTCAAAATTCATGGCTTGTTTACCTATCATCATTTTTCCATTTTTTTTTTTTTTACTTCTGAGGGAAAATATTCGATAGTTTCATGTGAAATATTAGAGTTAAAATTATGTGATGACTCTATTTTATAACAAAAGACTGGGACTTAATAGATGACAAGTAATTCAATTATTTAAAGTAAGCTCAATTAAAAATTCGTGGGCAAACAAATGCATTATCTGCATTTAAAAACACTCAATTTTTGTGATGCTTATTTTTGAAAGTTTTACCAGATGTTGTTGGTTCGTTCGTTTAATAACTTTATAGCTCTTGGAAAATTTCAGTTGCCCATGTTCAGATGGAAGAGATTTGCAGTGATTGCAGCAATTTGCATCCTGGCTGTTCGGGCAGTAATTGTTCAACTTGCATTTTTTCTCCACATACAGGTTTTGTCCTACCTAATTCTGCACTTCAAAGACAAATAGTTCTGAATGAGTGAATGTGAATGAATTCCTTAGCTTTTTAAACAGCAACAACAGACCATACTCCCCAAATCATTTTTAAAAAATCCCAAGTTATTGTGAGTGTGCTTAATTATATTTATGAATTATAATCCAATTTGAACTGATCCCTCTTTCACCATCTGGTCCTCCTAGATAGGGTGAGAAGAAGAAACTGGAAAGAAATAAGCAGGGTCTCCTAAGTTAACGGTAGTAGCATTATTAACAGTCTTATTGGTACGTCTGAGTCTTCCAATCCAGAGCCCACCTGAGAAGAAGTACGAGGTCCTTTGGTCACTGTCAAAATATTATACAACTAGGGTGAATTGTAGTTTACTATGGTTGGGCCCAAAATATCTGATTTTGTTTCCTTTTTTTCTTGATGACCACTTAATTATCCTGTGGTATCTTTTGTCATATTCTAATCAAAATAATCCTGTGAAAATTAAGATGATGAGTGATTTCATGGTTGAAAGTTTTATATTACTGATATCTTAATCAGTCTTTTAGTCTTTTTAAGGTAGATCTATTGAGAATAAGATGACATTTTGAAATTAAAAATTTTCTCTTGTTTTCAATAATAGCCTCAAAAAACGCCGCCTTGAAAATATTCAATATATGAAAGAAAAATGCATTTGACAAGGTATAAAAATTATCATAGGATTGTTAAGCAGTAACTGACCAAATCATAGTGACATTCATTGACAGTTTGACACAGCTTAAATCACATGAGAACAAACTGATTTAGGCCAGACCATATGACAATAAACTATAATACGCTTATTAGACTATGTACTGATTTTTCTGTAATGATGTAAGCTTTTGAACTGAAATAGTATTTCACGCCTCTGGACGAAATGATTTAAAGTTTGATCCTTGCTACTTATTATTCTCTCGGTCAAATTCAAGTTTCTGCATTAAGATATAACAACATAACAAGTCAATCTTTTGAATCAAAATAGTCTTTTAGAGCCACTTACACATTTAGAGTCACTAACACGTTTGACAATAAGTGTAGACCCATGTCTTCAAGAGGCCAGCTCTATTTTCAAGACCACTGATTTTTGCGACTGGATTCATGAGCTTCTTCTCTGTAGTTATAGCATTATTCAAGGTAAAAACTTTTTACCTCGTAAACTATTTAGTCGTTCTCATCATCGCATTTTTGGTTGGATATGTGCATCTGATGTTAAACCTTGCACTGAGTTTTGTAGGATATACCAGACATTGAAGGCGATAAAGTATTTGGCATCCGATCTTTTTCAGTACGTTTGGGTCAACAACGGGTTTGTGGCTAAACTTCAACATCTCATTGGATTTGCTTGTTCCCGCTTTTAGTCCCTGATGTGCTCCAAATAATATTTTCCACTTTCCAGGTATTCTGGATTTGTGTTTCACTTCTTCAAATGGCTTATGGAGTTGCCCTCTTGGTGGGAGCTGCATCTCCTTGTCTCTGGAGCAAAATTATTACGGTAAAGCACTCGTGATATTTCTGTCTGGGGAATTAGAAGTAGGATTTTGATAAACACGTTTTCGAATATTGATTTGCTATGAATTCAATCTCATAATGTTTTCCTCTGGCCTTTGATAATTTATTATGCTTGCACTGGCCTTCTCTTTTCGAGCTTTATATATTTTTTTAATTTTCTTCTCCTTCTTCTTTTAACCTTCTTTTGCTAACATTTTTAAATAAAATAAAAAAAATTCCAACGCCTATATAGACTACGCAAAAGTTTCACTGATGACCCAGACACCAAATTTATGTCGACTTTTATTGGGGAATATTTATATTAGAAGTCTGGAAACATCTCCATGATAAAGCAATTCGCTGTTCCATAACATCCCAACTTCACACTTGGCGTTTTACAAGATTAATTTTTTTGTCAAAAGCAAAGTGAGCCTTCCTAGGCTAGGAGGCATTAATTCTGGTGATTGGACAAAGCTTAGGTTGCTCCATAAATTTACATATTGTGTCGTTTACATTGAACATATCACTGAAGCTTGAAATTCACATTCAATGGATTACTAGGGTCTCGGGCATGCCATTCTAGCTTCAATCCTCTGGTATCGGGCCAAATCCTTGGATATCAAGAGCAAAGCTGCCATAACATCATTCTACATGTTTATCTGGAAGGTAAAATTTCCTTTTGTTTGACCATCCCTTGATACATGTTTGATGGTACGATACGAGTAATAGCAATTTTCCACTCTATTTTATAGGTTGAGAATTGTAAGTTTAGTATTAAAATATTAATTAGTTATTTTATTATTAAGTTTGATGTTTATTATTTATTATTGGGTTAAAGTATAAAAATACTCAGGAGTTTTTCTTAAAAGTGCACCCAAGACCAAAAAATTTTTTTAGGGGCAGAAAAATAGGTATAAAAATCACAATTTCCGTTAGTTGCTGATAACAAGCGTTAGTTTTGTTATTATTGTGCCAGCTGTAGTTATTGCTCCTTTGACCTATGTATACGTGGCAGTGGGGTTCAGAAATTGTCCATTTACACTCCCAATTTCTTGGGGAAAAGCCCCAAAATAATTTTTTTTTCCAAAAAATTTACATAATTAAAGCATATTGGAAACATTTTACCAAAGTAATACGAGTTGGTGATACGGACAGTCACGTCATCAGGTGGCGTAAATAGGGTTCACACCACGCGACATTTTCTAACACAAAAGTGTCGGTGAAGAAGGTTCACGCTATCGACATTTAATTTTTTTTTTTTTAATATATGAATTGTGGGTCTGATTTTTCATGCAGTGGCGTGAACCCCTTTCACTTTCACGCCACTAGTGGTGTGAGTATTAGTTCGGTAAAAAGTTTCCAATATGCTTTAATTAGGTATTTTTTTGGGAAAAAAAAACCTTATTTTGGTGCTTTTCCCCAATTTCATCACTCAATTCTTCATTGAGTCCAAGAGGCTCGGTACCTTGCGGATCCCCCCATTTTCACCTCCCTTTCTCAATACTCCCTCGGCGCCATCACTCGGCTCCTTGACGGTCATGTTGATCGGCACGACACCATCCAACTCACGCTGTCTCCGTCCGAGAACTCTGTCATCACCGTTCGCTTCAACATCATGGCAAAATCTAGAAACTGCTCCATTTAACTTTCAGGTGATCAGAGAATCAAGTGCCTATTAAAGCCTTGAACCTGGTAAGAAAGGCTTACCATCCCTTGATTCTGAATCTCCAAGCTTTTCAAAGCCTTGGCCTTGAACGTGTCCGCAACTATCCCTACACACTGTTGCACAACATTCTCGCAAATGCCATTGATTGTCTATTTGTCTCCCACAAAACCTCTTCTGGATACTTAGGAGTAGAATCGCTCACAAACACCACCCTCCTGTACAAACTGGTCCCATTGGGAAGATTAATGCACAAATTAATATTTCTCGGGTTTCCACCCACCAGAAGCAATTTGAAAGAACAGGGCATCTTTTCGCACCTCCGGTTCTACCTTGGCTTCATCGAATTTGGCATTCAATTTGGCACCTGTCAATTCTGTGCAAGAAATAGTTGGCAAACCCATTTGGTTGAGGAAAGCTATAAACTTTGGGTGCTCCAAACTCAAAAAACACCGACCCACAAGATCCATACACCCAGTCAGTGAGAATGAGATAATTGAACGCACTATCAATCTGGGTCTTGCTAAGAGAAGATCCAGGTGACGTTTTAGGACTCTAGAGCTTCTTCACGCCGTCTACCAACATAGCGAGAGCTCCCAAATCCTCCTTCGCACTAGATAGCATCAAGGACCCGTTCGGCCGAAGGAAAGGGGAGATTGCAGATCTTCTATCACCGAACACGTTTGGCAGCACTGCCTTTCGGGAAACCATATTCCAGCAACCTTCGATCTTCCTTCATTTATGGGAAGACTACTTCCCTCCATTTTCGGTAGGAACTTGATCTTCCTAGGAAGATATTTCCAAATGATCATCTTCTTCTCCTTCAATCATCTGTCTTCCTTGCCATTGCCGCCCGCCGCGTGTGCCTCCTCCTCCTCCTCCTTACGCAAATCCCGATGCCGACGTTGTAAGGATGAAAAAGAAATCAAACTTTTTTTTTTTTTTTTTGGCATTTGTCGGGTTGAGGGATGAAGGAGGAGGGAGGATCGAGAGAGGACGGCGTGATCGGGACGAGAGAGAGGAGGATGAAGGAGGAACTGTTTTTTCTTTCTTTTTCTTGGTTGTGATTGTCGAGTGCGAGGATGAAGAAGAGAGTGTGAGAGGATGAATAAGAGAGGAATAAAGTTTTTAGGTTAAGGGTATTTTAAACAAGGGGTAAGATATTGTTACTACAATTTTTGTTACTACCAATGTATACTACCATTTTTCCACCTGCTCAATCATATTTTGTATTTTTATTTTTTTAAATTATCATCTTCTATCATCCTTTTCATGTTTATCAAACAGTTCATCTTATTAAGTTTTCTCTCAATCTTCATTTTCTGTCTTTTCTCTTCCCTTCCTCATATCTTCCTATAACAAATGTGGTTGCTGCTTCAACGATCAAGTGATTTTGAGTTTGAATTTAAATGCGAACATGATGGGATGGGAATTGAGTGAAGATATCTTTGGGAGTGTTAATGGACAATTTCAGACCCCACCGCCACGTATTCAAAGGTCAAAGAACCAATGACTTCGGCCGCAGCAAAAGCGGATTTGGCTATGGTCAACTTTCATTCCCATCTTTTCTCTATCTAATCCATTGGATTGAAATCTTAGCCGTTCAAGTCTAGTGATTTATAAAAATATTTTTTTTAAATATTTTTTTAATAATTTGATATTTTATTAATATTTTTATAAATCATTAGATCTGAACCGTTGAGATTTCAATCCAACAGCTGAGATGAATAAAAGATAGGAAGGGAAGTGGACCATAGCCAAACCCAAGCAAAACTACCCACTGTCATTTGCAACTAACGCAAACCGTGACTTTTACATCCATAGTTCCTTTTACCCTTCAAAAAAGTATTTATACATATTTTTCTACCTTAATCCTTTATTATTTGTTATTTGTTATTTGTTATATCTTAATTATTTGTTATATCTTAAAATTAGATAAAGATATTGTATTATATGTTAATATTTTATCATACTGTATCTAAAATCTGAATAAATGCTAAAATAATGAAATAATTATGGGATAATCTAGATATTCTGCAAATATTAAAATAATAAATCTAATTAATCATAGATAAATACCCTTGTTTAACATCTCCAATAGATAATATGGGTATCTTATTTTAATATTTATCTTAGAACTATAAATTTGAAATATTATAATTTAACGAGAATAGATTAGATATTATAGATTATTATAGATTTTGGGGTTAGATTATAGTTCGTCTATATAGAGGCATATTATTACTCTCTTTTATTGAAGAATATTCAAAAGCCCTATTCGTCCCTCTAGTTCAAGTTCAATAGTTCTCCCGTGTTCCTATTGCCTGTTCGTTCAGCTCGTGAGCCTCACGTGCCGCCTCTGTCTGGCCGTTAATTCTCGCGCCGGGGCTCTCCTCTCCGCGCCTTTCCATCTTCCACCTTACTAAACATAGCTAAGAGGCCAATTTCTGACCGGCGAATCAACAGCAGCGACTGATCTTTCAGTAGCTGTGCACGAACTCATCGCAAAACTCTTACATATTGTAAGTCTGAAGGCCAAATAAAACGAGACTCTGGTACGTGGCACCTGGTACCATCATCGTCCGCGTTTCGCCTACTAGTTTATTAATTTTCTACGAGTGCTAATTGGAGATTCGAGTGCAGAGTAGCGAACAATGAGAGGTAATAATTCTGGGAATTATAAGAACCCATGTCTGACGCTTCTCTGCTCGTTCACGGGATCAAGCGCATTGAGGGCAGGTCATGGCCTGCTCCAATCAGAGGTCGTCTTTGGATTCATGCTGCCAGTAAAGTTCCTGATGAGTCTACCATCAAGGCAATGGAATACTTCTACAGGGAGATTTATGCAGTCAATGGAATAACTGATATTAGATTTCCAGAGCATTATCCTACTTCAAGGCTTTTGGGTTGTATTGACGTTGTTGGGTGCTTAAGACAGGAAGAGCTAGCCTGCTGGGATATGGTCCCTGAAAGCGTTAGGCTAGAAGCTCAAACTAATTACTGCTGGCTATGTGAGTACCCACAGAAATTGTTGACTCCATTTGAGATGAGAGGATTTCAAGGTGTTTATAACTTGGAAAAGAAGATATATGAAGCTGTATTTAGAGGTCTTTCCCCTGTTACAAGTCTACTTCCAGTGAAGTTTCCGCTTCCGGATCTACATGATTCATTTTCATTGCAGCCAGGCTGCATCTCTGTGTCTTCTCCTAATTTGATGGCATCTTCTGAGGCAGACAGATCATCAACACTGAGTATGGCCATAACTGGCGCACGAGAGGCTTCTGTGCAGTTCTCAAAGAAGGATCAGAATTCTCGAACTACTGTTCAGAACAATAAATCTTACAACACAAATACTAGTTATGAAGAGACAAAAACTGTGAAATCTTATAATTTACGATCACTGAGCAGATTAAGGGATAAAGACAAACCATCGTCCACTAACTTCAGTGAGATATTTGATGATGGAACGTTGCCGTTACACCATGAGGATAAAAGGAGCTATAGGCGGTGTGAGGGAAGAAGTAGGTACAATCAATATCGTGGTGCTGATGAGAGACAACCTCTTCAACGACCAGCGAAGGGGTCTATGGCAACAAAGAAGGAGGAGAAAAGCAGAGGTGAAAGGTATGAAGGAAGTAGTAGACAGATTTGGTCTCCTGGTGCAGCATTGAGTCCGAGTACCCAGCCTCCATCTAGGATTTTTGCTGCAGCGATTAGAGGCCTGAAGCCATGATATTTGGATATGATGTGTCACAAGCAGAGATGGAAGTGGAGCTCGTAGCCCGAAATTAAGCTTGGAAGTGGATAATTTCCAAACTCGTTGCTCTCAACACCATAAAATGATTTTTTTTAGAATTAACTATTATAATACAATAACAACAAAGTCTTATCATAGTAGGAGGAGTCAGCTACATGGATCATACAAAGACAATGAGCTCAATCAAAAACAAAATATTTAGAATTAACTACTATATAATTTTTCAAATTCCAAATTTATGTATCCCAAACAAAACAAAAGCACATTTCGCAAAAGTAGAATTCACTTTAACTAAAAGTTTATCCACATATCGTATCTGAAGTAGCGAAATTTAGTTAGATCATGTTTATAGTTGTAGCTTATTGTTTGTTATAGAGCTGATACGAATCAATTCAATTCCTTTACTGACTACCAATTCTGACTGCTGAACGGTACATCGTGTATCTGAAGTTGTTGTCTCTGAAGTGCTGTTAAGTCTTGCGCAGTTTTTTACCACAATTTTTTTATAAGACAAATCACTGCACATGAAAGTCTTAACAGAACTTTTGGAGGCAAAAAATTTCAGAAAATTCAGTCCTTGGGATCACTCAGCCTCATTTGTGAATTACAAGAATCTGCTCAAATAATTAAATTTACAAGAATATGCTCCAATAATTAAATTTTCTCCTCAATATAGGATGCTCTATATTGAAATAGCTAATTATTCATTAGCACAAAAGCCGAGAAGTGAAAAACGAACTTTAACCTGGCTTATTGTAGCTGAAAAGATCTCAAATAGTTTTTGTCTGCAAAAGATAAGTCTACCAATTAAATCAACCATGAATAAATAGCAAACTTTTACCTTATGTTTGGATGGAGAGAAAATTAGAGGAGAAAGAAAACTATGAGGGGAAACCCTAAAAAAAAAAAAAAAACTTTTTTTGTTTTTTTTTTACCATTTTTGGAAGTTTTCCTCCCTAATATCCCCCCCTATTTTGCCCTCACTTTTCTCACTATCTAAACATAGTGTTAATGATATATCCTCAGTCACACACTTGTTCCTTGACTGAATTGGATTGTCCGTCTAATAGTAAACAAGGCCTGTCTAAGAATCATACTTGACCGTTTATCTGCTTTCTAGCATCTGTCAGAATTTTACTCTGGTCCTTGAATCTCTGTTTCATATATGTAGTACTGTCTGGATACCGGGACACTTATGTTGTTTGCTGACCTCTTAGAATGTAGGGAGTGGCTTGATTTAGATTATATAACGTGTTCTGTTTGTTTTTCTTCTTCTTTGTAGGGTAGCTCCATCCCTTTTCATTTGTGTGTCGAAGTACTTTTTCTAATGCTGTTTTTATTATTGCAGTTATTTTATGCAGAATACTTCCTCATTCCTCTGGTTAGATGAGAACCAAGCAGCATTGGTGGATTTCAAAATTAATTGTTTAAGTAGTGTCTACCATTTGTGATTGTCACTGACCGATATCGACCCTGTTGTTTAAGATGCATAATTGTAAATGCTGGAAATTTGCATAGTTATGCATTTTTTTAACAAACTCTGCCTATGCATGGAAGAGGTTTGGCATCCCTATTTTTTAATTCATGCTTGCTTATTATTTATTCTTTCTTGCTCTATGAAAGACCTATGTGGAGAGAAAAAGAATCCGGTAAACAAAAGCATATTTGTGGGTTAATAATTTAATATTGGGACGTACATATATAATAAATATAATATTTATTGATAAGTAAATGTAATATATATTTGACTTTATTTTAGTTTCTAACAGGAGAACCTCGAAATATCAGTTAATAGGCATTAACCTTAATATTTAACTATTGAATACGTATCAAAAAATTAATTTTGTAATTCAAAAAACTCCTTTCATACATAAAATTAAGTTAGTTTGGACATTGATATTTTTAAATTTCAAAAAATCACTTCTCAAATACTCAACCCAAACCGTTTATTTCATATTCAAGTAGTAGACTTGATTTACGCTTATTTTTAAATAATTATTGTTCTTTCAGCAGTTAAATTCCTACTAATATTGATATTACTATATTAAAATTGCACAGGCACCTCAACTATGTCAACTTCATCGTCTCTAATGGAACCATTAGTTAATAATATAAAATATTAAGCTTTTAACTCCATAAGATAATCTCGAATATCAGCAGGTGTCCTCCGTGAAACCTTTAGTGAGGAAAAGCATATATTGATAAGATACTAGTTGTCTTTAAAGCATATGGTGAGAATTGTGCGAGTAATAACGCATGTCCACTTGTAGAATTCGTATGAAATAAAGAGAAAAGGTTGGAGCTGAGATTCTGCATCTGGACCTATTTTGATTGTCACGGGGATGGCATTGATCTAAATTTTAGGGTTTGTTTAGTACAAGGGATTTGGAGTAAAGGGGCAATTTTTTAAGTTGGATTAAAAAAAAAATTGAATATATAAGAAAAAAATTAATTAAAAACTCTTGACCTCACTTTCTCTCCCCTCGTACCAAACACTGCTCACTTTCTCTCCCCTCGTTTAAGAATGCACTCCGTGTGAAAGGAGAAGGAGGTCAACACAATATGGAATTTATCAATGAATGAAGAGAGTGAAACTAAGGATTGGAAAATCAGCCTCGCTTAGAGAAGATTTAGTTTAGTGGCATAGTTGAAGACGACTGAGAGTAACTAATGGAGGGACGTGGCTTGCCTCTCATTCACTTCTTCTTAATTACTCATCTCGACCATTTGAGTGATTAGGATTTAATATTTTATTTATAAAATATAGTATTATTATAAAATAAATAAATAAATTTAAAAAATGTTAAATTTTAGTCATGATAATTTAAAATTGTAATAAAAAGTACTTTCTTTTTTATAAGACATTAAATCTTAAGATGTCCAAAAGAGTGGATTTTTTCCTAAATTACCCCTTATTAAATAACTATTTACCGAAATGCCCTCGTTTCTAAACTATTTCTTAATCTGCTTTCGCTTAGTCGACTAACCCAAATTTAGTCGACTAAAACACGGGCGTTGAATTTTTATGATTTAGTCGACTAAGAACGTAGGCTTAGTCGACTAAATTGCGACAGAGGAATTTTTTAAACTCTTATCACGTTAAACACCATAGATTTCTACTTTTATTCACCATATTAATTAAAATATTAACAATATTATAGGAGAAATTATAGGAGATTATAAATTATCAAATAAATTAGTATCTCCATTAAATTCCCCTTTCATTCTAATTAATTAAATTAGAATTTTTCAAATATATAACATCCTACAATTTAGGACTCTATACTATCTTTTTAAATAAAGTTCATCATTTAATTATTAAATATATTTGCTTTCTAGAAACCAAGCATGTACCCAATAATGATCTCATCAAAATTTAATTTCCCTATGATGAATAATTTAATTCAAGATATTTACTAATAAAACCAATAAAATCTCTTGATGAATTTAAGGACATAAGATATACATTATCTTGCATTTATTAATTTAATATTCATCAAATCCTCAATAAAATAAAGAGATATACTAGGAGATTTATTAACTATCATATCAATCAAATCTAATATATTTATTAACTAAAGATATTCAAAACTTCAATGAAAATAAATTCATTGGGGAAGTAATCAATAATTAAATAAAATATTGATTTCTATGGGCACATCAATATCGAGAAATCAATACCGAGAAATCGGCATATCCAATATTGAAAGCAATAATCACATAATTGAATTTTTAATAAATGCCCACCAATATTCTAATTATTATTAAATTGAACGCATACCCTAAAGAGCGAATAACAAAGCTGGCGTGAAGCCGTAACTTTCCTTCGCATGGTTGTAAGAATTATGGATGCGGTACAATGGAAATTTATCAATGGAGATACTAATTTATTAATAAATGCCCCCCAATACTATATTGTAGGATGTTATATATTTGAAAAATTCTAATTTAATTAATTAGAATGAAAGGGGAATTTATCAATGGGGATACTAATTTATTTGATAATTTATAATCTCCTATAATCTCTCTTATAATATTGTTAATATTTTAATTAATATGGTGAATAAAAGTAGAAATCAGAGTGTTTAACATGATAAGAGTTTTAAAAAACCCTTGTCAGCGATTTAGTCAACTAAGCCATAGTGCTTAGTCGACTAAATCATGGAAAGTCAAAAAATTCAACGCCACTCGTTTAGTCGACTAAACTTGGGGTTAGTCGACTAAATAAAAAAGGATTGGGAAATAGTTTGGAAACGAGGCATTTCAAGAATTTGTTATTTAATAAGGGGTAATTTAGAAAAAAAAAGCCCCAAAAGAGTAGTCTTAAGAATATTTATGATGCAATTGTTCCTAGGAAATACTTTAAAAATTTAAATCGATCTTTTAGATAATTTTATAGTTTGATATAACATGATTTCTTGATATTTACTAATAACCATTTGATATGATAAAATTTGCTAATATTTATTAACTACATCTTAATATGATTTGATTTACTAATATTTGCTAATTATTATATTTTATGTTTTTTCAATCTACTTAAAATATTTTTGGGTGCCTCGGTGTGACTTAAAATCCGTACGTTGCCCTGATAAGTTGAAGTATTGATTCTTCATGGAAGAAATTTTCTTAGTCCCCAAGTAAAAAAGAAAATTTTGTTGACCATTGACTTGTTGTAGCTTCAAAAGATCACTTCTCAAATACTACTCAACAACATAATAACACACAATTCCTATAAACAATTTTTGATTGCAAGTTGTTAGTTTGTACGTTTCTGGCTAGCAACTTTGGGGATTTTTACCCCTGCTTTTATAAACAAGTAGTAAACTTGATTTATTATTATTTTTAATAATTGTTTTTCTTCCGCAGTTAAATTTCTAATACTTACTAAAAATGAACAAAATTTTAAAAAAATTTCCCTCAATAAATATTTTAATGCATATCCTGATCCATGCGTTAATGGGGCTTTTTTTTTTGGGAAGTGATTTAAAATTAATTTTTAAGTGCTTGGGACTATATAAAATTGACGTTTTGATAACTAGTTTCTACTTGAACCCTAGTTGTCAGTTGTAACGGGTAAGCCTGGGATTGCCGGGAGAGAGTCGGCGTCTATCAGATTCGGTACAATGTCAACCTCATCGGAACAGCCGGTTCCCTCTTCCGGTGAAACGATAAGCAAAAAGTAAGTGCTACTGAACCGTATCTTCTCGTAATTCTGATTTATCGTCTTGCTTGATGTGGTTTTGTGGCTTTCCTCACAGTGCGTTGAAGCGGGAACTCAAGAACAAGCAGAGGGAAGAGGAAAGAAAGCGCAAAGAGGAGGAGAAGGCCAAGAAGGTACCAGAACTCCTGAAAGCTGTTCTCTACTTCTGTATTTGAATAGATGCTTTAACATGATTCATAGACTTGTCTTACAATAGATATGACTTATCCGTTTTCTTTGTGATATTGCCATATAACCCTTTAAAAGGTTTTTCCTTTAGGAGATGGGGATTGATAAAAAAAGATTTTTTCTCTCTTAGATATGCCAGAATTTTATGTGATTATGCCTCTGCATTTTAATATTGTATCAGCTAAGTAGGACATAATGATGTTGTATTTTCAGGCAGCTGAAATGCAGAGTGCCCAATCTAATAAAGCTGCATCTGCTGATGATGAAGATATGGACCCGACGGTAAAGTTCTGCTCTTGCCTCTACGGTATTTCCAGATGTACTATCTTATGAAACCTTGATTTGTTTTCCCGGCAGCAATACCTAGAGAACCGTTTGAAGTATCTTGCAACTGAGAAGGTTGAAGGGAAAAACCCTTATCCACACAAATTTTTTGTGTCTCTGTCTATTAATGAGTACATTGATAAATATGGGGGAATGGGCAATGGGGAGCATCTTGAGGACGTCTCTGTGTCTTTGGCTGGTATTGACATTTTTGTGTTCTTTGTCATTTTCTCATGCGTCTTTTATGCTTTATGTAACGATTCTACATACTCTGCATTTCCAGGACGAATCATGCAGAAAAGATCTTCAGGGGCAAAGCTAGTCTTCTATGATCTGCATGGTGGTGGTTCCAAGGTCCAGGTTATGGCTGATGCAAGGCATGTAACGTTTTTCCCTTTACATAAGATCAAATATGAGAAATGAAAAGGGCATAAGATAGTGAATTCTTGATGGCCATCCTTGATTTCTAAATGCTTTTGTTAATGACTCATCTTGTTAAAAATTGATGGGTCCTTCATGTCAAGGGTTTAGTTCCCTTGCCTATCAGTGGAAAAAACTCTTTAACATTGATGTGTTTCATTTGCTTGATATGTTGTTGCGCCATGTGAGCTAGCTTCTTTACTACCACTGCACATGTTAAATGGTATGTTGTGGGAAAAATGTAAAGTTATATGTCCTGGAAGTTCGGTCATACACATCTGAGTCTTTACAACATGTAAACTGTATTAAGCATCAGTTTGAGTAGTAGTCTTTCAACTAGGACAATCGTATTTTTTTTCTTAATATACTTTTTATGTCAGTGCAATTCTTCGTAGGAGTTGTTTCTCTGGTAATTTTTTTTTTTTTTTCCTTTTTTGAATTAAAGGGGCAGGCAATTGGCCTGAATTTACAACCAGGATCGAACCCTCGACCTCCAACTTAAAAGGGAGCTCTTATGCTATTAAGTTATAAGGCCATTGGTAAATTAGACATTAGACTATAGATCAATAAAGCAACTAGGTGGTGGTATTGTGCTGTCTCAATAATAGTTACTATTTTTCTAAATTTAGATAAAAAAAAAAAAAAATTTGACTATCTAATTACGTTAGAATTTTAGTCCCTGCAGTTTTCTTCTCTCTACTGCTACTGCTTAATCTTTTAGTTGACAGAGTTTCTTTTTTAGTTCATTTGGAGGACAATTTTCATATTTGTTGGTTGTTTTTCTCTCTCTATGATTCTCTCTCCCTCTCTTAATATTTTATATCTTTAACAGGACTTACACTGTCAATATTACTGTGGTGCAGGAACTCTGACATGGACGAGGCTGAATTTTCCAAGTTCCATTCTAATGTGAAGCGTGGTGATATTGTTGGTATCACTGGCTTTCCAGGTTTGGGATAAAATATCTTTAAGTTTGCCCCAGTTCCAGTATATCTTGTTTTGTTTTGGTTTCTGTGTTTTTTTTTTTTTTTTTTTTTTTTTTTTTTTTTTTTTTTTGAGGGTGGGTGGGGGGGGGGGGGGGTAGTTTCTTTGTCGTTTTAGGTTACTGATTTCCTTAATTTTGAGGTATAAATTTGAAATTCCCTTTTTAAATGTAGTTTTTGTTTTATCATAAAATTCTCATACTCTTTATCCTCCCCCTAGTTATATACTCTTCCTGAGGAGAGAAGCTTTTGCTGTTATTGAAATTGTCTCGGTACGTCACATAGGGACAGAACTAAGAGCGAAGGAGTATTTGGAGGATGCCTTGTAATTACATTTTAAATAGCATATTTTAAATGAAGTAAATGGTGTTAATCAAAGAATAGGAAGGTTATGCTTGAGCCTTACTGTTAAGACAACTGCAAAATCATGTCAAGTGCAGCAATTGTAAAGCATTTGCTATTTAGAAAACATGGAATGACACGTTAGCTGTACTTGTCCTTAACAAGGAGAAATAGATGCTTGTGGCAAGGCTTATTTTTTCTGTGTTGTTTTTCTTACAATTAAAATTCACTCAAGCTGATTGCACTCTGAATAAGTTCCCATTCTTTCCCTTTTTGTATTCCAGGGAAAAGTAAGAAGGGAGAACTAAGTATTTTCCCCAAGACTTTTATATTGTTGTCCCATTGCCTCCATATGATGCCAAGGCAAAAATCTGCAGCTGCTGCTGATAATGCAAATTTGAAGGTGAATATAATTTCCTTTATCTTTGAATGCTTCTGAGGTTCATATATATTAACATATTTCTTTAATGATGTGCAGAAACAAGTGTGGACACCTGGAAGTCCCAGGAATCCTGAAGCCTACATTTTAAAGGATCAGGTGATTTTTCCTTTTTTTTTTTTTTTTTTTTTTTTGAAGTTCTTGCTTTGTTTATCTCCTTTATGTGCCATATGGTCAGGAAATCATCCCGGGGCGGGGGAATTCCCCCTTTACAATTGTATATAGAGGGCTGCACAGTAATCTAAATATATTTTATATTTTTGTAGGAAACAAGGTACCGACTACGCCATTTGGATTTGATGCTGAATAACGAGGTTCGAGAAATATTCAAGACCAGGAGTAGAGTTATTTCTTATATTAGGAGGTTCCTCAATGACCTTGATTTCTTGGAGGTATGTTTTCACTCTTAGTGGGCTTAGCCAGTTAGGCCAAGTTCCTTGTGCTGTTTTTCCCCGTTTTACTTACCTGCTTTTGCCTTCCTCTTCAAGGTTGAAACACCAATGATGAACATGATTGCTGGTGGAGCAGCAGCTCGCCCATTTGTAACTCATCACAATGAGCTTAACATGAGATTGTTTATGCGAATTGCGCCTGAACTTTATCTGAAGGAGCTAGTTGTTGGTGGTTTGGACCGCGTTTATGAAATTGGAAAGCAGTTTAGAAATGAGGGAATAGATTTGACGCACAACCCTGAGTTCACTACATGTGAGTTCTATATGGCTTATGCAGACTATAATGACTTAATGGAGATAACAGAGCAAATGTTGAGTGGTAAGATTTTGTCGATATCTATTTTGGAACATCCTCTTCAAGTCACCTTGTTGATCTCCTGACATGGAAACCTTAAAATAGGTATGGTTAAGGAACTAACAAATGGAAGCTATAAAATCAAATACCATGCAAATGGGATAGATAAGGATCCAATTGAGATTGACTTTACTCCACCTTTCAGGTAAGTCTTGTATTGATGGTGGATAATTGTGGCAATAAATTGTGTTTTTATTAATTGATTCATTGTTTATATTTACAGAAGGATTGACATGATAGAGGAGTTGGAGAAGATGGCAGGCCTAAGTATTCCCAAGGAGATATCCAGTGAGGAAGCTAATAAATATCTGAAGGACGCATGCTTAAAGTTTGACATCAAATGCTCTCCACCTGAAACAACAGCTCGTCTATTGGATAAAGTAATCTCCATGTCATTGTTGCCTGAATGTTTCTTTCACAATTCCCTTTCTGGCAAAATTTCTATACTGACATTGAGCATCAGCTGCATTTTACGTGTCTAAGGGCTAGTTTTATGTCCTGTTGCTGATGAATCCACATTTAAAGAACATGATCAGAATTCAAATGTTGGACACAATATTTCTTCTATATTTTGGATCTGAAGATGATATAGGTTAGATATTTGTCCAAAACTAGTTAATACATTCTTCCTGCCACCAAGGAAAAAGAAAAGGAAACAAAAATAGGGGGATAAAAAGTGTATGTGTGCATTTTACTTTTTGGTCTGTGAAACAAGTGGTTGTTGCCTTTAAAATATAATAATTTTATTGCATATCTCTTAGGTTAGAATTGTGAGATTAACGAGTCAATGTGAGATTGGAAACTGTTGGCTACTCTGTTATTGCTTATTTGTGTTTTTTACCTATACACAATGTTCTGTTTATCTTGTCCATTTTGAATTGTATCTTAATTCTTATTTGATGCTATGTCTATCATATTGTAGCTTGTGGGGCACTTCTTGGAGGAAACGTGTGTGAATCCGGCATTCATCATAAACCATCCAGAGATAATGAGTCCTTTGGCAAAGTGGCATAGATCAAAGCCTGGCCTTACTGAGCGTTTTGAATTGTTTATTAATAAACACGAAGTTAGTCTTATGATCTTTTCGTGAATAATTTTGAAATGGACGTGTTAGCGGCAATAAAATTAATGCTTCTTATGACTCTTTACTTTTCAGCTATGCAATGCATGCACTGTATTGAATGACCTGGTAGTACAATGCCAACGATTTGCTGAACAGCTCAAGGTATTGTTAGATATGTTATACTAATATCTTGTACAGAAATGTCTGTTTATAATGTCTGGCAGTTTATTCAAAATGTGTACTTTGAATTTCAGGATCGGCAATCTGGTGATGATGAAGCAACAGTGTTGGATGAAACGCTTTGGAGTACTGTTTGCCACCAACTGGTGGTTGGGGTTTGGGCATTGATCGGCTGACCATGTTGCTGACTGATTCACAGAATATCAAGGTTCTTGTCTCTCTATCTGTCTGTCTCCCCTCTCCCCCGTCTTTTCTATCACTTATTGCTTACAGTCTTTAATGTTTTTGGTTAAACAGGAGGTTCTTCTCTTCCTGCCATGAAACCTCAAGAATAGACATTCTAAAGGTTTGTGCTTCTTTCTTCAGTAGCTTTTACTGCCACTGAAGTAAGGATTTCACGCTACAAAATACATATCCACTGGATACCTTTTTCCTTTTTGGTTTCAGTTTTGGCTTTTGTTTGGGAATTGTAGCCGAAGAAAATGATGGGGCAAGAAGTAGTTAAAATGAAAATGAGGAATTAGAAGTGATGTTGGCTATTATTTATTTAGATTCATATGCAGAGGCAGCCCAAATTTTTGGAGAATTTCAAAGAATGTAAGATTTGTAAAAGTACTCGACGCTGCCATTTTGAAGTTTAATTTATTGATACAAAGCGTGTTTTAGTTGTGCTCATGCTTGTGAACCTGTTACTCCTTTTATCTTTAATATGAGACATATTTACCTAATTTGATTAAATTAAGAAAGTTAGTTGAATTAGTTAATATAACTATAATAAGTCCCACCTCGTGTGGGTTTCTTTGAAAGAGGGGTCTTATAAGGCCTTGAGTTCTCTAACTCCAACAGTTAGCTTTTGAGGTATGGTTTTTCCACATACTTGTTACAATGACGTGTATTTTCTAAAATATTTTAGTCATCTTCCCCAATTCCTTTATTCCATCTCTTTATTGATTATTGTTGGGGGAGCTCATTAAGGGTAAATTAGGAAAAGATTGATAAATATGTAATTTGTGTTTTATATTTAAGACTATAATTAACTTCTTAAATATATCTTATATTAAAAGCCAGAAGAATATAATTTAGTCTTGCTTATGGTGGTCATATTTGAATAGAACATATTGCCTGGTTTCCCCCTTTTTTTGCCAGGGATACTGCATGGTTTCTACTTCCATGATGCTGAAGTGACAATTATTTTGGGTCATGTTAAGTGATTTAATCATATAAAAGTTCAATAACATCTAAAGAAAAAAAAAAAAATGCTATGACAAGTTTCGGGCTTTAAATGACATAGGCTTATGTTAATCATTTATCATTGAGTTTTTTTTTTTTTTTTTTTAATTTATTAAATCCCTTTTTAAAATTTCATAATAATAGTTAATGTCAGCTAGCTTCCAGTGCCAACCGACACTTGTCTGGTCTAATAATACAATAGGTTCAATAGAGTGAAAAGATCCTGTTATTGACTAATTCCTAAATGAGATACTCCTCTTCATCGAACTGTAAAATTTAATGCTATATTTTGGTTCTAATATAGAATAAAGACATGGTAGAATTATCTTTTTTAAAATCTTACCTCTTCAATTGCAGTAAGTTGACATGCATTTAATTCTTGGATATTATGATAATTAATTTTAGAATATGGCAAGTTAGGAATATCATAATTTTTTAAAAAAAGTAAATTGGGATAGGTGTTATTTTTGCCTTAGAAGTTTGCATTAGAAGTTTCCACTTAGGAGCATAGGATGTCCAGAAGTTTTTTTTGGGAGCAAAGTCTCCAACACATTAATGTCAGTCTAACCTAACTGAGTCTAACCTAACAGACCCAATGGTCAATGTTTGTTGAGGTGACTTGGTCCCCCAACTTAGATCTAACAAAAACACTGAACTTTGTTATTTTTTTGGGATTCTACAATAGCCTTTGATTCCTTCAAGAATTCCTCAATAGCATTTTTTCCCCCAACTTAGATCTAACAAAAACACTGAACTTTTTTATTTTTTTGGGATTCTACAATAGCCTTTGATTCCTTCAAGAATTCCTCAATAGCATTTTTTCCCCCCCAACTTAGATCTAACAAAAACACTGAACTTTGTTATTTTTTTGGGATTCTACAATAGCCTTTGATTCCTTCAAGAATTCCTCAATAGCATTTTTCCCCCAACTTAGATCTAACAAAAACACTGAACTTTTTTATTTTTTTGGGATTCTACA
This sequence comes from Acacia acuminata, assembly GCA_019022655.1. NCBI lineage: Eukaryota > Viridiplantae > Streptophyta > Magnoliopsida > Fabales > Fabaceae > Acacia > Acacia acuminata. Next base: position 2,285,016 of record JAFJYI010000097.1, on the reverse strand, counting down.
ATAGCCTTTGATTCCTTCAAGAATTCCTCAATAGCATTACATGTTGAAATCCATTGACAATGGCAGTTTAACGTCTCTCTGCAATATCAACAATCTCACAAATTAAACCCCTCTTTGAGCTCTCTTCCATGCCCTTGGCCCCTTTTCTTTGATTCTCAATCAGAATTCAAACTCTGATTTCCCTATTCCTCTCAAACTAACCACCACCAATAGCTTCATCACAAGAAAAAAAAAAATTGAAATATACTATATATTATTAGAGAAATTGTTAGTAATTATGTTTTTTTTCTTAATAATGTTTCTTGGGGTCAAGTCGTCAAGAACTAAAACAACTATTTTAAATGTTAGTTGTAATTGTATATTTGTATTATGCATTTTTATTTTCTTTCTCGAGCCTCAGTCATTCTTGTCAAATTTGCCAAGAGAACGTGAGTGAGGTGAAGAAAAGACTAGGTGCCGGTTTATGGATATTTATGTAATAATCTCTCCGGTCCTTGATATAAAATATATTTGAAGAGTTGCTTTTGATCTTAAATATAATATATAGTTTTCATATTTGTCAAATTTTTTTTTTTTCTAATTTACCCTTATTAATCTTCTCTCAACAATAATTAAGGATGAGAGAAAATGAAAGAGTTAAAGGTGACTAAGGTGTCTTAGAAAATACATGTCATATTAACGATTTAGACAACTTTCTTAATCTAATAAAATAAAATAAATATGTCTTATATTAAGGACAAGAGAAGTATTTGATTTACAAAATTATGGTTAGAGCCTCCAAAATTCTTCTTTTTGTTTTTTCTCTTCTAAATTAAAAGTCAGGTTATTTACAAATTTAAAGTTGAGACCTCTAGCGATTGACAAACACTAATAAAGTTAAATACCAACTAATAAACTCACAAAATCACACGTTTTAGTTTAGTGGTGTAACATCTCACTAAATTCTTTTAGATCTCAAATTGTCATCACAAAGAAAAAGAAGATACTTATATTGGGAGAAGTAACCACAAACTTTGAAACTAAAAGCACAAGGCAAAACTCTTACATATTTACTTATACTACGATTCTATTTATAAATTACTTTTAGCGTGTTTTACTGAAACCAAAAAACCTTATATTCTATTAATTATTATCTTAAAATGTAATTATTTTCAAATTTTACCCCTATTTAATATATATATATATATATATATATATTAAAAATAAAAAGTCTACACAACAAATAAATAAAGGGAAAAATCGGACATTAATGTCAAAATTCTAATAACAACATATAAATAAATAAGGCAAAAAAATGTTTTTTCCTCTCAGGCTTATATATAGGTTCAAGGAATAATTGTAATAATGACAATAAATTATTAATGCAATCTTAGGTTGAATTTGGATGAGGATCCATACTCACAACTCTTTTAATAGTGGAAGACGTGTTTGAACTCCATCCTACAAACTATATAATTCATTCGCGCAGCCTCCTCTTATGGACAACCTTTTCATCATACTTTATTTATTTATTTATTGGATTCATTAATTTTGTCCATTTTCAAATATAAGAGGAGGACCCACAAATTTAGACCAGCTACATGCACCATTTACTAGGACCAAAAGGAAATGAATTTCCATTTTATTTACTATATTAGCGTTATCTTATAACAATAATGTCAACTTTAAAAAATTAAAGGAAAAAAGAGAGCCTGACATTTAGTCAATTAACCATTCCACGTTACAATTCTTTATGTCCTATGAGTTCTATTTAATATATATTTGTTTGTTTTTGAGTTTTCTATGTCCACAATGAATGAACTATCACCATTTTTTTAATTATGTTAGTTATAGACTACCTTGCTTGAAAATGAATGGTATTTCAAGCCCAAATAATCAAAGATATAATAAAATGGTTTTGATTGACATGGCTTTGTTGGCTAGATTAATTAATTAAAATTCAATTTCTCTTTCACATTATTAAAGGTAGGTTAGGCATTGTGAATATTGGAATATGTTAGGAATAGGATTGACCATATTTTGCATAAATTACCTATCAATCATGTGTATGAATGTGAATTAATTAACTGAATCTTAAAAACGTATGCAGCCACTAGTTCTGCAGCCCAAAAAACTCAACTTCATAGGAACTTCATCATTATCAATTAATACCAAATAGACACAGGCATGAAGGTGAGAAAAGTGACTTAAACAAAGTACATCCATAATTAATTAATTACAAATTAGTAAGAAATACACACATATCATATCATCCTATATTTAGGGATGGTTGAATCGCAACCTCCAACTTAAACGAAGAGTTAAGGAGGTGTTTGGTGTTAATTGAGTCAAACCGTTGTAAAAAAAACTTAACCATTCAACTCTTATTGTTATACCATGCTAGAAGGTGGATGTATTAGGATCCTATTGATCGTGTTATGTCAAAGACACCTTTAAGCAAAGAGCTCTATTAAGACCTTGATCTATCATATCTGACGACTGATAACCTAGATAAACTGAAAAATATCATACTAATTTTTTTCCAGGAGAGGAGATCCTAAAAAGAGAGCCAAGTCCAATTGACAGTTTGAGTTTCTCGAGCTCTCATCTCTAGCTCATACTTAAGAACACTTTAGGGATCAGACTTCTTTCCAAAATACATGATTTTTATATATTTAATTCGCCGTCTAGAATAAAGCATACAGTTCAACTTATGAATGTTTTGATAATCTTTTTTGCTAAGCGTGTCCTTCTATTAGAATTAATTCTGTTCCAGGTACTGGCTTTCAGCACAGACACATCCGAGTAAGCACAAGCAGAGGGAAGAGGAAAGAAGGTACTGCTTTTTCTAAAACTTCTAAAAGCTGTTCTCTGCTTCTCGATGATTTTACTTTCTGCTTCGCAGTTTTCTGTGTGATTTTACACCATATAACCATTTTCACTTTTAAAAGGTTTTTCCTTTACGGATTGGGTATTAATAAAAAAAACACTCTCTTTTTTTCTTCTTAGACATGCCAAAATATCATGTGATTGTGCCTCAGCTAATCAAGGCATCTTACTTTTTGTGTTGTATTTTCAGGCAGCTGAAATGAAGAGTTCCCAATCTAATAAAGCTGCATCTGGTGATGATGAAGATGTGGACCCAACGGTAAATTTCTTGTCTTGTCACTAAGGTATTTCCAAATGAACTATCATATAATGAAACATTGAAACGTTGATTTTGTTTTCGCGGCAGCAATACCTAGAGAATCGGCTGAAGTATCTTACATCTGAGAAAGCTGAAGGGAAAAACCCTTATCCACACAAATTTGTTGTGTCTCTGTCTATTAGTGAGTACATTGATAAACATGGGGAATGGGCAATGGGGAGCATCTTGAGGACGGTTCTGTGTCTTTGGCTGGTAATGACTATTTTGTTTTCATTGTCATTTTCTTATGCATCTTCTATGCTTTATGTAACGATTCCACATATTGTGCACTTCCAGGACAAATCATGCAGAAACGGTCTTCAGGGGCAAAGCTAGTCTTTTATGATCTACATGGTGGTGGTTCCAAGGTCCAGGTTATGGCTGATGCAAGGCATGTAAAGTTTTTTACCTTTTACTTAAGATCAAATATTTTGAGAAGTGAAAAAAAGCACAAGATAATGAATTCTTGATAGCCATCTTTGATATCTGAATCTACTCCTCTAACAGAGAGGGGAAGTTTTTTTTTTGGCTTTATTTATAAGTCATCTTATTTTCATTTGAATATGCAATTTTACCCTTCATTCATTATTGAGTAGACTTTTTATCAAGTATTGGGTAACGTTAAATAGAGACAAAGTTGGAAAGTTGTTAAATTTTGAGGAAGAGTTCATGAGGTATGAGGTTTAAGGTTTTCCTTAGTTCTGGTGAAACATATTAGCAATAACTTATAAATAGGACTAGAGAATTATGTGTTAACATTGATGTGTAATTTTCAATTACCTGATATGTTGTTTGACCATGCAAGCTAGCGTCTTTACTACCACTGCACATGTTAAATGATACTTCCTCAGGTCCTTCATATAAAATCTAGTTTTTAGTCATATAGTGGGAAAAGTATAGAGTTGTGTGACTGTGTGTCATGGAAGTTCGGTGATACATTTCTCACTCATTAGGACATGTAAACTGTATTAAGCCTCTTGTTGGTTTGAGTAGAAGGGTTTCAATCAGCACACTCATATTTTCTTCTCTCACTATACTTCTTTATGTCAATGCAATTATTCTTGGCATTTGTTTCTCTATTAAATTAGACATTAGACAATACATCAATAAAGCTAGTTGGTGGTACTACGGTGTGCTGATAGTAACTATTCTTCTAAATTTAGATTAAAAAAATTGGCTATTTAATTACATTAGAGTTTTAGTCCCTGCAATTTTCTTCTTCTCTCTGCTGCTGCTGCATCATGATCTTTAAGTTGATGGAGTTTCTATTTTTAATTCAATTGGTAGGCAATTTTCTTATTCATATGTTCTGTTTTTTTCTCTATGATGATTCTCTCTCTCTCCCTCTCTCTTTAATTCTATATATCTTAACAAGACTAAAACAGTCTAATTACTGTGGTGCAGGAACTCTGACATGGATGAGGCAGAATTTTCCAAGTTCCATTCTAATGTGAAGCGTGGTGATATTATTGGTGTCACTGGCTTTCCAGGTTTCTTTCACTTTGCTCCAGTAATTTGTTTTTCTTTTTGGGTTATTGATTTCCTTAATTTTGAGGTATAAATTCAGTGAATTGCCCTTTTTATTTCAATGTAAAGGAATATTCTAATGATGGTTTCCTATTAATTTTCTTTCTTTATTAACATGAGATGGCCTCGTTCATGCCTTGTAATTCCCTGACATTCCTTCCTAGTAATATGCTTGAGTTTACTGTTAAGACATCTTCAAAATCATGTCAAGTGCAACAATTTCACTTAAAGCATTTCCTATTTAGCAAACATGGAATGACATGATATTTATCTTGTGCTTAACAAAGAGGAATAGATGCTTGTAGAAAGGCTTATTTTTCCTGTGTTGCTTTTTTTTTTTTTTTTTTTTTTTTTTTAATAAAAAAATTACAATTCAGTTAGCCTGATTGCACTCTGAATAAATTCTCATTCTTTCCTATGTTTGTATTCCAGGGAAAAGTAAGAAGGGAGAACGAGGTATTTTCCCCAAGACTTTTATATTGTTGTCCTATTGTCTTCATATGATTCTAAGGAAAAATTCTGCAGCTTCTGCTGATAATGCAAATTTAAAGGTGAATACAATTTCCTTGGATCTTTAATGTTTATGAGGTTCACATACATGAACATCATTATTTCTTTGATGATTTGCAGAAACATGTGTGGACACCTGGAAGTCCCATGAATCCTGAATCCTACATTTTAAAGGATCTGGTGAGTTTTTGCTTGGTTCTTTTGTCTCCATTATGTGCCATACGCATTATCAGAAAATCATCCTTGTCGGGCGGCTTCATAGTAATTTGAATTTATTTTATAGGAAACAAGATATCGACTACGCCATTTGGATTTGATGCTGAATAATGAGGTTCGAGATATATTCAAGACCATGAGTAAAATTATTTCTTACATTAGTAGGTTCCTCAATGACCTTAATTTCTTGGAGGTTTGTTTTCACTTTTCACTCTTAGTGTGGTCAGGCCAACTTCTATTTGAAAATCACGAGTCAACAGCCGGAAAATAGGCGAGAGGAGAAAAGATGTATTTTTCGTACCGAGCCCGTCCGATTCCCTTTTATAGGAAGGGAAGTGGATCATAGTCAAACCCAAGCAAAACTACCCATTGTCATTTGCAACTAACGAAAACCGTGACTTTTACATCCATAGTTCCTTTTACCCTTCAAAAAAGTATTTATACATATTTTTCTACCTTAATCCTTTATTATTTGTTATATCTTAATTATTTGTTATATCTTAAGATTAGATAAAGATATTGTATTATATGTTAATATTTTATCATACTGTATCTAAAATCTGAATAAATGCTAAAATAATAAAATAATTATGGGATAATCTAGATATTCTGCAAATATTAAAATAATAAATCTAATTAATCATAGATAAATACCCTTGTTTGACATCTCCAATAGATAATATGGATATCTTATTTTAATATCTATCTTAGAACTATAAATTTGAAATATTATAATTTAACGAGAATAGATTAGATATTATAGATTATTATAGATTTTGGGGTTAGCTTATAGTTCGTCTATATAGAGGCATATTATTACTCTCTTTTGTTTAAGAATATTCAAAAGCCCTATTCGTCCCTCTAGTTCAAGTTCAATAGTTCTCCCGTGTTCCTATTGCCTGCTCGTTCAGCTCGTGAGCCTCACGTGTCGCCTCTGTCTGGCCGTTAATTCTCGCGCCGGGGCTCTCCTCTCCGCGCCTTTCCATCTTCCATCTTACTAAACATAGCTAAGAGGCCAATTTCTGACCGGCGAATCAACAGCAGCGACTGATATTTCAGTAGCTGTGCACGAACTCATCGCAAAACTCTTACACATTGTAAGTCTGAAGGCCAAATAAAACGAGACTCTGGTACGTGGCACCTGGTACCATCATCGTCCGCGTTTCGCCTACTAGTTTATTAATTTTCTACGAGTGCTAATTGGAGATTGGAGTGCAGAGTAGCGAACAATGAGAGGTAATAATTCTGGGAATTATAAGAACCCATGTCTGACTATGCGTCAACCCTGGGCTTCTCTGCTCGTTCACGGGATCAAGCGCATTGAGGGCAATTGAACCAGTCGAACAAGTAATAAAATAAAAGTAGAGTATCGCCCCACAGAGACTAAGATACCAAGGAGTGACACACAATTGTTATGACAGTTGTGAAAGCATGAAGTAAATATAATGGTGGTAAGGGTTGTGTGCTTATGCTACTAGCAAACGTAAACAAAATAACTGTAACGAGAGAAGATATCAGTGAGAAGTTAGGCTGGACACAGAATCGTCCTTAAGTGCATCAACCCCCCGTTGCTCTACCCAATGCTATAGCATCTATACTGTACAGCTTCCGCAATTGCTACATCATAGCTACCATTCACAAAGCTATTTCGTTAACCCACCTCTATAGTCTACCGAAGCTTCTACTTTCGATACTTATGATGCTAACTATACTCCTTCCATATTCCTATGGCAACTTTCTAGTCAGAAGATCCATGCTACGCTCAGAGTGTTATGGTTATGAGAGGTAGACCCATTCCCGAAGCCTATCATAATAGGTCTAGCCGTGCACGGCCGCCTAGCAAACAAACACCTTTTTTTCGGAGGTCTAACCCCAACTCCTTGCCCGAGTGGCTGGGGCCACGATCTAGCACTTAACTTCCGTTAACCGACTAGTAATAAGCACACCGATACGCAAACCAAATTTATTGAATTAAGAAACCGCAACAGGTTCATTCAACACTTAAAGACTCATCCTCGTCCGGCCATATAAAGTTTAGTTCATGACGACGAGGACACACAAAACATACACTAACAGAATGACCCATGATCAATAAAACAAAGATAAAAAGAATAGAAAACAGAAAGCTTGATGGAATTTCCGAAGGCGTGGTCGAGGTCCTGTCACGTCACCACTCCACGTCTTCTTCGTTCCGTCGCACTGCAGGGAAGGATGCTGGGCGGTCCTGGAAGTATCGTGCTCTTGTGAAATCTCTCACTCTTCTCTTGAGTCTGTCGAAAGTCAGAATCTTGTTCTAGGGCTCTCCGACTCTCTTAGGGTTAGCTCTGCTTGTTTCCTTTTATAATCGAGTCTTTTCTTACGTAAGTCACAATGAGCCGGGCCTTTCCTAATGTCGGAATCTATCATATCTTTGGATCCGAGTAGATTGCTTCTATTGATTCCGGGATTCTCCAAATCTTTCGCTTCGATCCTCCGCATCTTCTATTCTCGTTATGTTAGCAACCTATCTGTCAATATCGCCCTTTATTTTATTCCTGAAATCATCTGGGTAAAAAGGTCTAAAATCATATCGCATAGCATTGCTTCCTCTACTTTGCTATAGCAATCAGGATGCTTTGTATTGCATTTCGAATTGCTGTCAGAATGCTATAGCATCATATCAGCCTTGCTATACGATTTCCCTTAAAACTACGAAAATTGTTCCATTCTCGACATGCAAATGATTTCTACTCCTTAGTCCCTATATCATGAATGTATGCCTTTTTGCTTAGATTATCTATGGTTAAGCTTGGATTTAACATTCAATTCGACCAATTAGTATAGGGAAAACATGGTATTATTTGTGCTAATCAAATACCCCCACACTTAGCTTTTTGCACTCCTGGGCAAAATCAGATGAAGCGAACAAAAGCTCGTAGCCATGGTACTCCTGTCTGTATAACCTTGCTTGCACGCTTGCTTTCAGTTCCCATCTCCTATTCGGCAATCCCACTGCCCAGTGCCAACAGCTCATGAAGCGTGGTATCGTTTAGATGAAGAAATCTCAAGGGGCTCTCAAGTTTCAGTGTTTACACTCTCTCATCCAGGAATTTTCGTTTCTTTCTTGTCAAACAGGCCCAAAAGATGCATAGCCTTGTCAAAAGTTCTAAAATTTCTTCCTAGCATTCTGAGTATTCGTTCATCCAAAGGACTTCTTGGGTTGTAATGTGTGGATGGCCAAATATTGTGAGATGAAAAAAATGGTGGATGCTATAGCGGCTTGGCGAGATAAGTCCTTCGTCTTCACCGAGTGCTTCTCCTTGAATCTTCTACTTCATGCTGTTCTCTATTTCAAGCCTTTTCTTGGGTTCTCCCTTCTTTCTTTTTCTTTTTCTTTTTTTTTTTCATAAGCAAACCAACAAACTCTTCAATTCTTTCTCGGCTTTTCACGGAGCACTCTGCCGTAGCATTGTTTTCAGTTTTCTTCAATTCTCTTATCCCACCTGCTCTGTTATAGCATACGTGTGTGGCTCAAAGGGGGTGACGACATGGAAAGATGATCAATGGGTTGCATATGGGGATAATGGGTACGACATGAATGCCTTTTTCCTACGAACTTCAAACTTAGATGCTAGATAGTATATCGAAGAACTAAGACAAATCAAGGATCAAACATAGGCTAGCGAGACATGTACTCAAAATAGAAAAGTAGGCGTAGGCTCAATTTAATCCTTCCATTGGGGTTCTTCCCTTTAAACTTCCTCATTGCCACTTTACCTCGTATCGATTGGCTAGCACTATCAATTTCCCAAGCCTAAAGGTTCGTTCCCTAAACAATCGTGCTCTGTTTAGTTACACAAGCATTCATTCCATTGCTACAATGCCCTATTCATGCTTTACCATGGAGTTTTTCAAAAAATTTCAGTTCAGTAGGTGCACAAAAAACTAAATGCAGGGTGAATCAAAGCACAAACACACAATCACAGAGACATTTGTGGCAGATTATATCGCAAATTGGTATCTATCCCCCCACACTTATAAGATGCAATGCCCACATTACAGAATAATATGTAGGAATCGAGCGCACGCGGGCATTCAAGATTGAGGGTTCAAGAGAAGCAGAGAGCAAGAGAAGGAAAATTACCGAAAAGCATTCACAAAAGGGGCCCAGGGAGAACGCCCGGGGACTGGAGCAATTGTCGGGATAACCAAACGAGAAAAAAGAAAATAAACTAAACTAAAATTAACAAAAGAAAAAGAAAACTATGGGGCGGGAGGAGGTGGAGGGGCTGGGGCACTGCTCGTGGTGTCCTCTTCAGCGGAGGTGTCCTCAACCCCTGTCACGAACGGAAGGCCGGAGTGGGATTGAGAAAGCGAGACGACGACTGGGGCACCTCGACGGTGAGCGGTAGAGAACGTGTGTGGGTCGCTGTGGACATTCTTCAACTCACGGCGTAGCGAGCGAATGCGGTTTCGCCGCACGGTGTTTGGCATCGGCTCGGGGCGCCGATGAAGGGGCGCATTCTCAATGATGTATGCCTTGTCGTACACAGAGGCTGGTCCTGGGGAACCTGAAGAGACGGAGGAGTACGACGAGGTCGAAGAAGAAGGCGTGGCAGGTTTGGCAACCGATGCCGGGTCGTCTTGGTGGCGGTGGCGGTGGCAGTGGCGGACCGGACAGTGTGCTTGATGAATCCGCGTCGTCTTTAAAGCCCTCGGCATGGTATTTTCGATGGTATGGCGGTGGAGAGAGGAGTAGGGGGTATGGGGAAAGATGCGGGAGGAGTGGATAATCAGAATGGGATGGATAGAGAAAAGGTGGAATTCGAATATCAAGCGTCGCGTCTCTTTGGTATGCTGAGTTGGCTTGTCACGGGCCCACCAGAGTGGCCCACTAAGTTATGGGTTCTTACAGATGGTCATTAAAGATGTGAAACGCATACCTGGTGAAACTGTTGAGCCCTTGCTGTGGTGTGATGCTGTGGCCTTGATGTCCAGCCCTATGCCATAGCATGCTCCCTGCTGGATATGCTCCCTCCTGCAGCGATGCTACGAAACGTGAACCTGGGCTGCCTCCCAGTAGCGCTTACTTTAACGTCTTCAGCCGGACGTAGTGCCTGTGACTTAGGGTGATCTTAGATCAATGGCTGTCTTGTCTCTCTCAACGGGGGTTGACCAGTAATGTTTAATTCTCTGACCGTTGACTCGAAAGCTGTTCCCTGTCACTGGGTTTCTGAGGTCAATTGCGCCGTGTGGAGTTAAGGCATCGATCACGAAGGGTCCTGCCCACCTGGATTTCAGCTTTCCAGGGAATAGTTTCAGACGGGAGTTGTACAACAAGACCTCCTGGCCAACCTCAAAAGTGCGGGGAATCAGTCGCTTGTCGTGCCATCGCTTGACTTTTTCCTTGTATAGCTTTGCATTTTCGTACGCAGCCAAACAGAATTCGTCTAGTTCATGCATCTGTAGTAGCCGTTTGTCACCTGCTGTGGTGGGGTCCATATTCAGATGTGCCATTGCCCAATAGGCCTTATGTTCCACTTCAACCGGGAGATGGCAGGCTTTCCCGAACACAAGTTGATAGGGAGAGACACCTAGCGGAGTTTTGTACGCAGTGCGCTACGCCCATAATGAATCATCGAGCTTGTCGGACCAGTCCTTTTGGTTTGGATGCACCACCTTTTCCAAGATACGTTTGACTTCTTTGTTTGAGACCTCTGCTTGACCATTTGACGAGGGTGATAGGGCCGTGGCGACTCGGTGCTTAACTCCATATTTGGCAAGCAAAGCTGTAATTTGTCGATTGCAGAAGTGAGATCCTTCATCACTAATTAATGCTCGGGGGGTGCCAAATTTCGTAAATATCTATTTTTTAAAAACCCGCTACGGCTCGGAGTCATTTGTTGGTAAAGCGGTTGCTTCAACCCATTTAGAAACATAGTCAACAGAGACTAGTATGTACTGGTTCCCTCTTGACGGAGGGAAGGGACCCATAAAGTCGATTCCCCATACGTCGAACACTTCGACCTCCAAGATAGGTGTTAGCGGCATTTCATGCCGACGAGATATGTTGCCAATCCGTTGGCAGCTGTCACACTTGGACACAAATTGATGGGCATCTTTGAACAGAGTAAGCCAATAAAACCCCAACTGAAGCACCTTGGCTGCCATTCGAACTCCTCCATAATGTCCCTCATAGGGTGATGAATAGCAGTATCTCAGGATGTCATCGAATTCGTCATCGGGTATGCACCGTCGCAGCATCTGATCCGGGCATTGCTTAAACAGGTATGGTTCATCCTAGAAATACTTCCGATTGTCATAAAGGAATTTCTTCCTTTGGTGATATGTTAACTCCTCTGGGATTTCCTTTGTGACTAAAAAGTTCGCGATGTCTGCATACCATGGTGTGTTGATGCATGCAATGGTGTAGAGTTGCTCATCCGGGAAAAATTCCTGTATTGGAATGTTCGGCTTATCTGAGGCATGGCTTTCCAAACGCGAGAGATGATCTGCCACTTGGTTTTCTGTCCCCTTTTTGTCGTGAACCTCCACATTGAATTCTTGCAGTAGTAAGACCCATCTGATTAGTTGTGGCTTGGCATCTTTTTTCGCCACCAGGTATTTTATGGCGGAGTGGTCTGTGAAGACTATCACCTTGGCGCCAACTAGGTAAGACCGGAATTTTTCGAAGGCAAATACTACCGCCAAAAACTCCTTTTCTGTCGTGGTGTAGTTCATCTGGGCGTTGGACAAAGTTTTGCTTGCATAGTGGATGAAGTGGAAAATTTTATCATGTCGTTGACCTAATACTGCTCCAACTGCTGAGTCGCTAGCATTGCACATGAGTTCGAAAGGTAGGTTCCAAATCGTGGGCGATATGACCGGCGTAGTAAGCTTTTTCTTGAGGATTTGGAACGCTTCCAAACAGGCTGCATCGAAATTAAACGGGGCGTTAAATTTGAGCAGTGCACATAATGGCTTAGTGATCTTGGAGAAGTCTTTGATGAAGCGCCGGTAGAAACCAGCGTGTCCTAGGAAACTCCTGGTTCCTTTGACTGTGGTTGGTGGTGGTAGCTGTTCAATAACTGCTATTTTTGCACGATCAACTTCAATTCCCTTCTTCGATATTTTGTGCCCCGATTACACTACAAGAAAAATCAAATTTTGCTACGGAAAAATTCCGTAGCAAAATGGACATTTTCCGTAGCAACCGGATTTGCTACGGAATTTGCTACGAAATTTGTCCGTAGCAAAAAATCGCGTAGCAATTGCTACGGATTTTTAAAATCCGTCGCAATTGCTACGGAATTTGCTACGGAAAAAAATTCCGTAGCAAATTGCTACGGAAAAAATTTCCGTAGCAAATTCGAAAATTTGCTACGGAATTTTTCCGTAGCAAATTTGAAATTTTGCTACGGAAATTTTTCCGTAGCAAATTCTCCATTTTGCTACGGAATTTTTTTCCGTAGCAAATTGGAGAAATTTGCTACGGAATTTTTTCCGTAGCAAATTGGAACATTGGCTACTAAACAAATTCCGTAGCAAAACTAAAAAATTTTTTTAAAAATATTTTTTTAAAATTTTTGTTTTTTAGAAAAGTGAATACAAAAAGTAGTGTACTATGGATTTTTTTTTTTGAGAAAATTGAATATATAATAATAATCATAAAGAGTTTACATAGAGAGTTTACATAGAGAAAACAAAATATAAATAATAATGTTGTCTGGCATAAATGCCACATAAAACTAGAACATAGGATGACCACAGCAAAATCCAGAACAAAAAATGCAAGACTGGTTTCCATGAAAAGTTCAGCTCCCTTAGCTGATTCTTCACATCCTTTTCTACAGAACCATTATCAATTGAAGAGGAATTGTCAAATTTTGTCCTTTGCCGTAATAATTTTCTAGGAGGAGCATCTGGACCATAACCAAATAACAATACCACCTGAAAAAGGGGCAGAGACATGTATCTAGTAAATAAATTACAGAAGACTTGCAGAAAATGCTACAAAAGTCAAATAAATAGTTCAGGCAAAAGCATACTGTGATAATTAAAATTGCAGGGTACAGAGACAAATGTGTGGCCATGACCCAACCAAAAACAGCCAGGGGAGCTTGTCCTACGATTACATCATATAAGTACAAAGTTTAATATCAAAAGAAAATTAACAAGAAGAGAAAATGTCATTTATCCCTAACGTTCTTGAAGCCATATCTATGCTGATCAGCAAAATGTTGGGCAGTACAATAACACAAGTCACAAATAAGGACTCCAAAATATTCTTGCGTTGGACACAAGATTATATGTTCATTAAAGTCATGACCGAATGAGTAATCTAAATATTCATAAATGGAAAGCCAACTGCTTACGTGTACATCCTCCATAAAGGGATAGTACAATCATCAAATTCTCAATTGCAGATGGGGACAAACCGTCACATGCTACTACTGTGAAAGGATTCCAAAGGTATACAAGAGCAGCAATATCTCCGGAGGGAAGAACCTCTGCAAGCAAGAAAGAAGCTATCAACAGGGAAGCAGAATGGGCATTGAAAGCTACGATGCTCCTCAGGAAAAACATGGAAACAAAATTCTTCACATCATATTGGTTGCCCATAAGCGAACTGTTTTGTAAATATAAAAGGAACAAGTGCTCAAAACACCTTAATGTTTTCATAGCCAGACAAATATTGGAATTAATGTCACCAACTATTTGTTTATAGACACACACAAATCTAAACACAATTTTATCCACATTCCAACCCTACTGACAAACTTATGGAGTAGTCTTCTCATTTAATACGGTTATGGAGGTCTAACGTTTGGATAGTTTCTGTAGAAAGCATGGATGCTTAAACCAAGACATTAGATTTGAAGTGTCCATTTTTATTTTGAACTGTCCACAGTATCATGAAGTATCTACTACAAGTGTCCACTATTTGTCAAACAGAATCACAACTCTATTTTGAACTGCCCATGGTTAATAGATAGTAATTAATATTTCTGGCCATAATCTATTACATTATAATAAATTCACAGAAATTCTCAATATCTATTTACGTATATAATTACATAGGGGCTCCTTGTGAAATTAGTTGATTAGAAGCATACATCAAAATTCAAATTGTGCGATAATAGTTCATGCAGCCTAGAAATTTTCAATCAAAAGATAGAGCCAGACTATAGCATGGCTTTAACAGTCACTGCTGCGCAGACTGATAAATTCCCAAGTAGTAATTCCTAATTATCACTGAGCTGCTTCATTCCCCCTCCTTTCCTTCCCCTTGTAAAAAGTACTCACTTAACACACAGAGAGAAAAGAAATAGTCAAAAAAAAATTCCACGTCAATAGGTTAATATTTTGCAGCATAGTATTTATATTATTTGATCAATTGTCAGGCAAGTGACATGTTATACCTTTAATATGATACAGTTTGGAACCATATAGAAAACCTATCATCGGTATCAGTGGCGGAGCCACACTAGAGTTTATGGGGGCAAGTGAACCCACAAAGTTTTTAAAATATATATATGTTGTGAGGGAATTTTATGACAACTTCTTGAGTAGTGTAGTGGTTATCTCGCCGGTCTTGCACAGCAGAGGTCACCAGTTCGAACCCAAGCCAGACGGTATTCCTTTTATTTAATCCCCCAATCCAGCGCAGCTTTAATCCCTGTTCCATGCCTTCCCAATGTCTCTTCTTTTTATTTAATCCCCCAATGCATATTTATCCAGCGCAGCTTTAATCCCTGTTCCATGCCTTCCCAATGTCTCTTCTTTTTATTTAATCCCCCAATGCATATTTTTATTTTCTCTCCCCCAATCCATGGCACAGCCTGAGTCTTGCTCCTTTCTTTGCCCTTAGCCAATAGTAAAACAATCTCTTGTATTGATAACTTAGTAAGTTCACATTTACTCTAAGAATTCGAGGTATCACAATTTTTTGACTTAAAGTATCATGCTTTAGGTGCCTCAGTGCCCACTATCCATAATGTAACAGGCCATAAAAATAAAGAGTGACATGACTGCTCCTGCTTGCTAGTGCTCTTAACCTTTAGTTTAAGTAATGTCATTTAGAAGCAAAGATATAGCTATAACTTGTGCATTTGGTCAGAAGGCTCATTTGAGATTGCCTTATTTTGATTACGTAAGGATTTAGAGCCAAGATAGTGCAATCTAGTATATCTTAGCATGATTGACATCCAAAGAAAGTGGTGAATTCTTGAGTAATTCAGAGTGAGATGCTTTGAGATTTTCCTGAAATCTGTCAGTTGTGGACAGAAATTTGTATCAACTATGAACTATTGAGTATTAAGGATTTTGTATTTTTGGCTTTGGAATCTATTAAGCTCCCATGAGTTTAAATTATTCACAAAGATGACAATCTTATAATCAACAATATTTTTTAATGCATTTAAAAATTTCTTTTTTTTCTTATTAAAAAAAAATCGGGGGCGCTGCCCCCGAATCCCGACTCCTCCTATTAATTGTGCACCCACAAATTTAGAATCCTGGCTCCGCCACTGATCGGTATTAAGGCATATCTTTATTTGTTAAAGGATTTCATACTTATATGCCTATTCTATTTGTTATACTACACTTTAATAATTAGAAACACACAAAGCAGACTTGACCGTGGCATGTAATACTAAAGAACGGGTCACACCAATAAGAAATGCTAATAACCTGAGTATTCTAGCATGTGATGAAGGCCAATGGATTTTAAACTCAAACTTGATGACATCTTAAGGCTTTGACCGGCAGCACGAATGAGCATTGCAGTAACCACATCTGCAATCACAAGAACTAAACTGTACCAAGAAATAAGTTGATATTGAGTGCCTAAACAGCAGGCATCAGGAGAAGAATATGGATGCATAACATGGATTAAAAGAATGGCAACGAGGATAATTCCTTGACTTGATGCTAGTTTTTTTTTCCTTGGGTACAAAGATGAAACAGAGCACAACATAATTATTGAAACTATTATTTTTCCATCTACACAGGTACTAGTCACAAAAATAAATTTTAAGAAAGAAGGCTTCTTGTTTGCTCGATGAATATAATCATTGACCGATGTATAGTGTATTTCTAGTTTCCAGAGCATATATATAACTAATATTTATTCTAGCTTCACATTGACATAATCCCTCCAAAATGAAGCAAATTGGCAAAATGAAAATGCAAGTTTAGCTGCCAAAGAATAAATGTAAGAACAATAGTGAATAAAATGGAACTTTTCATCAAGCATTTAATTGATGCTTTCACCAGATTGATCCGCCCTTGGACTGCTGGACATACCTAGACAATTACAGAAATCAAGTCACTTAATGAGGGAATTTACTCATCGATGGTGCTTTTATTCAATCCAGTATCCATCCTTAACGAAAAAATAATGCTTGTAAAGTTCGAAGAAGCACATATATCGTCGCTACAAAATTTTTGGGGGGAAAGTAAAAATAGAATGATTCATATGAACATCACCAAAAATAGAACAAAACCAGTTCAAATGTATAAGATCCAACTTCATATTAAGACCACAATTTCCCACGATTTTTCGGGCACCAGGAAAGCTGGAACAATAACTTCATTATGACAATGAGATCTAAAAATCAAATTCAAGCACTTGCGAGATCAGGAGTTGAGAGAAACGTACTGACGAGTACAGTCCGAGAGAGTCCATTTCTGGGCGCGCCCAACAATGGAGAAAGGAAGCCAGTGGGTGGGAATGAAGGAATGTAGAATTGAAACAGTGGCGATTCCACCGATAGTTGAAAGATCTTCGGCGCTGAAACTATCCATTACAATTTACAAACCGATAAATTCTGCAGAAGTAATCGAAACTATAAAGCGGAAATGCTCTGCCAGAGAATAAATGTAAGAACAATAGTGAATAAAAAGGAACTTTTCATCAAGCATTTAATTGATGCTTTCACCAGATTGATCCGCCCTTGGACTGCTGGACATACCTAGACAATTGAGAGAGAGAGCGAGCCTTTACCGTTAGAACAGCAAACCAGAAGTCGCTTCCCTTCACTTAGATTCAACCTCCGCTGAGCTTCCGAGCTTCTGTGCGTCCGGGCTTCTGGGCCATGCCGATGGACGACGGAGGTGAGTGGAGATAATGGAAGGAGGCGGTGTTGGTGTTGGTGCCGGTGGTCCGAGCTTGATGAATCGCACTTCCCTGTCTCTGTTTGGCTGTCTCGCTAGGTCATAAGAGAGCAAGGAGGAGCAAAGTGAGCGGAGCAAAGTGAACTAATTTCCGTCGCAAAAAAAAATGTGCTTTTTGCGACGGAAATGAATTTCCGTCGCAAAAAGGCGCAAATCGGTTTTTTTTTTTTTTTGGAAAATTTTGCTACTGAATTCAAAATCAGTAGCAATTTGCTACGGATTTGGATTCCGTAGCAAAATTTTGCTACGGATTTTAAATTCCGTAGCAAATTTGCGGGCTTTTTTCCTCTAAGAAATCGAATTTTTTTTTTTTTGAGAAAATTTTGCTACGAATTCAAAATCCGTAGCAATTTGCTACGGATTTGGATTCCGTAGCAAAATTTTTGCTACAGATTTTCAATTTCGTAGCAAATTTG
The DNA here is from genome assembly GCA_019022655.1 of Acacia acuminata. NCBI lineage: Eukaryota > Viridiplantae > Streptophyta > Magnoliopsida > Fabales > Fabaceae > Acacia > Acacia acuminata. The sequence continues at coordinate 2,267,025 of JAFJYI010000097.1, read as the reverse complement.
CGGCTTTTTCCCTCCAAGAAATTGGATTTTTTTTTTTTTTGAGAAAATTTTGCTACGAAATTCAAAATCCGTAGCAATTTGCTACGGATTTGGAATCCGTAGCAAAATTTTGCTACGAATTGAAAATTTGCGGTCTTTTTCCCTCCAAGGAATCGATTTTTTTTTTTGAGAAAATTTTGCTACGGAATTAGAATTCCGTAGCAAAATTTTGCGACGGATTTCAATTCCGTAGCAAATTGCGACGGAATTAGGATTCCGTAGCAAAACTTTGCTACGGATTTTCAATTCCGTAGCAAATTGCGACGGATTTTTTTCCGTCACAAATTCCGTCGCTATTTTGGCTTTTTCTAGTAGTGCTACTCCTTCATTGCCATAAAGTGACATTTCTCCCGAGCTTTAGTACTGCATTCGTTTCCTCACAAATTGAAGGACCGATTCAAGGTTCTGTAGGTAGTCATCATAAGATTTCCCAAACATTGAAAAGTCGTACATAAAAATTTCTATGGATTTTTCTACCATGTCCGAGAATATTGCCATCATACAACGTTGAAAAGTAGCTGGTGCATTGCAAAGTCCGAAGGGCATTCTTCGGAATGCAAAAGTCCCATATGGGCAAGTGAAGGTGGTTTTCTGTTGGTCTTAGGGTGCTACAGCAACTGATTGTATCCGGAGTAACCATCTAAAAAACAGTAGTATTCCTTACTTGCAAGTCTGTCTAGTATTTGGTCAATAAATGGCAATGGGAAGTGGTCCTTAAGGGTGGATTTGTTTAGTTTCCAGTAGTCCATACATATTCTCCACCCAGTGACTGTGCGTGTGGGAATTAGCTCGTTTTTTTCGTTTTCCACTACAGTAATCCCTCCTTTCTTGGGCACGCACTGCACAGGACTGACCCACTCGCTATCAGATATAGGATAGATGATTCCTGCATACAACCACTTGATAATTTCCTTCCGCACCACTTCCTTCATGATGGGGTTTAGTCTTCGTTGTGGCTCAACTGATTATCGACATCCTTCTTCCAGGCGTATTTTGTGCATGCATAGGAATGGACTTATCCCTTTTATGTAAGCTATTGTCCATCCAAAAGCTCTTTTGAATTTGGTAAGTACTGCCACGAGTTTGGTTTCCTGATCACTGGTGAGATGTGCGGATACTATGACCGGCAGAGTTTGATTTTCTCCAAGATAAGCATATTTCAAGTTGTCAGGCAGCGACTTGAGATCCAGAATTGGTGGTACCTCTATGGATGGTCTGACTGGTTGCTTTCGTTGTTGGTCACATTCTAATGATTCGAAACTCGCACTATTTGTCAGGCTAGGATAGGTGTGATCGGTACCATTTAGCATTGCTGCCTGGATGGGAACTTCCTCTCCTGCTCCTAATTTCAACTCTCCGAGCTCCCTATCATACGATTCCTGAAAAGCCTCATGTATGACTTCATCCACTACGTCTAACGCTGAACATGTGTCTGAATCATCTGTGTGCTGTATTGCCTTACATAGGCTGAATTTACTCCTTTCCCATTTACGTCTAGTGTGAGTTCTCCTTCATTTACATCCATTAATGCTTGTCCCAGAGTTAGGAATGGTCGTCCCATAATACTTGGTACCTCGTGTGCGCCAGTTTGATAATGTATAATGAAATCCACGGGTAAAACCGTTGTTCCAACTTGCATCATGACGTTATGGCTTTCACTGGTTAGGTAGATCACTGTTCTGTCTGTCAATTGGAGGCCTACTGTAGCAGATTGCTCAATACCGGTGGTCAGCTGTTGAGAGACTGGTCTTGGCATTATGTTCACTTGAGATCTTAGATCATATATTGCCCTTATGATGGTACGATTGTTCATAATGCATGGAACTTCCAAGAGATCAGCGTCTTGTGGTTTAACTATTCTTCCTGGCTGGCATGAACTGCTTGAAGTCTACGTCAAGGGAATAATTTCAAGTCCCAACCTTTTTGTCTTCGAGGATATGGTGTCTTTGAGGAACTTCACATAGGTGGGCATTTTGTTTACTGCTGCTGTTGGTGCCATGTGAACGTGGGATCGCTGCACGAATTCTAAGAATTTTCGAGGTTTCTGGATGGAGGTTAGTCTGGTGGCTTCGTTATGTGCGATCAACTCAGTGGTGTCATCCCCCAGCTCCTTTGGTGTGTGTTCGTTTATCACTACCGGTGATGAACACGCTGTAGCATCGCCCGATAGGCTGTCTGGATACAACGTTACCTCTTGCATGTTACTTTTAGTGGTTGCAATTGCTATGCTATGAGGTAAGTGTTCTGGGTGTTCCCTAGTAAGAGCAGTCATTTGGCCGATTTGCTCTTCTAACTTCTGAAGTGTGAGCTGTTGACTTAGCATTTCTGAGTTGTTTCTTGCCATGTAGTCTCCCAGAATGTCGGTGGTGTGCCTTCTTAGATCAGTGGGCGTGCCACTCTTTTGATAGCTGTTGCAAGATAATGGACTTTGGTGATTGACCTGTATGGCGGGTCTGAGTAATCCTTCAACAGCTGTAGTTAAAGCCTTCATCTGTGTCGTGAGGGTCATTAACGCATCGTTGTGCTAATACTTGCGACTTCCTTGCATGGGGTCCTGTTGTTGTCACTCCACCGATGACCCCGCGTCGTTATTGTTTCCAACAATTGGCATGCCTTGTTGTATGGCTGCATGAGCATGGACCCGTTTGCGCAGGCATCCACAAAGGCTCGAGTATTGCTATTCAAATCCACGTAGAAGGTTTCCAATTGAGCCCATTCTTGTAATCCATTTTGCGGGCATCTCGTCAAAGAGTTCTTGAATCGATCCCAAGCTTCATGGGCTAGCTCCTCAGGATTTTGTCGGCACTGTCGTGCATTCTGGGCCGACATCTAGCTATGGTAGATTTTTAGTTTGTCGGCATTCCAGGTTCTCTTCACCGGCTTCCTTGCCAGGGTTTCGAGTATATAGGCTCCGCCATCCAATTTCTCTTTAACCCAGTAGGGGCCTTCCCAGTTTGCAGCTAGCTTGCCATCTCTGGCGTTCTTATTGCCGATGTCCGCTCGTCGTAATACGAGGTTACCCTAGTTAAAGGAGCGGGGTTAAACCTTCCGGTTATACTTCGCTGCTAGGAGATTCTTGGCAGCTAACTCTCGGTAGTGTGCTGCGACTCAGACTTCGTCAACTAGGTCCAACTCCGTTGTCAACACGTCGTCATTTGACGCCTCTTCCTCTTAGCAGGTTTTGATTTTCCTCCAGGACGGCTGTCCTATCTCAACCAGGATCATTGCTTCGCACCCATAGGTTAAGCCGTCTAGGACGATCTTGTTGGCTGCCTCGGCCTGGCCGTTGGATTGCGGATGCTCAACCGAGGCGAAGTGCTGCTTAATATCTAGGTCTGACATCATGGTCTGGAATCTCTAGTCCATAAACTGCGTCCCATTGTCTGTTACCACCTCGGCTGGTGTTAGTCGATTTCCTTGATGGCAAGTGAACCAGTCGAACAAGTAATAAAGTGAAAGTAGAGTATCGTCCCACAGAGACTAAGATACCAAGGAGTGACGCGCAATTGCTATGACAGTTGTGAAAGCATGAAGTAAATATAATGGTTGTAAGGGTTATGTGCTTATGCTACTAGCAAACGTAAAAAAAATAACTGTAACGAGAGAAGATATCAGTGAGAAGTTAGGCTGGACACAGAATCGTCCTTAAGTGCATCAATCCTCCAGTTGCTCTACCCAATGCTATAGCATCTATACTATATAGCTTCCGCAATTGCTACATTATAGCTACCATTCACAAAGCTATTTGGTTAACCCACCTCTATTGTCTACCGAAGCTTCCACTTTCGATACTTATGATGCTAACTATACTCCTTCCATATTCCTATGGCAACTTTCTAGTCAGAAGATCCATGCTACGCTCAGGGTGTTATGGTTATGAGAGGTAGACCCATTCCTGAAGCCTACAATAATAGGTCTAGCCGTGCACGGGCCGCCTAGCAAACATTGTTTTTCAGAGGTCTAACCCCAACTCCTTGCCAGTAAGCTGAGGCCACAGATCTAGCACTTAACTTATGTTAACCGACTAGTAATAAGCACACCGATACGCAAACCAAATTTATTGAATTAAGAAACTGCAACTGGGTTCATTCAACACTTAAAGACTCATCCTCGTCCAGCCATATAAAGTTTAGTTCATGACTGACGAAGGACACACAAAAACACACTAACGTAAATGACCCATGATCAATAAAACAAAGATAAAAAGAATAGAAAACAGAAAGCTTGATGGAATTTCCGACGGCGTGGTCGAGGTCCTGTCATGTCACCACTCCACGTCTTCTTCGTTCCGTCGCACTGCAGGGAAGGATGCTGGGCGGTCCTGGAAGTATCGTGCTCTTGTGAAATCTCTCACTCTTCTCTTGAGTCTCGCCGAAAAAGTCGAATCTTGTTCTAGGCTCTCCGACTCTCTTAGGGTTGGCTCGCGTTTCCTTTTATAATCAGTCTTTTCTTGTGGGTTAAGTCACAAATGAGCCGGGCCTTTCCTAACTGTCGAATCTATCATATCTTTGGATCCGAGTAGATTGCTTCTATTGATTCTGCGGGATTCTCCAAATCTTTCAGTTCCGATCCTTCGCATCTTCTATTCTGTTATGTTAGCCCTTTATTTTATTCCTGAAATCATCTGGGTAAAAAGGTCTGAAATCATATCGCATAGCATTGCTTCCTCTACTTTGCTATAGTAATCAGGATGCTTTGTATTGCATTTCGAATTGCTGTTAGAATGCTATAGCATCATATCAGCCTTACTATACGATTTCCCTTAAAACTACAAGAATTGTTCCATTCTCAAGACATGCAAATGATTTCTACTCCTTAGTCCCTATATCATGAATGTATGCCTTTTTGCTTAGATTATCTATGGTTAAGCTTGGATTTAACATTCAATTCAGCCAATTAGTATAGGGAAAACATGGTATTATTTGTGCTCACCAGCTGGTATTCCAAAACGAGAGACAATGTTGTACCAAAAAACCTTCTTATGATGTCCATCCCTCATTTGTAGAAGGGCCAGGAGTCGAGATGCCTCTCAATTCTGTTGGCGGAGGCCAAATAATTTTGACGTGTTTTTGGCAACTATCGCATCTCTTGACGGCTTCCTTGGCTTCGGCCATCAAGGTCGGACAGTAGTAACCTACACGTAGAGCTTTTTTGGCAAGGGCCTTGCCCCCCCATGTGGTGGTCGTTGATGCTTTCGTATATCTCGGCCAACACATATTTGGCTTCCGATGTGCCCAATCATAGCATCATTGGAAAGTGCAGTCCTTTTCGGTATAGCTAATCATCGACCATGGTGTAGATGGCGGCCTCTCGGATCAACTTTTTAGACTCGGTCGAATCGGTTGGAATGATGCCTCTTTCTAAGTAATCTTCAATCGGCTTCCTCCAATCTGTTGCTGTCGAGATGGTCATGATATAGCTCGGCTCGGCCAGGTTTTGTTGGATCACGGTTCTATGATTGCTCTTACCTTTCGTACTTGCCAATTTGTAGAGGATATCCACCCTAGTGTTTTCTTCCCTTGGAATATGGGTGACAATCACCTCTTGGAACTCCGCCATGATTTCCTTAGCTTTGATGAGATACTTAGCCAAGAGTGGGCCTTTCGTTTGATACATGCCCTCAACTGCGGCGACGGCCGTGAGTCGTTGAATACCTTGACCCATTGAGCTCCTTTCTCTTTGGCTTGGAGCAATCCGGCGAGGAGGGCTTCGTACTCGGCTTGGTTGTTTGAAGTCGGGAACTTCAGTTGAAGGGAGTGTTCTACGGCTACGCCCTTTGGGCTTTCAACTATGATCTCTGCTCCACTTCCTTTGGCATTGGAGGAACCATCGACATATACCTTCCACGCTTGACCTTGATGTATCTACCGGGGTGAGCTCTCTGACGAAGTTCGCCAATGCTTGTAATTTGATGGCGTGTCGGGCTTCGAAGGTGATGTTGAACTCGGACAATTTGATCGCCCAGCTGGTCATTCTTCTGGCGAGATCTGGTTTGTGCAACACTTGTCGAATTGGTTGGTTGGTTCGGACGACTATTCGATGTCCTTGAAAATATGGCTGAAGTCTTCTTGCTGTTGTTAGCAGGGCGAATGCCACTTTTTCGAGCTTTTGATACCGGAGTTCTGAGCTCTGCAACGCCTTACTCACGAAGTAAATCGATGTTTGACCGGCCTCGGTTTCCCTTACGAGGGCCGCGCTCACAGCCTCTTTTCCAACTGATAGGTATAGGAATAAAGTCTCACCAGGTTCTGGCTTTGTTAAAACCGGGGGGGTTGCCAAGCACCGCTTGATCTCTTCGAATGCGGCTTCGCAGTTCGAGTTCCAGCCTCCCTGTGTTTCCTTTTTCAATAGTCTAAATAAAGGCAGCGCTTTCTCTGCCGATTTTGGCAAGAATCTGGTCAGGGCGGCCAGTCGGCCCGTTAACTGCTGAACCTCCTTCTTAGTCCTTGGGGCCTGCATATCTAGCCAACCTTGTACTTATCAGGATTTACCTCGATTCTGCGGTTGGTTAACATGAAGACTAGGAACTTCCCGGCCAGGACTCCAAACGCACATTTGGCTGGGTTTAACTTTATCCGGTGCCGTCTTAACTTCTCAAACGTTTGCTCCAGGTCTCGAATGTGGTCTTCTGGGTGTTTTGACTTCACAATCATGTCGTCAATGTACACTTCTATATTTCGTCCGATCTAGTCTTCAAAAACTCTATTCATCATTCGCTGATAAGTGGCTCCAGCGTTTTTTAATTCGAATGGCATAACATTGTAACAGTAATTAGCCTTGTCAGTCATGAAGGCGGTCTTCTTCTGGCCGTCGGAATGCATGGCTATTTGATTGTAGCCGGAGTAAGCATCCATGAAAGATAGTAGCTGAAAGCCGGCCGAGTTGTCGACCAATTGATCAATATTTGGCATTGGGTAGGAATCTTTCGAGCAGGTCTTGTTTAAGTTGGTGTAATCCGTGCACACACCCCATTTGCCATTTGGCTTCAAAACCATAACTGTGTTAGAAAGCCATGTGGTGTACTGAATTTCTCTGATGAACCCTGCCGCCAAGAGCTCGGTGACATGATTCTCAAGGGCTTTCTGTCTGTCGGCTGTGATGTTTCTCTTCTTCTATGCCACCGGAGTCGACCCCGGCCGAACGACCGACCACAAGCGGGCAAGAAACGTGGGTTGATTCTTGGTATCTCGGAAGACGTCCATGCGAAAACATCTTGATTCTGCCAGAATTCAATCAATCGGGTTTTCGATCGACTCATTGCTCCACCAATTTTGGTGGTCTTTGAAGAATCCTTTCTTAAGACCAACTCCTCTAATTCCCCTTTAGGTTCTGGGCATGGGACCTTGGGTTTGTCCCTGAGGTCGAGCTCTACCATGTTTACTGGTCGTCGGGACTTCCTGTCCTTTTTGGTGTCGGTTGAAATTTCACCTCTACTGAGCCAAGGTGGCGATAAGGGTCCTCCTTCCCCGACTTGGACAGTCTCGAAATAACATTGCCGGGACTCTTTCTGTTCCCCAGACATCACTACTACTTGGTTCTTATCGTTAACCAGCTTGAGTTTCCGATGCTTTGTAGATACCAGCATGTCCTAATTGTGGATGGTCGGTCTACCCAATATAATATTGTAGGGGGAAGGGAAATCGGTGACTATGAATCTTACCCGTTCGATTTAAACGCCTTCTTAGTCCCTAACGTCAATCGAGGTCGATGTAGCCTTTGGGAAGTGAGCGCTCCGTTGAACCCCCATGAGGGTCCTTTTGCAAGGCTTCGCATCCTCTAAGTCTAAATGCATCCTCTTGTAAGCGTTCCAGCTAATAATGTCGGCCGAACTCCTCGCATCCACGAAAATCCTTTGGACCCGGCAGTTTACCAGGGGTCCTGTGATAACCAATCCATCCTGATGTCCCAGTACTACGTCATTCAGCTCTTCCCGTGTGAATACTAACGGCGGTGGTGTCGGTTTTGTTGGGTCATCCTTGAATTTTGGGAGGTCTCTTACTGCAAGGCCTTCTCTCAGGTACTTCTTACGCTGGCTTGCTGTGTCTCCCCCAGCACCGAATCCTCCGCTGACTCCGCTGCAGTGGAATTCGGCTTCTAGGAACTCATCCTTGGAGTTTGACTTTTGTCTCTTCTCCTCTTTCCTTGGGTCCGTGGCCGGGCTACCACTTCGGCCATCTTGATTGCGTTTACCATTTTTCTTCCCTTGAGTTTTGATTACGTATTGACGCAACATTCCCTCTCTTATGAACCTCTCTATGGCGTCACGGAGTTCATAACATTGCTCCGTAGTGTGTCCCGGTTCGTCATGAAACGCATAGAATTTGGACTGGTTTGTAGTGGGTCAGTTTCGGAGAGACCTCGGTCTCCCGACCCTCCTCATATCTGTCTGAGACACCTCCTTCCAAAGCTGCGCACGAGAGACGTTCAGAAGGGTGTAGCTGTCGTACTTCATTTTTCCTTCGGACCTTTCCCCTCGAGGTCGGCTATCTCGGTTGCGCTTACGGGAATCGTCTCTTCGTTTGTTGGCAGGATCTTTCTCATCCGGTGACATATTCCTCCGTTTCTCAGGATCGATGGCATTGGCTATCTCCATTTGTTCAACGTCTAGATACTGCTTCGCTCGGGTATAGAACTCGTTCAGAGTGTAGACTCAGTTTTTGCACACACTCTTAGCCAAACGCGACGACGGATCTAGGCCATCGACGAGGCAGTGCGCATGGACCTCCTCCTGGAGCGAGCGCACTTGCAGAGCCACCTCCTTGAACCGGTCCAGATACTTTTGCAATGTTTCTCCCTTTTTCTGCTTTATTCTGCTCAACGTGAACTGAGACTTCGGCTGTTTTTTACTGGTAGCGAAGTTTAGCTTGAAATTTCGTCTGAGGTCTTTGAAGTTACGCACGGAATTATTCGGCAGGGAATGGAGCCACTTTTGTGCCGGTCTGGTCAGTGGTGCCACAAAAAGACGTAGGATGACCGGGCCCTTGATTGAACGAACCCACATGACTGCGTGGATCCTGGGTCTTGTCATACTTTGGGAGATCCGCCAAATCAAAATTCTTCGGGTAGGGCGCAACGGCGGTTTCTTTCGAGAACGGGCTTCCGTCGAATCCTGTCAAGTACTTCATTCTATACTCTCTGGGGGAGCCTCGTGACCGGGATACTTTCTTCATATCTCGGTCTCTCTCCACATGTCTGTCTTCCTCGACATCTCGATCCCCCTTGACTTCTCGGTCTTCCTCAACAAGTCGGTCTTCTCATCCGAGATCCGAGCCAGTCACAGTTTCTTCAGATTCGAGGTTGACGGACGATCTTGCCCCGAATTGCTATGGTGTCGGCGTTCTGACCTCAGTTCCAAACTACGAGACGGACTAGTAGTATCCAGCGTCACTTTTTGTTTTCCTTTACGCGAGTTTTCTCGGCCTTCTTTCAGAACCAAAGCTTCGAAACTCTTAAACCGGTCGTCCATCATTCGCTCAATTACTCTGAGATCTTCCTGGTGCTGGAGGTTATCTCGCTTTTCCTTGTCCTCCATCCTCCTAAGCATCGACTCCTGTGTTTTGTGCAGGATGAGGACATCTGGACTTGGACCCACGGTCTCCTCTGTTGGCGTGCCATGTGTTTTGATGACGTCGGGAGGAGAGGACGCCGTGTCTGTAACGTTGCCCTCCAGAGTATCCTCGCGATGCAGTGGATTTTGATCGTGATGTTGTCTTGCATCAGCCTTGATTGATTAGGCTGGAGGTTCCGACATTGCTTCTAGTATTAGCCATCGGTAGTCACGGAATCGTAATTTAACGTCCCCACGGTCGGCGCCAATGTTCTCGGTGTAGAACACGATGTCAGCCAAGGGTCGGGTACTTTTATCTTGATCAATGAGCTCGGGCCGAATATCTAAGGAGAAGATATTTAGAGGAGCTTGGGATCACTGTGCACGAAATATAGGGGGTGGTGTGTGTGCACAGTGTGGCAGAATGTAAAGTAGCTGAGTTAGAACGTGTGCACCTTAACAGTGGTCCTATGTATTTATAGGGTTTATCGTAGAGGATATCTCGGCCGTGCATGATCCCATGACCGAATATCTAGGGGAGTATATTGCACAGATATAGCTCGGATACTCCTATATTGCTGCTAGATAGAATCCTCCTATAAGATAGGATCTCCCTATATTATAGGTGAGCTATAATCTTTATCGCATCTTCAGTTGGGCCATCCCTGCATTGGGCCTTAGTATAGGTCCGTAACATAAAATATTAAGATTTTTAACTCCATGAGATAATGTTGAATGTCAACAGGGGTCCTCCGTTGAAACCTTTAGTGAGGAAAAGCACATATTGATAAGATACTAGTTGTCTTGAAAGTATATGGTGAGAATTGTGGGAGTAATAACACATGTCCACTTGCAGAATTCTTATGAAATCGAGAAAAGGTTGGAGATGAGATTCTACACTGACCTATTTTGGTGGTCATGGGGATGGCATTAATCTAAAATTTGTGTTTGGTACAAGGGATTTGGGGTGAAGGGGAAATTCTTTAAGTTGGATTAAAAAAAAATGAATATATAAGATAAAATAATTGGAAAAAATTAATTAAAAACTCTTAACCTCACTTTCTCTCTCGTACCAAACACCGACCACTTTCTTCTCCCCTCCTCCCCTCGTGCCAAACAAGCCTGGAGAAGGAGGTTAATACAATATGGAACTTATCAATGAGTGAAGAGGGGTGAAACTCGATTGGAAAATCAACCTCACTTAGAGAGTCTTGATGGCATGGGCGAAGACAACCGAGAGTGACTAATGGAGGATCGGCTTCCTCCTCATTCACTTCTTCTTAATTACTCATCTTCACCGTTTGATTGAAGTTCGAGTGATTAAGATTTAATATTTTATTAATAAAATATCATATTATTATAAAATAAATAAATAAATTCAAAAATGTTAAATTTTAGTCATGATAAATAAAAATTGTAATAAAAAGTACTTCTTTTCTTTATAAGACATTAAATCTTAAGATGTGTAGTGAAGGGGAAGTGGATGAGAAGAGTAAAAGAGGGAAACCAAGCTCGGGAAGAATAGTCGTAATAATATTTATGATGTAATTTTTATTGGGAAATATTTTTAAAATTTAAATCGATCTATTAGATAATTTTGTAGTTTGATATATGAAGATTTCTTGATCTTTTCTAATAACCTTATGATATGATAAAATTTGCTAATATTTATTAACTACATCCTAAAATGATTTGATAATATTTGCTAACTATAATATTTCATGATTTTTTATCTACTTAAAATATTGTTGGGTGCCCCATCGGACTTAAAATGACAAACATTGCCCTAATAAGTTTAAGTATTGATGCTTCATGGAAGAAATTTTCTTAGACCCGTTTGGATGAGCTTTTAAAAAAAATACTTTAATTAGAAATTAAACTATTTTATGTTTGGATACACAATTTAAAAAGCACTTTTAAATTAAAAAAGTGTTTGGATGATAAACTAGAGAAGCATTGTTTTATTAATAAAATTACTTAAATGGACATATAAAATCAATTTTTTTCTTACATTCGTTTGATAAGAAAGCACTTATGTAAAAATTTTAGATATTACATTCAATAATTGAATTTAAAATTATAATATAATTGAATTTTAATAATATTGAAATTAAATTGTTGATATAACTTTTTTCATACACCTATATAGATCAAAGTTGTTATCAAATATTTCTTTTAATTTATATATTGAAATGACTAAAAAACAAAAATTAAATAGTATACAACAATGTAAGATAACTTAAAACTTCATTATCACTAATGAATAGTAATTTCCACTCAAAATGGTCAACTACTATGTTATAACCAATGCATTAATTAAAAAAAGAGTCATATTGTACCATATTCCAAAAATAGAAATAATATTCATTATACTACAAGTTACTAAAAGCTAACAACGCACTCGACCTCTATCTAACAATTGATTTCTAATAGTATTCCTTGTTTCTTCCATCGCCTAATAGAGTATGGAGTTAGCCCTTCCGATTCATATTCTCTATGATTATCATCATTATTTTCAAACTCATCAATGTTCTCAAATCTTCTAAGCATATCTATATCACAAGAATCCATTCTCCTTATATAATTATGAAGAGCAAAGGTTGCCCATATGATAGCAACCGAGTTTTAAGCTCAAAGTTGGTCATATTCTGCAATATCCTCCACCTTGCTTTGCAAACTCCAAAGGTTCTTTCAATGACACTTCTTAAACTTGAATGACGATAATTGAAGATTTCATTTTGTGATCTAAAAAAGTTGGGGCCAATTTGAATTGAGGAAGATGATATCTTGTATTTCTATATGGCCCTAAAAACCCTTTGAAATTAGGATATCCAGAATCAATAAGGTAGTATTTGCCTGTAATAAAATGTCGTTATATTTGGAACAACTGTATAATAATAATTGCCATCATTCACAATAAAATTAAATAATTACCTTCGGAGGTCAGGGGAAAATGTAAGTTCGGCTTTCCAGAGTATCCATGAAAATTTTTGTATCATGTGTAGAGCCTTCCCAACCCACCAATGCAAATGTAAAGCACATGTTAAAATCACAAACATCAAGAACATTTGTGGTAGTTATTCCTTTTCAAATAAAATGAATCTTTTTATTAGCGAACATGAATAGCAATGTGAGTGCCATCTATAGCTCCTATACAATCCTTAAAGTATGGCCAATATCATTCATCTTCCTCGATAAATAATTTTGGAGCATCTCTAAACATATTATCAGCAGGCTTAATAATTTGAAGTCCTAAGCTCTCAACAGAGCGTAACACACTATTAAATTACCTCCACATGGTCTCTCCAGAATGTTGAAATCTCTCTTCAACATCTCTATAAGTGGCTCCATGACCAATCATGTACAAAAACATGGCCATGGCTTCCTCAGCGCCGACATGCTGTGTTGGCTTTAATCCAAAGTGTTGAGTCAATTTGCTCACCAAATTTCTAAACACATGCTTTCTCATCCGAAATTGCTCAAAAAATCGATTTTCATTTCCTCTCTTCAATTCTTCTACCCATCCATGTCTAGAAAGAATTGATGTTCTATTTTTTTCCTATACATATAGAGAACGATAATTCGAGATAGCAACAGCAACTACTCTAGTTGCAAGTAAGGTATTCTTCTTCATAATACATGTAACACCCCCTGATACATCAATATTTATCAGAGTTATAGTGCACAGCTTAATGAGCATAACCATTCTAGCATAGTAATATTGATATTAAATTTTGATTACATAACAAACATCCCATAGTATTACAAACTCTTAACAAATTAAAAGCTTGTAACATACCATTACACAAATTTGGATAACCCATATCAGGTCCTAATGTAGTCTATAACCTTCATCCATCGATGTCCACCATCTTGTCTTTGGAGTCGCTTTCGATATGCTATATACATCACAAGTAGCAACAAATATTGGGACCCCGAAGGTTCCTAGAGTAACATGTTAATCTTACATTCAAAGTATAATCACTCCCAGACTCAATCTTGCTCCACACGCCTACCTTCGTCACCAAGCATTGACCTAGAAGCACTCCCTGAATCCTTGCAAAAGCCTGGGATTCATAATTGAATCCCAGAGTAACCATTAATCTCACATAACATGTGTATGCAATGCATGTATGTCACCATAATCAGGAAAAATATAAATCATACAACATTCAGTATCAAACGCGCAATAACACAAATACAACATACCATATGTACCGTGTTAATTGCGGAAGGACTACATGTCCTAGAAGCAAACCAATGCATGTTCCTCACGAGACACGGGTCCACGGCGCCAGGAAAATCACAAAGCCTCTCGAATCCAAACCACACTGAATGCACAAACAAACGCATGTTCCTCACGAGACACGGTCCACAACTATGGAAAAATCAAACATACAAAGTAACACAAGGCATATGAAGATTAAGGTTACTACCTGCGACAGTTGCTCACAAGTATCAATAATTTTTCCTAGTGCACAATTGGCAAAATAATCCTAGAATAAACAATAATGCAAATAAATTCCCAATAATAATGAAAATTCACTTTAATAAATATTTGGCTTCCTGACTTGAAATAAGGCTTTTCCAGGCTTCTACAATCTCTAAATCATTTTTCTCAATTGGAAATCCATTATTGGTGAAAACTCCTTTTACTTTCGGATTGTACAGTAAATTCCAGAACCAGTGACTGAACTTCAAAAATTCGTAATTAATTCCATAGAACTCCAATTGGGGTGTTCCAAAAGCCTAAATGATCCTTGATATGTCTAGTTTTGGCGAAAAATATTTATAGAGACTATAAAAATTCATATGATTTTTTTTTGTATCTAAAATCCACCCTCTGGTCAGAAACAGAGTCCAGTTTTCTGGGCTATTTTCAAAGATTTATTTATCTTAATCCAGAGCTTCAAAAATTACATATTATATACCAAAATAATCCTTGAGCTGTCTACTTCATGACTATAAATTTTCAGATTTTTATAAGTTCATTTTCATTGTTGAAAATATCATAGAAGCTGGCTGACTGCACTGTTTTTACCAAAAACTGATTCTCAACGCTTTGAGAACGTATCTCTTTGATTCCAAAAGTAGGATCCAAGTTCATCCTTATACAAAATCTCAGTTTAAACACCTTAAAGCCATCAAAAACACCAAAATTCATCCCAAAACACAACTTTATTCAGCTGGGAGAAAATCATTATTAAGCCAACCAAACATCAAACTTCCATTCTAACCTCATATTCTCCATATATTATGTTTGTGTCTTCCTGTTCGGCCATAAACACTAGCTTTAAATCTTTGTTCATATTTTTCATTGTCCAATCAAACCCAAAAATAAATATGCATGCTTAGAGAAACATCCATTTTCAAGCTTTACAACCAAGGGGAAAACATAATATGGCTCATAGATGACTTACTTGTCTTAGGGACCAAACTTCCTTTGATCTTTGCTCATTTTTAATCACCCAATACACTTAATCTTTTCCTTAAATCACCAAGAAAAGGATGATCTTTCATAACTTCACCACCTTAGAAAAATAGTAGAGAGTAAATTAAAGTTCTAAGACCATGATACTTACCTTTGCTTCAATTTTTCTCTTCTTACTCAAGCACTCTCATGTTCTTGTGAATAGAAACACTTGCTCTCTCTCTTTTCTCTCTTATCAACCGGATAGGAAACTCAAAAATGAGAAAGTGTTGGCCTTTATAAAATGCTCATTGCTTGTGTGTTGGTAAATTACCTCCACACCCTTGCTTTCTCTACATGTTTTTCCTAGAGTTTTTCTTTGGAGATTTTTATTTTCTCCCTACCCTCCACTTGTTCGATATTTTGGGCTGATTGGGGGAAAAATTGGGTTCAGATTTTTGACATGAATAATATACTCAACCACCCCATTTAATGCTCCTCTTTCTTCATTAATACTAAATTGTCTCATCTCTAACTTCACTCTTCCTTTCAACCGACAGTAATAAAAGAAGTAGGAAGTAATATATATATTTTTTATTGTTCTCTTTTGCTCCTTTCTCAAGCTAGGTGCTTAAGGAAATAGTAGAAAGATTTTGTCTATCTCCTGCCCCACGTGACCACTCTTCTCTCCTTCATTAATTGAAGGTGTTTTGTCTTTTCCATTACCTCTTGCTTTTCACACGTCCAACATCTTGGAGGAGGATTATTATATTACATATGTATCATTTGCTTTGGCCTCCCACCATGACTAGAACGTTGGGAGTTATTTGAAGAAAGCCTTGGTGAGTCTCTTTTCTTGTTCGTACAACGTGCCTACCTCCCCCTTTACTTCATTAATTGAGCCTTATCAGTGGCGGAACTTGGAGGAAAAGTTTGGGAGGTTAAATAGTGGTGGGGGGATTGGGGGGCTGCCCCTGATTTTTTTTTAAAGGAAAGTTTTAAATGCATTAAAAATGAAAAGAATAAAAAAATATATTCATGAAATCAAGTCAATTAACTTCACTACAAGTGTAGTGTAGAATTGGTAAAAGCATAATAAGGGATACACCACAAAAGTAAATTTAAATGATAAGCTAAAAATTTCGTGTAATTAGAATGAAATATAGAAAAGAATGATAAGATTAACATAAATCATACAAGACCCCACATGGAACAAAGATTGAATTATAAGCCCAAAGATATAAAAAGAGGGAAAAATGTAAACAAAAAACAAAAAAGAAGAAGAAGTTGGGGGCCAAAATTTAATTTTACATTATATTAAAGTTATAATGTATTACTATTACACTACGCTGAGGGGCCCAAAAAAAACGAAGAAGAAGTTGGGGGCCAAAAGTTATATTCACTACGTTGGGGCCAAAGTTGTATTATTACACCAAAAAAATAAAAAATAAAAAAAAGTTCTATTAAAAAATTTTAAACAAATTTTTTTTTTTTGGGGCATGCCCCCTTGTCATAACCAAGTTCCGTCCTTGAGCCTTATCACATCCACCTAATCTCCCTTCTCACACATATCCGGCGCCATGAGGAAACATAGAAGAAATATTTTTGTGTTCTCTTTTTACCTTCCTCACATGCTCAATTCCACATTATTACCCATAATTAATATGTTCTGTTAGAAAAATAAATATCATTGCCTACTACTACTTAGTGAAAAATTCATATATCCCATTAATTAATTTTCATGAAAATTGGGGATGTTACAATACATAATCTATTTGCATTTTCGGATTTATCACTGTCTGTGTCAGAGATATCAGACATCCTGTGCAACCAAACAAAGAATATCAATAAACAATTATGATCATATTGTTTAAACAAAATAACTCTGTTCCCATAATTTTCCAAAACAAATGTCTAATAAGTGCGACGAATAGACCATAACAACAATTCAAGTTCGAAGATTATGCCATATAATCTCATGTTCAACATCAAATAGAAATTCATGTTCAAGTCCAAACATAACACTGTACTTATAAACTATCTATAGTTTTGAACATCTTCAACTCCAAACATGCTAAAAAATGAAAGAGCGAGTTCAAGTTCATTTTCCATGTAATGAACAAACGCCTCCCCATTTTGTTTCTTGAAAAAGATTCGAGAGGCCAACATGTATGTCTGCCGCCCTTCACCAAACCCAAGACATCTTTTAACAAGAAGACATCTACTCATGCTAAAATGGTCATTTGCATATGATGTTTGTGACACTTGGTCAATATTTTCAAGGATTCGGTCAAGGGAGTGTTGCAATTTGCCAGCTATCCCTTGCCTTTTCTCTCCTTTCCTCCCTCTCTTCCTTTTTCTTGCATCATTGTTTCGTACACTTGGCCTTTGATTGTTATCGAGGATGTTCCTCGCAGCCCCAACCCACCCCTTCATCCTCCGAAGCATGATCATTATCATTAATTGGCCCATTGTCTATAGCTACCTCATGTGACAGAATGTGGTTGCGCGGCATAAAAACAACATAACCAGTGGCAACTACATCTTTAAAACATATTTCCATCAAACTCAGGAATTTTGGACCTTGTTCCTTCCAATTCAAATATTTTGGATTCTCCCGTATTGAAAATGATTAACCAATTAGTAAGTTAAAACTAGCAAATTCACAAAGAATAAATGACAAAGAAATTCACATGCATCAATCGACATCCTATGCAACCAAACAAATAATATCAATAAACAATTATGATCATATTGTCTAAACAAAAAAACTAGCACGAATATCGAAACATCCAAGCAACCATTCTATCAACAACGGCATAAGTAATAAAAAAACCCTCACCCCCACACTTAAACAGGACAGTGTCTTCACTGTCACACGGGAGAAAATTAGGGCACTCTCTCACGCAACAAGAAACATCCAAAAACAATAAAGAGGTTGCATGAGAAGCGACAACCCTGGCAGGTAAGCCCTTAACCACCCTAGCAACAGTTCATATTCATAATTTATAATTAATTATCAATAGTTAGTCATCGTAATGCACTCTATGCCACTTGTACAGTAAACAAATTTCAACAATTATAGAAAAGGTAGGGGAAAAACTGAATAATCAAACTTATAGCTACCGAATAATCAACACTTCATATTATAATGAAGATTGAGGACATCTAATAAGTATAAAGTGATAAAGATACTAAACATGGAAGACATTTAGATTAGTGAAGCAACCACGGCTGAATTCTTTAGAATACTAAAATATGTTCTATATAAAGCCCACATTCCATTTTTTTCAGCATTATTCCACATCCACACACACACACACACACACCATCCGTGTCTCTATGGTATTAGAACAACAATACTAACATACGATCTTCAATATTTTTAAAACCAAAAACAACATTTATTAGTCTGTCTTGAAGTACGTTCAGGAAAATCATAACTTTAAAAATGACAGCAGGAGTTCATGAGCGAAACAAAAGCAACTGCTTACTGTATAATCATATTTGAGCATATCCAATAATATCAAAACAAATTTGAGCACCATCATCTCTAAATGAAGAATGTAGAATATTCACACGAATGTAAAAGAAACAAGGAACCTTAATCTCCAGACCATAGTTATATACATATTCAGTAAGAGTTTCCCACAGAACTTTTCCAATCGAAACACACACTGGTAAGTTCGGTAAACACAAATACCACAAAGTCAATACACTAAAATAACAAAGAAATATAGATATCAAAATAAAGGGTATCAGAAAGCACAATTTGAGTTGGAAATCATAACTTCAGCAGATTCAATCTACCGTAACGTTACCAAACTTCAACGATGCTCAGAAAAAGTGAAATAAAACCGAGTAGTAAAACAAGAAAAACAGTTCCCAAAATCAAAAATCACAATCTAAAATTAATGGCCTGCCATAAAAACTTCGTAAAGAAGACAAAATCAAAAATGAAAAAAAAATAGATAAATAGAAAATGTAACAAACTATAAAAATTCCCGCCGACAAACAACAATAATTGAAGCAATCGAGACTCAACAAAGAAAAACACAAACTACGAAGTCAAAAGCCTCAAAGGCTCGCCTTATACTGGTGATGAGGTGAGGTCGACAATTTGACGGCTCGAATAGGCGCGAAGGAGAGTACAGACGGCGGAACGATGGTGAAGGAGAGGGATTATTCGCACGAAGGCGGGAAAAGAGAAATAGACAGGTATCGGGTGTCAATTGCCCAAAAATCAAATATCGGTCCGTATATTTTACATTCTCTCTTATCTGCCGCATTTAACTTTTTTTTTTAAGCTTCAAATTGTAGCTTCCAAAAAAAGGAGAATTTTGGGCTTTTTTTCTTATTTTTGCTTTTTTTTTTTTTTTTAAGTTCCCATCCAAACATATTAACAAAAAAGCACTTTTTTGTTGGGAAAAAAGGACTTTTTTCATTTAAAAAAAAAAAAGCCCATCCAAACAACCTAGTCCCCAATTAAAAAGAAAATTTTGTGGACCATTGATTTTTGGGTTAAGGAGCAAAATCACCAACGAACTATTAGGCCAGGAGCATCTAGGACAAAAAACTTTTAAGGTTACCAATAATACCAACAAACAATTGAAATTGTAAAAAAATCACAATGCCGTCAGTTGCTACAGTAACTCCGTTTATCACCCCCTTTTTTTCTGGCCAATGTCGATGGCATAACTCCTTCAAAACTACCCATCCTCTGTCGGTCGAACCTCATGCGCTGCTTCCCTCCACATCCCAGAACCCAATCGATACATTGCTTCATCAGAAGCTAAAGTAATGTAGCAACTAAAGTTGCTACGGAACCAAACGAAGACAAGAAAAATGAAACAAAGCAGAAAATTTCTTCCGCCAGAAGACTAAAGCAAGTGATGATGGGAATAGAATAATATTCAAAAGCAGGGAGTGTGCCTCGCATTTTTTTGGATTATAACAATACAAGAACATTTACCTTGAGAAAGTAGGGAGCGGTGACGTCGTAGCTTCGAGAGCTTCAAATCCATGTGGCTTTGATTTTAGTTTATTATGGTAAGCAAGAAATTTTTTTTTTTTGAGCAAATGAAGTTTCTTGTAATGAGCTTCAAAGAAAGCTTTCTTCTCTCGTAACGATCCAGGCCGTGAATACCTCTCTCGCCTCTTCCACATAGCGATTGTGAGAGAAAGAATACCATTTCTCCCATGCCAAAGACTCGACCGAACCTCCCAAATGAAATTGACTGCCCGAATGCCTGAATTAGGTTGCTCTGAAACGCACAATTTTCACAAGTTCTCAAGCTATACAACATGAAGAAATATACTTTTGCTTCATTTGTACCCCAAATGAAATTGATTGGCCGAATGCCTGAATTAGGTTGCTCTGAAACTCACAATTTTCACAAGTTTTTCAAGCTATACAACATGAAGAAATTTACTTTTGCTTCATTTGTACCCCAAAAAAAAAAAAAGGAAAAGTAGTTAAACTTAACCGTTAAGGCTTGTTCGGGGAAAGAGAAAGAGAAAGAGAGAGCAGAGGAATAAGTTACTAGTAATTTTGAGCGAAGCGGAGGAATAAGTTACTACTAGTTTTGGGCGAAGCAGAGGAATAACTGGAAGATCCAACTTTTGTGCTTCATCGCGAAGAAGGAAGAGACGAAAGGAGTAGAGCATCGAGTTATAATGCAGAACTAAGAGTGGGTGGGTTAATGAACTGACCTCGTTGGCTTCGTTGGAAATGCCTAAGCATAACGAAATGGTTGTTGCTTTGTTGCAAAAGTCAAGCCGATTCTCCCATGTTTCTGGCTTTCTGCAACGTCCAAGCCTCAAAGAATCTAATCTTTTTCTGGCCAGGAAGAAGGAAAAAAAAGTCATAAACTGAGTTACTGTAGCAACTGACGGCATTGTGATTTTTTTACAATTTCAATTGTTTGTTGATATTATTGATACCTTTAAAAGTTTTTTTGTGCCGATGCTCCTGGCCTAATAGTTTGTTCGCGATTTTGCTCCTTAATTTTTAGCTTCATAAGATCACTTCTCAAATACTACTCAACAGCATAACAACACACAATTCCTATAAAAAAAACATAGCAACCTAGAATTATAAGTCGTATTCACAACACACAATTCCTATTAAAAAAAAATAGCAACATAGAATTATGTGCGTAATTTATAAAACAATTTTTGATTGCAAGACACCAAAACACAAACCAATAAAAATAGTTAAAGTCAATAAAGTTGTCATAAAATTTAAGTAATTTTCAATATTACTCCTACTAGTTACACTAAACTCTAATACTATATTATTATTACTCTCACGCACTACCCCTATTAATTATGGACATACCACTCTGATCCTATTTATAAGTCACCTTTTGACCAAATCAGACATACCAAGGAAAGGTAGTTAGCTCAATAATTATGAGGTGAATTTTCAACTTTACCCTCATTTATGATTGGGTACCTCAACTCTTTATTCTCTCTCTATTTTCATTGGTACAATTAATATGAGCAAAATTATCACAATACAATTAATATGAGCAAAATTATCACAATCTCATTTATTTGGTCAAATGAGACTTATAAATAGGACCAAATTTTTTTGGTCAAAAGAGACTTATAAATAGGACCAAAGTGGTACATGAAAAAAGAACAATTAATGCTCATTGGAAACAAGCAAGTGCCTTATAAAAAGAACCAAATACACTTACTAGTTGGTGCCTTATAATAAAGACCAGATGAAGTAGTTAGTTTGTACGTTTTTGGCTAGCAACTTTGGGGTTTTTTACCCATGCTTTTATAAACAATTAGTAGACTTGATTTATTATTATGTTTAATAATTGTTTTTCTTCCGCAGTTAAATTTCTAATACATGCTAAAAATGAACAAAATTTTAAAATGTTTCCCTCAATAAATATTTTAATGCATATCCTGTCAATTATGTGCCTTGTGTGCAATGGGACTATTTTTATTTTTATTTTTTAAGTGATTTAAAATTAATTTTTAAGTGCCTTGGAAGTAGGGGTGGAAAAAGCCGGGCCTGTGGGTCCTGGCTCCTGCTTTTCACTGACAAATTTGGTCGCCGCTAAAAGGCCAGGCCATGGCCTTTTTTCGGCCTTTTTTCCCTAACAGGCCAGGCCCAGGCCTCCCAATGAGCCTTTTAGGCCTGTCAGGTCGGCCTGTTAAGGGGGTAAAATTGTAAATTTGTATTCTTTATCCTGCCATCAGATTTTTGACGGAAGAGGATTCTCTCCTCATCATTTTTCTCATTTTCTCTCATTAGCACATCTGAGCCATTGATTGGGAAGGTGAGAGAAAAGTTAAAGTAGTATTGTGATTGATTGGATGAATATAATTTAGAGATGATGAGGGATAATGAGAGAAACCCAACCCATTTTTGACACGTTGACTGATCTTGCTTCTTCCAAAATAACCTTAACCTTCTTTATTCTTTTTTGGTCAAAAACCTTCCTTCTTCTTCGACTTCGCTAGTGTCGCTCCTCGCTCTCGCTCTCACACTCACTCTCAGCCTCTCACGATGCCTAAGCTTTATCGCTTCTGCTGGTTCATTGTTTGGACGGACTTCGTTCTCACTGACAAAGTTAAGTTTCAAAGTTTGGTCGCTCCTCGTTCTCACCGACAAACCTAACCTCGCATTGCTTTTACTAATTCAAAGGCCTCTTCTTCGTTCATTGTTCGGCCGACCTCTCTCTAACCGACAAATTGGTAAGTATTTGCTTCTGCTTGTTCGATTTGGTCACCTTTTTAAGTATAAGTGTTTTATTTGGTTCAGTGCCTCTTCTATTTACTTCGTTCAGTGTTTGATTTGCTTTTGGTGGTTCGAATTGGTGTTTAAGCTTCTATTTAGTGTTCGATTTGCTTTGAATTGTCGATAGGACACACTTGCCTGCTGGAAGAGCCGTAACTTTCTACGATTTTGTTTTCTCAAAAAAATGGGTTGTCCCGCCAGCAAACACGCTGATATAGAGGCTACACAAATTGCGCGCGTGGCGATCCACAGCATTGTTGCTTTGCGCGACTTCAAATAGAAGGCCGTGTTAGGCTTGCAGGGGATCATTGATGATGTCTTTTACTTTTGTGTTTTGGGTAGCCCTGTTGATTACTTTATGGGTGTTATTTTCTGTACTCAAACGATATGAAATGGTGTTTAATTTAGACACGGTATATATCTTTTCTTTGGGGAAAAATTAGAAAGCCGTCCATATTTTTTCTATGGATAGTGGAATTGGTTTGGTTCGACATCTTTTAGTTATGATCCCTCTCTTTATACATCTCCATAAATCTGGCAAGTTATACTTCTAGGAGTGTTAACATTTCTTTCACTTGAGAAGGCTTATATTTCAACTTTTTTTAAGGATAAAGCATGTCATGTTGTTGGCATCCTAATGTTGATTTTGGAAAGGAATTGGATCAAGTAGAGGCGAGCAGAAGAATGAGGGGTACGTCTTTAAAAGATAGAGAGGATTTCCCTTTCCCTTGTGTCTTTGTAATAAACTAGTGGCTTTATTTTGATTGCGTCAAAACATGCTTTCTTGTTTACCTGTATCTCAATGATTAAACTGTGATTCCAACATCACGAAAAACATAAGTCTTTTTTTGTTTTTGCTTTGTTTTTTGTTTTTTCCCCTTTTTTGCTTTTGTTACTTCTTTTCACAGTGAAGGGAATTGACATGTAGAATGAGAAAGTGGTGCTTGGAAGCACCTACACTCCTAATGCTTGAAGTAGTTAAAATTTACTTTCTGTTAAAAACCGCAAGAATCTATTTCACCGAGGCTCATGATTATAGCATTCTATTCAATTAATTTTCAATTCATTTCAAATTGGAACTTTGTACTTTAGATTATTGATGCGCGTGATTGGCATATATCACGAACTTAACTCATTTACGTGCCCAAATCATATAAAGGAAAACTTATCAACTATTTCATGCTTGATTGTAACTTGATCTTAGGATGCACATAAGGTGTTTGTAAAAATGTGTGAGAGGAGTTTGATTGAATTTAAGGATGCACATAATATACTCTAGCATCCATAGCTGCTGTTCTGTTATTTTGGTGGAATGTTGTAAACTTTATTTATGGGATGTTGGATGTTGAATCTGTATGTTGAATGTTGGATGTTGTATTTGATTTCATTTTTTATGTTGTTGTAGGATCTATTATGTTGTTTAAAGTAGGCCTGTTTTTGGCCTGTTTAAGGTAGGTCTGTGTTCAGCCTGTTACAGTAGGCCTGTTTTCGGTCTGTTTACAAGAGGCCTGTATTCGGCCTGTTCACAGTAAGCCTGTTTTAGGCCTATTTCTCGTTGAGGCCTGTGGCCTATTAGCATATTTTTAAAAATACAGCCTCTTAACAGCCACAGTCGCCAGGCGTTAGTTCTCTTAGTGTTTTGATGATGCCTAGCAATTTTATTAAATAGAACTAAAAGTAAATTTGAGTTGATTTGAAAATGTTTTCGAAAATGAATAACTCAAGTTACTTTTGATAACTCAAGTTACATTTCTCGAATGCCAAAATTACTCGTTCAAAGTAACTCGGTTAATAAATCGTAACTCAAGTTATAAGATTAAGAAAAATAGTTCTCATGAGAGCTCCTAACTCGAGTTACCACTAAGCAACTTGAGTTATGAATGTACTTCAAAGATGTCGAAAGTTTTTCGCGACATCATTTTTCCGAGAGTGAAGTAACTCGAGTTATCCGGTATAACTCGAGTTATAAGCTTATCGAGAAGTTCATCTCGATATAAAGTAACTCGAGTTACATGGAGCAACTCGAGTTAGAACAAATCACTTTTGCTCTCGGCCGATTTCGAGTTAACATAACTCGAGTTATGGATTATAACTCGAGTTACTATATTTGTAATTTCTTCTCCTAAATGAGCACTCGAGTTGCAACATGTAACTCGAGTTACCCTTGCATCCGAAATATTCATTGAGCATATTTATAACTCGAGTTACGACAGACAACTCGAGTTACTCGCGTCAGTTTTTGAAATTCGCTGTTCTTGAATTGTGAAATCTTATCATCATGCATTGGGTACTTGATATTATTCATTCTAATCATTTCTAACCAAGTTTAATCAGTTTGTTAGTGTGTTTCAGACTTGACTAACAGGTTTAAACTTGAAATGATCATAAAGCAAGAAATTTGTCAGAAGCATTAAATGCAAAGCAGTCACATTCACCATTTTGGCAAGAAACCCTCTGAGCAAGTAAAAAGCATTCCAAATGTTCCCGGACAACATTCTCGTAGTATCTCAACGGACAATTTGAATTAAGAATGTCAACGGAGAATAACGGACGAATGTCGGAAGCATACAAAGAGACCGTGCAATGTAATCTCAACGGATATATTCATTACTCACAACGACTCATTTAATTTTGTCTCAACGGTCACAAATGCTGTCATCTATAAAACCCGGGAGCATTGAAGTCTCCAACTACCAAACACCGTGCATTCAATTAGCCATTAAGTTCATCTACTGTTTCAACTCTAAGAGTTAATATCTTCGGATACATTACACTTCAGTGATTATTATTCTACTCTTTTAGAGAGTTCTTTATTGATTATCTTTCTTGTAAGAATCTCAAAGTATTGAGACTTTGGGATTGTGATATTTGATTACAACTTGTAAGGGGGAGTAAGTTCTAGAGAGAGAATTATTCCGTGAGTTACAGAGTGTGTAATTATTTGAGTTAGTGAAATCCCGGAGAGTCTGGGGACTGGACGTAGGTCGAGGATTTAGACCGAACCAGTATAAATTGCTTGTGTTCATTTATCTTCTACCTTACTCGCTCATCATCTCGTTTTGGTTCCTTTAAACAGCATTTACGTGAAGAAAATTTTAATATCTCCAATTCACCCCCCTCTTGGTGATATTCCGTCTTTCATTTGGTATCGAGCGGGTCTTCTCTAAAGAGCTTAACATCTCGAGAAGGATCCAATGGAAGGCATTCTACCTGATGGAGCTTCAATCAACAGACCTCCAGGTTTCAGTGGTGAACACTACTCATTCTGGAAAGCCAAATTCAAGGTGTTTGTAATGGCTACTGAGTATGGTCTCTAGAGAGTTTTTGAACGAGGTAACTACGCTCCAACCGTCCCGGAGAATGGTCTCGGGTTCCAAAGGAAGAAGAAGATTATGATGAAAATGACAAGAAATGTCACACTCAACAAGAAGGCGGTTCTCCTTCGCAAAGTGCTCTTAGTCAACAAGAATATTTCCGCGTTTGCAACTTAACCTCTCGCTAAAGCCATGTGGGACGCTCTAGAAATTGCTCATGAAGGAACCGTTGGAGTTAAGCAAAATAGAGTCAACACTCTAATGACAGAAATATGATCTCCTTCGTATGAAGTCTCGGAGAATCTATTGGTGATTTTCAGCCGAGATTCACTCATCCGATCAATCAACTTGCTGCATTGGGCAAAGAGTATGAGCAACCTGTCCAAGTGAGGAAAATTCTCAACATTCTCAATAAGGAATGGGAAGCCAAAGTCACTGCCATTAAAGAAGCTCGTGGAGATTCTATGGCATCTGTGGCAGCCCTCTTCGGGAGTCTTTCTGAATATGAAGCCAAGCTCAAGTTCAAAAAGGGACTTGATGAAGTCCATGGCAAAAATAAGGGAATTGCCCTTAAAGTTGCCAAAGAGACTAAGGAATCAGATGATGATGAAGATCCAGACGAAGATGAGGAGATTGGTATGATGGTCCGAGATTCAAGAAATTCTACAAGAAGGACCAAGGTTTCAAAAATTTCACAAGGGTAGCTCCAACTGAGGCAAAGAAGCCAATCATCTCGCTACGAGTGTGAGAAGCCCGGCCACATCAAATCGAATGCCCCAATCAAGAACAAAGACAAAGAAAAGAACAGATTCAACATTCAAAAAGAAGGCTTATGTCTCTCGGCATTTGGGGAGATAGTTCATCTCGATGGAGATGATGAGGATGAGGAAGAAAATGCAAATATATGCCTAGTTGCTTTGAAGAAGAAGAGCAACGTGCTAAACTTGAAGAGGTATATGATTGCAAACCTCCTTATGATGATCTATTTGATGAGTATATGACTCGTGCAATTTGAATTTGAAAAACTTGCTGAAAAATATTTCAAATTGAAAAACAAATATTACTCTTGAATTGCAAATTGAAAAACTCTCTTCTTTAGAAAATCCCGCTTGTGAAGAATGTCCCGACTTGAAGAAAAAGAATTTACATCTTACAAAAGCACTCGAAAAATTCACTAAGGGAAGTGAAATGCTTGATGTGATTTTGAAACAACAACGATTTATAAATGATAGATCGGCATTGGCTACGCTGCACCCGGATTTTGATAAAAAGAAAGGCAAGAAGAAGAGTGGTCAAAAAACGTACATGAACTATTTCACAAAATCAGTTCATTCTTCAAATCCCTTTGCACATTGTAATTATTGTAATAAGAAGGGTCATTCTACTTCATCTTGCTTTCATAGAAATGAAAGAAAAATTAAGCCTGTGGGAAATTATCAATGGGTACCGAAAGGAACTTATGTTCCTAAGGTCAAAACTAACTCCAAAGGACCCAAGAAAAGATGGGTACCTAAGGCTTGATCCCTTGTGAATTGCAGGTTTGTCTTAGAGCATCAAGACCCAACAAGTGGTACATTGATAGTGGGTGCTCAAGACACATGACTGGGAGATGAATCTAAATTCCTTTCAATCAAATCAAAGGATGGTGGTAGAGTCACATTTGGAGGAGACCAATCGGGAAAAATTGCTGGGATTGGTGAGATAGGAAACAATGAAGGTCCTCTCATCAAAGATGTCTACCTAGTAGAAGGATTGTGTCACAACCTCCTAAGTGTGAGCCAAAGCACCGACAAGGGTAACCTAGTTATCTTTGATTCAAATGAATGCTTGATTGTTAGAAAGAATTTAGTCTCCATTGATGATTTGAAAACTAAAGCCTTATTTAGAGCACCTAGAGATGGAAATTGTTATACTCTTAACTTCTCTAGCAATGCTTCAGTTTCGAAAACTGTTTTGTTAGTAACTTGAATGAGAGTTGGCTATGGCATAAACGATTAGCTCATGTTAATATGTTTCAACTTGACAAGTTGCTGAAAAAGGATTTGGTCATTGGTATTCCTAAATTGAATTTCAAAAATGATATAGTCTGTGATGCTTGTCAAAAAGGAAAACAAACCAAATCTTCTTTTAAAGCAAAAAATGAGATCTCAACTAGTAGACCTCTTCAATTACTTCATATGGATCTAGTTGGACCAAATAGAGTAAAAAGTCTTGGTGGAAATCTTTACACTTTGGTCATAGTTGATGATTACTCTAGATTTACTTGGACAATATTTTTATCATCTAAAGATGAAACGTTTGATCGTTTGTTACCTTTGCCAAAAAGGTCCAGAACGAGAAAGGTTTTGCAATTTCGTGTATAAGGACCGATCATGGTGGCGAATTTGAAAACAACGCCTTCACCGAGTTCTCGTGACAATGTGGGGATTGATCACAATTTCTCGGCTCCAAGGACTCCTCAACAAAACGGTGTGGTTGAGAGGAAGAATAGAGTCCTCACTGAGATGGCAAGGGCAATGTTAAATGAGAACAACACTTCTCAAGTGTTTTGGGCTGACGCGATGAGTACGGCTTGCTACATCTCCAACCGAGCCTATTTGAGGAAAAAGCTGAACAAGACCCCATATGAACTCTACAAGGGAAGGAAGCCAAATCTCACCACCTACACGTCTTTGGATGCAAGTGCTATGTGCACAATAATGGTAAAGAGAATCTTGGTAAATTTGATTCCAAAGCTGATATAGGTATCTTCATTGGTTATTCAAATAGGAGTAAAGCTTATAGAGTCTTTAATACTCGCACTCGCATTGTTGAAGAGTCAATACATGTTGTTTTCTCGTGAATCCAAATCGATAAAGCCTTGGACAATGAAGAAGAAAATGTTTTCAAAAATCAATTCTTTTCGAAAACTACTCCTCGCTTCTATTGAAAATCCCGATAATGTTTTTGAGGCCGATCCCCAAAACAATATTGAAAATCCTGATCAAACTCAACCTAGAGGTTGGAAATTTATTAGAAATCATCCTTTAGACCAAGTTATAGGTGATATTAATCGGGTGTAAGAACCGTAAATAGTACTTTGAATGAAGTAACCTTCTCTCGCATTTATATCTCATATAGAACCCTCTAAGATTGATGAAGCCCTTTCGGATAATGATTGGGTGATAGCAATGCAAGAGGAGTTACATCAATTTGATAGAAATCAAGTTTGGGATTTGGTACCTAGGCCCAAAGACCATCCGGTCATTGGCACCAAGTGGGTATTCAAGAACAAACGTGATGAGTCTGCAATCATTGTCCGCAACAAGGCAAGATTGGTTGCCAAAGGCTATAATCAAGAAGAAGGAATTGATTATGAAGAAACTTATGCTCCAAAGGGGCAAGATTGGAAGCCATAAGAGTACTTCTAGCCTTTGCATGTGTAAAAGGTTTTAAACTATATCAAATGGATGTGAAAAGTGCTTTTCAATGGTTTTATACAAGAGGAAGTTTATGTAGAACAACCTCCCGGTTTTGAAAATGAACATTGTCCAGATCATGTGTATCGTCTCAAGAAGGCTCTATATGGCCTAAAACAAGCCCCTAGAGCTTGGTATGAGCGATTAAGCAAATTTCTTCTTGATCAAGGTTTTGTTAGAGGAAAAGCAGATACAACTCTCTTCATAAAGAGTAATAAGCTTAATGAAATTTTAATGGTTCAAATATATGTGGATGATATTATATTTGGTGCTTCTAATGATGCCTTGTGTGAAGAATTTTCAAAGACTATGCAGGGAGAGTTTGAGATGTCCATGATGGGAGAGCTCAACTACTTTCTTGACTGCAAATCAAGCAAAGAAAAGATGGAATATTTATTTCCCAAACCAAATATCTGAATGATTTGTCAAGAAATTTGGGATGGACCAATGTAATGGTGCGACACTCCTATGAGCTCAACCGCTTCATTGGATGCTGATGAGAAGGGCAAAGATTTCAACATCACAAAGTATAGAGGAATGATTGGATCACTACTCTATCTCACAAAGTGAGTCGACGGACATCCAATTCGGTGTTGGGATGTGTGCAAGGTTCCAATCCGCTCCAAAAGAGTCCCATGCTGAACATGTGAAGAGGATATTCAGATATCTCTCTCGACACGAAGACTCTTGGACTATGGTTTCCCAAAGGTCAACCGGAACACTTGGTGGCATACTCGCATTCGGATCATGCCGGCTACAAGACAGATAGAAAAAGCACAAGTGGCAATGCGAATTCTTTGGCAACTCACTTGTCTCTTGGTTCAGAAGAAGCAAACATCTCGTGGCCGTGTCCTTTACCGAAGCTGAATATGTGGCTGCTTCAAGTTGTTGTGCTCAAGTGCTATGGTTGAAGCAACAACTTGCTGACTTGGGAGTTTACTTGAAGGAGATTCCAATATTATGTGACAACACTAGCACAATAAGCTTGGCTAAGAATCCAGTACAACATACTCGGACCAAGCATATTGATGTGAGGCATCACTTCATAAGGGACCATGTTCAGAAAAAGGATGTCAAGGTTATGTTTATCCCAACTCATCTTCAACTTGCAGACATTTTCACCAAACCATTAGCCAAGGAGCAATTCACCTTTATAAGAAGAGAATTGGGAATGGTAAATCCCAATGAATTGTAAGTTGACTTACTCAAATAATGTTAGTTATGTGTTTTTGATGATCTACTCCTACTAACTTAAGCTTCGGAGTGTTTAGATGTTGTCTTGTAGGAGCTTGTGTGCATGCATCAGTGAAATTCTGTCTCTAACAGATATCTGGGTTTATCCCTTGTGTAAGTGTTATTTAGTCAGCTGTAACTTGAGTTAATCATGTCATATTTCGAGTTGTGTTCCTTCTAGTTGCTGATAAGTCTGATATTTAATGTTGTAACTCGAGTTACACCAACTAATTCGAGTTAGTCGTGCTTTCTTAGTCTTCAAAGAAAACTTGTAACTTATAGCAAAGAACTCGAGTTATACCAGATAACTCGAGTTATCTTGGTACCATTAAGGGCTCGGTATAACTCGAGTTATTGAGCATAACTCGAGTTGTATGTCAACCCGAGAAGAAAATGCCTCTTTGGTAACTCGAGTTACCACTTAGTAACTCGAGTTGTGTCCTCTCGATATATGATTACCGCGCGTCTTTTCCTTTTAGTTGCGGCCGGTGCTTTCATTTTCTCTCAATCCTTTAAAACCCTAACTCGAGGTCCTCGCTTACTCTTCAATCCACCGATTCCACTCTTCTCTGAATCTCCAGATGGCCCCCAAATCCTCGAAAAACCCTAAACCCTCGAAACACCAGCAACAATCCTCCTCTGATTATGAACCCTCGGCATCCTCATCACCTCCGTTTGCGTCTCGACCCACAAGAAAGAGGAGACCACCTTCAAAGCTTCAAGATGAGCAGATTCATGAATCTCCTGCGAAAAAGCCCAGAAAATTGAAGATTCATGAATCTCCTGAGGTTCCACCACCAAAATCTATCGACCCAGGGGCCTTCACTCGAAGAGACAAAGAACCGATCATTGCGCCTCACAAGAAGAAGAAAGTTGTGATTTCGATGTTCAAGAGTCTCGCGTCTAAAGCTCAAGCTGGTTCAAGAATGGAAGGGTCTGGCTCAAAGGCTCCAAGTGGCTCTAAGCAAGGTGGCTCAGGTCCTAAGGTATCTTCCACACCCAAATATATCTTTAATCCACCCAACCTTGAAAAACCACCAGATTCTGAGTTTATCACTTCTCATACTCCCTTTTCCCCAGATCAGCTTCTTGACTTTAAAAAACAATATCAACATCGTAGCTTTTGTCCAACTATATATGTCAATCTACCCAAACTCAAAGAGGAGTGCAATCTCGACTTATCTCCTTGGTTAGAACAGTTCAGAGACCTCTTAGCCATTAACACCGCTTATTGTCCCTCTCTTGTCAAACATTTCTATTTCAACATGACCATGGCCGACAGATGAACAAAAAGGGGGAAATCATAGAAAGTAAATGCATCACTTCGTTGGGAAAGCAAATTTCTATCTCTCGCTAATATTATCAACAACCCGCTTGTTTATTGAAAATCCTCCCGATGTGCCTAACATTAAGTATGATAAGGAGAGATTCTTCAAGACTCTTTTGCCCGACAAACCGTACAAGGGTGTGCTTAAACTATCTCCGCTTGATATGTCCGCTACCTATAGAGCCCTGTGGTACATTTATTCTAGGAATCTAGTTCAAAAGAGCAAAAACTACACTTACTTCAATTCCACAGATTATATGTTATTTGCCTCCCTCATAAACAAAGTATCATTCAACATTGGTCACTGGGTTTACCAAGAGATGAAAAGATTCAGATTTCAATCGGTGACTCGCACCAATCCCTTTCCCTAACCTTGTATCTCTCCTAATGTTCACCAACAAAATCTGGTATCTTGATTCTTCTGAAGAACCAGTTAAGCCACAGATGTTTGGGCAAACTCACTTGAACTACATGAACATATCTTTTCAAGAGGGTTCAGGGCAATCCAGAGCACCTTCTAGATCCAGAGCTTCTGTCTCTAGGCCACTTGAGGCTGAGTCTTCTCCTGGACCTTCTCAGTCTCAGCCAGTTCATCAATCCTCAAGTCTCAATACAGAAATCCAGAACATTGTGGTCAAGGCTATGCAAGAGACTTTTGGCACTCTCCAAACCACCATGACAGCTCAGTACTATGAACTTTCTGATAAACTTGAATCAGAAATTGGAAAGTTGGTCCAATCAGTCACTTCTACTGAATCTCAGGTTGGGAAATTGGCTAAAACAGTTGCTTCTACAGATGAAAAAGTTGATTGCCTGGATGAGAGGTTGGATAATGTTGAAGGTCATTTCGATGATCTTGGTCATAGATTTGAGAATATGCATGTCTTATATCAGCTCTTGGACATCAAGGTCTCCAAATTGCTCAAAAATGATGATGGTGTTGGTCCTTCGGGTGGGATACCTTCTCCCAGACACTCTCCTATTGCATCTCCTCCACATGTTTCCCCCCATTTGTCTCCCGTAAATTCTCCTCATCAGGTCTCCTCCTCACCCTTCTTCTCGTTCCACCTACTCCCATCTTATCTCTCTCTCCATCTCATCCTGACTCCACACCCATTTTGCCCACTCCTCCTCTCTCAGCTCCATTCATATCTTCTGCTCCTCCCACTGTTAAACTCCCCTCTCCTCCAACCTCTTCTGCCCTTCTTCCTTCTTCAGGTGACACAGCCGATTTGTTTGATGAACACTCTTCTGGCACTTCTGTCTCACCTCCTCCCTCTCCCAAACCAAAATCTCCTCCATCTCCCACTTCTCTACCTACACCACCATCTCTGTCTCTCACTGTCTTTTCCCCTTTGCCTATTCTTCAAGCCCTCCGTGCTTCTTTGGCCTCTGATTCTCCTATTTTGCCTGATGACAAAGGGGGAGAGAAAGAGAAAGGGAAGAAATGAAAATGAAGACCGCAGCAAGAAATGAAATGCTTTAGATCTCGTCGTGTTATCGTAGCTTAGTCTTCCTTTTTTTTTTTTGTGTTCTTGCATCTATGCAACTTGGCTTTATGTTTTGGGTTGAAACTCGCAAAGCACTAAGTGTTATTGTCATCTGTTGTTTCCATGATTCTAAATACAGCTTGTTTCTAATAGTTGTTTCATTTTCTTGGGCTCTATTGAAAAGCCATTTTCATTTCAAACCTACAAATATTGTCATCATCAAAAAGGGGAGAATGTTAGTTCTCTTAGTGTTTTGATGATGCCTAGCAATTTTATTAAATAGAACTAAAAGTAAGTTTGAGTTGATTTGAAAATGTTTTTAGAAAATGAATAACTCAAGTTATCTTGTTGATAACTCAAGTTACATTTCTCGAATGCCAAAATTACTTGCTCAAAGTAACTCGAGTTAATAAATCGTAACTCAAGTTATAAGATTAAGAAAAATAGTTCTCGAGAGCTCCTAACTCGAGTTACCACTAAGCAACTCAGTTATGAATGTACTTCAAATGTCGAAAGTTTTTCGCGACATCATTTTTCCGAGAGTTGAAGTAACTCGAGTTATCCGGTATAACTCGAGTTATAAGCTTATCGAGAAGTTCATCGATATAAAGTAACTCGAGTTACATGGAGCAACTCGAAGTTAGAACAAATCACTTTTGCTCTCGGCCGATTTCGAGTTAACATAACTCGAGTTATGGATTATAACTCGAAGTTACTATATTTGTAATTTCTTCTCGCCTAAATGAGCACTCGAGTTGCAACATGTAACTCGAGTTACCCTTGCATCCGAAATATTCATTGAGCATATTTATAACTCGAGTTACGACAGACAACTCGAGTTACTCGCGTCGCTTTTTGAAATTACGCGTTCTTGAATTGTGAAATCTTATCATCATGCATTGGGTACTTGATATTATTCATTCTAATCATTTCTAACCAAGTTTAATCAGTTTGTTAGTGTGTTTTCGACTTGACTAACAGGTTTAAACTTGAAATGATCATAAAGCAAGAAATTTGTCGAAGCATTAAATGCAAAGCAATCACATTCACCATTTTGGCAAGAAACCCTCGAGCAAGTAAAAAGCATTCCAAATTGTTCCCGACAACATTCTCGTAGTATCTCAACGGACAATTTGAATTAAGAATGTCAACGGAGAATAACGGACGAATGTCGGAAGCATACAAAGAGACCGTGCAACGTAATCTCAACGGATATATTCATTACTCACAACGGCTCATTTAATTTTGTCTCAACGGTCACAAATGCTGTCATCTATAAAACCCAGGAGCATTGAAGTCTCCAACTACCGAAACACTGTGCATTCAATTAGCCATTAAGTTCATCTACTGTTTCAACTCTAAGAGTTAATATCTTCGGATACATTACACTTCAGTGATTATTATTCTACTCTTTTAGAGAGTTCTTTATTGATTATCTTTCTTGTAAGAATCTCAAAGTATTGAGACTTTGGGATTGTGATATTTGATTACAACTTGTAAGGGGGAGTAAGTTCTAGAGAGAGAATTATTCCGTGAGTTACAGAGTGTGTAATTATTTGAGTTAGTGAAATCCCGGAGAGTCTGGGGACTGGACGTAGGTCGAAGATTTAGACCGAACCAAGATAAATTGCTTGTGTTCATTTATCTTCTACCTTACTTCGCTCATCTCTCGTTTTGGTTCCTTTAAACAGCATTTACGTGAAGAAAATTTTAATATCTCCAATTCACCCCCTCTTGGTGATATTCCATCTTTCATCCAAGTTAAAAGGGAGCTCTCATGCCATTAGGTTATAAGGTCATTGGTAAATTGAACATTAGACTATAGATCAATAAAGCAACCAGGTGGTGGTATGGTGTCAAGTAATGATAGTTACTATTTTTCCAAATTTAGATAATAAAATTGACTATTTCATTGTGTTAGAATTTTGGTCCCTGCAGCTTTTCTTCTCTCACAACTACGATAATCTTTTAGTTGTCGGCGTTTCTTTTTCACTTCATTTGGGGGACAATTTTCATGTTTGTTGGTTCTGCTTCTCTCTCTTTTAATTCTCTCTCCTCTCTTAATATTTTATATCTTTAACAGAGTTACACCGTCTATATTACTCGTGTGCGAACTCGACATGGATGAGGATGAATTTTCCAAGTTCCATTCTAATGTGGAGCGTGGTGATATTGTTGGCATCACTGGCTTTCCGGGTTTGGGATACAATGTCTTTAAGTTTGCCCCGGTTCGATATCTTGTTTTGGTTTCTGTGGGTTTTTTTTTTATAGGGTGGGGGGTAATTTCTTTGTCGTTTTAGGTTACTAATTTCCTTAATTTTGAGGTATAATTCAATGAAATTCCCTTTTTTAAATGTGGTTTTTGTATTATCATAAAATTCTCATACTCTTTATCCTCCCCCTAGTTATATAATCTCTCTCAGAGAGAAGCTTTTGCTGTTATTGAAGTTGTCTTGGTAGTCACATGTACAGAACTCAGAGGGGCCAACATTTTAAAGGATCAGGTGATTTTTAACAAAAAAATATTTGAAGTTCTTGCTTTGTTCTCTTATCTCCTTTATGTGCCATACTCGTGGTTAGGAAATCATCCACCTCCCCTCCCCCCCCCAAAAAAATCCCCCTTACAATTGTATATAGAGCGGCACGTTACGTTAATCTAAATATATTTTATATTTTTTGCAGGAAACAAGGGATCAACGATGCCCTTTGGTTTTGATGCTGAATAAGAAGGTTCGAGAAATGCTCAAGACCAGGAGTAAAATTATTTCTTACATTAGGAGGTTCCTCGATGACCTTGGTTTCTGGAGGTATGCTTTCACTCTTAGTGGGCTTAGGCGGTTAGGCCAAGTTCCTTGTCTTTGTTTTTCGCCTTTCACTTACCTGCTTTTGTGTTTCCTCTTCAAGGTTGAAACACCAATTGTGAACATGATTGTTGGTGGAGCAGCAGCCCGCCCATTTGTAACTCATCACAATGAGCTTAACATGAGATTGTTACATAAACACGCTCCAAACCACCAACAACTAGCTCCTTAAGATAGAGTAACAATCTCATGTTAAGCTCATTGTGATGAGTTACAAATGGGCAGGCTGCTGCTCCACCAGCAATCATGTTCACAATTGGTGTTTCAACCTTGAAGAGGAAACACAAAAGCACGTAAGTGAAAGGCGGAAAAACAGTACAAGGAACTTGGCCTAATTGCCTAAGCCCACTAAGAGTGAAAGCATACCTCCAGGAAACCAAGGTCATCGAGGAACCTCCTAATGTAAGAAATAATTTTACTCCTGGTTTTGAGCAAAGACCATTTCTCGAACCTTCTTATTCAGCATCAAAACCAAAGGGCATGGTTGGTACCTTGTTTCCTACAAAAAATATAAAATATATTTAGATTATCAGGCCGCTCTATATACAATTGTAAGGGGGTTTTTTTGGGGGGAGGTGGATGATTTCCCCGACCACGAGTATGGCACATAAAGGAGATAAAAGAACAAAGCAAGAACTTCAAATATTTTTTTGTTAAAAATCACCTGATCCTTTAAAATGTTGGCTTCACCCTTAGACACACAAAATGCAACTGATGAATCCATAGTTAAAGAACATGATCAGAATTCAAACATTGGAAACAATATTTCTTCTGCTATAGTTTGGATCTGAAGATGATATAGGTTTGATATTCGTCCAAAAGTAGTTAATACATTCTTTCTTGCCACCAAGGAAACAAAAATAAGGGGATAAAAAGTGTGTGTGCATTTTACTTTTTGGTTTGTGAAACAAGTGGTTGTTGCCAATAAAATATAATAAATTTATTGCATAGTTTTTCTGTTATTAAGCCCTAGCATCTCTGAGGTTGGAATTGTGACATCAATGAGTCCATGTGAGATTGGAAACCGTGTGTCTGCTCTGTTATTGCTTATTTGTGTTTTTTTACCTATACACATTGTTTTGTTTATCTTTATCCATTTTGTACTATATCTTATGTCTATCATATGGAAGCTTGTGGGGCACTTCTTGGAGGAAAAGTGTGTGAATCCGGCATTCATCATAAACCATCCAAAGATAATGAGTCCCTGGCAAAGTGGTACAGATCAAAGCCTGGCCTTATTGAGCCTTTTGAATTGTTTATTAATAAACACGAAATTAGTCTTATGATCTTTTGGTGAATAATTTTGAAATGGACGTGTTAGCGGCAATAAAATTAATGCTTCTTATGACTCTACTTTTTAGCTATGCAATGCATACACTGAATTGAATGACCCAATAGTACAACGCCAGCGATTTGCTGAACAGCTCAAGGTATTGTTAGATATGTTATACTAATATCTTGTACGAACATGTCCGTTTATCATGTCCCATAGCTTTATTCAAAATGTGTACTTTGAATTTCAGGATCGCAATCTGGTGATGATGAAGCAACAAAGTGTTGGATGAAACGCTTTGAGTATCGTTTGCCACCAACCGGTGGTTGGGGTTTGGGCATTGATCGGCTGACCATGTTGCTGATCGATTCACGTAATATTAAGGTTCTTGTCTCTCTCTCTGCCTCCCTCTCCTCGTCTTTTCTATCACTCATTGCTAAGTGTAATTTTTTTGGGTAAACAGGAGGTTCTTCTCTTCCCTGCCATGAATCCTCAAGAATAAACATTCTAAAGGTTTGTGCTTCCATCTTTAGTAGCTTTTACTGCCACTCAAGTAGAGGATTTCACGCTACAAAATGCATACCCACTGGATACCTTTTTCCTTTTTGGTTTCAGTCTTTTGTTTTGTTTGGGAATCGAAGTCAAGAAAATGATGGGGACAAGTAGGAGAAATGAAAATGAGGAATTAGAAGTGATGTTGGCTATTATTTATTTAGATTCATATACGTAGGAGCTCAAATTTTTGGAGAATTTCAAAGAATGTAAGATTTGTAAAACTACTTGACGCTACCATTTTGAAGTTTAATTTATTGATACAAAGCGTGTTTTAGTTATGCCCATGCTTGTTAAATATGTAACTGCTGCTGTCTTATTTAATATAAGACATATTTATCTAATTTGATTAGATTAATGAAGTGAGTTGAGTTGGTTAATATGACTATAATGAGTCTCATTTCACGTGGATTTCCTTGAAATGGGGTCTTATAAGGCTTTGGGTTCTCCAATTCTAACAGCTAGCTTTTGGGGTGAGGTGCTCTCAAGGACTTGTGCTGTTACAATGACATGTATTTTCTAAAATGCTTTATGTCATCTTTTTTAATTCCTTTATTTAATATCTTCATTGATTATTGTTGACGGAGTTCAATAAAGGTAAATTATGAAAAGATTGACAAATATATAAAATGTGTCTTATATTTAAAACTAATATCAACTTTTTAAATATGTCTTATATTAATGACAGAGCTCAATAAAAGTAAATTATGAAAAGATTGACAGATATGTAAAATGTGTCTCATATTTAAAACTAATATTAACTTCTAAATAGGTCTTATTAGTATAATTCAGTCCTCTTGCATATGGAGGTCATATTTGAATAGAACATATTGCTTGGTTTTCCCCTTTTTTGGCCGGAGATATTGCATGGTTTTTCATGATGCTGAATTCACAATATTTTTGGGTCATGGAATAACATAGGGAATTACTATGATGTGTTAAGGGAGCGATTTAATCACATAAAAGTTCAATAACAATTAAAGAGTAAGCAATATGTAATGACAAGTTTTTGGGCTGTAGATTACAGTAGGCTTATGTTAATCTCTTGTAAGTGAGATTTTTTTGGTAATTAAATCCCTTTTTACAAATTTTACGGTAATAGTTAATGTCAGCTAGCTTCCAATGCCAACCGACACTTGCCTAATCTAATAACACAATTGGTTCAATAGAGTGAAAAGATCCTGTTATTAATTCATTGTTAAATGAGATACTCTTCTTTTTAAAGCTATATTTGGTTCTAATTAGAATAGACATATAGTATAATTCTTTCTTTTAAAAAAAAAAAAAATCTTACTTTTCAATTGCAATAAGTTGACATGCATCTAATCATGGGAAAACTACATTTAAATACCATCTGAATTTACAAAACCCGTAAATGTTTGTTAAATGACTAAAAGGTACTGACTATATTGAGATTTTCAAATTTGGATGAATTTACCCTTCTATCCTTAGTTTTTGAATAAATTAAAAAACAATGACCCTCACTGTAAGGCCACCGCGGCCGGATGCTGGAGGACCGACCGCCGGACGGCCTGCAACCGTCATGCACTGGCTTCGACTACCGACGCCTAAGATCCAACAATGGATTTTTTTTTTTTTTGGGTGGGGTTGAATCTTTTTTAATGGAAAAGATTCAATAAAAGTGAGGAAAGTGGGGTTCGAACCCACCCACCTTGGTCAGATCCAAATTGGTTCCTTTAATATATATATGTATTAACAAATATATATATATATATATACATACATTTTTTTAACATTTTTTTCCTTCAACAAATACTCTTGTAAATCCCATTACTGAACTTGTAAATACCATTAACGAATTGGTAATTCTCATTACAAGATTTGTTATAATTGACACTTATTTATTGTTTCATGAGAGACACTTGTGAAAAACTCGATGAAAGCATTGGAAATTACCATTACTCAACTTGTAAATACCATTTACGAATTTGTAATTCACATTACAAGATTTGTTATAAATCATTTACTTTTTATTAATACCACACCCTTCATTGACAATAACATTTCCGATTTACAAACACACATTGTTTAGTCTTGTGAATCTCATTATATATATATAAATATATAAAATTATAAGACAGATTAATTAATTTCATAGATATTATATATAATATATAAATATATATTTATTATAAAATATTTATATAATGGAATTCACAAGACTATGTGTGTATGATATAATACATGATATATAATACGCACATATATATAGGATTCACAAGATTGAACAATGTGTGTTTGTAAATCAGGAATATTATTGTCAATGAAAGGTGTGTTAATAATAAAAAGTAAATTATTTATAACAAATCTTGTAATGTGAATTTAAAATTCGTTAATGGTATTTACAAGTTCCATAATAGTAACTACCAAAGTGCTTTCGTCAAGTTTTTCACAAGTATCTCTCATGAAACAATGAATTAAAACTAGCATGAATTGTTGTTTACTACTGTTGGGCCCAAAATATCTGATTTTGTTTCCTTTTTCTCTTGATGACCACTTAATTATCCTGTGTTAACCAACATGTGGTTGGTCTAGTGAAATGTGGCATTGAATTCCCTTAAGAGGTCTAGGGTTCGAGTTGTGGTAAAACCACTCGTAATCCGCCTTGTATGAGCTACCACTATTGGGAGGGTCGCCTTACCACCGCGAACTCGGAGTGGTTGCACATTTGCTACCATTTTATTGTAGCAAACAATTATCCTCACTACAAAAAAACTGTTTTTTGCGGCGGAAAAATTCCCTCGCAAAAAAGCCATTTTCCGTCGCAAAAAAAGCCCTCGCAAACCAAATTTTTGTCACAAAAATGCTTTTTTTCCGTCAGCAAATTCCAAAATTTGCGAGGAAAGTATTTTCCCTCGCAAATCCTGAAATTTGCGAGGGAAAATCATTTCCCTCGCAAAATTGTGAAATTTGCAAGGGAAAAAGTTTCCCTCACAAAATACACGGTTTTGCGAGGGAAAATTTTTCCCCTCGAAAAATCCACCATTTTTTTCAATTTATTTTTTAAAAAATATATAAAAAATCAGAAAAAAAAAATTACACAAAAAATATAAAAAATTAGAAAATAAAAAGACTTATATATCATAAAAATAAATTGTAACAATCATAAGAGTTTACATAGGAAAAACAAAATATTACAATTGCCCCAGTACAAGTCCTATTCCTTTTACAAGTCCCAGTACAAGTCCTATTCCTTTTACACAATCAACAAATAATGGAATGACAACAATATTGACTAAATTATCTTACAATTCAAATGGGTGAAGCAATTTGATTGCGAAGCTAAACTAGTGCCAGGGTCACTTTCAACAGACGACTCTTCTCGAGAAGCCGTGCAAATTCAACAAGATAGCCCACCTTGTACTCAAGAAAATCTGCACATAACATGAGAAAAATGGGGAGTCAAATCCGCACATAACACAACACAATGACAATGAGAATATAAAGTTGGCAGTCCGATGTAGAAGGAACAATCTTGGAGGTTACTTTTTCATGGGAGCAGCTGTAATAAAAAAGTGATGATGTCTTCTTCAAAGGGTTAAAAAAGATAGATTCATTAACCCAATCATCATCATCATCATCAATTATAGCAGTTCTCAGAAGCATACCACAAAGAATCATGTTACTTTTGCTTTTCTCTCACCCACTCAACAAAATTGTCCAGAACCAAAGGCCAAGCATTTTCTGGATTATAGTTGCTCAGGTCGGGAAAACTTATCGTGGAAAAAGGAATCGTCGAGACAGACTTTCAAATAAAAACAAACATGAAACAACACATCCAGGACATTGTTTCATTAATAATAGCAACAACAAAAAAGAATACCATGGGGGGAAAAATAAGATGCCTCACCCATGGGCTTTTTCTAAGATGCCTCTTAAAAACTAAGATGCCTCTATTATAGAAAAAATAGCACTTTGTGGTTATATTGAGTTGGATATTATGCATTTGAACCAGCCTTTATTTTTTCAACTTAATGCATAATTGAGGCATCTTAGTTTTAAGGAGGCCGGTTGTACCCAACTACCCATGCAAGTTGAAAACTAAAAGTGAACCATATGAATGATCTAGACCTTATGTGCTCTCCACATTTAAAAAAAAAAAAAAAAAAAAAATTCTATAATTGGTAGACATGTTAAAGTCGGACCTTAAGCCTAAGACCTTATTTAAGCATGATGGGTGCCACCATCACCGACGATCCAACGTGAATCACTAGTGACTCCACATCGACCAAGTTCGTTTGTATCCATGTAGATGTAGGCATGTACGAAGCACTAGTGACTCCGAGGTTCAATTCTACCTAAAGCTCTTGATTGGAATGGTTAAGCAGAGAGAGGTTTATTGGTCCAATGATCTAAGAAATGGATATGAGCTGGTTTTTTCTGAGTGATAACTGAATTTATTAGCTCATAGGCATCATAAAGACGAAAACCAAATACTATCCTCCCTCATCAAACTCCGCCACGACCTACCAAAGTGTGAGGACTTAGCTTAAAAATCGAATAAAAAACTACTACCGTTCCTTATCGTAATGATTGATCATCAAGACTGTATCATCAATAATGTCCCAACAAGGGTGTGAATTACCAAATCCCTGGTGAGTGATGTACCAATAACTGTTCCTTATCATCAATAATGTCGCTTATTTTCATTAAAAAAATGGTTAATTTGTGGAAATGAAGGGTTAAGACAAGCTCATGCAAATA
This sequence comes from Acacia acuminata, assembly GCA_019022655.1. Classification (NCBI taxonomy): domain Eukaryota; kingdom Viridiplantae; phylum Streptophyta; class Magnoliopsida; order Fabales; family Fabaceae; genus Acacia; species Acacia acuminata. The sequence continues at coordinate 2,224,034 of JAFJYI010000097.1, read as the reverse complement.
GAATTGAGGAAAAAAAGATTGCTTTAAGCGGACGTTGGAAGCAATTTTTTTGCTATAAGAATAGGTAGAAAATTAGGCCTTATCCTTGCAACCGAAAACGAATGATATTTTGTTTCCTCCTAAAATCTTGCAAAGCAAAGGAAGAGAGTACCACATTGCAAAACCGGAAAAATCCCATCCATTGATCCATGTTGATGACCTTGTAATCACTCTGAGTCTGAAATAATAGAAGTATGCAAGAACCTTTAACATATTTTTCCTTTTCCTTTTCGAAATCTACTATAAAATGTGATTTAGCACTTCCTCATACCAAATAACTTATCAATGGACTTCAAGATTTATCATGTTTTTCATACATAGCCTAAGTTGAGATGATCGGCTAAGCGATACATCGTTGAAACTCCCCTAACCACATTAGATGTTCCGGATAACGCTTCCATAAGGATTACTTTCACCTAGATATCCATGTCTTATAATTGAACTATGAAATAATTATTGAATACTACCTCCAAATTCTTGCACTAGTCTTATATTTCTTCGACCGGGAAGAGTAGAATAATTTGAGATATATAATGATAACTCATAGATATCAACAAAAAACAAAGCATATTCTCGATGAAGCATACTTACTCAATCAAACCGTAAGAACCATTGACATATGAATAAAATAGACTATCAATCCGACCAAGATAGAAGACTAAATCTGCACCAACTTGTTATGAAGTTAATTCATTAATATCCAAGCTTTTGCTTCTTCATGAGATCAACAAAACCGAAGTAGCCCACAAGACGAAGAAGGAAACAAATACGAATAAGTTAAAACAGCTTATTCTTCCTTTATATTTCCCAACAAGCAAACAACATATAAGCAAGATCTGGTTAGATTTATCGAATTTAAGTATAGATAGTTTGACGTGAATTAAAGTAGAGCAGATACTAAACGCATAACAGGTTGAAAAGGAAAATGAAAAGAGCTCCGAAAATTCAACACCTCATCGGAAAGAGCTTTTGTTCGGATCTTGGACTCCGACGACCTACAATCCTTGTTGGCTAATCAAGTACGACCTTCTCATCTGATTGATGGAGCTCGGCTTGAAAGACCCACTGTGAGTTCGAGAAAGGGACAGAGAACGGATAGTCATGTAAGGGTTTGGAAATGGGCAACAGATAAGGAAGGCGGAACTTATCCCGTGATCTCGACTCTGCGCGAACGCCGAGAGACGAGCAGAGACGAGAGACGGAGGTGACTCGGGGAGAGACGAGAGACAGAGAGGTGAAGTCGTGTATTAGGGATTTGGCACTAGGTTAAGGCGATTTTAAAGTTCAGGAATCCCTAAACTTTTGCGACGGAACAAAATTTGCCTCGCAAAATGGCTTCATTTTTTGCGAGGGAAAATAGGTTTCTCTCGCAAAATGGCTTAATTTTGCGAGGGAAAGTAGACTTCCTCGCAAAATGAAGCCATTTTGCGAGGGAAGTTTTGTTCCGTCGCAAAATGGCTTAATTTTGCGAGGGAACCTATTTTCCTCGCAAAATTCTTTGGATTTGCGAGGGAATTTTCCCTCGCAAATCCCGTCGCAAATTTTAGATTTTCTAGTAGTGCCTCGTGGTATCTTTTGTTATATTCTAATTAAAACAATCCTATGAAAATTAAGATGATGAGTGATTTCATGGTTGAAAGTTTTATATTACTGATATCTTAATCAGTCTTTTTTAAGGTGGAGAGCTAAGTCTTTTAAGGTAGAGAGCTATTGAGAATAAGATGACATTTTGAAATTAAAAATTTTCACTTAATTTCAATAATAGCCTCAAAACGCCGCCTTGAAAATATTCAATATACGAATGAAAATTGCATTTGACAAGGTATAGAAATTATCATAGGATTGTTAAGCAGTAACTGACCAAATCATAGTGACATTCATTGACAGTTGGACACAGCTTAAATCACATGAGAACAAACTGATTTTAGGCCAGACCATATGACAATAAACTATAACACGCTCGTTAGACTATGTACTGATTTTTCTGTAATAATGTAAGCTTTTGAACTGAAAGAGTATTTCACGCCTCTGGACGAAGTGATTTAAAGTTTGATCCTCGCTACTTATTATTCTCTTGGTCAAATTCAAGTTTCTGCATTAAGATATAACAGCATGACAAGTCAATCTTTTGAATCAAAATAGTCTTTTAGAGTCACTTACACATTTAGAGTCACTAACACGTTTGACAATAAGTGTGGACCCATGTCTTCAAGAGGCCAGCTCTATTTTCAAGACCACTGATTTTTGCGACTGGATTCATGTGTAGTTATAGCATTATTCAAGGTAAAAACTTTTTACCTCGTAAACTATTTTATTCGTTCTCATTATCGAATGTTTGGTTGGAGATGTGCATCTGATGTTAAACCTTGCACTGAGTTTTATACGATATACCTCTGACATTGAAGGCGATAAAGTATTTGGCATCCGATTTTTTTAGTACGTTTGGGTCAAAAACGGGTTTGTGGCTAAACTTCAACATCTGATTGGATTTGCTTGTTCCCGCTTTTATTCCCTGATGTGCTCCAAATACTATTTTCCAGGTATTCTGGATTTGTGTTTCACTTCTTGAAATGGCTTGTGGAGTTGCCCTCTTGGTGGGAGCTGCATCTCCTTGTCTCTGGAGCAAAATTATTACGGTAAAGCACTCGTGATATTTCTGTCTGGGGAATTAGAAGTAGGATTTTGATAAACATGTTTTCGAACATTGATTTGCTATGAATTCAATCTTATACTGTTTTCCTCTGGCCTTTTATTATTTATTATTATGCTTGCACTGGCCTTCTCTTTTCGACCTTTATATATTTTCTTAATTTTCTTCTCCTTCTTCTTTTAACCTTCTTTTGCTAACATTTTTAAATAAAAATAAAAAATTCCAACGCCTATACGCAAAAGTTTCACTGATGAACCAGACACCAAATTTATGTCGACTTTTATGGTGGAATATTTATATTAGTAGTCTGGAAACATCTCCATGATAAAGCAATTATGTTCCATAACATCCCAACTTCACACCTCACCGTTTTACAATATTAATTTTATTGTCAAAAGCAAAGTGAGCCTTCCTAGGCTAGGAGGCATTAATTCTGGTGGTTGGACAAAGCTTAGGATGCTCCATAAATTTACATATTGTGTCGTTTACATTGAACATTTCACTGAAGCTGGAAATTCACTTTCAATGGATTACTAGGGTCTCGGGCATGTCATTCTGGCTTCAATCCTCTGGTATCGGGCAAAATCTTTGGATATCAAGAGCAAAGCTGCCATAACATCATTCTACATGTTCACAGGGGCGGATCTAGAAAATTACGGAAGAGGGGCACAATTGGTAGGGGTATACGGGGTTCGGGGGCGCCCCCGAATTTTTTATTTTTTATTTAAATGAAATTTTTAAATGCATTAAAAAACAAAAGAATATAAAAAAGAAAAGAAAAAAATATCAAAAAAATAGTCATGAATTACAATGAAGGATGAACACTCAATGAGTTCAAGTACATATATTTTAATAACAAAAATATATTATAATAAAAATAATTACAATGTCAGTCTTCTAAGTCTTATTTTTTGGAATTCTATCATAATTGTCTTATTATCAATGCTATCAAATACATCTTTTTCAATATAAGGCACTAAACAATCATTCAACCATTTATCACTCATCCGATTACGAAGTGCAGTATTGATATATTTCATAGCTAAAAATGCTCTTTCCACAGATGCAGTTGCTACAGGCAAAGATAATGCTAACTTTATAAGTAAATAGACCAAAAGATACCCAATATGTTTTTTCTTATTATTAAGTTTGATGTTTATTATTTATTATTGGGTTATGGTATAAAGATACTTATGAGTTTTTCTTAAAAGGCACCCAAGACCAAATTTTTTTTAGGGATAAAAATGACTATAAACTTTCACAATTTTCGTTAGTTGCGATAACAGGGCGTTAGTTTTGTTATTATGGGAGAATTACACACGGGTCCCAAGGAGCGAGACATAATTACGCACGAGTCCCTTCAAATGACAAAATTACACGAAGTCCCTAGTACTTCGTTGTAATTATTTATGAAAGTAAAATTACTAATCTAACCTTCATGTCTCTCTCTCTATTCTCCTATCTCTCTCCTCTCTCCATTTTCTTCTCTCCCGCTGGGCATCCCAGGGCTTATTTCTTTCCTTTCTTCCTTCCTTCTTCTTCATTTCTTTCTTCCTTCTTCTCTTCTCGAGTGTTCCTAAAATTTCCGGTGGGTTTTTTTCTTCCTAAATTTCTTTCTCTCTTGTCTTGCCCTCTCTCGTTCCCGAATAATGGAGAAGGGTAAGGGTAAACGATATGACCCAAAGAAACAGGTGGTTTTAACCATCGACCGTAAGGAATTGAAGCAAGGTAATATGCTTGTTGGTAAAATCATAACCAGCAAAAATTTGAATCTCCTAACTCTAAGGACTATGATTAGGAAAGGATGGCAAGTTGATGATGAGAATCTGGAAATTATTGAGCTAGACCGCAACCAACTCACGTTCTTGTTCAGGTTCATGGATTTTAAATAAACCTGGATTTTGTCAATTTTGAGGTTCAGAGGCCATTTGCAACAAGAAATTCTATATTTACAACAGCAAATTCCTATTTTAACAACAAATTTTAAAAGCCTGGATTTCGTCATTTCGAGGTCGAGAGGCCATTTACAACAATAAATTCTATATTTACAATATCCAATTCCTATATTAACAACAACTTTTGAAAACTTGGATTGTTTTCAATTAGAAAATCCGAGGCCATTTGCAATAAGAAATTATATATTTACAACATCAAATTCATATTTTAATAACAAGTTTTGAAAGCCTGGATTTTGTCATTTCTGAGGTCTAGAGGCCATTTACAACAAGAAATTCTATATTTACAACATCAAATTCCTATTTTAACAACAACTTTTGAAAACCTGGATTTTTTCACTTCGAGATCCAGATGACATTTGCAACAAGAAATTTATATTTATAACAACAAATTCCTATTTTAACAACAACTTTTGAAAACTTGGATTTTTTCATGGTACTCGGTTTTTTGGAAAGGTAATGAGAGAAATAACGGAGGGACTACTCTGTTTTATTTGTTTCTGATTGAAAAAATCCAAGTTTTTAAAAGCTGTTGTTAAAATAGAAATTTATTGTTGTAAATATAGAATTTCTTGTTGCAAATGGCCTCTGGACCTCAGAAATGACAAAATCCAGGCTTTCAAAACTTATTGTTAAAATAGGAATTTGGTGTTGTAAATATAGAATTTCTTATTACAAATGGCCTCCGACCTCGAAATGACAAAATCTAGGCTTTCAAAACTTGTTGTTAAAATAGGAATTTGTCAGTTGTAAATATAGAATTTCTTGTTGCAAACGGCCTCTGGACCTCAGAATTGACAAAATCCAAGTTTATTTAGAATCCATGAACCTGAACAAGAACGTGAACTGGTTGCGGTCCAGCTCAATAATTTCCATATTCTCATCATCAACTTGCCATCCTTTCCTAATCATAGTCCTTAGAGTTGGGAGATTCAAATTTTTGCTGGTTATGATTTTACCAACAAGCATATTACCTTACTTCAATTCCTTACGGTCGATGGTTAAAACCACATGTTTCTTTGGGTCATATCGTTTACCCTTACCCTTCTCCATTATTCAGGAATAGATAGGGCAAGACGAGAGAGAAAGAAATTTAGGAAGAAAGAAACCTCACTAGAAATTTTAGGAACACTCTGAGAAGAGAAGAAGGAAGAAAGAAATGAAGAAGAAGGAAGGAAGAAAGGAAAGAAAGAAGCCCCGAATGGCCAAAATGGAGAGAAGAAAATGGAGAGAGGAGAGAGATAGGAGAAGGAAGAAAGAGAATGGAGAGAGAGACATGAAGGTTAGATTAGTAATTTTAATTTCACAAATAATTACACAGAAGTCCGTAATTTTGTCATTTGAAGGGATATGTGCGTAATTATGTCTCCTTGGGGACCCGTGTGTAATTCTCCCTGTTATTATTTTGCCACCGTAGTTATTGCTCTTTTGACTATGTATACGTGGCGGTGGGGTTCAGAAATTGTTCATTAACACTCCCAAATTCTTCACTCAATTCTTCATTGAGTCCAAGAGGCTCTGGTTGGTCCCCCCATTTTCTCCTCCCTTTCTCAATACTCCCTCGGCGCCATCACTCAACTCCTTGACGGTCATGTTGATCGGCACGATCCAACTCACTGCCGTCTTCGTCCCGTCATGGTAAAATCTAGAAACCGCTCCGTTTAACTTTCGTGTGATCAGAGAATGAAGTGCCTATTAAAGCCTTGAAGTCTTGAACCTGATAAGAAAGGCTTGCCATCCCTTGATTCTAAATCTCCAAGTTTTTCAAAGCATTGGCCTTGAACTTGTCCGCAACTATCCTTACACACTGTTGCACAACATTCTCGTAAATGCCATTGATTGTCTCCGGGGCTTGTCCAAAAACCCGAGGTTTGGTTGGTCTAGTCCGACCCGACCCGATCCCGAGTGACAAAAATTGGTCCAAGACAATTTGACCGAACCGACTGACAAACAAATGGGTTAGACTAGACTTCTGGTCCGGGGGCTTAAACCCCTTGACCGGTCCAAATAACTTGAGGTATTTATTTATTTATTTATTTTTGTAAATTACCACTACACTGAGCCACTTACTGGAGTGCGGACATCCTAATGTGCTTTTTAATTTATAGGAATCACTTTTCACTCAGTTACTTTTTATTACTTTCGGAAGTCTGGTGAAACCAGAGTTAAAATATTCCTCCCAAGAAGGCAAAAAAAAAAAGGAAAAAAACTAGAAAAAAGGACTCTAAGCAGGTTATTTGAGCCGACCGACCTCGGCCGACTTTTCCAGCCTCGAGGTCCTATCGGATCGACCTCGGGTTGACCTCCAACCCGATCTAGCCTAATCCTTGGACATCCCTAGTCTCCCACAACACCTCTTCTGCATACTTAGGGTAAGTTTGGTTTGAGGGAGGGGAGGGGAGAGAAAAAGGGGAGGGAGAGAAAATTTTTGTGGGCCCCACTACACTAAATTTTGATCCCAATTTCTCCTCCCCTCATTTTTTTTTCTCTCCCCTCCCCTTCCCTTCCCTCAAACCAAGCTTACCCTTAGGAGTAGAATGGCTCACAAACACCGCCCTCCGGTCCCCATATTGGTCCCATTGGGAAGATTAATGCACAAATTAATATTTCTTGGGTTTCCACCCACCGAAGCAATTTGAAAGAACAGGGCATCTTTAATTCGCACCTCCAATTCTACCTTGGCTTCCTCGAATTTGGCATCCAATCTGGCACCTGTCAATTCTGTGCGAGAAATAGTTGGCAAACCCACTTGGCTGAGGAAAGCTATGAACTTTGGGTGCTCCAAACTCGAAAAAGACACTGACCCACAAGATTTATACACCCAGTCAGTGAGAGTGAGATAATCGAGAGCACTATCAATCTGGGTCTTGCTAAGAGAAGATCCAGGTGACGTTTTAGGACTCTAGAGCTTCTTCACGCCGTCTACCACCATAGCCAGAGCTCCCAAATCCTCCTCCGCACCAGATAACATCAAATGCAATTGTTGCGTCAACGATCAAGTGATTTTGAGTTTGAATGTGTAGTGAAATAATAGAGAGAAAGATAGAGAAAATATACTCTAAAATAAATGTGTTTATTGATATGCTCAATAGGGTATTTATACATAAGAGAGAAGACAAGAGAGTAATGACTCATTATGATGATTGATTCCCTAATCACTCCTAATTCCTATAATCCCTTATTATATGCGATACTAATTAATTATAATATATTTACATTGATTTATTTCCCTAACACTCCCCCTCAAATTGAAGCATAGATGTTAATCATGCTCAACTTGTTACAAGAAAACATAAATTCAAACAAAATAATTTTCTTTCTAAGGACCTCTTCACCCAATTTTCACATACCCCCTCAAGTTGAAAGTAGCTTGAATGTGAGCAGAAACTAATCACCAATAACTTGCTTTTTCAGAGATCTTGAAGCAAATAGCAAACGGTCTCATCAAGGACCAAATAATACTCCAAAATGTCTCACAAGAGACCAAACTCCTCACCGAGAGAAAAGAACAGAACATGGGTCACACAAGGACCACCAAACTGCTCACCAGAGGAAGAAAAGCATAGCGGATGCCAACGAAATTACCCAAACACAAGCACGACATTCAAGACAAAATAGCACTTCACGAACGTCTTTGGAAAACATAACAAACGAAGAACTCATCCATTAGAGACAAGTGAAAGTGCACGAAACAAAATGCCGACCGTGTTGAAATAGTAGAAACTCGCCTCACAACGCAACCTTCGAAGCAAACATCCGGCCATACATATCGGGAATGAAGGCTCGACGTCGGAGAATGAAGCACGACTTAAAATGGTCATAACAACCAAACGACAACCATATAACGAGGTACACACTTTCTCTCTCCCCCGTGAACAAGGACGACATGGTTCACCGTTCACGAAACAACGAGATGGAACATTGGGGTAAAACTGTAATTTATGGAATTTTGGGGGCAAAAATGTAATTTCTGGAATTTTGGGACTAAAAGGTCATTTTTGGAATTCGTGGGACCAAAATGCCTTAGTTTTTGTTAGAATAATATATATTATTATTAGAATTTTTATTTTAAGTTGTAGGAAATTATAAGACATAATTGTGATAATGTAAAGCCATTTTGTGACCAAGAATCGTGTGGGTGGTGCTCCTCAAACAAAGGTTAAGCTTGGAATTGAGGTAACCGTGATTAATTTATTTTATATGCTTATTTTGGGTCTGTAAGGTGTTTTTCTAAGTCTTACTTTCATATATACTACTTGTAGGTGTTTTGAGAAATTATGTGTATGTTTGAATATGAAATTATTTCAAATGATGCGGTGTATTTTCCAATGCTGTGTATTGAAGTTACTATTATTATTTGGGGTTGTTATTGTTGTGATAGTTATAATGTTTGTTGTGAGATGATGTATATGGAATAATAATTTAATAAAATGTTGTTAAAACTTTAGTGTTATATTATTTCTTATGTTGTGGGATATGTTGAGTTGTGTGGAAGAGATTGAGGGTGAAATTGTGCCCATCGGCTCTCTCATTCCTGGTCCAGAATTTGAGTTGAGTGTTTTGGGCGGACACCTCTCTGTTACGGTATATTGGTTGTGACATGGGAGGGGACAGTATTCTTGAAGTGACTAGCTAACCTTGGCTGGGTATACTAGCACTGATAGGCTGTACCACGTCCAAAAGATATAAGGAGGAGCAGGATGGATGAGTGGGGAAGGTTTTAAATATTGTTAATTATTATGTATTATTTAATTATTATTGATATTTTAATTATGATAATAAACCTGCTTCTCTAACTTGCAATCCTTTCCTGCATAATTGATAAATTAATTTTGGTTACGGGGACTTTATGTCTCAACCCGTTATTATTAAATTTTTCAAGTGAGACCGCTAATCTTACTAGAGGACAGGGGAAGCAACCTGAGGCATAGAAGTTGTAGAAATTGTAGGCCTCTTTTGGGTATTAGCGTTGTATTAATTTCTATATTGCCATTCTGGGGTCCTCATATTTTTGAAATACTACATCAACTATTTTTGGATGACTATTTATTTTCCGAAGACCTTATTTTATACCCTAACGTATTATAGTGGATCCACAATCATATTTTGTGTGAAAATTGTTTTGTGTAAACCTTTATTGTGGGGGTTAATGTTGTAAGACTTGTGGGCTATATAAACTCCTGCTCGATAATTGTGCCCAGAGTTATGGATTTCCTGTAGTGGGTTTGTGGGCAGAAATTGTACCCTAACCTCGAGGTGTGTGTATTGAAAAGAAAAATGGTTTTTCCATAATCACCTATTAATCTGGTTTTAAGAAAAATTATTGTTAATTGTTGTTCAGTGAGAAAGGGTCTTTTCAAGTTCAACAGTAACGGCTTCGGTTGCAAGCTGTTTCCATTTATATGCAAGCCGTCACTGTTTATATCACGGAGCGTCAGCAATGGGAAATTTTGAATTTCAAAATGCCGTTCACTCTTAGCTTATTACACCGTCCTCCTACTTTTCCTTTGCCCATTGTTCTCTTTCGGGTGAAATTTTGAATTTCAAAATGCCTCTCTCCTCTTCGGTTGCAGATCCATTTCTTCTATTGACGATAATGATGATGACTTCATAGAGATCCCAGTGGATGAGGTATTTGGGCGTGCTTGTCTTAGGACTTCCAATTTCCATTCGAATGCTTCGCCTTATTCGGGTTCCAAGTTCCAAGTTCATAGTCCCGAAATTATAGTGAGTCCGAGCCCCGTAGAGGTGGCTAAAAGAATGAGGCAGCGAATTCGTCTTTCGGAAGTTGCGAGATAGTTTCCGATTAGTCATGGTAAATAAGGCATCTGTTATTCACGAAGCAAAAGCTGCTTCAACCATCACCATTAAAGGGATTTTCAGCCTACATTGCGACTTAGCAAGGCCCTTTCGGCGCATCCTGCAGTTCTCTCATTCAAGGTTCGTGTTTCCTATTATATAGGTTGAGCTTTTTGAAATCAAGGAGTATTATTCATTTCCGGCTTGCATTTGCCTTATGCGCTTCATCATCTTTTCATTCTGAAAAATTGTGCTATTTGATTTCCATGTTTGGTTTGTTTTCCCTCCCCTCTTTTGCTCTGCCTTCAACTTTATCTAACGGAATTAATTTGTCCATTCAGGTGACCTAATTTGAATTCTCGTGATGGCGGTATGTTGCTTGCTCCTAACTATTTCATTATTTTCTGACAACTTATGGTATATTTCCTTTCTTAATCTTCCTTGCGGTAATTGATATAGATTGAGAAAATTCTTAAAGATGAAGCCAGTGAAGAAAAAGGAGAGCGGGCTAGGATGGTAAGCTTTTTAAATTTGGAATAGTGGTTTCTTAATTGATGAAGTTGGTGATGGAACAACTTCTATTGTTGTGTGTCTTTGGGAGCCATTGAGGGAGGCGAAAAAAGCGGTCGCAAAAAAATTCATCCGATGAAAATAATATCGGGTTCATTTATTTGATTATTTGTGTTGGTCTTATTGCCCTTATGATGCCAATCTCGATTTTGTGTTTTCAAGTGGACAACCATTTGGTTATACTTCATATGCTTGCATTCTATGAGCTTTTAGGCTATATTCCATTTGTTTGGTAAAATACTTTAGTAAGTAACTACATCTATAAGGAAAGCAACTTTTCTTTTGTCCATCATTAATCTTCATTTGACATAGTAGACCTCTACCATATGTATAATGTACTCCAGTTTACCTTTTAGTGTGATATATTGATAGTGATATCCATGACAAAGTTTCCTCTTTTTTTTCATCTTCCGTTAAGATCTATGCTTCATTTAAAACTATTACAATGACATGAATGTTTTCTTTTTGGCATTTTGCTATGTGCACATTAAATTGGCCTGTTCACCACCAATGAAGATTACTCTGAGTAGTCCTTGGTGCATGCAATCTATCATCTAATTTGAAATTTGTAGTTGTTCTATCTCTCGTCTCTTAAGACTTCATTATATGTATTCTGATGGCAAATCTTTTGAAGGAAGCACTTCCATGTCAAATTACTAAAACGGCTTGTCTATGAAAGGTTAGAGGTAATTATAGTAAGTAGGGTTTCTTATATACTTGTCTGCATATATGTAAATTTTGTTTCGTTTATTTTTCGTAGAGAAATTACAATTTCGCTTCTCCCGCGAGAGAATTTTTTTTTTTTGTTGGGGGGGGGGGGCACTTTTGTTAGATGTAGAAAGGCCAAATAGTTTACTCATTTTCTAACGTGGTATGCTTTCTTCATGAATAGGAAAGTCTAGCTTGCTGACCTTTTATTTCCATTTTACTTGAAAGCCTTTGTTATAGTTATCCATCTTATCTTTTTTGCATTTAGACATTGTAGATGACATGATTTTTGAGATATATAATATTAGACATGGATACAAAAAAATTGTATCCATTATTAAAGGGCTAATGCAAAATAAATGCCTCACGAATCGCTTAAAATTATGCATTGACCAAGACGTTCTTATTGCTTGAGTTTATTTTATTGGAATACTATCTTAATTTTCAATATTTGATCTACTATGGTTTTTTAGGATCATGTTATTCTAAAAGCTTTACTTGCCCATGAATGATTTTATTCTAAAATGTCTCCTGGTGCTAAAATTGTTGGAATTGGACAATGGGCAAAGTAGTATTCTTATTTCTTTTTCTTTTTGGGAAAGGACAAGATCCATTAAGCATTATCTCTAACAATGATGATATAACCAACTTTTCTTCATGATTTAAAGCTAAGATATCTTGAAATCCCCGAACATTAATTTTACTTAGTCTAGGGCTTGAGGTGAGATCTTTTCTTAATAGTATACAAATGGCCGTTCTTGATATGTCTATTGTAAATAATATGATGAAATGATAGTTAGGGTAGTTAGGAGAAACTTAGTTAATCTAGCCATTGCCCAAGTCAAGTAAGGGTATCTTCTATCAATAACTTTATATTGAATCTGAAAATCCAATAAACATTTTATGATAAAGAAGTTGTTAAACATATAAGAGTACAACTACTTATATGTTTATGGTTCATGTTGTGTTTTTGTGTAGCGAGACAACTTCTATTTTTTGTTGGTAGATTTGAAATTCAATTCTTTCTTTCTTTTTTTAATTGCATTTTGTGTTTTATTCAATTTATTAATGATTTGGATGAGTGAAAGTTGAGGATATGCTTTCATATTATCAAATTGTTTTTTTTTTTTGGGGGGGGGGGGAGTTGGTTCTTGTTTATCAATGAATGAAGAGGGTGAAACTGAGGTTTGGAAAATTAGCCTCACTTAGAGGGGTCTTGATGGCATGGGTGAAGATGACTAAAAGTGACTAACGGAAGGACTGGCTTCCCCTCATTCACTTCTTCTTAATTACTCATCTTCACTTTGATTGAAGTTCGAGTGATTAAGATTTAATATTTTATTAATAAAATATCATATTATTATAAAATAAATAAATAAATAAATTTTAAAAATGTTCAATTTTAGTCATGATAAATAAAAATTGTAATAAAAAGTACTTTTTATTACAAAAATTGTAATAAATTAATTAAAAACTCTTCACCCTACTAATTAAAGAGCAATTTGCATTAATTTTAACCCAAATCGTACAGAAAGAAAATATGCTCAAGAGTTTCGACATAGATGATATATTGTTATTGCAAACTTAACGCATCTTTATTCTTTCACACTAGTTCCTCTTCTCTTAAGAAGTTCACATTTTGGAATAGGGATAAGTGTATTTTCCTAGTATTTTATTAAAGAAACACATTGATTGAAAAGTCTACCGACTGAGTGTAACATCCAGCTTTTTATGAGTAGCCAACTGCTCGTTTAATAAGTTTTTTTTTTCGCTCAGCCCGTTTAATAAGTTAAAAGAGATATTTCTGAGGCTTAAGATATTTTGAGGCTTATTGAAATTATTTAAAATTAAATTGCCTCAAAAATAAATTATGGTCAAAAAGCCTATTTTAGAGTGAAATTGTAAAGAAATAAAGCATACATAATTATTAAAATTATTTGGTGGCCTACAAAAGATTGAGCAAACATTAAGGAATACTATTTTTGGATTTAAATTGATATCTGTTTGGTGCTATCATTCTTCTTCAATAAGTTATACAACACAGTCCAAGAAGATCCGTCATTGACCACACTTTTTAATAGTTACAATTATATGAGATAGGATATTGTCACTACCAATGTCACTACCATTTTTTCACCGTTAAGATCAGAATCTCATCTACCTCTATCATTTCTCTCTCTTATTGAGATTCTGATCTAACGGTGAAAATGTGGTAGTGACATTGGTAATGACAAAAAATGGTAGTAACAATACCATATCTCTAATTTATATATAGACAGTGGACGAAGAAAATATAAGCCCACATAAAAAAGCTAGAAACTAATAGGTCCCTCATAGAGAATTTAAACTTTTTTGGACTTATATACTATAATGTTATGAAAAGTTTTGTTCCTCCTGTGACCTCTTATTCAATAAAATGGGCCCTACCATATAAACTAAAGTTGCTGAAAAAGTAATTTTGGCTGCTTTTTGAATATGACTTTCTTATATGTGTGATAGGACAAAACGTTACAGCCTAAAAACTCCGCAAGTGCACGGGCCGTATCAAGTAATAGAGTGATAAGAAAAGTATCGTTCCCACCCGACTACTGTGATTTTCCTAGCGCTGTGGATCCGAGACTTGCTTTGTTGAGCAGTCCTGCGTTTATTAGGACTTGGTCCTTCCACAGTTCTGTGTGGTATGATTTTACATTATTGCGTGTATTTACTGAATGCTGTATGATTTGTATATTTTTCCTGATTACGGTAACTTACATGCATTGCATAACATGTTATATGAGATTAACGGTTACTCTAAAAGGCGTCTTTTTATATTGTTTTGTGTCTCCTTTTCTCAATGAAATGCGTTGGTCAACTGGCAGAGTGCATCCTCTTAGGGTGCAGCGCACCCTTATGTAGTGGGTTCGAAACCTCATGGGCGTAGTTTTTGTGCAGCGTGTTTAGGGACGAATCCCTCACCAAGTGTTCAACTTTAAAAAATAAAGAATAAAAAAATTGAGGCCGGCCCGTGTAAGCCCTTGGCCCTCCAAGTCACTCCTCCAATTTTCAAATCCGACCCTTAAAGGGCCAGGGTTTAAACGGGCCGGCCCGATAGGCTGGGCCCGTTTTACCGGCTCTACACTCTATGGATATTCACTTTCTTTCTTTAATTTGCTTCCAACTGCACCCTCAAATTCAACGACTATTATTTAAAAAAGTAACTATTGTACCTTTTTTTAAGTACTTTCAATGACTATTTGTTTAAAAATAGCTATTGAAACTCATAAATATTCATTTTTGTTTCATCACATGTAGGACAATTGCTTCCTTATTCCACTACTAGAAAAAAACAAAACAGCGACGGAATTAGCGACGGAAATTTTTCCGTCGCAAATTCACGAATTTTGCGACGGAAAAAAAAATTCCGTCGCAAAAAACTAAGAAATTTGCGACGGATATTATACTCCGTCAGCTAATTTGCGACGGAAAAATATTCCGTCGCAATATTTAGCGACGGATTTCAAATCCGTCGCTAAAATTAGCGACGATTTGAAATCCGTCGCTAAATGGCGGCCAAAAGGCCGCCAAGTACAGATTTAGCGACGGATTTCAAATCCGTCAAGAAAATTAGCGACGATTTGAAATCCGTCGCTAAATGGCGACAAAAGGCCGCCAAGTACCACATTAGCGACGGATTTCAAATCCGTCGCTAAATTTAGCGACGGTTTGAAATCCGTCGCTAAATGGCGCAAAAGGCCGCCAAGTACCCGGCCAATTTTTAGACGGATTTCAAATCCGTCGCTAAATTTAGCGACGTTTGAAATCCGTCGCTAAATGGCGACAAAAGGCCGCCATTTTTGCGACATCTTGCGACGGATTTGGAATCCGTCGCAGAGTGTCGGTGGGTTTTTGCGACGGAAAGAGTTTTCCGTCGCAAAAATGATTTTGCGACGGAAACTCTTTCCGTCGCAAAAAGTGATTTTTTTGCGACGGAAAACGATTTCCGTCGCAAAATCTGTTTAATTTAGACTCCTCTCCCTCGGCTCGCCTTCGCCCGACACCCCCGCCCATAAAACCCACGGCTTCTCCCCGCCCCCGGACTCATGCCGCCGCCCCCCCCCCTCTCCCCCGGCTCGGCCGCCCCTTCCCCTCGGCTCCCTCCCCCGGCTCGGCCGCCCCCTTCCCCTCGGCTCCCTCCCCTTCAACGCCCTCCCCTCTTCCCCACGCTCTCCCCGCCCCCCCGCTCATGCGCCGCCCCCCCCCCTCTCCCCCGGCTCGCCGCCCCCTTCCCCTCGGCTCCCTCCCCCTTCAACGCCGTCCCCTTCCCCTCGCTCCCTCCCCCCCTTCAACGCCCTCCCCTTCCCCACAGCTCTCCCTCGTCTCCATTGTTGTCATTCTTCGATCCACCTAGGTGCTCTTCTCTATCGTCCGGCTACCTTCCCCTTCCTAAGCTCCTTTTTTTTTCACCGCATTATTTATTATGATAAATTTAATATAGATAAAAATTTAAAAAATTAGTCATATTTATTATTCTTGAATAAATAGGTCTCCACACATCCTTGTTCTCTTGTCGCCGTGCTCTTTTCCGCCCTCCGCCACCCTCCCCTTCCTAGGTAAGCTCCCTTTTTTTCACCACATTATTTAGTATGTGAAATTAGTATAGATAAAAATTGAAAAAATTAGTCATATTTATTTCTCCTAAATAAATAGGTAATAATTTAACATTATTATTTATTTAGGTTATAATTTTCTTAATAATTAAAGTCTATTAAGTATTTAGAGGGGCAATATAAATATTAATGCAATGTATTTTGGTGTGATAAAATTAAGATTATTTATTATTTGGTAATGATACATAAATCTATAATAGGATGATGTTGAAATTAGAAAAGTGAAGTGTTTAGAAATGATATCTAGGGATATGGCAATAATTTTTTTTTTTTTAAATATTCCGTTTCAATTTTTTATTTGAATATATCTTTAACAAGTTATACAATAAAATTGATAATGTATAAAACAAAATTACAAAAAATACTATTTAGATAAATAGGTAATTATAAATATAAAAGATAAAGTTGATTTTGCACATTATATAAATTTGATTAAGTCTTAAATAATCTTTATATGTTAGAAACTCCAAAATACTTATAGTGTTCTATAATTTGTTTGCCCCCTCCACAAGCATGTCCCCATATTCGGTGTGCTATCCTCATTCTCTGGTTGCTTGGGGGATATGTTCTTTGTTCAATGCATGTGTTTGTTTTTCACTTTCTTGACTAAATGGCAATTGGTTGATACAAGTGGCTAATTGTATTGGTTACTTATATATATTTGTGGCATATTGAGATGTTAATTAGGTTAGTAACTGAACTAGCTAGGAAGTATGGAAGACAATCATGATAGGAGTTGGATGTACAATCGTTTAACGAGAGAAGACAACTAACTCAAGTATTCTTGGCGGGTTTGAAAGAGTTCATCAATTTTGCTTTGGCACATTCACCTCATTCAAGTAGGGCGATCGTTGTCCGTGTGCCAAATGTAGGTGTTTAAGATTTGAAGATTCGGAGACGGTCAAAATCCATTTGTGTAAAAAGGGATTCATGAAGGATTATGAGTGTTGGGAATGTCATGGCGAAGTCCGACGACACCGAGAGGTTATTTCGGGGACAAGAGTAGTCATCGAGACAACCTTAATCAATATGAGCAAATGGTTATGGACGCTATGGGACCGTCGATCGGCCAATATTTCGATCCCATTACTCATGCTGAACCGTCATACATGGGAGAAGAGACCGATACACATACTCAACCATCATACATGGGAGAGGATCCTCATCCGAAGCCGATAGGTTCTATAAAATGCTTCAAGAAGCGCAACGTCCGTTATGGGAAGGTTGCGAACACTTTGAAAATAGTGAATATTCATCGCTATCGGCAACCCTAGCAACACTAAGCTTGAAGACTGATCACCATATGAGTGAGAGGAATTATAATGAAATGATGCAGATCATGAGTAAGGTTGTTCCGAACGACAATAATTTGCCGAAGGATTTTTATCAAGCAAAAAAAAGGTGAAAGAGTTGGGCCTTGGATGTCAAAAAATCCACTGCTGCCCCATAGGATGTATGTTGTATTACAAGGATGATGCTGAGCTGACCAACTGTAAATTTTGCGGACATGACAGATATAAAGTTGTGAGGATTGGAAGGAAAACGACCCTTCGTGCATTAAGCAAGATGACATACTTTCCTCTCGTGCCCGGACTTCGAGAGATTGTATGCATCGAACAAACAAATTTGCTCACATGAGATGGCACCGGGAGCATCACAAGGATGAAAACTTTGTGACGCATCCATCCGATGCCGAAGCTTGGCAAAAATTTGACGAGGCGAATCCTTCCTTTGCTAGGGATCCCCGCAATGTCCGTCTTGGTCTATGTTCGGATGGGTTCGCTCCTTTCGACAGTACGGGGAGGATTTATTCATGTTGGCCTGTCATTGTGACACCGTACAACCTCCCACCTTCTATGTGCATGAGAAGAGAGTTTTTGTTTCTTAACGCGTTAATCCCTGGGCCATCCAACCCCAAAAAGAAGATAGATGTGTACCTCGGGCCTTTGATAGACGAGCTTAAGATGTTGTGGAGTGAAGGGGTTATTACGTATGATATATCGTTGAGCCAAAATTTCACCATGCGGGCGCCTTAATGTGGACGATAAATGACTTCCCCGCATATGGTATGTTGAGTGGTCGGCAAACGTCCTGGGAAGCTTGCATGCCCGATATGTCTTGAACAAAACATGGGTTTTACCTTGGATTACAAATCACAAGGTCTGTTGGTTTGACAGCACCGGCGGTTCCCGCCCGGAGCATCCGTATAGGAGGAATAAAAAAGACTTCATGCGGAGTGTGGTCGAACACGCAGATCAACCTCGTCGTTTAAGTGGCCAAGAAGTATGGGACAGGTCAAGTACATTCAAAGTGTTGAAGAGGGGGGTCAAGCGTCCGGCCAACCCGAGGGATACGGCGTTCATCATCATTGGAACAAACGCAAAGATATTCTCGGGAGCTACCATATTGGAAAGATCAATTGTTAAGACACAATCTCGATGTCATGCATATTGAGAGGAATGTGTTTTGCAATATTCTGTACACCGTCATGGACACCAAGGGCAAGACGAAGGACACAAATCAACGCAAGACTGGACATAGAAGCGATTTGCGAAGGCCTGATTTGCATTTGGTGCGAGAATGGCATGGGACGGACTTCCAAACCTAGAGCGCCGTACACATTCAACAAACAACGAGAATCTAGAGTTGTTACAATGGGTTAAAGACTTGAAACTCCCGACGGTTATGCGTCAAACTTGAAAAGATGTGTCAACATGCACGAGGCGAAGTTATTCGGGATGAAAAGTCATGATTGTCATGTTTTTTTCCGAGATTGTTGCCGTGGGCATTCAAAGCACTTCCGAAGCATATATGGTCTATTCTGACGGAATTTTCAATGTTCTTTAGAGAAATCTGTGCTTCTGAGCTTAATGTTGAAAAGTTACGGCACCTTGAGACGAGCATGCCAATATTGCTATGCAAATTAGAGATGGTGTTTCCTCCTAGCATGTTTGACTCAATGGAACATTTGCCTGTTCACTTGGCATACGAAGCAAAGGTAGGAGGGCCACAACAATATAGGTGGATGTATCCGTTTGAGAGGTAATATATATTTAGTTCACACTTTTATTAATTGACGGACATGGTACTTTAGTTTATTAATACTCTATCATTGTCCACTGTAGGTTTTTACGCACACTTAAGAAGAAGATAAAAAATTCAAGGTATGTTGAAGGATCTATCACAGAGGCGTACCTAGTCGAAGAGGCGACAAAATTTGCGTCATACTACTATCCCCCTGAAATGATATCAAGATGGAGAAGGGTACCTCGCAATGATGATGGTGGTGACACGAGCAAACAAAATTCAATATTTAATTTTCCAGGCCGAGTCTTGGGAAAACGTTGGAGGTCAACTCTGGAAGGGAACGATAAGATAGTAGCGGAGTGGTACATTCTAAACAACCGTGAAGAGGTCGCCCGGTATTTAAAGTAAGCTTTCTTTTGCTTTTTACTTATTACGGTAAGTATTAAAATATTAACTTCATTTTTTTCCGTACGCTTACTTCTCTAATTGGGTCCGATCAAAAAATCTTTTAATGTCGGATTCCGCAGTTGATCAATTCACAACCTCCGAGTTTCCTAAATGGTTTCAACGCTACTTCGTGAAAAATCCAAAAGATCCAACCGAAGTTGCATGGAGTTTATCTCATGGAGCTGCAATAGTTGTTACCCGGTGCAAAAAATATTTAATCAATGGGTATCGGTTTTATACTTTGTTGAAGCGAACGCAAGTACAATATGTTGCAATTACGGTGTATGTTGTCGAGGTGGCCAAGGTGACGGGGTGGAGGCCGACTACTACGGGAAGTTAATTGACATAATTCAGCTGAATTACCCGTGGGACAAAGTGGTGACCCTTTTTAAATGTGAGTGGTTTGATAATAGTCCGCGTGGGACAAAAGTGGACATATATGGAAATGTTGAGGTCCACTGGACAAGGAGATATACGGTTGGTTATGACCCATTTATCCTTGCTCAACAAAGCGGAACAAGTGTACTATACATTATACCCCACATCACGTCAAGGGTGGAGGGAGTTATCAAAACCAAAGCACGAAATATTATACCCAAGTCCAAAGAGTCGGAAACAAATAACGGTATGACGGAACCGTTCCAAGCTGATGCGGAACATTTACAGCCCATATACATTGTCGACGACGATGTACCAAGCAATCTGTTCAATTCTATTGTGGAGTTAGAGTTGATTCCTATCCAAATTGACGATGAGGAATCGACGAAGAGGCGACGAGATTTATTCGATAGTGAATCTGAGTTCGACGATTATGAGACTTCGGAGGAAGGCACCGAGGCCGAGGTCAAGAAGAGGAATCGTCCGATTGATTTGTGTTAGTTCTTTGTGTATGACGATATATTATAATACATATATCCTAATTTGCCAATGTGATATTAATTAAATTTCTTAAATTTATAAACATTTTGATATAATGTTTAAGAGTGTTCGAGATGGAGCATACAAGAGGGCGTTCGGGTAGTGGACGTAGTGGTGGTCACTCCCGGCCCACGTCCTATTAGAGGGGTAGGGCCACGCCATCCGCCCCTTCGTAGGCGAGGGCTCGGGGTTCCCCGAGTTGCCGCCACTTAATCATCTCGTCATCTTCACCGTCGGTTTATTTGTCATCTTCACCGTCGATTCATATGTCATCGTCACCGTCTACCGCCTCGATTCACAAAGCAAGGGCAACAACAGTTTTACTTTACGATTTCGATTAATTTACATATGTTTAGTTTTCTTGAACCATCTATGTACAAATATCTTCAATAGTTCACATGCGTTCCTTTAGCCCACTGGGTCGCCTCAGAGCCACGTTGGGGAAGAAGGTAGTTCCTCCGATACACCCATCTGGGGAACGATAGATCCTGCGACAGGGAAGCTTTGGGTCTGTCCTGGAGGCGAGCACGAGTAAGTAATGTAAAGTTACCAGTTATGTTACGATTTTCTACCTTCAATTTTTATGCTAATATTTGCATCTCATCCTCTGCCTTCAGATTTTACCCTTATAATGAGGTTGCGGATTGGATCTCGCGTCAAATATTCCGTAATTTCAATCGGCCTTGGGGCGCTTGGACACGATCCCTAAGGAGAATCGTAATCGTTGGTTCGAAGAGTTCTTGGTAAGTTGTGTGTTTTATCATCAAGCGCTTTTAAAATTTAGAGCACTAATTGTTCATTATTGATTTGCGGACCGGTATAGCACGTTGCCTAAACATCGTGAAGATCGAAAAAGCTTATAACTACAAAGGAGGCCGGTGGTTGACGAGAGGTGTTATAAGTTGAGAAGGCAAAGAGGCAAGCAAAATTGGATTCAACCGGACACTTTGAGGAATTAATTCAACAATGGACCAACGATCCGAAGTTTCTCAACAAAAGTGAGAAAAATAAGCAAAATAGGGCCAAAATGGAAGGACCGTCATATGTTGGCGGATCCATTCCATTTAGTGAGCATCGACGCAAACTTGTGAGTATACATTATTTTCTATTTAAGTATTCAATATTTTGTAGGTCATCATTTGTATTTTGCGGAAGAGTCTGGGAAGTTCCCGCACGGTCACTTGATTGGGCTACCTTTGAGCGAACCCATTCCCAAAATCGAAGGGAGTGAGAGGCGCTGGATTAACAACAAGGCGAAGCAAGTAGCGGTGAGACATTTATTGCATATTATTTGTTTCATGCTTTGCAATATTTATTTCATTTCACATGCCTTATTTCTCCTGTATTTTTGTGCTTGTAGGAAACCTTTCAGAAGCTGTCGCAGGATAGAGACTCGCAGAGTGGGGCCGACCCCGCATCGTCTCAGTCGACAATGAGAATCTCTTCTTTCAAAGGCTACGGGAGGATTTGACAAGAAAGGGAGAGTCTTCGGGGTAGGTGCCTCGCTAGCCGACCAAGCAAACGAAGCGCTCCTTATCCGGCACGATGAAGGTGTTTCGTAGGTAAACATTTGCTACTAATTGTTACATTTTCATTCATTTGTCCATTTAAATGATGTTCAAAAAATAAACGTATTTCGTAATATTTTTTGCGATGAGATAAAGAAGATGAAGGCATTGGTGGAGGAGCTTAACCGGACACGACAAAAAGAAATGACTCGGAACGAGGAGATGATGATGCAAAGCAGATGACTCAAGAGCGGGAGATGATGAAGCGGCAGATGACTCGGAACAAGAGATGATCAAGCGGCAGATGCTCCAGAACGAGGAGATGATGAGGCGCGAAAGTTCCAGAACGGGAGATGATGATGCGGCGGATGAGTCAACAAACGGAGATGATGAACCATATGCAGCTTCAACTTAAGTCCCTAATGAAAGACAAGGGTACGAGCGCCCCCCGATTGTGATGATGGTGGTGACGACAATGATGATGATGTTTCTTCTTGTTTAGACTATACTTTAGTAGATTTTTGTTTTAAACAATATTATTTATATTTTATTTTATCTATGTAAACTATTTCGATTGTTATTTTAATCATATATAGTTTTACTATTATATTTTTAAATTTTAAATGTTTTCAATTATTTTTTCAAAAAATTTATTAAAAACAAAATTTGCAATGGGCATAAACATTTAAAAAAAATAAAAATAATTATTTTATAAAAAAAATTAGTGACGGAATTAAACATCCGTCGCTAATATAAAAAAAAAAAAAAATTGAAAATATAAAAAAAGTGATTTGCGACGGATTTTTTTCCGTCGCAAATTGCGACGGAAAAATATCCGTCGCAAATTTTAAATTTGCGACGGAAAAATAATCCGTCAAAAAGAAATTTAAAATTTGCGACGGAAAAATATCCGTCGCAAATTTCCAATTTGCGACGGAATACAATTCCGTCGCAAATTTTAAATTTGCGACGGATTATTTTCCGTCGCAATTTGTGACGGAAAAAAAAATCCGTCGCAAATTTGCGACGGAAAAAAAAACTCCGTCGCAAATTTGCGACGGAATGTTGTATCCGTCGCAATTTGCGACGGAATTTCGCTTTTCCGTCGCAATTGTGACGACATTTTTTGCGACGGACTGATTCCGTCGCTAATTCCGTCGCAAATACGTTTTTGCGACGGAAATACCCTTTTTTTGCGACGGATTTTTTCCGTCGCAAAACTGATTTTTTTTGTAGTGTTCTTTAACCAACATCCTCACATGCATTATAGATATAAACCATAGAGCTATATATGGTGCTGTTCCCTTATATAGATATCAGTGTTTTATATATATATAATGGTTTTCTGTCTTCTCCAGCTAGCTGGTCTCCTTGATAAAGTTTTCTTGTTCTGAAAATCTCAGGTGGTCTCAGATAGCAGCACGTCTTTCAGGACGAACAGACAACGAGATTAAGAATTTCTGGAACTCGACCTTAAAGAAAAGGATGAAAAACAATACTACTTGTACTAGTACTGCTACTACTACTTCCACTGCTACTCCTTCGCCAAACAACAGTACAGACTCCTCATCAAATCATATTATTCTCAATGGCATCACCTCCACCTCCATGCCCTTCATCAACATGACCATGTGCATGGACTCATCACCTTCATCAATAAGGATCCGTCGGAAAGGACAAGTCGACACCGGAAAGTACGAGACGACGGCGAACAATACCAAACGTCCAACAAGACCAAAAGTGAATTCAAAGATCCACAAATAAGAGCTAGATGACGACACAAAAGGAATGGAAACACCAAGTTGAGCTCAGGGGAGAAAACGGCGACGGAAAACACGCCGGATAATGGTCGCACGCTCCTGCCCGTGAATCTGGCAGAAAAATTTGGATTATACTTGAATTTGAACTGTTATTGAGAAGGACACAATTGGATTACACAAATGGAGCATAATCCCTTATTTAGTGCGTCCACGTTTATGACTGTGGGTCCCTTTCATGAAACATCATCGAATTGGATTGCTGGCGACGGTGCAACATTTGATTGATCAAAAAAATTAATTAATACTAAAAGTTAATTAGACATAATCTGTTGATTAAAGAAAAGGGTCCAACTTTCTTGAAAGTAACGTATATATTCAATGATCATCGGGCTTGTCATGGAGAAATTTTAGGTGCCAATTTGTAAACGGCTACATCCCGTGAAAGAACATTTTGATTGATGTATATTGTCTCTCTAATTTATGTTAATTATTTGCATAAAATAAAACTTGAACTTCATAAGTTCTTATATAAAATAATTATTTTTTATTAAGAAGATAAGCTTAAGATCTCCTCTTTTTTATGTATAAAAAATAGTTATATAAAATATCAAAAGATATATAGAAATACTAATGATCTGCAATAACATATATAGTTTTTGTAAGTGAATAATATTAATGTGGTAATTGAGGGTGTGTGATGTGAAATGAGACAATGAAAAATTTGGTAAGAAAATGGGGAAGCTAGTTAAGAAAAAGGTTAGAAGCAAGTAAAGGACAAGAAAAAAGAGAGTCGAATATGAAAGTTACAGGCAAAGGGAAAGGCAAACAAACTGTTTAATATTTTTAATTATATTGGAATATAAGTTTTATTAATTTAGTTAATGGAGACAAAGAAACTAGATTGGAAGTTTGTTTAATACTTTTGATAAATGTATACAAATGGATGTGTTTATAAATATTTTAGCATAAAAGTTGTTCAAAAATTATAAATTTATATAGATCGAGGACTCAAGTCAAACTAGTGATTCGGTGTCAAATTTCCTTTTTTTTTTTTTTAAGTTGAGCAACTCAAAATTGTTTTCAATAACAAGAAAACAAAAGAATTTAATAAACACAAGCACTTTCGAGAGAGAGAGAATTCAAATATTAATGAGGACAACCTAGAGATACTAATCCCTTGTTTGTTTCTTAGATTTTATTCCCACTAAATTAATTCTAACTTAATTTCATCGCTTAATCTAGAGTATTAATATTTATAAGTGTCATCGTTTCCCACTTATACACCTACCTCAAATGTATATGTTTATCTTAGGCGCAAATTAGATTAAAACCTAATTCCATATTATTTAATCCATTTAAGATTCCTTTCGTCAAGTTCAATCCTAAATCTCCAAAACATGTTTAACGGTGGCCAATCACTAAGTAATAAACTAAGCAATAAATAATAAAAACAAGATTAAATAAACTAGATTAAAATTAAGCAAAACTAATAAGTGGGAATAATTTCTAAGTCTCAAATAAGTTCATAGTACTCTAGGTTGAAAAGAAAATTAGCCACACATAGCTATAAGAAAATCCATTACAAAAATAAGAAATTTAGATTCCAACATAAAAAGAAGAAAGACAAGATCAAAAAACTGTGGAGCCTTCTCTCCTCCTCTTCTTCATTGTGCCGTGCATGGTATATATAGACTTTTTGGTTTCATGCATCTTGGGCCGCGTGCAACAATTGGTTTCAATTACTTGGGTACCACGTCTTCAATATTCCTGATTGATTCAACAATGAATTTTTAACTTTTCCAATTACTTGGGTACCACGTCTTCCATATTCCTGTTGAATTTTTAACTTTTCCTTTGTGTGGGGTCCATTTATCTCTTCAATTCTTCAACATTGCCAAGTCAATCAATTGGAAATAGTGCTCCCTCGTGCTCCTCTCTATGAGATCTGCTTCATTCTTTTTTTCTTTTTCTTTTTTGTGGTCCCCACGTATCAATCCCCCATCCAAAACAATGAATTGGAACCAAATCAAATCATTACTCCTCGTGTTGTGCTGATTGTGCACAAAAAAAAAGGAAACTATATAAAAAGAACCGAATCCTTATTTATTTATTTTTTTAGATTACCCCTATTACTATTATTTATTTCCTAAATTTAAAAACTTTTATTTTAAATTGACACCTACTAATAAGACATCCAGATTGATATCTCTTAAAATCTCAATAAATTCTCTTCAATTTAGCATGACTCTCTAAATATATCAGATTATATCTTAAATCAATTAAAAATAGGAAGTTATCAATGTATGTGCTGCCACCTCTTTCTTTCTTTTCTTTTTCTTTTTTTATTATAGTCAAGAATACTAATAAAATAATTCATACAGCAATGACTAAAACATGCCTGCTGGTCCTAACACTATAGTATATATAGAGATTGGATGCAGGCTATTGTTTATATGATTTGAGAGCATTGCGCTTGGTCCCGGGTTCATTGACGTTTTTCTAGTCTCTACTTAAACCCTAGTTGTCATTTGGAAGGGGTAAGCTGAGATTGCTAGAAGCGCGCTTTCATTTCTCGGATTCTCAGCATCGACGTCTATCCGAATCGTTTTGGTACAATGTCAACCTCATCGGAACAGCCGGTTCCCTCTTCGGGTGAAACCATTAGCGAAAAGTAAGCGCTTCTGAACCGTATCTTCTCGTAATTCTGATTTATCGTCTTGCTTGATGTGGTTTTGTGGCTTTCCTCACAGTGCGTTGAAGCGAGAACTCAAGAACAAGCAGAGGGAAGAGGAAAGAAAGCGCAAGGAGGAGAAGGTACCAGAACTCCTGAAAGCTGTTCTCTACTTCTGGATTTGAATAGATGCTTTAACAGAATTCATAGACTTGTCTTACAATAGATATGGATTATCCGTTTCCTTTGTGATACTGCCATATAACCCTTTGAAAAGTTTTTCCTTTACGAGATGGGGATTGATAAAAAAGATTTTTCTCTCTCTCTCTCTCTTAGATATGCCAGAATTTTATGTGATTACTCTTCATTTTAATATTGTACCAGCTAAGTAGGACATATTAATGTTGTATTTTCAGGCAGCTGAAATGCAAAGTGGCCAATCTAGTAAAGCCGCATCTGATGATGACGAAGATATGGACCCGACGGTAAAGTTCTGCTCTTGCCTCTACGGTATTTCCAGATGTACTATCTTATGAAACCTTGATTTGCTTTCACGGCAGCAATACCGAGAGAATCGGCTGAAGTATCTTGCAACTCGGAAGGCTGAAGGAAACAATGCTTTTCCAAACAAATTTGTTGTCTCTCTGTCTATTTATGAGTACATTGATAAATATCGGGGAATGGGCAATGGGGAGCATCTTGAGGACGTCTCTGTGTCTTTGGCTGGTATTGACATTTTTGTTTTCATTGTCATTTTCTCATGCGTCTTTTATGCTTTATGTCACGATTCTACACATTCTGCATTTCCAGGACGAATCATGCAGAAACGATCTTCAGGGGCAAAGCTAGTCTTCTATGATCTGCATGATGATGGTTCCAAGGTCCAGGTTATGGCTGATGCAAGGCATGTAACGTTTTTCCCTTTACTTAAGATCAAATATGAGAAGTGAAAAGGGCATAGGATGGTGAATTCTTGATAGCCATCCTTGAGTTCTGAACGCTTATGTTAATGACTCATCTTGTTAAAAATGGTTGCTTCCTTCATGTCAAGGGTTTAGTTCCCTTGCCTATCAGTGGAAACAACTATTTAACATTGATGTGTTTCATTTGCTTGATATGTTGTTGGACCATGTGAGCCAGCTTCTTTACTACCACTGCACATGTTAAATGGTGTGTTGTGGGAAAAATGTAAAGTTATATGTCCTGGAAGTTCAGTCATGTGCATCTGACTCTTTACGACATGTACAGTTGTACACTGTATTAAGCCTCGTCAGTTTCAGTAGTAGTCTTTCAATTAGGACAATCGTATTTTTTTTCCTTAATATCCTTTTTATGTCATTGCAATTCT
Organism: Acacia acuminata; assembly: GCA_019022655.1. Classification (NCBI taxonomy): domain Eukaryota; kingdom Viridiplantae; phylum Streptophyta; class Magnoliopsida; order Fabales; family Fabaceae; genus Acacia; species Acacia acuminata. Next base: position 2,195,985 of record JAFJYI010000097.1, on the reverse strand, counting down.
TCGTAGGAGTTGTTTCTCTGGTAATTTTTTTCTTTGAATTAAAGGGGCAGGCAATCGGCCTGAATTTACAACCAGGATCGAACCTGCGACCTCCAAGTTAAAAGGGAGCTCTCATGCCATTAGGTTATAAGGCCATTGGTAAATTAGACATTAGACTATAGATGAATAAAGCAACCAGGTGGTGGTATGGTGCTGTCGTAATGATAGTTACTATTTTTCCAAATTTAGTTAATAAAATTGACTATTTCATTGTGTTAGAATTTTGGTCCCTGCAGTTTTCTTCTCTCGGCTGCTACTGCATAATCTTTTAGTTGTCGACGTTTCTTTTTTTACTTCATTTGGGGAGAATTTTCATATTTGTTGGTTCTGTTTCTCTCTCTCTATGATTCTCTCTCCCTCTCTTAATATTTTATATCTTTAACAGGACTTGCACTGTCAATATTACTGTGGTGCAGGAACTCGGACATGGATGAGGCTGAATTTTCCAAGTTCCATTCTAATGTGAAGCGTGGTGATATTGTTGGTATCACTGGCTTTCCAGGTTTGGGATACAATGTCTTTAAGTTTGGCCCAGTTCCAGTATATCTTGTTCTGTTTTGGTTTCTGTGGGGTTTCTTTTCTTTTTTTTAAAGGGTGGGGGGTAATTTCTTTGTCGTTTTAGGTTACTGATTTCTTTAATTTTGAGGTATAATTCAGTGAAATTCCCTTTTTTAAATGTGGATTTTGTATTATCATAAAATTCTCATACTCTTTATGCTCTCCCTAGTTATATACTCTCTCTGAGGAGAGAAGCTTTTGCCATTATTGAAGTTGTCTCGGTACGTCACATAGGGACAGAACTCAAGAGTGAAGGAATATTTGGAGGATGCCTTGTAATTACATATTAAATAGCGTATTTTAAATGAAGTAAATGTTGTCAATCAAAGAATAGGAAGGTTATGCTTGAGCCTTACTGTTAAGACAGCTGCAAAATCATGTCAAGTGCAGCAATTGTTCTGAAAGCATTTGCTATTTAGAAAACATGGAATGGCACGTTAGCTGTACTTGTCCGTAACAAGGAGAAATAGATACTTGCGGCAAGGCTTAGTTTTTCTGTGTTGTTTTTCTTAAAATTAAAATTCACTTAAGTTGATTGCACTCTGAATAAGTTCTCTTTCATTTTTTGTATTCCAGGAAAAAGTAAGAAGGGAGAACTAAGTATTTTCCCCAAGACTTTTAAATTGTTGTCCCATTGCCTCCATATGATGCCAAAGCAAAAATCTGCAGCTGCTGCTGATAATGCAAATTTGAAGGTGAATATAGTTTCCTTTATCTTGAAATGCTTCTGAGGTTCATATATATTAACATTATTTCTTTAATGATGTGCAGAAACAAGTGTGGACACCTGGAAGTCCCAGGAATCCTGAAACCTACATTTTAAAGGATCAGGTGATTTTTTTAAATTGAAGTTCTTGCTTTGTTCTTTTATCTCCTTTATTTGCCGTACTTGTGGTCAGGAAATCATTCAACCCCCCCAAAAAAAAAAAAAAAAAAAAAAAAAAAAAAAAAAAAAAAAAAAAATCCACCCTGTACAGTTGTATATAGAGCGCGGGACAGTAATCTAAATATATTTTTAGGAAACAAGGTACCGACTACGCCATTTGGATTTGATGCTGAATAATGAGGTTCCAGAAATATTCAAGACCAGGTGTGAAATTATTGGGTACATTAGGAGTTTCCTCAAAGACCTTCGTTTCTTGGAGGTATGCTTTCACTCGTAGTTGGCTTAGGCAGTTCGGCCAAGTTCCTTGTGCTGTTTTTCCGCGTTTCACTTACCTGCTTTTGCCTTTCCTCTTCAAGGTTGAAACACCAATGATGAACATGATTGCTGGTGGGGCAGCAGCTCGCCCATTTGTAACTCATCACAATGAGCTTAACATGAGATTGTTTATGCGAATTGCGCCTGAACTCTATCTTAAAAAGCTAGTTGTTGGTGGTTACAACCGTGTTTATGAAATTGGAAAGCAGTTTAGAAATGAGGGAATAGATTTGACGCACAACCCTGAGTTCACTACATGTGAGTTCTATATGGCTTATGCAGACTATAATGACTTAATGGAGATTACAGAGCAAATGTTGAGTGGTAAGATTTTGTTGATGTCTATTTTGGAACATTCTCTTCAAGTCACCTTGTTGATCTCCTGACGTGGATACCTTCAAATAGGTATGGTTAAGGAACTAACAAATGGTAGCTATAAAATCAAATACCATGCAAATGGGATAGATAAGGATCCAATTGAGATTGACTTTACTCCGCCTTTCAGGTAAATCTTGTATATTGATGGTCGATAATTGTGGCAATAAATTGTTTTTTTCCCAATTAATTGATTCATTTTTTATATTTACAGAAGGATTGAGATGATAGAGGAGTTGGAGAAGATGGCAGGCCTAAGTATTCCCAAGGACATATCCAAAGAGGAAGCTAATAAATATCTGAAGGACGCATGCTTAAAGTTTGACATCAAATGCCCTCCACCTGAAACAACAGCTCGTCTATTGGATAAAGTAATCTCCATGTCATTGTTGCATATGTTTATTTCACAATTCCCTTTCTGGCAAAATTTCTATACTGACATTGAGCATCAGTTGCATTTTATGTGTCTAAGGGTTAGTTTTATGTCTTGTTGCTGATGAATCCACAATTAAAGAACATGGTCAGAATTCAAATATTGGAAAGAATGTTTCTTCTACTATATTTTGGATCTGAAGATGATATAGGTTAGATATTTGTCCAAAAGTGGTTAATACATTCTTTCCTGCCGCCAAGGAAAAAGAAAAGGAAACAAAAATAAGGGGATAAAACGTGAATTTGTGCACTTTACTTTTTGGTCTGTGAAACAAGTGGTTGTTGCCTTTAAAATATAATAATTTTATTGCATAGCATCTCTTAGGTTAGAATTGTGACATCAACGAGTTCATGTGAGATTGGAAACTGCTGTCTACTCTGCTATTGCTTATTTGTGTTTTTTACCTATACACATTGTTCTGTTTTTCTTTATCCATCTTTATCCATTTTGAACTGTATCTTAACTATGTCTATCATATTGTAGCTTGTGGGGCACTTCTTGGAGGAATCGTGTGTGAATCCGGCATTCATCATAAACCATCCAGAGATAATGAGTCCTTTGGCAAAGTGGCACAGATCAAAGCCTGGCCTCACTGAGCGTTTTGAATTGTTTATTAATAAACATGAAGTTAGTCTTGTGATTTTTGGTGAATAATTTTGAAATGGATGTGTTAGGGGCAATACAATTAATGCTTCTTATGACTTTACTTTTCAGGTATGCAATGCATACACTGAATTGAATGACCCAGTAGTACAACGCCAGCGATTTGCTGAACAGCTCAAGGTATTGTTAGATATGTTATATTAATATCTTGTACAAAAATGTCTGGTATTTTTTTCAAAATGTGTGCTTTCAATTTCAGGATCGGCAATCTGGCGATGATGAAGCAATGGCGTTGGATGAAACGTTTTGTACGGCTTTGGAGTATGGCTTGCCACCAACTGCTGGTTGGGGTTTGGGCATTGATCGGCTGACCATGTTGCTGACTGATTCACAGAATATTAAGGTTCTTGTCTCTCTCTCTGTCTCCCCTCTCCCCCATCTTTTTTATCACTCATTGCTTACGGTCTTTAATGTTTTTGGGTAAACAGGAGGTTATTCTCTTCCCTGCCATGAAACCTCAAGAATAGACATTCTAAACGTTTGTACTTCTTTCTTCAGTAGCTTTTACTGCCACTGAAGTAAGGATTTCACGCTACAAAATGCATATCCACTGGATACCTTTTTCCGTTTTGGTTTCAGTTTTGGCCTTTGTTTGGGAATGGAAGCCGAAGAAAATGATGGGGACAGAAGCATTTGAAATGAAAATGAGTAATTAGAAGTGATGTTGGCTATTATTTATTTAGATTCACATACAGAGGCAGCCCAAATTTTTGGAGAATTTTAAAGAACGTAAGATTTGTAAAATTACTTGACGTTGCCATTTTGAAGTTTAATTTATTGATACAAAGCGTGTTTTAGTTATGCTCATGCTTGTGAACATGTTACTCCATTTGTCCTTAATATAAAACATATTTACCTAATTTGATTAGATTAAGAAAGTTAGTTGAATTAGTAAATATGACTATAAAGAGTCCCACATAGTGTGGGTTTTCTTGAAAGAGGGGGGTCTTATATGACCTTGAGTTCTCTAACTCCAATAGCTAGCTTTTGAGGTATGGTTTTTCTGTATACTTGTGCTCGTTACAATGATATGTATTTTCTAAAATATCACGTATCTTTCTCAATTCCTTCATTCCATCTTATTATTGATTATTGTTGAGAGAGCTCAATAAGGGTTAATTAGGAAAAGATTAACAAATATGTAATTGTGTTTTATATTCAATACTAAAATTAATTTTTTAAATATATCTCATATTAAAGACCAAAAGAAGAGTATAAATTAGTCTTGTTTATGGAGGTCATATTTGAATGGAACATATTGCCAGGTTTCCCCTTTTTAGGCCCGAGATATTGCATGGCTTTTACTTCCATGATGCTGAAGTCACAATTTTTTTGGGCCATGGAATAACATGGGGAATTACTATGACGTGTCAAGTGATTTAATCATATAAGGGTGTGTTTGGTTTGAAGGGAGGGAATGGGAAGGATAAATTCCTAAGGAGGATAGTAACCAAATTTCTATTAATTAAAAGAATATTCAGTTTTGTTGAGAGTATATTTTTAGAATATTGAAAAATTTTTATGGGCTATTTAGTAAAGATGAGAGAAACAGATTTCTCTCTCCTCCCTCCCCTCAAACTAAACAAGATCTAAAAGTTCAATAACATCTGAAGAGAAAACAATATGCTATAACAAGTTGCCGGGCTGTAAATGACAATCATTTATCATTGAGGATTTTTTTTATTTTTTTATTTTTTTAATTAAATCCCTTTTTAGAAATTTCATAGTAATAGTTAATGTCAGCTAGCTTCCAATGCCAAGCGACACTTGTTTGGTCTAATAATACAATAGGTTTACCCCTGGGTTTTAGATTCAATTGGTAAAGGGGTTGGATACTATCATCAAAGGGAGAGAGTTTGATATTATCATCAAAGGGAGAGAGTTTGATGCTGGAGTAGGGTAAGGCGCTGTGGGAGGCATCAATGCATCATAGGTGATGTGAAGCAAAGGAAATGATGGGAAGAGGTGGATGCATGTATACTCTTTAGCCCAGTATACCCTACGGAGCGAAACCAAAGCGCCATACCCTTGGATTGTGGGTGAGCCCGACCCTTTTCCTAAAATTTTATATCAAAATAATAATAATAATAATAATAATAATATAGTAGGTTCAACAGAGTGAAAAGATCTTTTTATTGACTAATTGTTAAATGAGATACTCCTCTTCATCCAACTATAAAGTTTAAAGCTATAATAAAAAAAAAAAAAAAAAAAAAAAAAAAAAAAAAAAAAAAAAAAAAAAAAAAAAAAAAAAAAAAAAAAACTCACCACTTCAATTGCAATAAGTTGACATGCATTTAATTCTTGGATATTGTGATAATTAATTTTAGAATATGGCAAGTTAGGAATATCATAAATTTTTTTAAAAAAAAGTAAATTGGGATAGGTGTTATTTTTATCTTAGAAGTTTCTACTTAGGAGCACTAGATATCCCGAAGTTCTTTTTTTTGGAGCAATGTTGCTTCAAAAATCTATAAAATATATTAACGTCACTCTAACCCTAATGGACCCAACGGTCAATTTTTGTTTACCAGTTTTGCTGAGGTGGCTTGGCCACGTAGCATCCACCTTACTGTTTTTTTCCCAACTCAGATCAAAAAAAAAAAAATTGAACTTTGTTATTTTTTGGATTCTACTATAGCCTTTGATTCCTTCAAGAATTCCTCGTATCATTACATGTTGAAATCCATTGACAATGGCAGATTAACGTCTCTCTGCAATATCAACAATCTCACAAATTAAACCCCTCTTTGAGCCCTCTTCCATGGCCTTGGCCCCTTTTCTTTGATCCTCAATCAGAATTCAAACTCTGATTTCCCTATTCCTCTCAAGCTAACCACCACCAATAGCTTCATCACAAGAAAAAAATAATTTGAAAAATAAAAATAAACTCCTCCCTTCAATGTTTCTTAACATGAGAACTCCCTCATCAGCTCCAATCACCAGAAAGACAAGAGCTCACAGTTTCTCCTTCTGCTTCATCCTTGTCGCTCAAATCTGTTTGTACATGACAGCGATCAAGGAGAGGACGAAGGCACCCATGAAAGTGCCAACAATCATGGCTTTGCCGAAAGGTCTAAAATCCGAAGCAAGAGCATGACGGTGAGGGTAGGCTTCTTCATCCCCATGGATGTGGCTGGGGGTGAGGGATTGAAGGATCAAGGAACAAACGTTTTTTTTTTCCCAAAGAGTCAACGAGGAAGAGAGATATGATTAAGCATACTCACTTGCTGACGTGGTGTGCCATGTGGGATATTTAACTAATATAACGGTCAAATTTAACTTTCCACGATGACAAGGCAACATTACTATGTTTTATATACTTTCGCAACATTACTCCAAAAAATATTTCGATATTTAATGTTCCTCAGTGGAAACTTCTAGGCTAAAAATAATACTTATTCCGAATAAATTTAAGGATATTAACAATCATTCCTTTAAAAATTGTAGAGTTGGTTAGTTTTGCCTAAATTTAGACATGAGGTTGTATGGATTTGTGGGTTGGCTAAAACTGAAGAATGAATTTTGACTTATAAATGACATAATTTTATACATGTTATTAGAGAAATTGTTAGTAATTATGTTTTTTTAATAATGTTTCTTGGGATCAAGTCGTCAAGAACTAAAACAACTACTTTAATTGTTAGTTGCAATTGTATTATGCATTTTTTGTTGTTGTAAATATGCGTTTTATTTTCTTTCTCGAGCCTCGGTCATTCTTGTCAAATTTGCCAGCGAGAATGTGAGTGAGGTGATGAAACGACTAGGTGCTTTGCTTTATGGACATTTATGTAATAATTCATTCAGTCCTTAATGTAAAATTTATTTGGAGAGTTGATTTTGATCTAAATATAATATATAATTTTCATATTTATCAATCTTTTCCTAATTTACCCCTATTGATGTTCCCCCAACAATAATTAAGGAGGATAGAAAATGAGAGAATTAAAAAAGATGACTAGGGTGTTTTAGAAAATATATGTTATATTAACTCATTTAACCAACTTCCTTAATCTAATCAAATTAGATAAATATATCTTATATTAAGGATCAAAGAAGTATTTGATTTACAAAATTATGGTTTAGAGCCTCCAAAATTCTTCTGCTTGTTTTTTCTTTTTAAATTAGGAGTTAGGTTATTTACGAATTTAAAGTTCAGACCTCTAGCGATTGACAAAAATACCAATTAATAAACTCACAAAATCACACGTTTTGGTCTAGTGGTGTAAAGTCTCACTAAATTCTTTTGAGTCGCAAATTGTAATCCCAAAGAATATACTTTTGTTGGGAGTGATAATCACAAACTCTAAAGCTAGAAATACAACTCACAAAATTACTGCTTCTTTATGAGACAAAACTCTCATATATTTACTTATAGTCTAGTTCTATTTATAAATTATTTTTGGTGTGTTTTACCAAAACCAAAAAACCTTAAATTTTATTAATTTTATCTTAGAATTTAATTATTTTCAAATTTCACCCCTATTTAATATATATACCTTTAAGAAAATAAAATGTCTACGCTAAAAGTAAATGAAAGGCAAGATGTCAAAATTCTAATAAAATATATGACGAGGACCCGCATATTTGGACCAACTAAATGCACCTTTTACTAGGCCCAAAAGGAAATGAATGCCATTTTATTTAATATATGAGCGTTATCTTATAACAATAAAGTTAAATTAAAAAAATTAAAGGAAAATAGAGAGTCTGACATATAGTTAATCAACCACTCCACGTTACAATTCTTTATGTCCCATAAGTTCTATTTAATATATATTCGTTTCTTTTTAAGTTTTCTGTGTCCATAATAAATGAACTATCATCATTTTTTAATTATGTTAATTTTAGTCTAACTTTCTTGGAAGTGAATGACGTTTCTAGCCCAAATAATTAAGACATAACAAAATGGTTTTGATTGACATGGCTTTGTTGGCTAATGAATATAATAAGGATTGATTAATTAAAATTCAATTTCTCTTTCACATGATTAAAGGTAGGTTAAGCATTGTAAATATTGGAATATGTTACGAATAGGATTGACCATATTTTGCATAAATTACCAATCAATCATATGTATGAATGTGAATTAATTAACTGAATCTTAAAAACGTATACAGCCACTAGTTCTGCAGCCCCAAAAACTTATCTTCATAGGAACTTCATCATTACCAATTAATACTAATACCAAATAGACACAGGCATGAAGGGCCCTTCAATTAATTGATTATGGGAATGGAAAAGTAACTTAAACAAAGTACATTCATAATTAATTAATTACAAGTTAGTAAGAAACAAACCTATCATATCATTATATGCACCAAGGTTGAATTGCAACCTCTAACTTAAATCACTGTTTAAAGAGGTGTTTGGTATCACAGTTGAGTCAAACGGCTTAAAAAAAAAAAAAAAGTATTGAATCATTTTGTTACAGGTTGACTCTCGAGCATCTTATTTTTTTGTAGATATTGATTCAATCTATAAAAATAGTGAGGATTTTTATATATTTAATTCGCTGCCTAGAATAAAGCATACAGTTCAACTCATGAATGTTTTGATGAGCGTGTCCTTCTATTAGAATTATTTCTGTTACAGGTTCTGGTATTAAACCGACACATCCCTCAGCATAAATACGAATTATCCACTGTACCTCATCTCATCGGTCAATGCTTGGTAATTTTATTCATTAATAATTGTTGTTATTGTGGAAATACAACACACAAATTTTAGTCAAATGTAGTAGAGCTTTTCCTTGGGGCACAAGCAGAGGGAAGAGGGAAGACGGTACTGCTTTTTCTAAAACGTCAAAAAGCTGCTCTCTGCTTCTCGATGATTTTACTTTCTGCTTCGCAGTTTTCTGCGTGATTTCACGCCATATAACCATTTTCACTTTTGAAAGGTTTTTCCTTTACGGGGTGGGGATCAATAAAAATACTCTCTCTCTGTTTTTTTCCCTCTTAGACATTCCAGAATATCATGTGATTGTACCTCAGCTAATCAAGGCATCTTACTCTTTGTGTTGTATTTTCAGGCAGCTGAAATGAAGAGTTCCCAATCTAATAAAGCTGCGTTTGCTGATGATGAAGATGTGGACCCAACGGTAAATTTCTTGTCTTGTCACTAAGGTATTTCCAAATGAAATATCATAAAATGAAACATTGAAACGTTGATTTTGTTTTCGCGGCAGCAATACCTAGAGAATCGGCTGAAGTATCTTACATCTGAGAAAGCCGAAGGGAAAAACCCTTATCCACACAAATTTGTTGTGTCTCTGTCTATTAGTGAGTACATTGATAAATATGGAGAAATGGGCAACGGGGAGCATCTTGAGGACATCTCTATGTCTTTGGCTGGTAATGACTATTTTGTTTTCATTGTCATTTTCTTATGCATCTTCTATGCTTTATGTAACGATTCCACATATTGTGCATTTCCAGGACGAATCATGCAGAAACGGTCTTCAGGGGCAAAGCTAGTCTTTTATGATCCCCATGGTGGTGGTTCCAAGGTCCAGGTTATGGCTGATGCAAGGCATGTAACGATTTTTACCTTTTACTTGAGATCAAATATCTTGAGAAGTGAAAAAGGCATAAGATAATGAATTCTTGAAAACCATCTTTGATTTCTGAATGTATTCCTAAGATAGAGAGGGGTAGGTTTTTTTGGGGCTTTATTTACAAGTCGCTTCATTTTCATTTGAATGTGCAATTTTACCCTTCATTTATTATTCAGTATCAGATATTGGGTAATGTTAAATAGGGGTAAAGTTGGAAAGTTATTAAATTTTAAGGCAGAATTCGTGAGTTATGAGGTTTAAGGTTTTCCTCAGTTAGTTTTGGTGAAACATGCTGGAATTAACTCATAAATAGGACTAGAGGAGTATGTGTTAACATTGATATGTGATTTTCAGTTGCCTGATATGTTGCTGGACCATGCAAGCTAGCTTCTTTACTACCACTGCACATGTTAAATGATACTTCCTCAGATCTTTAATATAAGATCTAGTTTTTAGTTATATTGTGGGAAAAGTATAGAGTTATGTGTTATGGAAGTTCAGTCATACATTTCTCACTCTTTAGGACATGTAAACTGTATTAAGCCTCTTGTTGGTTTGATTAGAAGTGTTTCAATTAGGACAATCATTTTTTTATTTCTTAATATACTTCTTATGTCAGTGCAATTATTCTTGGCATTTGTTTCTCTATTAAATTAGACATTAGACAATAGATCAATAAAACTAGTTGGTGGTACTACGGAGTGCTGACAGTAACTATTCTTCTAAATTTAGATAAAGAAATTGGCTATCTAATTATATTAGAGTTTTAGTCCCTGCAATTTTCTTCTTCTCTCTGCTGCTGCATCATGATCTTTTAGTTGACAGAGTTTCTATTTTTAATTCAATTGGTAGGCAATTTTCTTATTCATATGTTCTTCCCCTATGATTCTCTCTCCCTCTCTCTGTAATTTTATATATCTTAACAAGACTATAACAGTCTAATTACTGTGGTGCAGGAACTCTGACGTGGATGAGGCAGAATTTTCCAAGTTCCATTCTAATGTGAAGCGTGGTGATATTATTGGTGTCACTGGCTTTCCAGGCTTCTTTCACTTTGCTCCAGTAATTTGTTTTTCTTTTTCGGTTATTCATTTCCTTAATTTTGAGGTATAAATTCAGTGAATTGCCCTTTTTATTTCAATGTAAAGGAATATTCTGATGATGGTTTCCTATTTATTTTCTTTCTTCATTAACATGAGATGGCCTCGTTCATGCCTTGTAATTCCCTGACATTCCTTCCTAGTAATATGCTTGAGTTTACTGTTAAGACATCTTCAAAATCATGCCAAGTGCAACAATTTCACTTAAAGCAAATCCTATTTTGCAAACATGGAATGACATGATATTTATCTTGTGCTTAACAAAGAGGAATAGATGCTTGTAGAAAGGCTTATTTTTCCTGCGTTGTTTTTTTTTTTTTTTTTTTTTTTTTAAAAAAAAATAAATAAATAAATTACAATTCACTTAGCCTGATTGCACCTGAATAAATTCTCATTCTTTCCTATGTTTGTATTCCAGGGAAAAGTAAGAAGGGAGAACTATAAGAAGGGAGAACTAAGTATTTTCCCCAAGACTTTTATATTGTTGTCCTATTGTCTCCATATGATTCCAAGGCAAAAATCTGCAGCTGCTGCTGATAATGCAAATTTAAAGGTGAATACAATTTCCTTGGATCTTTAATGTTTCTGAGGTTCACATATATGAACATCATTATTTCTTTGATGATTTGCAGAAACATGTGTGGACACCTGGAAGTCCCAGGAATCCTGAATCCTACATTTTAAAGGATCAGGTGAGTTTTTGCTTTGTTCTTTTATCTCCATTATGTACCATACGCATGATCAGAAAATCATCCTTGTCAAGTGACTTCATAGTAATTTGAATTTATTTTATAGGAAACAAGATATCGACTACGCCATTTCGGTTTGATGCTGAATAATGAGGTTTGAGATATATTCAAGACCAGGAGTAAAATTATTTCTTAAATTAGGAGGTTCCTCAATGACCTTAATTTCTTGGAGGTTTGTTTTCACTTTTCACTTAGTGTGGTCAGGCCAACTTCCATTTACTGTTAATTTACCTGCTTTGCCTTATTCTTCAAGGTTGAAACACCAATAATGAACATGATTGCTGGTGGAGCAGCGGCCCGTCCATTTGTAACTCATCACAATGAGCTCAACGTGAGATTGTTTATGCGAATTGCGCCTGAACTCTATCTCAAGGAGCTAGTTGTTGGTGGTTTGGACCGCGTTTATGAAATTGGAAAGCAGCTTAGAAATGAGGGAATAGACTTGACGCACAACCCTGAGTTCACTACATGTGAGTTCTATATGGCTTATGCAGACTATAATGACTTAATGGAGATTACAGTGCAAATGTTGAGCGGTAAGATTTTGTTGATTCCTATCTCGGGTCATTCTTTTCAAGGTACCTGGTTGGTGTCTTGACGTGAAAACCTTGGAATAGGTCTGGTTAAGGAACTTACGAAGGGAAGCTATAAAATCAAATACCATGCAAATGGGATAGATAAAGATCCAATTGAGATTGACTTCACTCCACCTTTCAGATAAGTCTTGTACATTGATGGCAAACAATTGTGGCAATAAATTGTATTTTTTTTAGGATAAAGTAGCATCTAGCATCCTGATATTATTTCCCAGCTGCTATTTTTTCTGGTGATTCCTCCTTGATCTTATTTATAGTGCATCTAGTACCTTAAACCATAAATAAGATTAGGGTCGTGGTTGTAACTGAAAAATAACATCAGGGAGTGCATGATGCACTAAGAAATTAAGATCAGGATGCTGGATACTATTGGAAGATAATATCAGGGTGTTGGATGCTGCTTTACCCGTTTTTTTTTTTTTTTTTTTTTTTTAATGAATTGATTCATCTTGATATTTTGAGGTTTATAGAAGGATTGACAGGATAGAGGAGTTGATAAAGATGGCAGGTCTAAGTATTCCCAAGGACTTATCCAGTGAGGAAGCTAATAAGTATTTGAAGGATGCATGTTTAAAGTTTGACATCAAATGCCCTCCACCTGAAACAACAGCTCATTTATTGGATCAAGTGATCTCCTTGTCATTTTTGCATGAATATAGAGTTCACAATTCCCTTTCTAGACAAAATTTTTATACTGACATTAAGCCTCAGTTGCATTTTACATTTGTCTAAGGGATATTTTTATATCTTGATGCTGAAGAATCCACTTTTATGTGATGCTTAATTCATGCATGTATCTTAATTCTTGTGTGATGTTTTGTTTATCATATTGTAGCTTGTGGGGCACTTCTTGGAGGAAACATGTGTGAATCCTGCTTTCATCATAAATATTCCAGAGATAATGAGTCCTTTGGCAAAGTGGCACAGATCAAAACCTGGTCTCACTAAGCGTTTTGAATTGCATGTTAATAAACATGAAGTTAGTCTGAACTTTTGGTGAATAATTTTGAACTCAACATGTGAACGGCAATACAATTAATGCATTATATTACTCTTTAATTTTCAGCTATGCGATGCATATACTGAATTGAATGACCCAGTAGTACAACGCCAGCGATTTGCTGAACAGCTCAAGGTATTGAGATATGATATACTAATGCCTTGTACAGAATTATTTGTTTAGAAGGGCAAGGTTGCTTTCATATGACTTAAAGGTCATAAGTTTAAATATGAACAACGAGATTACATCTATTTCTTTCTAAACCTCACCTGGTGGGAGTCTTATGCACTAAGTGTCTTTTTTAATTTTCAGGATTGGCAATCGGTGACGATGAAGCAATAGCGTTGGATGAAACATTTTGTACGGCTTTGGAGTACGGTTTGCCTCCAACTGCTGGTTGGGGCATGGGCATTGATCGGCTGGCCATGTTGCTGACTGATTCATAGAATATTAAGGTAATTGTCTCTCTTCCCATCCTATGAAACCTCTAGATTGAACATTTGTCACTGCAATCACTCACTGCTTACGGATCTCTAATGCTTTTGGATAAACATGAGGTTCTTCTCTTCCCATCCATAAAACCTTAAGATTGAACATGTTTTGGGCTATATTTAGTCCATCATTGGTGGACTAGGGCCCAAGTCCATTTTGACTGGGGCACCAAATTGGTCAAGAGAAACTATGGATGAAAGCTTCCAATATACCCATTGTGTTTAAAATGATTAGAAGGTGCCAAAGAGAAGATTTAACAGAGTCATTGAACGGGCTAGGGCCTTTCGGTTAACAACCTAAGGATTTTGTTGTTGATAGAGTATAATGGTGTGATGCTATTTATGTAACTGACCTCACTTAGTAGGAATTTGTGGGATTTGCATAAAATTAAGGAATGAATAACAAATTAGTCTGGTTGATTTATAAATGACATAACTATTAAAATTTGTCTTGAAATTACTAGTATCTCAAGTGTTTTATATTGTTTCTTGTATCAGAATTTGTTTTTGGTGCTGGGCAATCTTGAAAGTCAGAATTATGGAGAGTAAGAAGAAGAAGTAAAAATGACTTAGCTTATAACAGAAGACAAACCTAAATTTTCAACTACTGAATTGTCTTTATTAAATTGACTTTGTTATTTGTGGCTTTGCTTTAATTTTATGATGGAAAGGTCAATTCTTCCATTCATGGTTTATGTGTGAATGAAACGGCACGTCAATGACTCCATCATTTCCTTTCCTTGAAGCGCCATCTTACTAATTCCTACTTTAATTCATTGATCTTATATCATATTTCATTTTGAAATATTATTGTAAACATGACAACAAAAACATGTTAGATTTCACACAATTAAATTCTGTGAACATCAACTACTTTGCCATCCTAATTTGATTAAAACTTAATCATGATCATCATAACAAGAATCTTTTCAACTATGATAAGTCAAAAATTAAATTGTCCTCCTGACCCTAGATCCGTCCTTATATACAATTCAATAAAAATAAACATAAGCAAGATGCCTTGCTTGTCTAAAATCCTAGATAGTTGGTTGAGTTTTTTTTTTCCCCTTAATTTTGTTGGACAAAAATAAAAACTATTCACCCATTCAAAAATAGTTGGCAAACACTAAAGCCATGGTTTTATAAGCTTTTTTCCACAAGTCGAGACAAAACTCCTCTCAAATGCTTATCTTGTAAATTGTAAAAGTTATTCTCTAAAAGTTGATCTAACCACATGAATTTATAGCTTAAAAATGAAAATGAGGACGTACAGATTGATACTAATGGCTTTTTCCCCCAAAAGCAAAAAGGCACAGGTGAAGTGAATTGAATGGGGCATTAGATGAGGACATAGAGAAAGAGGCATATCTGATTGATAAAGACAAACAAAACCAGAAAAAGAGAGATCACTTGAAAGAAAAAGTGAACATTATGTGCTTTGCACTTTCCTCTGAGATCATACTATATTTCATTCCATTATTGACTCATCATATTATTAATGCATCATTTTCATCACCCTCCTTATTCATGCCCTTCTAGTCCCATCTCTTTACCAATAAACATTAATTAATTGTTATTATTTTGTTAGGTAAAAATGTTTTCATATTATAGATAATCTTGCCCGAAGCACTACCCCTCTTAGTAATAATTCAAACGTTAGTTCGTCATATCGTGAGAGACTAGTTCATTTCATTAGATTCAACCCATGTTAGTAACATGAATTAATTAATTATTCATAAACTGAAAAACACACACATACTTATAAATCATTAAGAATATTCCCAGGTTGAAAGATAATGAGAGAAGAATAGGAGATGAGGGAGACAGAAGAGTCGGCACAATACAATCAATAACCTTCAAATTTCTTTACAACCCCATCAAATCATTCAATACTTCTAACTTCTCTTTATTCACAATCTTTGCATTGTTTGAGAATATTATTCTGTATATGATAATGATTCTTTGAATAAATCTTCTGATATGCAATAATGATAATGAATTAATAATGCAATCTTAGGTTGAATTTGGCTCGCAACCTTTTTATAGTGGAAGACATGCTTGAATTCCATTCTACAACTCATATCATCCATTTTTGTGCAGTCTTCTCCTGTCGACAACATCTCAGCAGACTTTTATTTCACTTTTTTTGAAATTTATATTATATATATATATATATATAATTTTTAATTTTGTGCATTTTCAAATACATGATGAGGACTAGAGCTTTGTCAATCGTGGTATGGCCCGGCCCTCCAAAACCCGGAGTAAGAAAAACACCTGTTTTTCAAAGCCCGACCCGAGAGCACCAGGGCCAGGGCCGGCCCGCAGAGCCCAAAAATTACTATTCCAAATTTTAACCATTTTTCCTTCACTTTTTTTTAAAAAATATAATTAGTAAATTACAACACGAATGATCCAATAAATAAGCACAATCACTAATTCATAATCAAAAGCAAACCATGTTCACAAATAACTTATATAAAACATAAAAAAACATATCACTTAACGACATTAGTACGATGATTATTATTGTCGTCATCTTCGTCACTATCATCAATTTTAACGACATTTGATTGTTCTTCACTTTGAGTAATAGCCTCGACTCATGAATAAGAATATCATGAAATTCTTCTCCGCATCATGACCACATCCATAATCTTTATTTGCAACAAATAATAAATCAAATCATAAAATTAGAATATAGTTATTATGTATTTGTAGTTAAATGGATAAATAACTCTATAACAAATACTACATATATATATATATATATATATATAAATTAATTAATTTAAAAAGGAAAAAAAGAAAAAGTTACGATTGAAAAGGGCACAGGCCTTTCAGCCCGACCGTTTAAGCCCGAGGCCCGTCAAGGCCAACCCTCCAAGGCTAATTTCAAATATCTCATCTATTTTTTAAGCCCGGCCCTTAAAGGGCTAAGGCTTAAACGGGTCGGCTCGATTGACCTGACCCGTTTTAACGGCTCTAATGAGGACCCACAAATTTGGGCCAACTAAATGTGCCTCTTCCTAAGCCGAAAAGGAAATAATGCATGCCATTTTGTTTGATATATTAGTGATTTCTTTTACCTATATGTTTAATTAAAAAAATAATAATTGGTTCCTTTTCTTATTTAATGACAAACATGAAATGGTTAGTGTCAGGATTGCCATTTTGCTGCTCAAAGTTTGCTTTAGTTGCGTTGTTGTTACTTAATATAATTCTATAGGTCTAATAAGTTATACTTTCTCTGGTCTTAATTATAAGATCAATCATATAATTAGGACTGGAGATAGTATTTAATATAGAGACTGATGTTAATGAAACCAAAATGCATCATCTTCAATATCCACGCATGGGATTGATTTAAATCGAATGGAAGCATGTTATTTACGATATCATCCGCAAAAACATGGACCACATCTTCTGCATTACATTGCTGTTGTTTTCTTCAGGTGGTGCTTCAATGGCTTCTAATTCTAACTAAGTGAAATCAATGGTCAATTCTACTCCTCCCATCCTTAACAATAATTAAGGAGAATGAGGAGGAGAAAGTGGGGAATCACAGAAGATTACTAGGGTGCTTTAAAAAATACGCGTCATATTACCTAACTTTCTTAATCTAATTAAATTAGATAAATATGTCTTCTAATAAGGACCGGAGAAAGTATATCAATAGGCTTGGATGTTTGTTGGTGGCCACCTGAAACGTGTCACGAGTGCAAGTTTAATGAATAATCAATTATCATCATTATATTTCCTAAATATTCATTACTTGCAACTAGTTTTAACTATTTTCTTAAATCACACAATTCGATTATTTGAATCTTATAAACAAGAATAGATGGAGTATCTATTTCTTTTAAGTCTTACGTGTCCACAATGAATGATCAACTATTATCATTACTCAATTATGCTTGTTGACTACTGCCCCCCCCCCCAAAAAAAAAAAAAAAAAAAAACTATTATGGTTGACTAAACAAAATGTAGTATTATTCTAATTAATATAAACTTGCTCTCACAAATACATATATTTTTTTCTTTATATGATAATTTCCTCATGAGAGCCCAATTCCATCTTCAACATAAATATGGTTAACCGCTAAGTCATTTGATCCACTTGGATCTTCCTCCATATATATGATTTCACCTAATTAAACATTGAGTCATTCACTTAACTAAGTAGCTTTAAGCATATTGGCCTTCAACATGACTAAAATTAACCAAATATCAGTTGTGGTGTATAATTGTTGTTAGGCCTTAAGAAGTCTTAGACTCAAGATGGTTCATTTTGCCGCCTTCTTTTTTTTTTTTAATTAAATCTAAGAAAATGTGTAAACAAACTTGATGTCATCTATTGATCCAACACAATTAATTAATTATATCAGAAAAATAAATTTTAATTTCAGACTAAGGATTATCTTAATACCAGACCCCCTTTCTTTTCAACTTCTCTCTAGTACTCCCCACGATCCTAATTATAAAACCAAATTGATTTTTTTGAAGAAATTAATGAAGTTGACTAAATTACTTTAAAATGTTTTTATTTTTTTCTTCAAACTAATTATTTTGATTAATAAACTAAAATATAATTTAAGGACAACAACATATGATAAATTGATGATTTTGTGGTTTAGAAGTTTAAGACATATCTAGGACATAACATATAATATGATTAAATAACTTATTTAGCTTCTTTAATTTCTTTAAAAAAATCAACACGGTCTTATAATTAGGACCGGAGGTAGTATCAAAGAGTATGAGCAAAAATATGATGATCTTGTGGTTTAGAAGTTTAAGGTAGGTATATCTTGGGCACAAGAGATTAATTTTTCCCTTATAGATAGTCAACCATGACAATTTCGTCCTAAATTCATTTTACATGAGAAGAGTTTGAAAATTTCATGAAGAAATGAATGCTTAAAATTAATCCAATAATTGAAATCCTTCCCTCTCTACATGTCTTGCCTGGAAATGAGGGAAGTTTCAGACCCAAATAATCAAATACATATTTAAAAAAATGGTTTTGATTAACATCGCTTCGTTGGCTAATCCATATTATATGTATTAATTAATAATTAATTAGAACTAATTTTCTCTTTTGCATTATTAAACTTAGGTCTATAGGGAATTTAGGAATATTTTAACGAATATAATTGACAAGTGGGAAAAGTAGATAATGTTGTGGCGATGGAAATGGAACGTTGAAAGAGAAAATTGATAGATTATATTAATAATAACATTCAAAGTTGTACATAAAAGAATCATAACCTAATTGACCATAATTTGCATATATTACCAATCAATCATACGTATGAACATGAATTAATTATTTTATTTAATTAAATCAAAGAGCCGTATGCTACTAGTCCTTCTGTTCAAAAAAACTTATCTTAAGAGAAATTTCACTACCGTCCAATACCAAATACATTTACGCCGGCATGAACAGCCCTTCAATCAATGCTTATGAGAATAAAAAAGTGATTTAAATAAAATGACATTCGTAATTAACTAAATACTAACCAATAAGAAATATGTGTGTGTGTCCCATGATTTAAGTCCGATGTGAATCGCCTTAGTTTCTCAAAAGATTAGTTATTTGTGATGTAAAGACAGTAATTATTACAGTACTTTTTTAGAACCCAAAATGATCTAAAAGAAGCACTCAATATCATTGTTAATTTAAAAGTACTATATATAAACATGAATGTAGTTAAAATTATTTGTGCTGAATGGTTGACTTTTTGAGGAGCGTGTACATGCGGAGTTCAAATTACCTTATTAATGATCAAAGATCTGTAAATGCTTCTATGAGAATTTTTTAAGTTTAAAGGGACGTTCTAACTCTAATGAGTCTCGAAACTCAATTCAATTAAGTTTTTATGTATAGAAAAACAGAAAGAAATTAACAAATGGTTTAACAAATTTAATAAATGTATCATGACACCTCTCTTGATGATACCTAGATGTTGTTTTTTTTTTACATAAGTGAGATGAGAAAATTATCCCTTTTCTTTTCTCTCTCACTAACCGTAAAACCACCACCATCACCACTGAGGTTAGAGCTAACTGTTTTTTTTAGGGTATCCCACCTGTTTACTTGGGCTTTTGATTCCGACTAATTCGGATTTCGCTTCACGTCGGACTCACGGTTGTAGAGGAAGAACTCTCAATACCATTTTTCTCCATGGGTCTTAAACAGAAGACGTGGTTAAACGAAAACAGGTCCATTTTCACTTGCTCCAAACGGTTGGGACCATCATTGCTAGTGCCAAAATTGGTTATTGAACCACTATTTCCAAAGGCCCATGTGTGTGTGTTACCTCTTAGGGCTAATATAATTTTCAGTCTCTTCAGGCAAGTGACATTTTTAATATGTTTCATTAAAAATAAAAAGAAAAATCTTAAATTTCATTAATTCTAACTTAAAATTCAGTAATTTCTTAATTTTACCTCTTTTTGATATATACATTTTCAATAAAATAATGATCTGTAGAATAATAAATTAGGGCGTTTAATATAAGTTACTTGTAACTATTTCACATGGATTAAGAACATGTACATTAAAACTAGTTTTAATCATTATTGAAATGGTAAGAAATTATTACTACTTATCAAAATTACCCTCCAATTAAAATTAATGCATCTTAATTACTTTTTTTAATTCTTTCTTACATAATCTCTCTACAATAAATTAACAAGGGAATTTGTAAAAAAAAAAAAGACTTATATTTATGACCATAGAAACAACCTTAGAAGATGACTTTTATCAAGGATCAGAGTAGTATACATTCAAATATCAAATATAATAAATTTAATAGGTGACTTTAATTAAAGACAAAAAAAAGAAAAAGAAAAAACTCATAATTTCAACTATGACGCAAACTCATAATATTTAAATATCTTTTTTATCAGAACAAGATGAGATGACGGCTTCATAGATTTTTTTTTTTTTTTTTAAAAAAAAAACTGATTGTTCACTTGTGCAAGAAACAAGTTACCTCTCAAACTATAACGAATATAATTTATTTATCATAATTTATTATATAAAAATAACAAAAGGGGTTAATCAATTAATAAAAAAATAAAGCCAACCGCTTTTGACATCATAGGGATCACATTGGATAGACAAGTCAAGGTTATAATATAATTAGCGCCATTATTGTCTGATAAGCTGAAATTCATGGTATACATAACACCATAGTAAATTTCCAATAAAATGAAATTAAATAAACTGCATAGTCTTAGAAATAAATCTATATTATTAACCACATGCTCGAAAATTGTAATACGTACCATACCAAAATTGAAACATTTATGTTTGTATTAATCAAACAATATAGTACACCAATGCAACATTATTTAATAGGCCTATTGTGGACCAAGTTTTATAATCAGTTTCATCCAGAAGCAACTGAACACAGTCAAACTGACACACAACTGAATTCTAGGAGTTTATAATCAAGAAACCAAAGTAAGTGCCGATTTACTTATAAGTATTATTATAATTTTCTTGATTTTTTTGGTCAACCATCTATTGTTTAAAATTATGTGGTTTGAATTCCAAATAATTCAAATTTAGGTTAAGTAACGTATCAAATGAGAAAAACTCTCATAAAGATGTTGAATTTCAAGTAATTCAAATTTAGATTAAGTAACGTATGAAATGAAAAACACTCTCATAAATATATTTTTTCCGTTTTGATATTTTTTTTATGGGTTTAATATTTCGCTTTTTATTGTAGAAATACTTTTTTCGCCACACTCACATAAAAGTGAGTTTTGTTATAAAGAGTAGAGGAAAAAAATATTAGTGGGACCTACTCACTTTTATGTGAGTGTGATGAGAAAAAATATTTCTGTAGTAAAAGTAGAAACATTAAACCCCATTTTTTTAAAAAAATATTATGCAACACTATGTAAATCAAAAACTACCTACTAAAAGGTTTTGTCATCCCTCTAAAGTCGAGAAATCAGACCGGCCCTTTTAAGTCTTGGCCCTTCAAGGACTGGGTTTGAAAATTAGAGGAGTTAAATGAAATTGGACCGTAGGGGCCGTCCCTGCGATCTCCTCGAGCTTAAAAGGGCCGGCCTTACAGAATACCGGCTGTTGTTAGGCCACTAATTTTTTAAAATTTAATAAGGAGTTAGAAGAGATGTCCCCACATTCAAATATTTATTGAAAATGAAAGTCGCTTTGCTTTTTATATTGACAACTTTCTCATCACAAGTTATAGGGTCAATTTTGTCATAGAAATATTGTATAATATTTTAACTTTAAAACCTAGGTATGCTTCTTATGTTTTATGTAAGTTAGTGATGGAAAATAGTTTTATTATTATTATTATTATTATGTATTAGTGAATGTGTTTATTTGTTGAATAATTTGTGTTGTCTAGATATTAATGTTTACAATATTTATTTAATAAATAAGAACTTTAATTGTTGTAATTTACTAATTATACTCCTTTGAAAAACAACGGAGGAAAAATAATTAAAATTTAGAATAGTATTTTTTAGGCCCTCAGAGAGCCGGCTACGCTCGATGCTCTCAAGCCGAGAAACTTTAAAAAATAGATGTTTTTCTTCCTTTGGGCCTGTAGAGCCCCCAAATTCCCAAATCTATCCCTCAATATCAATCTTTATATATTATATATTTTTAGACGAATATTCTTGTCCCTAAAACTTTGTTGGATGAGTTTCAATTTTATTTTGCACCAATTTTATTTAATATTTTCTCCATTTCAAATAAATATTACTTGAAATTTTAATTTTATTCATTAATAATTTTTGTTATTATGGAAAGACGACATATGTAAGAAAAATAAAAAGTTCATATACAAATATATATATATATTTTTTTTATAAACTTGAGAAACCATACATTATCTAAACATTATCTTGAATAAGAACACTTTGTAAATCCATATCAGCGGTCGACACCACGTGAAATCCTGGAAACGTTGAGAGGCTTGCTTTTGCTAACAGGTCCGCCGCTGCATTTGCCCATCTGCTGATAAGGTGGACTTCGACACTCCAGTCGCGGGCAAGCAAGGTCTTGATTTCTTCAATCAGGTGTCTATCTTCATGCGTTTCTGATGAGGGGTTGTGAATCAGAGCTACAGCCTCCGCCGAGTCAACTTCAAGAATGACTTTCCGAACACCCATGTCCCATGCAAGCTTTAAACCATGGAGGAATCCCCATAGTTCAGCCGTCAAGCTATCCCCCTCCATTCCTCTGAACATGAACGCCTTTAGGAACTCAGATTTATCATTCCGTAGAAGTCCGCCACTAGCGATTCCAGGTGTGTAGGCCGAGAAAGCACCATCTGTATTAACCTTTACCCACCCAGTAGGAGGTGGATTCCATTGCTGTCTGTTGCCATTCTGCTGGAGATTCCTATTACCTCCTGTACAGAACCGAGAGCGCGCGTCGTTCAAACTATGGATCAGTGCTGCAACGTTCGCCAAGATGGAATGATTTGACACATGCTTGTCTTCGAAAACTACAGAGTTCCTTCTCCGCCACGTCCACCAGCAGATACAGGTGAAAACTTGCCGCCAATCATCATTGCCTTTACCGTCCTCTCTATAATTGAGGTTCCAAATAAGCCAATTCTCCCAAGGCATGGAACAGAATTTGCTCCATCTCCGAGGAGGAACGATCTGATGCCAGAGGTCCAAAGTTGCAGGACAGTCACGAAGAACATGTTGAATGGTTTCCTTCTCCGAACAACCAACTGGACACTGAGCGTCGGCACATAAGCCTCGCTTAAATCTAGCAACATTCGTTAGGAGCCGGTTATGGAGGACAAGCCATAGGAACATTTTGCATCTTTCCGGAACCTTGAGCTTCCAAACTTTCTTCCATATAGTGGCTGGAAGAGGATCCTCCTGAATAAGGGAATCATATGCTGATTTAACAGAGAATAAACCACTTTTGTTCCATTTCCACCTTAATTTCCCACTAGCCATAACTTCAGTTCCTTCTTGTACTTCATTCCAAGTGCGCTTTATCCCACTCCACAGATTTGATCCCGGTTTATTCATAGCAATACGTGGGAGCATATCCTCACCACAATTGTACTTGTTGCGTACAACTCTCACCCAGAAATCATCTCTTTTTGGCAGAAAGGTTCCACCCAACCTCCATTAGGTAGGCTTGATTATAATAGTTAGAGTGTCGGATCCCCAAGCCACCTCTATCTTTGGGTTTACAGATTGCATCCCAGGCCACTAATGGAATTTTCCTCTGCTCCTTAGTACTACCCCAAAAGAATTGCCGGTTGCATTGGTCTAGAGATTCACATGTGGATACCGGGAGGAGGGATATCTGCATTACATACCCTGGCATTGCCGTGGTGACCGAAGAGATGAGGGTAGATCTCCCTGCGGAGGACAAAGATTTGACTTTCCACCGTGAGAGCCTTGTCTTCACCTTATCCACCACATAGTAGAAGGATTCCTTAGTGACACGCTTATGATGAAGAGGGACCCCGAAGTACTTGCCCAGGTCATTTGTAATGGAAAAGCCAAGTGCGGCACACATCTCACTACGTCTAACGTGATGGACATTTTTGAAGAAGAAAACTCAGGTTTTCTGTTGATTAATCTTTAGACCTGAGCTTTCACAAAATGTCCTAAGACAACTGTTAATCGTAGAAACTTGATCCATTGAGGCTTCTGCGAAGAGGATGATGTCGTCAGTAAAGAACAAGTGTGATATTGGGGGCCCTGTTCTTGTGAGTCGAATTGGCTTCCAGTGACCTCCCTGAACAGCAGCCTGAATCAAATGAGCCAATTTTTCCATACAGATGACAAAAAGATACGGCGAAAGTGGGTCCCCTTGCCTCACTCCCCTAGATGGGTGGAAGAGATCGGCCTTATCCCCATTCCATAGCAATTGCATTTGAGAGCTAGACACACACTAGCCAATTACTTCGTTAAGATTGCTAGGAAGGTTCAATTCCTGGAGGCAGCTCCTGAGGAAACTCCAGTTTACCCTGTCATATGCTTTCTCCAAGTCGATTTTGATAGCCAAAAAGCCCTTCTTCTGTTTCATGTTGCGCATAGTATGAATGACCTCCTGAGCCACAATAATGTTATGACTACTATGCCGCCCAGGAACAAAACTGCACTGGTTAGGGGCGATCACATGTGGGAGAATAGGCTTCAATCTATTCACGATGATCTTTGAGACGACTTTATAGATGACGTTACAAAGACTGATTGGTCTCAAGTCCCCCATATATTCTGGATGGTCCTTCTTCAGGATGAGGACAATCAGGGTTCCATTTATCTCTTTTATAGTCTGTGGGTTAGCAAATAAGAATTTAACATAGTTAAGCACAGACGAAGATACCGTACTCCACTGGTTTTGGTAAAAGAGGGCATTAAACCCATCAGGCCCTGGAGCTTTCAGGGCACCCATACTAAAGAGAGCATCTCGAATTTCACTGTCAACAACCTCTCTGCCACACCATCTAAGCGAGCTTGCCTCAATGCAAGGGAAAGACATGCATCAATTTAATGTTGGTCGGTCTACAACGTCTTCTGTCAGAAGGTTGGAGAAAAAATCAGTGGCCATACCTTTAATAAGTGAAGTGTCATATACCCAAGATTCCCCAGAATCTCGAATAGCCTCTATACGTTGGGATTTTTGTCTACGGTTAGCTCGAGCATGGAAAAATCTTGTATTGCGATCCCCAAACACCGACCATTCTGCTCTAGCTTTCTGTGCCCATATGAGAGACTCCTGAAGCAACACATCCTCAAGTTCCTTCCATATTGACATTGTAAGTCCTCATATTTTGGTAATAAGCCATACCGGAGACCGCTCTCATTGATCCCATCCAAGACATCGTAAGCCGCTTCTTCCTACCTTTCGTATGCTTAAAAACTTCCCTGTTCCATTTAGAGCAAGCCGTAGTAAACTGGGAAATATTCTGTAACCATGGAGCACAAGGAAGCCATGACTGACGAACAAAACTCTCAAACTGTTCATGGAGCACCCAAGCAGCAATAAACCGAAAAGGACGATCCGGCTTTGGCATATTCATGGCCGTATTCAAACGTAGAAGCACCGGTCTGTGGTCCCATTTAAAAAACGGTAAGTGCATAGCCGATGCATTAGGAAATAAATTAGCCCAACGATCGTTAGCAAGAAATTGGTCAAGTCTTGCTTCTGAAGTGCCTCGCTTCCATGTAAATTCTGGACCAACAAATCCCAAATCCCTCATCTCATTCGAATCAGACCATCGGAGAAACTCACGGTCAACAGAGGACCCAAATGTGGCCGAAGACCGCCTTTCATTATGCAGTAAGGTACCATTGAAGTCTCCACCTAGCAACCAGGCACCTTGAACTGAAGGGGCTAACTAGGACAGATTCTCCCACGAGTCCCATGAGGCAAAGACCCGGATGGACTAGCATAAATTATAGAACACGTCCAAGTAACATCGGCTGACCGAGATTTGGAAGTGAATAAATTGGCGATGGCGTTCAATTATGGCAATAGAAGAGATG
Source organism: Acacia acuminata (assembly GCA_019022655.1). Taxonomy (NCBI): domain Eukaryota; kingdom Viridiplantae; phylum Streptophyta; class Magnoliopsida; order Fabales; family Fabaceae; genus Acacia; species Acacia acuminata. Next base: position 2,169,699 of record JAFJYI010000097.1, on the reverse strand, counting down.
GTATGATCCCAAAGACACCAAATCCCACCGTTATATCCCTCACAATCTATTAACTCAAAATTAGGGAAGCCCAATTTGTTGAGCTCTACTTAGAGACATCTCCTTTTGGCACCTTGTTTCGAAAAGTGCAATAAAATCCAGATGATAATGTGCTTTCAAAGTTACGTACAAGAGCGGGAAAGCTATGTGCTCCGTCCTTTGAATTCCATATCATAAAATTCATTGAGAAACCATATGGGTGTATTGGGCGAGATTAGCCTCCCCTTCCGCTTTATCCATATCACTCATGAGCGAATCATCCTGGTGGCACAAACCCACATCTTCATCTCGAGGTAATGGACCATCTCCCATAGCTTGCACTCTTTGTTCAAGAGTCGTGATATTGCTCCCAGGAAGACTACCCGTAACTTGCTCAATTCTACCTACGGACTGAATAGAAGTGGACGCCTCACTTGGTCCAGACGCTCCAACAGCTAGTTGGGCTTCGGCCTCCTTTAATTGATCAAAATGATTCAAAAGAACAGGCCCAACATCATGGCCCACAGGAGCAGAGCAAGGAGCCCGATCCCTAGCCGGCGGTTTGTTCTCTTTTCCCTTAGCCCTCCCTTTACCCACACTCTTTCTTTTAGTCCCTACCTGGACCCACTCTGATTTTAGTGGGCCCTTACCCTTATTTAAATCCACTTTATTCTCCTTCACAGTTATCCTTTCCTCCTGCTTACTGGTAGAATCCCGTGAATCACGTTTCCCATTACTGTGTATCTGGTTAACATCCTGAACGTGACTGCCCTGATTTTTCTCTTGCAAAATCGACGGTTTTAAAGGTCCACAAAAATCTCGCCTAAGTAATCGAATCTTCCCAAACGGGGATGCCACGGAATCATCATCACCGGTAGCTTTGGTGCCGCCACCATCAGGGATCAGAGTCTCCATCATCTGTTTCTCACCCTTATTCTCTTTATCGGTGTCCACGGGAGTCATATCCTTTACTATCTCACTAGCCTCAGCTTGTTGCGTCGGGCACTTTGCTTTCTGATGACCGTATTTGCCACACGTAAGACACACCTGGTGGAGCCCCTCATAGATGATCGGTCTCTCCTCTCCAAAAACCATATATGTCGGGAGCAAAGGTTGTTTCAGGTCAATCTCTACGCAAATACAGACAAACCCTCCTTTATCATAGATCGAAGTGGAGCGATCAACTTTTATCATCTTCCCAATGCCAATCCTACGTAGCGACTCCACGTTATAAAATTCGAAAGGGACATCTGGAAGACGCACCCAAGCCGCAATATTGCATTGAAGATCAGCCTTCCAAGGATTAAAATTGGGTCTCCATCTCTGAACAATCAGGTAGTCATCTTCAATCATCCATGGCCCCTCCAAGAAAGCATACTCTCTATCTTCCTTGTTGGAGAAGGATACAATATAGTAGCCATTGCTTAGAGGAATAAGTTTAAGGGGATCTTTGGGTCTCCACATTCTATTAATCCGATCCCGAATAATATACGTGGGAAAGTTAGCACCCGACCTTAATAATCAGAGAATTCATCCAGGGTAAACACCAAGTAGTGTATTCTTCAGCAGTGAAGTGTAGTCTCCCAGGTTTACCTTCCATTCTCCTTAATAGCGGGTTGTCTTCTTCATCAGACTCCTCAAGTGTAGACTGATCATCCTTGGCATTCATCTTGTTAAAATAATCCTTCCATCCCTGCATTATATCGTCCTCCACCGAGTGCTTCACCAAAAAACCCGCGGATCCTGGCGATAATAGCTTATCGTGATAGGACAGATTGGTCGCACCACTCTTCGAAGCATGCACAGAGCCAAGAGGCACGTTATCACCAGTTTCCTTCGACGCAGTGAACTTTCCAAATACAAATCCCTTCTCCCCTTCGACATGAACGCCCTGGGCCCCTCCGCTGCCATCGTCCCCGTCTCCTCCCCTTGACCCCTCTTTGCCGCCGCTCTCCATTCTCTTAGGTCGCACAAACTTTCTCGCTCTCTCTCCGCTCATGGTATCTCTTTCGTAGTTTTTATTCATATACAAATATTTTAGTCAAATGTAGTTGAGCTATTCTTTCATTTATATGCATGCGTGTATTAGGTTATTGCCATTTGAGTCGTTTAACCGTATTTTACTATTTTGCAATGACTATTAATTAAAAACCAAGAAATTAAAGTATTCGCTATATTATGTAAATTAAACTAATTTGTAACTGTACTAATTAATTTCTTGAGAGAAATAAGTGAGTTATTTTTTAAAAAAAAAAAAAAAATTGTGGAAGGCCGCCGTATATTGTAAAAACAGAAAAGAAAAATATCATTAAAATTAGCAAAAGATAAATAAGTATACTAAGTTTCAATAATTTTACAGGGATTGATTTACAATTTTGAAATAATTTCCAAATTTGAGAAATTACCTCACTATCTTTAATTTTTGAAAAATAAAAAATCCTCAACCCCTTGCACCCCACCAGAGAGCTCCACCGGCGGCGGCTATCATCAGAGCATGAAATTTTAGAAATAAGTCGCAATTATCCTGATCATTGCTAAAGGTACACATATCTTCTGATGACCAACAAATTCTCTAGTGCTGTTGGTGAGGTCCCTTTGCCCCTCTTATTAATTACCAAGTTTACCTCTGAGGAAGAGCAAGCAATAAGCAATTAGATATGGTCGCTTTTATCTAAATTCAAACTCAAACTGATCGAAAGAATTGTGCTTTAAATGATTTTCTTGACTCCAAATAGCCATTGCTCTTTCGGTGGACCATTGCCTACTTCATTCATGGTACAATTCAAACTAGTACGAAAGAAAGAAATGTAAAAAGTCTATTGGAAACATGTACAAAATCTGATGGTTTCTACAATTCAAATAAATTCTAATGCTTTTTGGTAAACAATCCCTATATTTCTAAGGTTTAATTACATTTCTTTCTCATGTTACGGAGGCTACACATTATGGACAACTAGCACTTGAGTATTGTTACAAACTTGGAAAAGAGGAAGAAGCTAAACACATGCACAAGATACTTTGTCTTAATTTTTCCCCGAGTCATTATTTTGAGGTAAAAGCACATTTTGAAAGTATGATTTATTTGCCCATAAATTGGCCATTGCACAAGATACTTTATCTGTCCTATCTACCCATAAATCCCTATTTAAGAATTTATTTGACAAATGGGACATAAAATCATTTAAAGGCGGGAGGTCCTTGAGTTTCCATATTTGTGAAGGTAGGAAAATAAAAATCCCTTAATGGACAAACAATTAAAGGTAGACACCTTCAACTCATTTTCATTACACAATTTACTAATAATTAAATTAATAAAACAAGTTCATCACTAAAAAATGTCCTTCACATTTCACATTGTAGGCATATCTGGAAATTAAAAAAAAAAAAAAAAAAAAAAATCAGTATATTAGGCATAAATTAAAGGTAAACACTTTCAAGAGATGTATTTGTTATCGATTATCACTAACTTATTCAATCCATTGGATCTTATTGTGAAAAATGAAATTGTAAAACTGAGGTTAGAATGTAAATTAGATAAGATAAGAAAGGAAAGGGAAAAAAACTTACCTTCCTCTAATTCTATGAATTTTCTTAGAATACTCTTTTCTTGAATATCATTCTAGAAAATTTTGGATTGCCTAGTATTTGACCAATTAGTAACCCAAGATTCCATATTTTTCTTAAGCGAGAAAGAGATCCATCAGGGCAAAAAGACTATAGATGTAAGATATAGAAGGGGAATGGATGCTTTCTTTTTTGCCATTTTTCGCCTTTAATGAAGTTAGCTTCACCTCATTCGTCAACTCTATATGATAAGAATATTTCTACCAAGCATATAAGAAATGAAAGGAAAAGGGGAAAAAAACTACCTCTCATTCTAACCAATCTCTCAAATATCGCTCTCGAAGAAAGAAAATTAATGTCAGCCTATAATAAGGATAAAAGAACAAATTGAAGCTCCAAGTTGACAATTTACTTACAGCTTTGGAAGACACGGTCCAATGGATAGAATGTCTTATTTAGCTCAATGTGGATTTCTTCCACGGCTCGCCATTGCTCATTAATTCTAGGGAACCGTGGAAGAAATCCACATCGAGCTAAATAAGACCTTCTATCTATTGGACCGTGTCTTCCAAGTTGTATGTAAATTCACTAGAAGTTATAACGAAGAGACTCAAGACAAGTGAGTAATTTGTCACTTGAAGCTTTAATTTGTTCTTTTATCCTTATTATAGGCTGACATTAATTTTCTTTCTTATAGAGCGATATTTGAGAGATTGATTAGAATGAGAGGTAAGTTTTTTTCCCCTTTTCCTCTCATTTCTTATCTTATCTAATTTACAATCTAACCTCGGTTTTACAATTTCATTTTTCTTACTATCATTTTGGATTGGAGCTAAAGAGAAAGATTAGGAGAAGCTCAGTCTTGTCCTCCTTTTCTTCTCTTGGTTTCAGCTAGGAAAACTGTCGGGATGGGGAAAAAAAGCCTCCTTGAGGTCCATGATCTCCATATTAGCCTCCCTACATAGAAAAGTAATAAATCCATGACTCCTCCAATACCAGAGCACAATTTCATGCACGAAGTTCAGAAATTAATGATCACGCACAATGTCATGAGAATGGAATTTAGATTTCTCAATTTAGAATCGATGTTTATGCTCAGATTATCACATAAGAGAGGCATCCACCAATGCAAAACAAGGTCAGAATTCCCAATTTACAATTCCAATCAGATTTTCAGCAAAGCAAAAAGTTGAGCACAGAAGTGTGTTTACAGCAAATGTTTCACTTTGCCAAAATTTGATTAAAATCAGAATTGCATTGAAATGATAGTGACAACAGTTTTTTCCAGAAATTCCACACACCAAATAGACTTATCCTGAACAAGAAGTATCAGAGGAAAAAGAAACAAAAAAAATAGGATACCAACAAATCCATAGAGACAACAAATCAGTAGAATTAACAACACTGAAGATCAGATTCTGTTTTGCTGTCACAATTTTTGACCATTGCAGCGAACTAGCTTAATTAAATTGCAAAATTGATCAAGAAATTACTCAAGTGTACTCAAATTCACAAGGATTAAGGAAAACAGTAGCCCAATTTGAATGAACTTGGCAGAGTTGACAGTAATTTCAGAAGTCAGGCTTGTAAATTGAACTTCAAAGCTGGAAAAATTTCAAGACAGCTTTAGCAAAAATCTGGGTAATTTGAAAAAAAAAAAGTCCAGAAGGCTAAATTTCTCTCAATTTTGACACTTTACCAATGGTCAATCAAATATGCCCACACCTCTGGCGGACAAGGCTAACAAGTTCCAAATCTCCAGTTACAGTTCAAAAGAAACATCAACCAAACTCCAAAGGTCAAAACACTTAACAGCAAGTTCAATGGAATTGCAGTACTAAGGGCAGTGTGTAGTAGCAAGTAACTCAAAAGTCCAGCTCAGAACTCTGTATCAATAGTTCAAACTCAGAATTCAGTTCTTAAAGTTTCTAATCTAAGGTAGTAGCAAAATTCCACCCTTCTGGTTTTCGAAGACGGTTAGTGCAACAAATCAGTGGCAGAAATTTTCACAGAGCAACAATGAACTGTATGTCACTACCCACTATGCAAATCTATCATTAATTTCTCAGGGTCATTTGTGTCATGATTTTCCAATTACAATGCTCAAAAATAGTCGCCAACAATTGTATGCAATATGCATGAACCGCAGAAAGGCTTCTTGATTCCTTATAATTTGCTCTCTTCTTAAATAGGAAGAATTATAATTGTTTCTGCCATCAAACTAAGTAGCGGAAACACACAAACATCCCATCTTTATTAAATTGCACACACGGCATTATATATATATATATATATATATATATATATAAACTCTGTACTCATCCCACATGAGCACCATCATTAAATAGATTGCTTATTATTAGTAGTTCATACCATCATACTCCATCCATCATGGTGGGCAAATTAAAAGCAGATCAGTGGAATATCTCCACACAAAATTTTTGAAAAAAATCAAAACAAAAATGGTGGGGAATAACAATGTACGAAAAACCAGACCAGAAACCAGTGAACCGGCCATCTGCGCGGTATGGTTCAGCATCTGAATCGGCAAAGTGATTCGGAGCAACTCGTCCTGAAGCGGGACAAACCGGTGGTCACCCGTGTAACCCGCCGAGGTGGGTGGGTTACCAGGGTTAAGAAAAACTGGAAACGTCGTTGCACACTTGCGTCCAGGAAGATTTGGAAAAAAAAAAAAAATGTCGAAGACGATGGGAGAAAAGGATCGAAGAAGGAAAAGGAGAGGCAAGGCAAGTAGATGAGCACCTTTCAAACCGTTTTTTCAATTTTTTTCCGATTTGTGCTCTTCCACTTAAACCATGACGACTCGATTTGAGATGAAGATGAGAAACTCTCCTGCTGGAAGTTCCCATTTTTTATGAGAAAGCTCTCTCAAGACTCAGAACAATCCTTTCCACAACAAAAAAAAGAGAAGAAATAGGGTAATAGAACCTGACCCAGGGGAAAACAGAATGAAGCGAGTGAGATAATGAAGATGAAGGAGAATGAGTACCTGTGGGATAAGGCGACAAATTGATGTTAGAAAATATTGACGACCTCAATGTTCTTGTTATCGCCTGAGAAAAAGAAATGAAGATTTCCCTGAACAAAAGAGACAGAACTAAGAAGGAGAATGAAACTATAATTTCTTTTGTAGTTATTGCCTGAGAAAAATAAATGTACCAGCAGGTGTTGACGACCTCAATGTTCTTGTTATCGCCTGAGAAAAAGAAATGAAGATTTCCCTGAACAAAAGAGAGAGAACTAAGAAGGAGAATGAAACTACAATTTCTTTTGTAGTTATTGCCTGAGAAAAATAAATGTACCAGCAGGTGTTCTCCTTCAATCGTAGAAATCAACCCCAAATCGTGCTCCTTCACTCTTCGGCTTCCCTCTTCTGTTGCAATCTCTCATGTGTTTGCGTCGAGCGCACGGCTGGCCTCTCCTCTCCGGTCATTGTCGTCTTCCTCGTGAGTGGCTTCAAATCATCTTAGCTCGTCTCTCATCCTTTGCATCGCGATTGATCTGAGAGAGACCAGAACAGAGGAGCACCGCGTTTGCTATTTTGAAGACAACAAGCTGAGACTGAGAGCTCCAAGCTAAATAGAGGGCCAGAGGCATAGCAAGAGAATTAAGTTAGTTAATTTTTTAAAACAAACAAAAGAAAAAGGTCGCCCATCGCCCGATGACGGATGAGGTGTTGCCGTGTTGGTGTGGCACTGGCACGTTCTCCTACTCATTATCCGGTCAATTATAATGGATTAAATTTGGCTATATTTATTACACCTAATAAGTGGACCAATCCGATCTTAATTATAAGAATATTTTTCTAAGATAATTTATATAATAAAAGTGTTTTTATAATTAGGATCGGAGGAAGTATTGTTTATACCACTACCCTAAGTAAATATAAGCATACATACAAGAAAAATAATTAATACTCTTTAGAAATAAGTAAGTACTATATAAAAGAATCTAGAATATTTGTTAGTTGGATCTTATAATAAGGATCAAAAGGAATATTTCGATTTTAAATATAGGTTAAGTATATTTTTATCTTTTAAGTTTACATGAGGTATACTTTTAGTCCCTTAATTTTATAAAATATATTTTTTATCATATATTTTTAAGGGTAAATGAGCAATTTTACACATGACCTTTGTCCCAAGGAGCTGCCTAGCACCACGAGCATTTTTCTGCGGAGCAAAAGTACACACGTGATTACGTTTTGGGAGCAAAATACCACGACGGCGTTAGTTGACCGTCAACTGGATGGAAGTGAACGATACGCGGTGAAATTACCCTTTTGTCCTTAATTTTAAATAATAAAAAAACTAAAATACCCCGCGCGATGGGCACGACCACCGCCGGCGGTGGTGGGCTACGGCGGTGGTGGGGCCCACCGTCGGGTGTATTTTACTTTTTTTTTAAAAAAAAACTAAAAGTAAAATGGTAATTTCACCCACGTTCTTCTTTTCTTTTCATCCAAGTTGACGGTCAACAACTAACGGCCGTTGTATTTTTGCTCCAAAAACATAACCACGTGTGTACTTTTGCTCCAAAAAAAAGATCGTGGAGTTGGGCGCTCCTTGGGGCAAAGGTCATGTGTAAATTGCTCTTTTACCCTATTTTTAACATAGTTGTTAACAGAAAATTATTTAAATCTTTTATTTACAGCCCCAACTTTATTTTAGAATGTAAGGATTAAATTATAAAAAATGGTTAAAAGTATAGGGTTTAAGTTGTATTGAGTCAAAGTTTAAAGATTGAGTTATAACTTAGTCAAAATTAGAAGGATGGAGTTAGGGGTGAGCAACAGGCGGGCGGAGCTGCCCCAGGGATAACCCGCGGCCCGCCCGTTTAAATTACACTGGTACGTTTTTTTTTTTACCAAGAACAGGTTTTTTTTTTTAATAATGTTTTTTACCTATTGTCAACAATAGTATCACAGCCTGCTAAATGCGATCAGTTACCTATTCCTCTGCTCATATGTTTTTGTTGTTGTGTTTTTTGGGTCCAGAAATGTTTTTTTTTTTTTTTTTGTGCGCTTCATATATTTTTTTGTTGCATTGAAACTGTTGCAAAGTTCAAATGACAATACCTACTTAATAATGACAATTTCAGGAAAATCCTTGCTGAGACTGATTCACAGGTTCGATTCAATATACTATCTACGCCTGGAGTAGGTACTTCTCATAATCTGGTTGTTGGTCAGATCATAGAGCTCATGAATCAATGTTGGGAGTTGCAGTTATCCCACATCTCCAGAACCCAAAATTGTGCAGCTGATGCATTAGCGAAAGAGTGTTGTTTACATTCCAGTTGTATTGATATTCGTCCTTATTCACTGAGGCCTTTGTTGTTGAACGACTGTTTGGGAATTTATTCCCCACCTCCTTTTAATTTAATCTAAGGCAATGCCTCCATTCATACCAAAAAATAAATAAATAAAAAATGATGACAATTTCACAATTCTAACGTGAGGCAAAATTCATCACTTCATCGCTCATATTCATCAAATTCACTGCTCACAATCACATTCACAATTCAAACTTCAATCATCACAACTTCACAATCTAAACATAAAAAAAAAGAACAATTTGAGTGAGGCGAAGAAAAAAAAACCAATAAAATAAAATAAAAATAATAAACGGGTAACGGGCGGGCACAGGTGACCCATGCCTCAACCCGTTAAGTATAAACGGGTAACGGGCCAGCCCGTTCCCGTTACGGGCCCAATTTGGACGGGTTTAAATCCGGAAAAATTTCACAGGGCGCTGGCGGTTGGACGGGTTGCGGGTCAGTTGCTCACCCCTAAATGGAGTTGCACTAAATCAATAGGTAGGGATTGAGTTACAACCTAATTGAAACTACTGGGACAAAAGAATAATTTTCCCGTATATTTATATTAAAGCTGCAAAGTGTTGCAGTCGTGCAGGTAGAGAGTCTGTCCTCCTTCAGAAAAGCCGCAAAATAAATATATTTCATGAAAACAGAAAATTGGATCACTTAAAAAAAGCTGCAAAATAAAAAGGCTTGTACAGTACCCTAACAATAGAAAAATGGTCTCAAAATCCCTTCAATATATATATATATATATATATATATATATATATATATTCTCAACATCTTGTGTCTACACATGCATACATGTACGCGAGTGTGGCTCTGCCACTGGCCTCATCTATGGTGATTGGAATGTACAAACAACCCATGTCTATAGGGAGCAATCATATGATTCAACATCTTTTAGTTAGTCATATTGTTTTATAAAATTTCAACCTTGGCTTGCCTTCTTGTATTACCAAAAAAAAAAAAAAAAAAAAAAAGAGAAACACCCACATCGAAAGCTAAAATACAAGGCACAATTTTTTAAAAATCGACACCCACATAAAAAATGCAAGTCGAAAACATAGTTAAACACACTTTTAAGGCAACAAAATAAGAGAAACACTGAGAGGAGATAGTTTTTGTAAAGGGGCTTGGTTCACTCAAGTGAGATCGAGCTCTGCTTCCAACCAAATCATTAAAATAAAGTATTGAGGGAAGTGAAACAAGTCACCCAAGTGAGAGGTGAGGCAAAGACGACAAGGCCAAGCTTTGCTTCTGAATTCAATTTAGGAGAAGAGGAAGATTGCAGTCACAGATAGTAGATATGACTAAGTGAGAGTGAGATGCACAACGTAACGAGGATCGAAGGTGGCGGCGTCGATGGCTGATCGCGCAATATGAAATGAGGAGGCTAGATGTCTTAATCGACGGATCAACGAGAGGAGAGGCTAGTCATGCAAAGTGAGAGTGAGGAGGTGAGAGGGTTGAGGTTTTGAGATGAAAGTGAGAAGTGAGGAGTGAGGTAAGGCAAAGCAAGATTAGGCTAATGAAGGGTTACTTGGGTTGGCTCTGGCGGGTCCATGGGTAAAAATTGGGGAAAAAAATTATTTATATTATATTAATACATAAAATGACGTGATTTTACTTAAAGTTTGGTTATTCATTTTTAACCGAATTAATTTCACAAAAACCACTCGAAAAACCGACCACTGAAATATGTCTATTTAACAAACTAGGAAAAAAAACACAACAACAACACTAGAATAACTGAAACTGAAAAATCAAATTGAGTTCGATTTGGTTCGGTGTTCAATTTCGGTCATGATTTGCTCACCCGTATACCCCACAGGGAAGAAGAAATAATATTTATATATTTGCTAAATGTGACATTACCTTTGCGTTGTTAATTCTAAGTAGATTTTAATTTGCATATAGTTCAACTTGGGGGTTGTTCATAAAAGGCAGAATAATAGCATAATATAAGTAATATTTTAAATTGCCAGCTTCAAATAAATGATGATTGGTTTAACATCATACTTTAGGAAGGTATATTAGAAGTGTTTGCCTGATTCTGAATTATTAAAGACTCGTTTGCTGGAAGCTAAACTTTTCATAAAACTTTGGATATATATATTTTTTAATAAGGAATTGGTTTTTATGACTGAAAATCCATAACTGACTATTATCAAGTGACACCCAATGGTTCAAATTCCTAGCTAGCTAAGTCATTTTAGAAACTTTTAATAACCAAATAAAGCCCATACTCTTCTCTATTTAACTTAAGGGTGAAGGAGCGATTTTGCCAAAAAACTATTAGTCCAGGAGCGGTGTAGCCAAATAACTTTTAAAGAGACCAAAAATGCCAAAAAATAATTGAATTTGTAAAAAAAATACAACTCCGTCAGGTTCACATTATCTTCCGTCTGAATGAACGCCACGTGGGATTTTTGAAGTCCAAGTCAGGTTCACGCTTGTCTGGGAACAAAAAAGCGAAAGCTACAATTATTTTTTCTTCCCTCAATGGTTTCCAAAAACCCAGAAACAGAAACAGCCTCTGAACGCTTTTTTTTTTTTTTTTTTTTTTTTTTGGTTTACAAAGGGGGTGAAACACTACTCAGGGGCAACAGGGCAGAGTCTGATCCTACCCAGGCCCTCCTTATCCTCACTAAGCAGACGGTGCAAAATCTCAGGAGGTTCCGTAAGGAGGTGGAGTCCTTCCTCAAGAGTCAACGCAAACGAAGCTAGGTAATCTGCACATATGTTGCCTTCACGATATACATGATTAATGGTGACCCTCCAGTCCTGAGCCAAAAGCCTTTGAATCCTGTGTACGATAGTCTGATAAGCACTAACTGGACCCCCAGTCTCCCTGAGAAGCTTCAGCGCCACTAAACAGTCGACTTGCACTTCCAGATCTTTATAGCCGTGACTCCATGCGAGTTCAAGTCCATCCAGCAGCGCCCACAGCTCAGCATGAAAGGAGTTGAAGATACCAATGTTCCGACAACACCCATGTAACCATCTCCCCTCGTGATCCCGGAGCACACAGCCAGCCCCCGCTCGTAATAATAGCCGCTCTGAATGCTTTCTTTTATAACCTTCTTCATTTCCTCTGTTAATAACAGCCGCATAAGCCATAAACCCTTCCAATTATTTTTTCTTCCCTCAATGGTTTCCAAAAACCCAAACCCCCCGGAGGGCTTCTACTTGGATCCCCCTGGCATGGCGCTTCCTGGCCTTGGTCCCTTTGCTTTCGTCACCACTGCCGCTGCAACTACCACCTCTGCTTCCGTGGCTAATTCATCAGACAACCCTTCCAAGAAGATCCGGAAACCGTACACTATAACTAAGTCTAGGGAGAGCTGGAGCGAACCAAAGCACGAAAAATTCTTCGAAGCCCTACAACTGTAAAGTTCGCTTTTGCTTTTCTTTTTTATGGATGAATATCTTTTCCCCTGTTTCCCGAAAGTGCAGTGGGTGAATTTTACTATTCAATTTGGGCATAGCCTTGTACGGGATGGATGCATATGAGAATAGGAGAGAAACGCTTTAACACCACTGTAATGATCTAAAATTAAAAAGAAGAAGCAGAAATAACATAGAGATGACTAACGATATACATACGCCTCATTACAAAAGCTTCTTTTCAGTAAAGAAATTAAAAGATCAGATATGGCGTTGAAAAATCAAGGCCATACGAAATCAATACATATTCTTGGCTTCAACGGATTTTCCACCTTCAGGGCATCTCCAGAACTGTAGCTTTTGCGATATTGGTTCTGATTTCTCAACGATTTCTCGGTAGCAGAACAGGAAGAAACAGAAGATGAAGGAGTAGGGTATGCTGCTAAGAGAGACGCAGCATCAAGCTCATGATTGCGAACGATCTCAGAGAAGAGAAGAATCAGGGAAGCCATGGGAACACAAATAGAAAGCAACTGGTTTTTGTAATAAGAACTGGGTTTACTGGCTTGGATGTGAGAAGACAGGAATGGATGCATATGGAAAAGACTCGAAAGATACCTCTGCTTTTCTGGGTTTAGGTTATGTCGTTCTCTCCGTTTGACGCCAGCTGGAAATTCTTGACCAAAAACAAAAAAGGCCACTTAGGATTGAGCTGGACTTCTTAATGCCACGTGGCATTCAACCCAGACGGAAGTTAGTAAGACCTAACGGTGTTGTACGTTTTTAAGAAATTCAATTGTTTTTTGGCGCTTTTTGGTCCCATTAAAAGTTATTTGGCACGCTCCCTCTAATACTTGTTTGGCAAAATCGCTCCTTCACCCTATCTTCACATTCACATGATCATAACTTAAATGCTACTCAACCACAAGTATTAATCTACTTGTCATTTTAGAAATATAACCTATAAATTTGGCATGTATATATCTTGAGGTACAGTTCATGCATTGCCCAGCTTCTAAACATATTATTACTACTATCAACTATATATGTGTGTGTATATATATATATCCCTTTGTCATCACCTCAGATGAAACTTACGTTTAAGCAATTATGGACATAGCTCTCTTCCTTATGGAGGGTATGTACATGTCAAAATATTTATGTACAAATATATACACATGTATCTTATATTAAAAGAAAACATGGCTAAAAACAATAGCAAATACTCAAAGAAAATAATAATTTAATACTCCTTCAACTCCAAGCTTCTTAAGGCTTCACCTAGAAGTACCTGCTCTTGTTATATGTCATGGAAGAAAGGGGTGTGATTTGGGGAAATCTCAATAATAGCAAATTTCTTCATGTTAATCATATAAGATCACAACTAAGCATGCAAACTAAGTCATAGAGAACAACACCTTACAAAAACTATATCATCAATTAAGCCCATATATCATATAAATAACTTAGCCAATCACTGACTGGTGCGTATTCATAATTAAATGAATAATTAACTGATGCACATTGTTGTGGCAACTAATCTCATGCAAGGGAACTTACATGTTCTCATGCACAATCAGCATAATGGCACAAACAGACATGCAAAATATCAATACACAATCACATGAAAGGAAAAGAGTTACTACCTCTTGCGCTTTCTTCCGATTTACCTTCTACCTTATTCTTTCCTTGATTACTCCTTGGTAGGCTTGGGAAAATATCAAACCCTATCATATATGCATACATTTAAGGGTAGGTTAAGACTTATTCCATTCATATAACATGAAATTTAAATAAGTTCTCTTAAATCCCAACTTAACCGATTTCTACTCTTTTTTTTAATGAATTTTAAAAAATACATAACTTAATCTAGGAAACTCTAAAAGAAGTGGTTCAAATATCTATTTGAAGCTCTTTTAATCCTATGTTAAGGAAAAATAACATCTAACATCAAATCATAGACATAATTTTATAATTCTAGCGTGGATAGTCACTGCTCATTTGGTAAAAGAGGATTTTCCAATTTTTCTGCCCAAACTTTCAAAAATCAGATCTTTCAATGTAGACATCAAATTAATGTGTCCTAGGACTTATTTTAAAGCTTATGATGTGAACTAAATGGTCACCAAATTTCATGGGAAGAAGAGGTCTTTTGCACTCAGGGCAAGGGGACAAATTCCTGAATTTTAAGCCTTTTTCTACCTAACGCAGCATAGTGGCCTTTAGACATGCCTCAGGTGTGATTTTATAATTTGGGACACTTATTCCACATTACAACATCCTAAAACAGTGAGAAAACTCCATCTTTGAGGTCACAAAATTCAAATCCCCAAAGCATTGATCCACATATATGTAAATAACATGAATAGCCTTTAGTCTTTAATCTCTTGAGCATATTTCCATTTGACGCCTTAGCATAATCAAACAACAAGGTTTTCCTTCAATGTGGAGGCTTTAGTTTCCATATATAGTAGCCATCTTCACATAAATAAAGCAACTTAATCATATTATATGTATACATTAACAACATACCAACAATCCTCTTTAATTTCCTTAACCATCCGATCTACACAGTATGATTTCCCTGTAGCTTTTTGAATCTTTTAGTAATCATTAAATAAAATTCTTTTGGACAGCAAGTTATTTTAGGATCCTTAACCATTCTTTAATAACACTTATCAACATTTAGGGACCCCAAAACAGGAACTATAATTAGTTTTTAAGCTTCATCCATACAAACCTCAAAGCTGTCAACAATATATCATAAACAGCAGTTTCAATCATAAACTTTAACTCTCTTTTTTTGGTCGACAGATAAGCTTAACTCTTAAAATAAATAGCTACTAGACATGTAGAGGTAGCAACTAGTAATTCTTTATAAAATTTGTAACTTTTCATTTCTTAATATATTTAATCTCCATTGAACAGTGAGCTCCAGATTTAAAATAATTTCTCTACTCATAATTTAACAAGCTTATATCATATCCAAAGCATCATCATTCACACTCACACAAGCTTCTCTTCTAGTGGGGAAATCTCCAGCTCTAAGAACTCCTCCCAAGACTCATTTTGAAGATTTAAAAACATAGTCCAATAGCTTAAAAGGGTTAAGTAGCAAATCTATCCCATAAGTACACGTCCGGGAGCGTGTTGCCCTATAAGTTTTTTAGCCTCAATATTACCCCAAAAGTTTAAAAACATGGCAATCTTGCCCTTTTTCGTTAAAAAGTTAACGGTCAATGTGATTTTTTTAACAAATCAACATTATTTTTTTAACGAGAAAATGGCAAGACCGTTACATTTTTAAACTTTCGGGACAACATTGAGCGTAAAAAAAAAAAAATTCCGGGGCAAAATTGTTCTGGACGTGTACTTTCAAGACAAATTTGCTACTCAACCCTAGCTTAAAATAAACTATTCAGTTCGAAGACACATCCTCGAGTTCGAACGAAGATCTCGCCTGATGTTAAAACACATGAACATCAATTTAAGATTATATTTCTAGTTGAAGACAAGCTTTAGTCATGTTGAAGATTCATTTGGCATTTGGAAATCGAATCAAAACCCCTAAAATCAGCGCCATATAGCATGAATCCTCTACCACAGTTTCATCCAAAAAAAAAAAAAACAGAGCAAATCAAACACACGCGACCCCAAATATCATATTTAATATACTCTTGGATACTATTGTAACCCTCAATCGCTAACATCTCTTAGCTTGGCATTTCAGCCACCCAAAACTATCAAAACATCCATCAATTGATGAAATAGAAGGAAGATTAGCAGACTTACCATGGCTGAAATCTAGCCTTGCATATAGGAAATCCCCTCATTTCCTTCTTCTTCTTCACCTACGACCCTTCTCTAATCCTCTCGGTCTCTTACTCCACTACTACAAAAAGAGGGAATAGTGGCCAAGTTTTGTGGCACTTTTTTACAACTTCTTCTGGATTTTTTTTTTAATCAAAAAATTGGGATGTTGGGGCATTTTCTCGAGGCAAGCACCACAAATGCTTATGAGCCTTATGTGACACTTTCTTGACCAAGCGCCGTATAATGTGTTTTTTTTAAAAAAAAAAAAAAAAAAGAAAAAGAAAATACACTAGTAGCTATGGCCCATGCATCAATTGACTTTGTGTGGCGCTTGCATTTTAATACTTTCTCATAAACCCTTCTTCATCGCTCCTACTTTAGCAGCAACATGTCCCCCATTTTTTAGTAGCTCTCTTGCAGATTTCATCCTCCTTTTCCTTACCGCTTATCTCCACTACCATTGGCATCTTCCTTTCCTTATCCTTGGTCCCCACTCCCTTCTCCTTCTATTAATATACACGCACTCATGTGTCCATCTCATCCACTCATCCTCATCCTAAAGATCTTGTAAGTACACACGTTCTTTTTTTTAAAAAAGCTGCATGCAACCTTGTCTTTCTATTTTTCCTTTACTAACTTTTTTTTCAGGTGTTGTGCCTGAAGTTTCAGCTCATTCTAGTTAAGATTCCTATAAACTATAATTTTTTTAAATTTTTGAGCTTGCAAAATCTAATTTTATTAGTAGTTAATAATTTAAGTTTAATTTCCTCAATATCTTTTATATTTAATTTATTATGAAATCTGAAAAGATTATTCTGATTTTTATATTCTGAAAAATAAATGAGATAATAAATGTTATTATATATAGGTTGTATGTGAAGATATGTAGTAGTTATAATTTTTAGCTGTTGTAGTAATTGTTATTGATGAGTTTCATAAGTAGAATATTATTTATTTTTAACACAGTTTATTTTTTGGCTCGTAATGTTTTCTAATTTACCTATGATATGTGTTGGCAAATTTGACTTCTTTCATTATGAGCTCTGAAAAATTATTACGCTGTTGCAGGATTAATTGATTGATTTCTAATATGCTATTTCTACCGTGGGATAAGGGTCTTAAATGCCATGGAAGTTTTATTTCGAGCACCGGTAAGACGGAAGTTTTTTTGGACCAAAAATGCCACGGAAGTTCACAAGACGTGGCAATTTTTCCCCGGAAGTATCATTTTTGCCACGGAAGTTTTCGCTGAAGAGCAAATTTGCCCCGAAAGTTTTCGCTGAGGAGCAATTTTGCCCCAAAATTTTACACTAAGGAGCAATTTTGCCTCGGAAGTTTACAAAACGTAGCAATTTTTCCCTTCTTTCCCCAAATATTAAATTTGACTATTAAATCAGTAAAAAACCACACATGTCATGCCTTGAAAAGGTCGAACTTAGAGTCGAGAGAAGGAGATCCTTCAGATGTTGAAATCAAGGCGGCCAAAATTTGTGAAGCCGAACCGGTCAAAGGGATTGAAAGGTCTCGTCACAAAAACGCAAATAAAACGCAAAACGAAAATAAATTGTTCCAAAAATTGGTTCAAAAACAAATCAATAGTGATAATATTTACGTTTGTATAGACTGATCATTTGCTTAGATCATAAGTGATGCTTCCTTTGGGTTTTGTGACAAATCGACCTTTCGACCCTTTGACCAGAGTTCGACTTCACAAATTCCGGCGCCTTGAGCTCAACATCTCAAGGATCCCCCTCTCTCGCTCCAAGTTTGACCTTTTCAAGGCATAACATGTGTGGTCTTTGACCGATTTAATAGTCAAATTTAATATTTGGGGACGAAAGGGCAAAATTGCTCTTTAGCGAAAACTTCCGGGGCAAAATTGCTCCTTAGTGAAAACTTTTGAGGCAAAATTGCTCCTCGGAAAAACTTCCGTGGCATTTTTGGTCCCAAAAAACTTTCGTCTTACCAAAGGTCTCTCACGTGAAAACTTCCATGGCATTTAAGACCCTTATCCCTTCTAGCGTCATACAATGGGGAGGTAAGTTATTAGTGGTAGTATTTTAATGTATGTTTTCTTTTATTGTTTCACTTTTACCATAACATTATTGTTGAAGAAAAAATTTCAAAATGTTTTAGGGCACATTGGATATTGATTGTTACCAATCCAATGGAACCTTCGAGTGCCCTCACACGTTTTGTGTCACGCTTTACGACTTCTTACTCGATTTTTTTTTTTAAAAAAAAAAAAATTGGGATGTTGTGGCGTTTTCTCGGGCAAGTGCCACGGTTACTTATGGGCCTTATGTTTCACTTTCTTGACCAAGTGCCACATAAGTTTTTTATAAAAAAAAAAATTAAAAAAAAAAACACTAGCAGTAAAAAATACACTAGCAGGGCGCTTGCATCAACCGACTTTGTGTAGTATTTTTTAATACTTTCTCCCAAACCTTTCTTCATTAGCTCCCACTTTAGCAACAACGTATCCCATATTTTCCAATAGCTCTCTCGTGGATTTCATTCTCCTTTTCCTTATCCTCTTGTCTCCACTACTATTGGCCTCTTCCTTTCTTTATCCTTGGTACCCACTCCCCTCTCCTTCTATAAATACACATGCACGCACCCACTTCCGTTTCCTTTGGTCCTATTTCCTCCACCCATCCCCATCCCAAAGATCTCATAAATACACACTCACTTTTCCTTTTTTCAAGATGCATGCAACCTTATCTTTCTATTTTTCCTTTACTAACTTTTTTTTTTCCAGTTGTTGTATGCTTGAAATTTCAACTCACTCTAGTTAAGCTTCCTATATACTAGAATTTCTTATTAAAAAAAGTAAGCTTACAAATATAATTTTATTAATATTTAATAGTTTAATTTTCTCAATATCTTTTATATTTAATTTATTATGAAATTTGACAAAAGTATTCTCATTTTTATATTCTTAAAAATAAATGAGATAAAATTAAATGGTATTATTGTAATACCCCGGATTATTATTATTAATAATGATAATGATAATAACAAGAATAGTAATAATGATGTAGTAATAGCGAAAATTTAGAATTAATAATGGTTGTATTGTTTCATAATTTATTAATTGGCAATCGTTATATTAATAATAAAAATTCAGAATTTAATTGTATTGTTTTATAATTATTAATTGACAATAATTAAAGAGCCAAACCCATAATTAAAATCCTAGATTTTAATTATAAACTTAGGTCTGGCCGCTTAAACCTAGAAAACACTCTATACTTTTCTTCGCCGCTATTTTCTTTTTCTCGCCGCTACTATATCCTCGTTTGGTACTCTAGTCAATTGTTCTTCTAGGAGGATAGCAAAACGGAGACCGGTAATTCTAATCCCCATGAGTTTTAGGTTAGATTTATGTAAATTTTGATAGGTAATCCTAATCCCCATGAGTCATGAGTCTTAGGTTAATTTTATATCTTGATAGGTAATCCTAATCCCCATGATTCTAATCCCCATAAATCTTAGGTTAATTTTATATCTTGATAGGTAATCCTGATCCCTAGGTTATAGAAACCAATTGTTGTTTGATTCTCGTATATATATATATATATATATATATATAATGTATGTTATTGCTTGACTCGACTTGCGTGCTTCAATTACATAATATACCCGTGTGTCTTTTTTTCATTGAATAATATTGCCTCGCCTCGACCTTCGTCTTTGGAATTGGACATGTATATGTTTTAGTCCGATCTTTCCCTGAATCCAATTTGTGCGTCTCTTGTCTTTTTCTTAAGATTGAAAACCATTGCTTCACCTCGGCCTTCGTGCATGAATAATCTATATACTCATAAAACATGTACACCTTCTTTTTGGTGATTAAAACTCAAATATGCCTTTCATATGTATCTGTGTGTCTTGTTTGTGCTCTAGGTGTGTCATTTTTTTATTTTGGTGATTGAAATACATGTGTCTTTCATTAAAATAAATATATATATAAACATATATATATATATATATATATATATAAAATACATGTACTCTTTAAATGGTTTTGCCTTAGTTGGTGTAACACCCCTACAGTTGTAATCCTTGTACTTGTAAATATTATGGAATTAATAAAAGTTTTATTTTCGATTAATGGCATTATTAGTATTATTATATTCTCGTTTCAATCGATCAATTGGTGTAATGATAAAAAGGAGTAAAAGCAAGGGCGAAACGGTCAATTCTTGGACCTTATGATTTTAAGTTTTGATTACCATGGGAAGAAGAGGAAAACCAGGTAATATAAGTCATACTTTGGCCAAAACGCGTTATGCGGGTACCACGGTGAATAATAGCGACAAAAGGGGACCGATAAGGACCGATTAGGGGTTCCTTTAGGGTGAACAAGTCAAGTGTGGGGCCACTCCACGAAGTTTTGGAAGCGTCACATAGGAGTGTCTACTCAAGAAGAAGAAGTTTGGAAAAGATAAAGAAAAGTACAAAGGGAACCACTTTGATGGTCGGCGGACCCACACGGGACCGATAGAGCGGGAATTGGACCTAGGAAAAGTGAGGGAAAAAGGAATTAAATGTCGAGACCCAATGTGTGGAGCCTCTTAGGCATCACACACTCCCTTTAGTCATTGAAAATATTTACCTGAAGGAAAAGAAAGAAAAGTCGGTGTAAAAGTCAAACAAATGGGACCCACGTTTGGAGTACGGGGGGCAAAATGGGAATAAATAGGTAAAAATTGGTTTGGGCTGGCATGTGGGCCCAAAATGGGGCCACATGTGTCCTCTTTAGGCAGGAAAAACGTGGGGCCAAGATTGGTAATTATTAAGAAGTTTTGGGCCAAAAACCGTAATTTTCGAAGTTTCGGGCCAAACGCGTAATTTGCCCCAAAAGCGGGTAAAAATCTAGATATTTTTCTGGAGGAGGCTGAGCACGTGGCAAGCACCTGGGAGCCTCTGGAAAAATCTGGATTTACTTGGAAAATAAGCCAAAAGCCGATGAATTCCGACAGTTATTTACGCCGGTTAATTCCGATCAACCGGATCAAATTCACCTTTATTAAAAAGGTGTTTTGACCTCATTTTTCACCCTTAGCCACGAAATTTCCAGAGCATCCAAGAGAAATCCATCAGCCACCATTGTTAGAGATCTAAGCTCAAGTTTCCAAGTCCAATTCCTGGTCTTCCGATCTCGTGTAACACCGACAACTTCTTCTTTTGCGTTCTTTTGAAAGGAAAATTCGTGCAAATAGTAGAGGCTTGGTTTTGGGGCTGGATTTTTACATTTTTAAGGTCTTCAAAGTCTCTGGAATGAGTTTTTGTATAGGGACTAGCTATGGTTAAAGTTACCAAAGCCGAAAACACCGAAAACCCCATAAGAGGGCTTGTTGCCAGCTTCAGTGAATCTGGACAACGACCCTTCTAAAGCGTTTTTGAAGGGGTAAATGAAGTCTTTTTGATCTGAAATTTTTTATGGTGAAACTAGACATCTGGGGCATGAGTTTACATATATAATATGATGGATTTGGATAAGATTTACTATGTGAAATAAATAGTTGAAGAAGAAGTTAAGACAGTGACGTGAATCTGGACCAGAGGAGATAAAAAAAGAAACACGCCAAAATATTTGTACTTTTATGACATAGTTATATTTTTACTGGAAAATAGACTTATTAACGGATCATATGGCGCTGGTCTCATGTCAATATGATTTTTTTGGAATTTATTAAAAATCCAGGAAGTTGGGACAGAAACAGTGAATTTCTGGAAATTCTAGGAGGGTTTCGGATTTAGCAAAAATATGATGTAAGGGCATTTTTGTAATACTGAAAAGGTGTGTTTTAATGTTTTAGGTCAAAAAGGTACTTTTAGAGGGGCCACAGAGCAAAAAGGTAGTGAAACGGTATCCACCACACCAGGTAGTAACCTCTTTACTCCGGCACTCTTATGTGTTTGATGTATGTACTTGCTTGCCATATGTGTGTTTTTGTATTGTTTGCCAAATATGCATACAGATCATGTTTGTGATGTGTCCCTAGCGCTGAGGGTGCCTGCCGGGGTCGACCTACGTGGTGACTCAACGGAGACGGGCTGATGATTCCGGTAATTCCGGGGTCTGCCTTGGTAAGGCGACCCAACGGTGCGAAGACGTGTTGTTGTGTGTATGTCTGTTTGCATGTTGTGGCATGTTTGGCACGTTTATCCATGTTTACATATTCATGTGGTTGCATGCATACACACATCACATATAGTGCATGAGTATTGACGGTTACTGGGGGCCACTATTGGACCTCGGGAGCTTGTGGTGACACGAGGGGGATCGTGCCGATCGATAAAGGCCTTTTTGCAAAGGTAGTGATGATCAAGGCGAGATGAAGGATAGGGGATGCCCTATCATATTTTGTATTTTTATATTTTGGATGTCTGTACTTATTATCTGGATACTGATTGACGGATGACTGTAACCTAACCCTCCGGGGACTTTACTTTTGTTGACTTTTACTTTTTACCAGTACGTAGTTTGTCCAAACCGATCCTGTGCTCTGCTACGCGTACTCTGATTTAACTTTAAATGGACTAATAATAAGGAAAAGGTAATCTTTAAAAGGAATTCCCTCTAACCCGCCACCCGAAAGGGCGAGGCCGGTGGAGGTGTAACAGTTTTGGTATCAGAGCACGGTTTGGACAAGTACTGGTAAAAGTTTTCTACATTCTGATCGATGTAATGGTGTGATGTAGTAGGAAGAGATGGACCCTAACCCTCGATACGGGCGGGCGTACCATCGTAGGAGAAGGAGACAGGCCGTCGGTCGGGGAGAGCAAGGCATCGGGCGGATCTACCTGTACCAAAGACTGACCGGAGCCGGACTTCCCGCCTTTACCTCCAATAGCACCCGTCCCCGACATTCCACCTGTCCCCCGATTGCACCTGAGCCGGTATTACCACCCTATCCGGGACAAATACCATCTGTTGTGCCTTTGTACCCTCCGGAACCCGGCCTAGACCCCGAAGTGTTACCTAACATGATACCTGGATTGGAAATGCCAGTACCTGACTTTGATCTGAACTTACCCTTACCAGTTTTTCCACAGGTTTACGGCGAACCATATAATCCGGATATCCCTGATTTATTTAATCCGGCACCGGGACTTGATTATGTACCTGTGAATGACCTTGAGAATATTCCCCTTATGGTGGATCCCCTGGCCATTGTGCACCCAGTGCCTGAGGCCGAACAAGGAATAGGAGGGAATGTAGCAGAAGGAGTTGGAGAAAATAATGGATCGCCGCACTCGTCGGTCGGAGATTCCGAAGCACCTACTGTGTTGCCACAACACTCTCTGCTGGATAATGAAGGTGCATCGGATACTGAGGAATTACCACCGATAACGTATCTGATAGACGTTGAACAGGGTCTAGTAGGAATAGCTTACATTACGTATCAAACGGCTTGTGCAAATACGCACACTCTTAAGGACCGATTCCGTCATTTTATGAGAAGCATGAGGGGATTGTACAAGGATCGGATGTTGAACGGAATGTCAGGATACACGTTGGAGCAGTGGAAGACCGCTGTACTTTATTTCTTTCCACGGACTCACGTCATGAGGGGCTTACTTAATCGGGAAATGGCGCGTGAGCGTAGAATAGAACGTGACGCACGTGAACGTGGAGAAGAGCGCGACTTTACAGATTTTCTTCAGTATGTTAGGTCACGTGTTGTATCTAGAATGTAGCTCAGAGTTGGGTAAAAATGTAAGGGGGGAAGTACGTTGTAAATAGCTATGAATGTAACTTAGTGGTGATGTAGCATAAACTAGAAATGTAGACGTACTATGACTTGAGACGTTGTAATGTAGTTGTATGTGTAGTAGCCGCTTTTGTCGTAAAATACCAAGGCACCGAATATATGACTATGTAAGCTTTTATGTAAATAATATAAGTGTGGTTGTGTAAACTTCGATATTTATGATTACTTATCCATTTTTCTTATGATGTAGTAAACTGATTAAAATGGACGGAGAGCGAGAACAGACGAAATCCACCGGCACCTAATCATCACGAACGAGATAATAAAAATGCTACAAGAACAAGGACGAGATGATGCAACGGATGCAGAATGAAATTAATGAATTAAGGGCTCGTCAGGTTAGGGCTGAGACAGAGAATGAAGATGATGATGATCATGAGAATGATGATAATTACGAACACGGGGAGATTCCTTTTCGGCAACCAGTGGACAGAGAGGTAGAAACTCCTCTATACTG
Source organism: Acacia acuminata (assembly GCA_019022655.1). Lineage (NCBI taxonomy): Eukaryota > Viridiplantae > Streptophyta > Magnoliopsida > Fabales > Fabaceae > Acacia > Acacia acuminata. Next base: position 2,145,327 of record JAFJYI010000097.1, on the reverse strand, counting down.
GGTATCAAAATTCTGCAAGCAAAACCCTCCAGTGTTCAGAGGAAGATTCGATGCAGCTGAAGACTGGATTCTCAGACTTGAGAAAATCTTTCAGGTTCTTGGCTGCCCTGATGATAGAAAGGCCCAATTAGCTATCTATAAACTGGAAGGTGATGCTGATAGGTGGTGGAGAAATACCGAGACCACCTTACGTGCCCTGAATATCCCCGTGACCTGGGCGATTTTCCAAGAGAAATTTAATGAGCAATATCACCCCGATCCTATTCGGCTTGTTAAGGAATCGAGTTTCTTATGATCCAACAAGGCGATGGTGAATCTTTTGAAGATTATTATGCCGGTTTACTCGTCTGTCTCGATATTCTGCATATCACAAAAATCCTGGCGCCCGAAAGTAGTCGCGGGTGTTCTTGTCGGGGGTTAAAATATGAAATCAAGAAAAAGCTAATTGCTCGGCAATTTCATACCCTACATCAAGTCATTGTTGAAGAATGTAGAATTGTTGAAAGAAATCTGAGAGATCTTCGTACTAGTAAGAATCTATCTAGTCGCGGTGAGTCTAGCCGCAGGAATCTGTCTAAACGGAAAAGGCCGGACTTTGGCCGTCGAGGTAAAGGTAAGAAACCCCTTCGATTCAAACGGCAAAATTTCCAGAGGCCTTTCGAGTCACCAAAATGTAACAGATGCGGAAAAAGCCATCCTGGAAATGATTGCAATGGGCAGATTGTCTGTTTTAATTGTCGTAAACCTGGACATTTCAGCCGAGACTGCCCACAGCAGAGAACTGACAAGAGACCTCGGAATCGGGCGGGGTTTTCGCTATGACCGAGAGATGAGGCTCAGAAATCCCCTGAGATGATTCAAGGTACGATCTATGTCTATGGTTATCTCTTGCATGCATTATTTGACACAGGTGCTAGTCACTCGTTTATTGCATATGATTGTGTGTCACATTTGAAACTTGATATGCATAAACTACCTTATGATTTGAATGTATCTACACCCTTAGGGGTTAGAACCAGAACCACTGATGTATGTTTAAATTGTGTTGTGACCGTGAATAATCGTGAAACAACTATCGATTTGATCTGCTTACCATTGCACGGAATTGATGTGATATTGGGAATGAACTGGCTGATGGCCAACAATGTGATCCTAGATATTGGAAACAAGATGATCACATACCGAGAGTTACCCAAGGATGCTGGTAACGAAATCACCCTTAACTTTCTGTCGGCCGCGGAGGCAGGGAGATACCTTGACCAGGGTTGCCAAGGGTATGTTGTTTTTCTTTCGGTGCAGGCGGAGACGGAAATTACACCTGATAAAATACCAATTGTGAAGGAATTTCTTGATGTCTTTCCTGATGACATCAGTGGATTGCCTCTTGAACGAGAAGTTGAATTCTCTATTGAACTTGTGCACGCCTTTGGGCACGGACCGATATCAAAAGCACCTTACCGAATGGCACCCAATGAAATGGCGAGAATTAAAGAAGCGGCTTGAAGAATTGCTTGAAAAAGGTTTTATTAGACCTAGCGTCTCGCCGTGGGAGCCCCAAGACTTTTTGTGAAGAAGAAAGATGGGAGCTTACGGCTTTGCATTGATTATAGGGAGTTGAACAAGGTGACGATTAAAAATAAGTACCCACTTCCTAGAATCGATGATCTGCTAGACCAACTATCTGGATCCTGTGTGTTCTCGAAGATTGATTTACGATCTGGATATCATCAGCTACGAGTTAGAGCTGAGGATATTCCGAAGACCGCTTTCAGGACCAGATATGGACACTATGAATTCTTGGTGATGCCCTTCGGGTTAACTAATGCACCAGCTGTATTCATGGACTACATGAATCGTGTATTTCGACCTTACCTAGATAAATTTGTGGTGGTATTCATTGATGATATACTGATTTACTCTAAGAATGAAATAGAGCATGAGCACCATCTGCGTTTGGCACTGAACACATTGAGAGAGAGAAAGCTCTATGCTAAGTTCAGTAAATGTGAATTTTGGCTTTCAGAAGTGAAATTTTTGGGCCATGTGATCTCGAAAGATGGGGTTGCCGTTGACCCTAGTAAAGTGGAAGCAGTACTAAATTGGAAAAGACCAGAGACTATATCTGAGATCCGCAGTTTTCTGGGTCTTGCGGGATATTACCGCCGTTTTATACAGAATTTTGCACGAATCGCGTCGCCATTGACAAAGCTTACCAAAAAGAGCCAGTCATTTGTGTGGGATGCTCAGTGTGAGGAGAGCTTCCGTACGCTGAAGGAGAGGCTTACGACGGCACCTGTATTGATTATCCCCGATCCGGCTGAGACCTATACGGTCTACAGTGATGCGAGTTTACAGGGATTGGGATGTGTCCTGATGCAGCAGGGCAGAGTTGTGGCCTACGCCTCGTCGTCGGCGAAGCCTCATGAATTGAATTATCCTACACATGACTTAGAGCTTGCGCGATTGTGTTTGCTTTGAAGATATGGCGACACTACCTATACTACGCGGCGTTGTTGAATTGTATGCGCGACCACAAGAGTCTTAAATATCTGTATGATCAGAAAGAATTGAACATGAGGCAACGCAGATGGATGGAACTGCTCAAGGACTATAATTTAGAAATCAAATACCACCCAGGTAAGGCAAACATTGTTGCTGATGCTCTGAGCAGAAAGACTATACACGTGGCAACTATGATGATAGCGGAGCAAAAATTACTAGAGGATTTCCGAGATCTACATTTGTCAAGTCGATCCTCATGAACAGGAAAACGTATGATGGGCGAATCGCAAACCTCCTAGTCGGTCTTGAGGAGGATGATTTAAAAACAAATAAAAGAAGCCCGGATGCAAGATGAGCAAGCCGAATCATATCGTGAGATGATAACAAATTGTAAGTCTCCGGATTATGATTTCTCACCGAGTGGACTAATCCGATACAAAGGAAGAATTTATGTACCACCAATAGATGAGTTGAGAAAGAAGATTCTGGACGAAGGCCACAAAAGCAAGTACACTATGCATCCAGGAGCCACCAAGATGTATCATAACATGAAAACTGGATGCTGGTGGCCTGGTATGAAAGATGATATCGCACGATATGTGGCTCAGTGTTTAACTTGCCAGAAGGTAAAAATTGAGCATCAACGACCTGGAGGTCTTTTAAAAGGAATCGGGATACCCGAATGGAAATGGGAGGATATTACCATAGATCTGATCGTGGGTCTTCCTAGGATCAGGCATTACGATGCTATCTGGGTAATCGTTGACCGACTCACGAAATCTGCGCACTTTATTCCTGTAAGTGTAAATTATTCTCTAGAAAAGTTGGCGAAGGTTTATATCAAAGAAATCATCCGACTCCATGGTACACCAAAGAGTATCATCTCGGACAGAGATCCCCGATTTACCTCCCGATTCTGGGAAGCCTTACACAGAGAAATGGGGACAAAGCTGAAACCTAGCACTGCTTACCATCCCCAGACGGACGGTCAGTCAGAAAGAACCATCCAGACACTAGAAGATATGTTACGTGCATGTGTCCTGGACTTCAAGGGTAACTGGGACCAATATTTACCTTTGGCTGAATTCGCATATAACAATAGCTACCATTCCAGTATACAGATGGCTCCTTATGAAGCCTTGTATGGAAGGAAATGTAGATCCCCAATCTGCTGGACTGAGCTATCCGAAAGAAAGATATTTGGACCAGAAATGGTTGATGAAATGTCCGAACAAATCAAGCTGATTCAAAAGAGACTTCTCGCAGCGCAGAGCAGACAGAAGAGTTATGCGGATAAGAGAAGAAGACCTCTAGAGTTTGAAGTGGGAGATCACGTTTTCCTTAAGATATCTCCATTCGGAATCGGTAAGGCGATAAAGCGGAGGAAACTAGTCCTCGGTACATTGGACCCTTTGAGATCCTTGCTAAACGAGGACCGATAGCATATCAATTGGCGTTACCGCCTAACTTGAGCAGATTGCATGACGTCTTCCATGTCTCGCAACTAAAGAAATATCAACCAAGCCCAGAGCATATCCTAGAGTATGAAGACGTGGATGTGCAAGACAATCATACGTTTGTAGTTGAACCGGAGCAAATTCTTGGATACCGGGAAAAACACTTCGACAAAAGACTATTCCATCTGTCAAAGTACTTTGGAAAGGATTATCTCCCAGTGGAAGCGACGTGGGAAACGGTGGAAGATATGAAGAATCGCTACCCGAGTTCATGTCCCGCAATATGGTCAATATGTAATCAAATTTCGAGGACGAAATTTATTTTACGGGGGGAGAAATGTAACACCCCTACAGTTGTAATCCTTGTACTTGTAAATATTATGGAATTAATAAAAGTTTTATTTTCGATTAATGGCATTATTAGTATTATTATATTCTGTTTCAATCGATCAATTGGTGTAATGATAAAAAGGAGTAAAAGCAAGGGCGAAACGGTCAATTCTTGGACCTTATGATTTTAAGTTTTGATTACCATGGGAAGAAGAGGAAAACCAGGTAATATAAGTCATACTTTGGCCAAAACGCGTTATGCGGGTACCACAGGTGAATAACTGACAAAAGGGGACCGATAAGGACTGATTAGGGGTTCCTTTAGGACTGAACAGGTCAAGTGTGGGGCCACTCCACGAAGTTTTGGAAGCGTCACATAGGAGTGTCTACTCAAGAAGAAGAAGTTTGGAAAAGATAAAGAAAAGTACAAAGGGAACCACTTTGATGGTCGGTGGGACCCACACGGACTGATAGAGCGGGAATTGGACCGGAAAAGTGAGGGAAAAAGGAATTAAATGTCAGAGACCCAATGTGTGGAGCCTCTTAGGCATCACACACTCCCTTTAGTCATTGAAAATATTTACCTGAAGGAAAAGAAAGAAAAGTCGGTGTAAAAGTCAAACAATGGGGACCCACGTTTGGAGTACGGGGCAAAATGGGAATAAATAGGTAAAAATTGGTTTGGGCTGGCATGTGGGCCCAAAATGGGGCCACATGTGTCCTCTTTAGGCAGGAAAAACGTGGGGCCAAGATTGGTAATTATTAAAAGTTTTGGGCCAAAAACCGTAATTTTCAAAAGTTTCGGGCCAAACGCGTAATTTGCCCCAAAAGCGGTAAAAATCTAGATATTTTTCTGGAGGAGGCTGAGCACGTGGCAAGCACCTGGGAGCCTCTGGAAAAATCTGGATTTACTTGGAAAATAAGCCAAAAGCCGATGAATTCCGCATACTTATTTACGCCGGTTAATTCCGATCAACCGGATCAAATTCACCTTTATTAAAAAGGTGTTTTGACCTCATTTTTCACCCTTAGCCACGAAATTTCCAGAGCATCCAAGAGAAATCCATCAGCCACCATTGTTAGAGATCTAAGCTCAAGTTTCCAAGTCCAATTCCCGGTCTTCCGATCTCGTGTAACACCGACAACTTCTTCTTTTGCGTTCTTTTGAAAGGAAAATTCGTGCAAATAGTAGAGGCTTGGTTTTGGGGCTGGATTTTTACATTTTTAAGGTCTTCAAAGTCTCTGGAATGAGTTTTTGTATAGGGACTAGCTATGGTTAAAGTTACCAAAGCCGAAAACACCGAAAACCCCATAAGAGGGCTTGTTGCCAGCTTCAGTGAATCTGGACAACGACCCTTCTAAAGCGTTTTTGAAGGGGTAAATGAAGTCTTTTTGATCTGAAATTTTTTATGGTGAAACTAGACATCTGGGGCATGAGTTTACATATATAATATGATGGATTTGGATAAGATTTACTATGTGAAATAAATAGTTGAAGAAGAAGTTAAGACAGTGACGTGAATCTGGACCAGAGGAGATAAAAAAAGAAACACGCCAAAATATTTGTACTTTTATGACATAGTTATATTTTTACTGGAAAATAGACTTATTAACGGATCATATGGCGCTGGTCTCATGTCAATATGATTTTTTTGGAATTTATTAAAAATCCAGGAAGTTGGGACAGAAACAGTGAATTTCTGGAAATTCTAGGAGGGTTTCGGATTTAGCAAAAATATGATGTAAGGGCATTTTTGTAATACTGAAAAGGTGTGTTTTAATGTTTTAGGTCAAAAAGGTACTTTTAGAGGGGCCACAGAGCAAAAAGGTAGTGAAACGGTATCCACCACACCAGGTAGTAACCTCTTTACTCCGGCACTCTTATGTGTTTGATGTATGTACTTGCTTGCCATATGTGTGTTTTTGTATTGTTTGCCAAATATGCATACAGATCATGTTTGTGATGTGTCCCTAGCGCTGAGGGTGCCTGCCGGGGTCGACCTACGTGGTGACTCAACGGAGACGGGCTGATGATTCCGGTAATTCCGGGGTCTGCCTTGGTAAGGCGACCCAACGGTGCGAAGACGTGTTGTTGTGTGTATGTCTGTTTGCATGTTGTGGCATGTTTGGCACGTTTATCCATGTTTACATATTCATGTGGTTGCATGCATACACACATCACATATAGTGCATGAGTATTGACGGTTACTGCGGGGCCACTATTGGACCTCGGGAGCTTGTGGTGACACGGGGGATCGTGCTCGATCGATAAAGGCCTTTTTGCAAAGGTAGTGATGATCCCGGCGAGATGAAGGATAGGGGATGCCCTATCATATTTTGTATTTTTATATTTTGGATGTCCGTACTTATTATCCGGATACCGATTGACGGATGATCAGAACCTAACCCTCCGGGGACTTTACTTTTTGTTGACTTTTACTTTTTACCGGTCGTAGTTTGTCCAAACCGATCCCGTGCTCTCGCTACGCGTACTCGATTTAACTTTAAATGGACTAATAATAAGGAAAAGGTAATCTTTAAAAGGAATTCCCTCTAACCCGCCACCCGAAAGGGCGAGGCCGTGGAGGTGTAACAATTGGCTTCCGTAGACTTGAGAAAATTTCTTTTTGTGTGTGATTGAACAAAATTAATCGTGGAAGGATAGCTTTGGGATGGTACCTCCCAAAGTGATGAACACAATTAGGCTTTATGCCTCTGATATATATTTTGATGTGAACCGATAGTATCCGTTGTTCCCAAAGTGGTGTCGCGATTTCCTGGGACACTAGTAGCAACTTTGGGAAGAGGTGTGCACACTAGGAAGAAAAATGTGTTATGGCCAAATTTGATGACCTGTGACTGGCAGGTTTCCGGGTCACAGGGTAGACTGGCAGGATATCCGGGTCTACCATGGTTCTCTTCCCACTAATTAAATTGAATGAAGAATAATAAAATTGTTTTCCTGGATATATATATATATATATAAGGATGATATTTTTATTATGTAAATATTTTTGTTTTCTTTACATTAAATTGTGTTTATTAGGATTACCAAGAATTGCTAATGTTTGTGTTCATGGGTCGCGATGATCCTTCGGGAGCGGGAATTTCGAAAACAGTGCAAGAGTTGGGGCTAGCGTGGGAAGTGAGGAAGAACTTTCAATGAACCTAGCTAGTTTTATTTTATTTTATTTTATTTTTATTTTCTTTCTTTTGAATGAAACACATTTATTTAAGTTCAGATTTCTGCTAATGTAATAAGGTAGCCTTGCACTTGTCCTAGTACAAGTGCGGCGGTAGCACCCCCCAAGGTTGTTTATTTCGAATTTCAAATATTCATTTATGAAAATCATTTAAATTTTAGATTATCATAACTGTCGAAATTGGGGGTGTTACAATTATATATAGGTTGTATGTGAAGATTGTAGTAGTTATAATTTTTAGTTGTTGTACTAATTGTTATTGATGAGTTGCATAAGTAAAATAATTATTTATTTTTAACACTTGTATTTTATTTGTTGGCTTGTAATGTTTTCTAATTTACCTATGATATGTGTTGGCAAATTTGGTTTCTTTCATTATGAGCTCTGAAAATTATTATGCTGCTACGGGATCCATTGATTGATTTCTAATATGCTATTTCTAATGCCATACAATGCGGGGTAAGTTATTAGTGGTAGTATTTTAATGTATGTTTTTTTTAATTGTTTCACTTTTACAATAACATAATTGTTGAGGAAAAAATTTCAAAATATTGATTGTTATCAATCCAATGAAACCCTCAAGCCCTCACATTTACTATGTGGATCCTTTAATTGAAGGTCTTCTAGAAAACCGTCATGATATATTGTGATTGTTCAATAGGTAAGTGTACGCGTGTATGTATTAATATTTGTGTGTGCGATTGAATAATCAAAAGTAACCAGTTTCTATTTGTTTTGTTAGCGCATTGACTACCTATCGAGCCTCTACCTCATTAAATTATTCTAAAGCTGCTTACCTTGTCAATAGCTATTTGTGGAAGAAGATACGTGTACTTACATATGAATTTACTCAAATTTTGTTATTAAACCATTTTTATTTCAAAATTGAGTTAATTATTTCATTATATTGTTCCAATACCCTTCCTAACTAAATAACAATGATTGCAAGTATTACATCATGAAATTCATGAAGGATCAACCTATTGTTCCTCCAAAAGTAAGTCATTTTAGTTGCAATTCATATTGTGTTTTAAATTTAATTGAGTAGTGTCTGATAATTATTGTTTAATGATTTTAATTTGTTGTGTGCATGATAGTATATGTAGTATTATGAAAATCAACGTTGTGTCAATTTGACTGACCATCAAGCGAATGAAGTCATTGAGGAACTGTGTGAATATGTGCTCAGACAATAGTCTAGCTAGCTACTATTTAAGTAGTAAGGTTTTTGTTTTTTTGGCCTATCGTTGTGTTGTTTGTTTAACTAGAATTAGTTGTATTTCATTCACAATTATTGTAAATATATTTAGTAGTAATTTTGTTAATTAGTTATTTGTTTGTATCATTTTGGAATTATTTGATTGTCATTTGATTTTGTTCTTTTAGTGGCGATGAGATATGTAGCGCTTCCTAAGTGCCACGGTTATTCTTAAAAAAAAGCGCCACAGCTACCCTTTAGAGTGGTGCACTAGTGCCCCTTTCATGGATAGAGGGAAAATGAGGGAGGAAAAAAAAACTGAAAAGGAAGATGAGGAAAGAAATGGGTTTTTCTTGCTTCAACAAGGGAAGAAAAGTGAGAGGAAAGAAAAGTTGGGAGGAAAATGGGATGTGGGGCCCACCCCATTTTCCTCCCTCCCTATTTTCTCTTGTCCGTACAAGCAGGAGAAGTGATGACATTTGCTCTCCGGTTTTCTCTTCTTTCCATTTTTCTCCTCTCACTTTTCTTTCCTCTTAATTTTTCAGCCATCCAAGCAGAGCACAATCTCTCCCAAACTCTCTTTCTATATGTGCCTTGGACGAGGGTGTCGAGGATGAGTAGAAGAATAAGGGGCAGCGGAATTATGAGTCTCATGACCAATTTATCCTTCAAGTAAACTTTATTTTCAGTTTCGTCCTTCGATTAATATACTAAAATTCTCAAATAATCTCTTGAAATTAATCCTTACCACACGACGAGGAGTTTCTCCTTAATTAGCTTCTTTAAGCCATAAAGTAATTTCCTTAAAAGTTTTAGGGTACTTTAGTATAGAGATTGACTATTTGAATTCCATAAACCCTATTTAGCTTCATTAACAAGTTAAATAAAGATAATGACAACTTGAGTATAGCGATTAAAAAATTGTGCTCTTGAGGTTATTAATGGCTACACTCAAGTTATCATTGTCAATACTTAAGTTGTCATTGCTTTTATATAACTTGTCAACAGTGCTTGATAGAGATTAGGGAGCTCAAGTAGTTAGGGCAGAGCAATAGGCGGGTTGGGCAGCCCATGCCTAAACCCATAGCCCGCCCATTTAACTTTGAATGGGTATGAGTTAGCCCATACCCGTACCTCAACCCATTGTAACCCATGTTGAATGGGTTAACATATAAATGGGTGGGCTGACCGGGTTTTGGGTAACCCATTTACATTTCACAAGTTTAATTTTTTGGAGAAAAATATATATAAGTATTCACCCAAATTTATCATTCTAAATTCTAAAATATGAATCTTCAAAATTCAATAATCATAATTCACACAAAAGAATCTAAATTTAGACAAGTGTTATCATAACATAATTTTGATGTTCAAACTCCAAGTGAGAGAATGGTTAAATGGGGAAATGGGGAATGGGTACTTCATGGCAAAGTGGGGTGTTATTGTCCAATTGTCCATATAGTTAATAAATAAAAAAATATAACTAAATGGGCGGGTTTGGACAGCCCGAAGGTGCGCCCATAGCCCGCCCATTTAAGTCTTAAATAAGTGTGTTTTAACCCAACCCGTTATGGGTTTTTTTGAGCGGGCTCAAAATGGCCCAATTGCATTGAGTTGTGGGCGGGCTCACCGGGTTGTGGGTTCCATGCTCAGCCCTACAAGTAGTCAATCTCATTACTCAAGTTATCACCGGAGCTCCGTAGCCGATCACCGGAGGCCGTCGGTGGGGTGGTGCATACCACCGGAGATCCGGTGCCGGCAAGGTTTTTCCATTTTTAAAAAAATGAGAAGCGTTTTGGTAAAAGTACAACATTTTAAAATCCTAAATTAGTCTCTTAAGACCCATTTATTATTTTCATGTGTTAACAGACTTTTTATGATTTTCAAAGTTCAAATAGTACTTATTTAATATTTTCCCAAAAATCAATGAGTAAAGAGATGCAATAATTTGTTGGGCCACTTTAGAAAGTTGAGGCTGACAAAGTTGGTATTGAGGGGTGAGCAAATCAAAACCAAAACCGAAAACCAGGAACCGAAAGCTATTCGGTATTGCCGTTCATAGTTTTTTTTTTTTTTTTTTAAGAAAAAAAACAGAGATGATTCTCAGAATTGTAAGTTGCATGAACTTTCCTCGCAAATAGTTCTCCTTTTTCGTTTTCGTTTCATATACTGTTGCATTTACGGCTAAAAAATGTCATTATAGCAAAAGAAGTTGAAGGACTTTATTACGTAAATTATGAAGAAAGTGAAAGGCATATAAAGTTCAAAAGAAGAAGCAATGTATTAGGTATGGTGGAATTGAATTTGAGTTCAAGTTTCTCTTATTAGTTTTTTTTTTTTTTTTTTTTTTTCGGTTTCCCAATGAAGAAGTTTCCCTCATTAGTTATCCCCATATTTTACCAAAATCAATTCATTTTGAAATATATTTTATTTGATAGACGCATATATATTCTCATATTGGAGGCACTTATATTTCCTCGTTGGAGTTGTGTGTATAAAAATTATACAAAAAACAATAGTTCAAAAAAGGTAAATAAATATAAAAAGAATAAAGAGATAACAAAAATTGATTCACTCCCTCCGGTCTTTAACATAAGACATATTTGAGGAATTAATTTAAGCCCTAAATATAAAACAAAGTTTTAATATTTGTCAATATTTTGCTAATTTATCTTTATTGATGCTCACTCAATCATAATCAAAGAGGAGAGAAGAATGAGAGAATTAATGAAGATAATTAGAGTTTTAGAAAATACATGTCATACTAACTTACTCAACTAATCTCCTTAAGTTAATTAAATTAGGTAAATATGTTTTATATTAACAACTAGAGGGAATAGTTAATTATGATATGGATTCAAATCTACATAGAAGCTTCGTTGGTATGTACTCCTCTGGTTCTCTCTATATAAAATATATTTGTGCGATTGGTTTTGGTCCTAGTTATAAAACAAAATTTTTACATTTATATTTTCCTAATTTACTCCTATTGATGCTCCCTCAACACTAATCAAGGAGGAGGGGGAAGAGAGGAATTAAGGAAGATGACTGGGTGTTTTACAAAATATATGTCATATTAACTAACTCAATCAACTTCTTTGATCTAATCAAATTAGGTAAATATATCTTATATTAAAGACCGGATGAGTAAATTTTTGTAAGCAGTTTTAACCCTATGATACCTACCTTAATCTGTTGTTTATCATGATGAACCCTTTAAACTTATCTAACTCTCAACTCTTTGGAAATGTAAGTAAAAAGGTCCCTATAAAATAGTGATACTCTGTAGAATTTCACTTACAATAACTAAATTAATGTTATTGTGGCTAATAAAAAGGTCCCTATATCTTATATGCATATTAAGATGTAAAGTCATTTGCATTCCTTGCACAAAGCAAGAGCTTCCACCATAAAAGGAGAAACATCCACAAATGCTTAAAAAAATCAATCCCATAAAAATTAATGTGAACTAAGTAATAACAAAGCGCACATTTGAAAAAGAAAACATATTCATTAAGTCTCACTACTATTCAAAAGTCATTGACTTTTCACAGAATTACAGAGATGACCTTCGCAAGACACTATTACTTTTAAGTGAATCTAGTTACCGTGTCAACAAACACACGCCTTTCAAGTTCTAATGCACATGGGTCGAAACTAGCTTCCTACTTACAGATATGACTTTTCTCAAATATCAACATCTACTTATTACTCATATGCTACTTAATATATGATATATTTATGGAATTAATCTTGGTCCCAGATAATTAAAGAGTATATGAAATAAGAGAATTAAGGAATATGACTATGGTGTTTTAAAGAATATATGTTATATTATTAATTAACTTAACTAACTACCTCAATCTAATCAAATTAGGTAAATATATCTTATATTGTAGATCGAGCTGAATACAAATAGTTTGCACAATGACTTATATGTTTCATTCATGCGTGGCTTTGAATTTAAAATAAAATATTACTCACCCACTTATATATATATATATATATATATATATATATAGGAAATAACATTTCTGCATTTACTGCGGAAATATTATTCTGCATTTAGTGCAGAAATGTTATTCTGCAGCAACTTACTACTCTGGTCCTATTTATAAGTACCTTTTGACCTTTGGTTCTATTTATAAGTCCCTTTTGACCAAATAAATGAGATTTTGACAATTTTGTTCATATTATTGTACCAATACAAATAGAGAGAGAAGAAAAAGTTAAAAGGTACCCAATCATAAATGAGCGTAAAATTGAAATTTTACCCTATAATCATTGAGTTACCTACCTCTCCTTGGTATGTGTGATTTGGTCAAAATGAGACTTATAAATAGGATCAAAGTTGAAAGATCAGGCTATCACCCAAGAGGGGGTGAATTGGGTGTTTGATTAAAAACTTGGAACTTTGAAATTCTTTTCACAAGTTGCTAAAGCAGTTTGTATGACAATAATAATTTATAAAGCAATAGTCAATCATTCAAACATATATGCTGGAAAGATAAGAGTTTAGGGAAGAGAATATGCAAACCGAGATTTATACTTGGTTCGGCCCAATCCTTGACCTACGTCCAGTCCCAAGCTCCACTTGAAATTTTTAATCCACTATCCTCTTGTTTAATCCGGGCACAAGAGAAGCCTTTACAATCCCACAAGTTCACCCGGCACTTGTGAAGCCAAATCTCTCACCGAGATACTCCCCTTACACAATGCAAGGTTACAATATGTTTCCCTCTCAAGATTACCTAATCTTGAGTAACTCTCAAATAAACAGATAGAATGTTTCTAATGAATCTTCTCTCGAAGTGAATAAGATAAACACCGAAGTGCATTACAAATAATTTCACTCTCTATGCTAAGCTATGTAAACATTGAAAATAGAGTGTGTATGTTATGAAAAACAGAGTATCAGTATGTTGAAGATGTAATCTTGTATCTTTTCATTTTTCTGCTTGAATCTGTCCTCTTTTATAGGTAGAGATCAATATATGACCGTTTGAAGATTTAGTGACTATTGGATAAAGAAATATAGCCGTTAGACTCAAATGGAACTAGCCGTTAGAACTTCGTTTTCTGAATCAGCTATGACATCAGCATTTACTTTACTTTGATCTTCAGTTTAATAGCCTTTGATCATCTGAAACATGTACACAAATGATATAAATAATGTTAAGAAGTGTTATAAATCATTTGGGTAATCATCTGGATGTTTATCAGAAGAATCAGGATTTTCGAAACGGTGATTTTCGAATCTGAGATGAAAACTCGAGTTTTCATTTGCAAAACTCGAGTTTTGAGGTTGCGTTACTCCAAATTGCTCTCTATCTGATCAAAACTCGAGTTTTGGTTTCACAAACTTGAGTTTAGAAGATACTCTGACGTTCGCTGCTCTCAAACTCGATGAAAACTCGAGTTTCCAACTAATAAACTCGAGTTTTGACTTTGTTGAGCTTTCTTAAAAATAACTGTCAACTTTCGAGGGCCATATCTCCCTGTTCTGAACTCTGTTTTGGTCCGTTCAACTCTTGATGGAAAGCTCTGTGAGTCTACTTTCAAATTCTACCAATTTCTGCTCAATCGGATTTGTGGTTTGTGAGATACACTCAAAACATTGAAGCTTGGTTTTCTGTGTGGCGTGGATTTCACTGTCAACTTTCACAATTCATAGATCCTTGATATGAACTCCTTTGGGCTTGAATTTTCTATAATGACGCATTGGGAGTCTAGTTTCATATGCCATTGATTTCACCTCAATCCGATTTTTGTTTAGGAGATATCGTTGGATTACCAGACCTCGCCCGAGCTGAACGTGAAACGAGAGTTCTTTGAAGAACCGATCACCGCTGGAAACTTGAGTTTTGACTTTGAAACTCGAGTTTTCCTAGTCCGAGACGCGGAGATGCTTGAAGACACCACAAACTCGAGTTTTGAGTTGCAAACTCGAGTTTTGAGTCCCAAACTTAAGTTTTGTGTTCCTAACTCGAGTTTTCTCCTATCCGAGAGGCAAATCACTGTAGCGAAGTAGGAAACTCGAGTTTTGACTTGGAAACTCGAGTTTTCTCATCCTGAAGCTGATTTTTGCTGACTTTTAACTCCAAATTGAGCCATTCTAACTTCCATATGATCTTGGAGGCTTCTAGCTTCAATATAAGAACTTGAATAATTATATCTTCATTCCACTCGCAGTTCTTCCTTCTTCCATCTTCCAACTTGATCATTCTTCATCATTTAAGTTGGGCTCATCATTCTCTACACTTCTACCTTCTTCAATATCCGAGAAAGCCAAGCATATCTTGAACTTGTTCCAGATTTTCATGTGTAGACTTTTCGTATCGCACTATCTTTGTCTTTTGAGCTCAAATATGATGAAGCTTCATTCCAACTTCTATTTGATCATAGAGACTTCTAGTATCACATATAAGAACATTAGTCTATTCTCTTCTTCTTGGTTATCACCAAAATCCATTGATAACATCTTGCTTCCTTGACAATCTCTGCAAGCTCTTCTTTCTTTAATTCCTTATCTCCTTCTTGATTAATCTCTATAATTCAACTTGGATTAATCTACATTAAATACAACAGTTAGTCAATCTAGGAGATAACTATATTACTCAATCTTTTTGCTTTTAATAATGGCATCTATATAAGACATCATCAAAACTAATCATAACCAACAAGAGTGGTCGAAACAGTGTCGTTTCTTTTTTTTTTTGCCTCCTCAAAGTTCTCTTGTTTTAGGACCCAAAAACAGAGCACATTATGCAGAACCCTTGAAGCGAGATGGATTTAAATAAAAGACTGATAGATTGGAGGATACATTGAGCTGGTGCAAACAGGGCATTCAAGCAGTTTGTGGATGTTGGTAGTACCGGGACCATTGTTACGCAGCTTCGTGATCGAAGAAAACTGATGGGGAATATGCACATTATCATCCATAGTCAAGGATGATATAGTACTATCAAGGCTACTCGATTCCATTCATGGCCTAAAAACATATGATCAGTTCGATCATGAGTAAAACAACTCCCTCGAATAGCTCAGCCAATTCAAACACAAGAGGACAAAAAAACTGATATCAAGGAAAAAAGAATAGTGGGTCCGAGAGTTCGCAATACTTGGGGAAAGAGCGTGAATTTAGAAGACAACGAAGAAGTGAAAGGGGGGAGATATTTTTAAACTAAATGACTTGACAAAAAAAAGGAACAAATTGGATGCATTTCAGTTCATAGAGTCAGAGCGTGAAGACCTATTGAGAGGAGGAAAAAAAAAGCAGAAACGACCCCGTTTATGGGTTGCTGTAGAATAACATTTCTGCAGTAAATGCAGAAATGTTTTTCTGCAGCAACCTAGAAACAGTGTCGTTTCTGCAGCAACCTATATATATAATACGAGAAACATACATATAAATATGGAAAACACAAGAAAAGAAGAAGAGGAATGTGAGCAGACAAGGATAAATTAAAGTTCCCAGCTGCCGTTAAATTCCACAACTCAATATATCTATCATACGTATTCTCTGATATAAAAAATATATAATTACTAAATAATCATTGTGTCCTATGTATGTGCTGAAATGGAATCAAGATTTATATACGAGGATTGATATCTATTTTTTTATATACATGTAGTATACAAATTTTATAAATTTTGAAATACTCGCTTATAAAATACTGAACGAATTAAAAATTTGAAATCATGACCCCCTACCAATCTCCTTCTCTCCGTTTTTTTAAATATAATATGATTGAGTCAAATTTGATCATTACCAGGTTTAATTGGGACTTATTTTCTTTTTTTTTTGAAAAAAAAAAAGAAAAATTCTATGTCACATGGATTTTTATTTGAGATTGGATGTTTAAGTGGTCAAAACATTTTCATTGCCTGCGCACTATACTGTGTATTAGTCATATTTTATGGATCATTCATTTTGGGATGACATAGGAGAATATTCTCAAATTATCTTATTTATCCTCTCGCTGAAGTATTATTATGAAATAATGTCGTGCAAATTAATCAACTGAACATAGTTTTCCGTTGGTTACATGAAAGTCTTACCAAAGAATAAGATACATTGCACGCATAAGTATATCGATATCATTATTCCTTTGATTAGTTGTTTCAAAAAATTATGCAGTCACTTTGGCGAAAATTAAAATTATTCAGGCACACTATTCATATCCAAATTGTCAAATACTATTAACTTGAGGTTATAACTTATAAGTGAGGTTGAACTCATATCCTACTTCTCTCGCACATACTGAAGAGTTTTCATCTCACTAAGTTGTAAGAGTCATTAGCGTAAATACATATCTTCTGATGATAGCCGCCGCCGGTGGAGCTCTCTGGTGGGGTGCAAGGGGATAAGTTGATGTGGAGAAGAATGCTGTGAATTAAAGAAGTCTTGAAGGGTTCATTGTATTGAGAAATCAGTGTATTGATTTGTGATTGTAAAACTATTCAATTTGATTCACCTTATCCCCTTATTTTTGTGTTGTTTAAGTTGAGCACTTTGTTAAGTAGTGTTCAACTTGAGGGGGCGTGTTAGAATATAAGGGAATAGTTGATTAGAGTTTGGTAGTTAGGCCTAGTCTATAAATAGAGGGTCTTGACTATTGAGATAAGTGTGTTGGGTATGGAGCCCTCACCAAAGTGTGTAGAGTGTGGAGCTCTCACCATATGTGTGGGATGTGGAGTCTCACAAGAGAGGGAGTTAACTTGGTCTCCTTCTAGGTTTAGAGTTAACCCGTATGGGTTACTCATTGAAAGAGCATATTGCTCATTGTTGATAATACAAGAATCTTCATCTTCTCTATATTGTATCTCTAATTGCTTCTCTAATCACACTTGTTAACAAGGGAGAACATTCGTAGAGTGGGCTCCTGATTGATCGAGTAGGTAGCCCACGACTTCAAATCTGAACGAGACGCATACCAGTTCGTATAGGTACGATTCGATTCTTTTAAACTTGATTTAAACGCCGTTGATGGATCCTTTGATGGGATTCGTACTTTTTTTTTATTCCGCTAGCGTACGGATCTCAAAATCTTCATCCCCATGGATGTGAGTGGGGTGAGGGATTAAAGAATCGGGAACAAACGTTTTTTTTTTTTCTCCAAAGAGTCAACAAGGAAGAGATATGATTCAACATAATCACTCGCTGACATGGATGATGATGTGGTGTGTCATGTGTGATGTTTGACTCGATTTAACGATCAAATTTAACTTTACACAATGTCGGGGCAACATTATCACGTTTTATAAACCTTCGTAGGCGACATTACTCCAAAAAACATTTCCGAATACCCAATGTTCCCCCCAAAAAACTTTCAAACTAAAAATGATACTTATCCCAAATAAATTTAAGGATATTAACAATGATTCCTTTAAAAATTGTTGAGTTGGTTAGTTTTACCTCAATGTAGACATGAGGTTGTATGCATATGTGGGTTGCCTAAAACTGAAGAATGAATTTTGACTTATAAATGACATAATTATATATATATATATATATATTATTAGAGAAATTGTTAGTAATTATGTTTTTTTAATAATGTTTCTTGGGGTCAAGTCGTCAAGAACTAAAACCACTATTTTAAATGTTAGTTGTAATTGTATTATGCATTTTTATTTTATTTCTGAGCCTCATAGTCATTCTTGTCAAATTTGCCGAGAATGTGAGTGAGGTGAGGAAAACGACTAGGTCCTGGTTTATGGACATCATTTATGTACTAATCCTTCGATCTTTAATATAAGATATATTTAAAAAGTTGATTTTGATCCTAAATATAATATATAATTTTCATATTTATCAATTTTTTTCCTAATTTACTCTTATTGATCTTCCCTCAATAATAATTAAAGAGGAGAGGAAATGAAGGAATTAAAGAAGGTGATTAAGATCTTTTAAAAAATATATATCATATAAACTAATTTAACCAACTTTCTTAATCTAATCAAATTAAATAAACATATCTTATTTTAAGGACGAGAGAAGTATTTGATTTACAAAATTATGATTTAGAGCCTCCAAAATTCTTCTTTTTGTTTTTTAATTTCTAAATTATAAGTCAGGTTATTTGCAAATTTAAAGTTGAGACCTCTAGCGATTGACAAACACTAATAAAGTTAAAAACCAACTAATAAACTCACAAAATCACACGTTGGTCTAGTGGTGTAAAGTCTCACTAAATTTTTTGGGGTCTCAAATTGTAATCATAAAGAAGATACCTATGTTGGGACTCCGAAACTAAAAACACAACTCACAAAATTACTTCTTTATGAGACAAAACTCTTACATATTTACTTATACTATGATTCTATTTATAAATTACTTTGAGCGTGTTTTACCAAAACCAAAAAACCTTAAATTTTATTAATTTATCTTAAAATTTAATTATTTTCAAATTTTACCCCTATTTAATTTATTTACTTTTTTAACAAATAAAAAGTCTACACAAAAAATAAATAAAGGGAAAAATCGAACATTGATATCAAAATTCTAATAACAACATATAGATAAATAAGGCCAAAAAAAAAAAAAAAAAGCTTTTTCCTCTCAGGCTTATAAATCGGTTCAAGGAATAATTGTAATAATAACAATAAATTATTAATGCAATCTTAATAGTGGAAGACGTGTTTGAATTCCATTCTACAAACTGTATAATTCATTTGCGCAGCCTCCTCTTATGGACAACCTTTTCAACATACTTTATTTATGTATTTATTTTTTTATAATAATTTTATTTATTTAGTGGATTCATTAATTTTGTCCATTTTCAAATATAAAAGGAGGACCCACAAATTTGGACCAGCTAAATGCACCTTTTACTAGGCCCAATAGGAAATGCAAGCCATGTTATTTAATATATCAGCGTTATCTTATAACTTAATTAACCACTCCACGTTACAATTCTTTATGTCCTAAAAGTTCTATTTAATGTATATTTGTTTCTTTTTGAGTTTTCTATGTCCACAATGAATGAACTATCATCATTTTTTAATTATGTTAATTTTAGTGTAGCTTGCTTGGAAGTGAATGACGTTTCTAGCCCAAATAATTAAGGCATAACAAAAGGGTTTTGATTGACATGACTTTGTTGGCTAATGCATATAATAAGGATTAATTAATACAAACTCAATTTCTCTATTACATTATTAAAGGTAGGTTAGGCATTGTGAATATTGGAATATGTTAGGAATAGGATTGACCATATTTTGTATAAATCACCAATCAATCATATGTATGAATGTGAATTAATTAACTGAATCTTAAAACCGTATGCTGCCACTAGTTCTGCAGCCCAAAAAACTCACCTTCATGGGAATTTCATCATTATCAATTAATACCAAATAGACACAGGCATGAAGGTGAGAAAAGTGACTTAAACAAAGTACATCCATAATTAATTAATTACAAATTAGTAAGAAATACACACATATCATGTCGTCATATTTACCGGATGCTTGAATTGCATCCTCTAACTTAAACCAAGATTTAAGGAGGTGTTTGGTGTTAGTTGAGTCAAACGGCTGTGAAAAAATTTAATCATTCAACCACTATTGTTATACCACGCTAGAGGGTGGATGTATTAGGATCTTATTCATAGTGTTGTGTCAAACAAAAAGCTCTACTGAGACTTTGATCTATCATATCTGACGATTGCTAACCTAGAAAAACTGAAAAATATCATATTGATTTTTTTTTTTTTTTTTTTTTTAGGAGAGGAGATCCTAAAAAAAGAGTCAAGTCCAATTGATAATTTGAGTCTCCAGCTCTCATCTCTTAGGACTTAGACTTCTTTCCAAAATACATGATTTTTATATATTTAATTCGCGGCCTAGAATAAAGCACAGAGTTCAACTTATGAATGTTTTGATCAATTTTTTGCTCAGCGTGTCCTTCTATTAGAATTAATTCTGTTCCAGGTACTGGTATTCAACAGACACGTCCGAGTAAGCATAAATACGAATTATCCACTATACGTCACCTCATCGTTCAATGCTTTGATAATTTTATTCATTAATAATTGTTGTTATTGTGGAAATACAACACACAAAAATTTTAGTCAAATGTAGTAGAGCTTTTCCTTGGAGCACAAGCAGAGGGAAGAGGAGAGAAGGTACTGCTTTTTCTAAAACTTCTAAAAGCTGTTCTCTGCTTCTCGATTATTTTACTTTCTGCGTCGCAGTTTTCTGTGTGATTTTACGCCATATAACCATTTTCACTTTTAAAAGGTTTTTCCTTTAGTGGGGATTAATAAAAAAAACTCTCCCCTCTCTCTTTTTTCCTCTTAGACATGCCAGAATATCATGTGATTGTGCCTCAGCTAATCAAGGCATCTTACTCTTTGTGTTGTATTTTCAGGCAACTGAAATGAAGAGTTCCCAATCTAATAAAGCGGCATCTGCTGATGATGAAGATGTGGACCCAACGGTAAATTTCTTGTCTTGTCACTAAGGTATTTCCAAATGAACTATCACATAATGAAACATTGAAACGTTGATTTTGTTTTCGCGGCAGCAATACCTAGAGAATCGGCTGAAGTATCTTGCAGCTGAGAAAGCTGGAGGGAAAAACCCTTACCCACACAAATTTGTTGTGTCTCTGTCTATTAGTGAGTACATTGATAAATATGGGGGAATGGGCAATGGGGATCACCTTGAGGACATTTCTGTGTCTTTGGCGGGTATGATTATTTTGTTTTCATTGTCATTTTCTTATGCATCTTTTATGCTTTATGTAACGATTCCACATATTGTGCATTTCCAGGACGAATCATGCAGAAACGGTCTTCAGGGGCAAAGCTAGTCTTTTATGATCTGCATGGTGGTGGTTCCAAGGTCCAGGTTATGGCTGATGCAAGGCATGTAACGATCTTTACCTTTTTCTTAAGATCAAATATTTTGAGAAGTGGAAAAAGCATAAGATAATGAATTCTTGAAAGCCATCTTTGATTTCTGAATGTATTCCTCTAAGACAGAGAGGGGAAGGTTTTTTCTGGCTTTATTTACAAGTCACTTCATTTTCATTTGAATGTGCAATTTTTCCCTTCATTTATTATTCAGTATCAGGTATTGGGTAATGTTAAATAGGGGTAAAGTTGGAAAGTTATTAAATTTTAAGGCAGAGTTCATGGGTTATGAGGTTTAAGGTTTTCCTTAGTTAGTTTTGGTGAAAGATGTTGAATTAACTCATAAATAGGACTAGAGGAGTATGTGTTAACATTGATGTGTAATTTTCAGTTTCCTGATATGTTGCTGGACCATGCAAGCTAGCTTCTTTACTATCACTGCACATGTTAAATGATACTTTCTCAGGTTCTTAATATAAGATCTAGTTTTTAGTTATATTGTGGGAAAAGTATAGAGTTATGTGTCATGGAAGTTCAGTCATACATTTCTCTCTCTTTAGGACATGTAAACTGTATTAAGCCTCTTGTTGGTTTGAGTAGAAGTGTTTCAATTAGGACTGTCATTTTTTTATTTCTTAATATACTTCTTATGTCAGTGCAATTATTCTTGGCATTTGTTTCTCTATTAAATTAGACATTAGACAATAGATCAATAAAACTAGTTGGTGGTACTACGGTGTGCTGACAGTAACTATTCTTCTAAATTTAGATAAAGAAATTGGCTATTTAATTATTTTAGAGTTTTAGTCCCTGCAATTTTCTTCTTCTCTCTGCTGCTGCTGCTGCATCATGATCTTTTAGTTGACAGAGTTTCTATTTTTAATTCAATTCATAGGCAATTTTCTTATTCATATGTTCTGTTTTTTTCCCTATGATTCTATGTCTCCCTCTCTCTTTAATTTTATATATCTTAAGAAGACTATAACAGTCTAATTACTGTGGTGCAGGAACTCTGACATGGATGAGGCAGAATTTTCCAAGTTCCATTCTAATGTGAAGCGTGGTGATATTATTGGTGTCACTGGCTTTCCAGGTTTCTTTCACTTTGCTCCAGTAATTTGTTTTTCTTTTTGGGTTCAGTGAATTGCCCTTTTTATTTCAATGTAAAGGAATATTCTGATGATGGTTTCCTATTAATTTTCTTTCTTCATTAACATGAGATGGCCTCGTTCATGCCTTGTAATTCCCTGACATTCCTTCCTAGTAATATGCTTGAGTTTACTGTTAAGACATCTTCAAAATCATGTCAAGTGCAACAATTTCACTTAAAGCATTTCCTATTTAGCAAACATGGAATGACATGATATTTATCTTGTGCTTAACAAAGAGGAATAGATGCTTGTAGAAAGGCTCATTTTTCCTGTGTTGCTTTTTTTAATTAAAAAAAATTGAAAAAAAAATTACAATTCACTTAGCCTGATTGCACTCTGAATAAATTCTCATTCTTTCCTATGTTTGTATTCCAGGGAAAAGTAAGAAGGGAGAACTAAGTATTTTCCCCAAGAGTTTTATATTGTTGTCCTATTGTCTCCATATGATTCCAAGGCAAAAATCTGCAGCTGCTGCTGATAATGCAAATTTAAAGGTGAATACAATTTCCTTGGATCTTTAATGTTTCTGATGTTCACATATATGAACATCATTATTTCTTTGATGATTTGCAGAAACATGTGTGGATACCTGGAAGTCCCAGGAATCCTGAATCCTACATGTTAAAGGATCAAGTGAGTTTTTGCTTTGTTCTTTAATCTCCATTATGTGCCATACGCATGGTCAGAAAATCATCCTTGTCGGTGGCTTCATAGTAATTTGAATTTATTTTATAGGAAACAAGATATCGACTTCGCCATTTGGATTTGATGCTGAATAATGAGGTTCGAGATATATTCAAGACAAGGAGTAAAATTATTTCTTACATTAGGAGGTTCCTCAATGACCTTAATTTCTTGGAGGTTTGTTTTCACTTTTCACTCTTAGTGTGGTCTGGCCAACTTCCATTTGCTGTTAATTTACTTTTGCCTTATTCTTCAAGGTTGAAACACCAATGATGAACATGATTGCTGGTGGAGCAGCGGCCCGTCCATTTGTAACTCACCACAATGAGCTTAACATGAGATTGTTTATGCGATGCGCCTGAACTCTATCTCAAGGAGCTAGTTGTTGGTGGTTTGGACCGCGTTTATGAAATTGGAAAGCAGCTTAGAAATGAGGGAATAGATTTGACGCACAACCCTGAGTTCACTACATGTGAGTTCTATATGGCTTATGCAGACTATAATGACTTAATGGAGATTACTGAGCAAATGTTGAGCGGTAAGATTTTGTCGATTCCTATCTCGGGTCATTCTTTTCAAGGTACCTGGTTGGTCTCTTGACGTGAAAACCTTGGAATAGGTCAGTTAAGGAACTTACGAAGGGAAGCTATAAAATCAAATACCATGCAAATGGGATAGATAAAGATCCAATTGAGATTGACTTTACTCCACCTTTCGGGTAAGTCTTGTACATTAATGGCTAACAATTGTGGCAATAAATTGTATTTTTTAAGGATAAAGTAGCATCTAGCATCCCGATATTATTTCCTAGCTACTATTTTTTACGGTGATTCGGCTCCTTAGGGTATGTTTGGTTTGGGGGGGAGGGGAGGGGAGGGAGGGAAGGGAAGGGGAGGAAAATGGAGGGAAAATATTAAAAGGGGAAAAACTTTTGTGGGCCCCACCACACATAACTTTTCTCTCTCTCCATTTTCCTCCCCCTCCCCCCCTCCCCCCCCCCCAACCAAACACACCCTTAATCTTATTTATAGTGCATCTAGTACCTTAAACCATAAATAAGATTAGGGTTAGGTAAATCTGAAAAATAACATCGGGGAGTGCACGATGCACTAAGAAAATAAGATCGGGATCTTTGGATACCCTTTGGAAGATAACATCAGGGTGTTGAATGTTGCTTTACCCGTTTTTTGTAATGAATTTATTCATCGTGATGTTTACAGAAGGATTGACAGGATAGAGGAGTTGGAGAAGATGGCAGGTCTAAGTATTCCCAAGGACTTATCCGTGAGGAAGCTAATAAGTATCGAAGGATGTATGTTTAAAGTTTGACATCAAATGCCCTCCACCAAACAACAGCTCGTTTATTGGATAAAGTAATCTCCTTGTCATTTTTGCATGAATGTAGATTTCACAATTCCCTTTACGGACAAAATTTTTATCGACATTAAGCCTCGGTTGCATTTTACATTTGTCTAAGGGATAGTTTTATATCTTGATCTTTGAAGAATCCACTTTTATGTCTTTTGAATTCATACTTGTATCTTAATTCTTATGTGATGTTTTGTTTATCATATTGTAGCTTGTGGGGCACTTCTTGGAGGAAACGTGTGTGAATCCTGCTTTCATCATAAACAGTCCAGAGATAACGAGTCCTTTGGCAAAGTGGCACAGATCAAAACCTGGTCTCACTGAGCGTTTTGAATTGCATGTTAACAAACATGAAGTTAGTCTGAACTTTTGGTGAATAATTTTGAACTCAACATGTTAACGGCAATACAATTAATGCATTATATTACTCTTTACTTTTCAGCTATGCGATGCATATCTTGAATTGAATGACCCGATAGTACAACGCCCGATTATTTGAGCAGGTTCAAGGTATTGAGATATGATATACTAATGCCTTGTACAAAATTATCTGCTTAGAATGTCTGACATAAGCAACGGTAAGGTTGATTTCATATGACCTAAAGGTCATAAGTTCAAATATGAACAACGGGGTTACATCTATTTCTTTCTAAACCTCACCTAGTGGGAGTCTTATGCGGAATCCTTTTTAATTTTCGGGATCGGCAATCGGTGACGATGAAGCAATGGCGTTGGATGAAACATTTTGTACGGCTTTGGAGTACGGTTTGCCTCCAACTGCTGGTTGGGGCATGGGCATTGATCGGCTGGCCATGTTGCTGACTGATTCACAGAATATTAAGGTACTTGTCTCTCTTCCCATCCTATGAAACCTCTTGATTGAACATTTGTCTCTGTAATCACTAACGGCTTACGGATCTCGAATGCTTTTGGATAAACAGGAGGTTCTTCTCTTCCCATCCATGAAACCTCAAGATTGAACATTTTTTGGGCTATATTTGGTCCATCATGGGTGGACTAGGGCCCAAGTCCATTTTGGCTGGGGCACCAAATTGGTCAAGAGAAACTACGGATGAAAGCTTACAATATACCCATTTTGCTTAAAATAATTAGAAGGTGCCAAAAAGAACATTCAACGAAGTCATTAAATAAACTGAGACCTTTCGGTTAACAACCTAAGGATTTAGTTGTTATAGAGTATAATGGTGTGGTGCTATTTATATAGCTGACCTCATTTAGTATGAATTTGTGAATTTTGCATAAAATTGAGGAATGAATCTCAAATTATTCTGATTGACTTATAAATGACATAACTATTAAAATTTGTTTTGAAATTACTAGTATCTCAAGTGGTTTATATAGTTTCTTGTATCAGAATTTGTTTTTGGTGCTGGTCAATCTTAAAAGTCAGAATCATGGATAGTAGGAAGAAGAAGTAAAAATGACTTAGCTTATAACAGAAGACAAACCTAAATTTTCAACTACTGAATTGTCTTTATTAAACTGACTTTGTTATTTGTGGCTTTGCTTTAATTTTATGATGGAAAGGTCAACTCTTCCATTCATGGTTTATGTGTGAATGAAACGGCACGTCAGTGACTTCATCATTTCCTTTCCTTGAAGCGTCTTTAATTCATTGATCTTATATCATATTTCATTTTGAAATATTATTTTAAACATGAAAACAAAAGTATATGTTAGATTTCGCACACAAGTAAATTCTGTGAACTCCAACTACTGTGCAATCCTAATTTGATTAAAAAACTTAATGGGAAAATTACGCTCAGATCCCAAGGAAGGGAATTAATCACAATAAAGTCCCTTGGAATCATGAAATTACAAAGTCCCAAGGAACATTGTTGTAATTATTTGTGAATCTAAAATTACTATTTTGACCTTCCCTCTCTCCCTTTTTCTTCTCTCTTTCCTCTCTCCTTCTTCTACTCCTCTCTCCTTTTTCTTCTCTCTTTCCTCTCTCCTTCGGAGTCCGTGACTGCGTCCATTTTCCTAAGGCATGTTTCTAATTGTTTCACTAATAAGATAAAATAAACATACCATTTGCTTCTCAAAAAGACAACTCAGGTTGAGGCCTTGGGATGTAGAGATGAGCTCAAACGCATTCATAGTTAGAGGAGCTGCTGGCGCATCTTCCCGCCTCTCGACCACAAGATTTTTAGAATCCTATGCACCAAACATAGATTGAGATCAAACTTAGAATGCATATAATTGATATGCGGAAATAATAATAGCAAGGGTAATTGGTAAATAACATACATTGAGATCAAACTTAGAATGCATATAATTGATATATGGAAATAGGAGTAGCAAGGATAATTAGCTAAATAACAAGAAAAGGGTAGTTTGGTAGTAGGGTATGTAAGCCACAGGTGACAGCCGAAAAGTCAATCTTCATACGAAGTCACGGCATTTCTGTTGTGAAAATTATATAATATGTTGAGTTGCTTATCACGGCATTTCGGGATATAGGCATCAAAATTCTCGAGAAGATGTTGTAAATATATGATTTTTTTGTTGTAAATATAGCATTTGTTGTTGTAAATATCCTCTCTAGGCGTGAGAAATGAAAAAATCCAAGTTTTCAAAGGGTGTTGTAAATATATACTTTTTTCTTTGTAAATATAACATTTGTTGTTGTAAATAGCCTTTCGACGTGAGAAATGAAAAAAAAAAAAAATCCAAGTTTTCAAAAGTTGTTGTTATTATATGCATTTTATGTTGTTAATATAGAATTTGTTATTGTAATAGCCTCCTGGAAGTAAGAGGTGAAAAGATCCAGGTTTTGAAAAGTTGTTGTTATTATATACATTTTCTGTTGTTAATATAGCATTTGTTGTTGTAAATAGCCTTTGGAAGTGATAGGTGAAAAAATCCAGGTTTTGAAACCACAACACTTGTACTAGTGATGATTACTAAGTGCACATGCATAAGATTTTCACGTTCTAACAACGATTCAACAACAAAAGCTAATTGAAACTAACCAACGATTCATTTTTCAGAATCAAACTCTACCAAAATAGAAATCCAACAACAGCCAGCAATTCAATTCCAAGGAATTATTGGCAGCCGAAATCACAAAACACTATGCCACACTATAACAGCAACCAAATTCAGAATCAAACATTTAATTTCTTACACAATGTACATTTGGCTCAAGGCTAGTCAAAAAAATAGTCGAGATTTGCTCTAAAAATTTGGGCAAAGTTGGTACATTCGGTTCTAATACTTTCAATTACTTTACAATAAAACTACATCTCTATTTTTTCTTCTTCGATTGTTGGTTGCCTGGCAGTCGGGACAGCACCTTCTGCGCATATATGTTTTTCTCATGCGATACAAGCCACCATAAGCATTCAAGCTTTATCTGCCGCAGTTGCTCACAAGATAAATTAGGCATAGTATACCCTTCTTTGTCTTGGGAGAGCCATCCCATCCACGTAACCATGATAGAACATGGACACCACAAGAATCCCTGAAATGTGAAATGTCACATACAATGAACCAAAAATTAGAAATTGATGCTCAACAATGAACCAAAAATTCTTACGTATCACATTGCAAATGCACTTTGGCCCAATTGACTTGGTCGGGAATTTGTCTTCCTTTGGCAAATAGTCTTTTTTAACTCTTCGAAGAATTTTATGGAAGCAATCTTTCTGCATGAACAAAAAAGTTTCTTCACGCCAGCATAATTGAATTCTTCTTACACAATGCATATAGTTTAGAGGAGGATTCAGAGGTAGTGTGTATAAATATGTAGCCTGACTCTGTAGTATAGCATGTTGGCAAAACAAAAACAAAAAAACTCTGTAGTATAGTGTGTTTCATTATACCTTCTAGAGTTTTGATATATCTTATTATTCATGACTTGCTATCTTATTTGATTTAACGGTTAACTGTAAAGGCATATTTTGCTATTTATACCCACAATCTCAAAACATATGCGAGCCAAGTGTAATTCTAAAGAAAAGATACATGACCCTTACACATGTCAAACTTAACCATATATATAGATGAAGCAGAAGATTGATTCCCTTTCCCTTTTCCTACCACAAAACCCTTCACAAATAAGAAACCTCATTTTAACGTTTTTTTTTATAATACATTCCACTGTAGTTGTTGACAAGCTAACAGATAACAATCAATTAACATCTTAATGATCTCAAGTAAAATAAGGATTCGTATTTTCAAGCAAAAAAAATATGAGATTTAATAGATCTCTCACCTATCACAACCGAAACTATAACAATAATATTGAAAATAGGAAACAATTTAATTAGTTGAAAAAGCATATGACGATTCAAATATTTAAATTCAAGCCAACTAAAACAGGCATTTGATACTTAATAATTCGAAGATCCAGACTACTTTGGTCATTTTTTGGCATTCCAAACATGAATTAATTAGAGTATCTTAAATTCAAAATAACTAGAACACGCATCCAATACAAACGCACCCACAAAATCTGTGAGTATCCCACGGTTCCTCCAATATTCATTTTCGTAGGGGATATAAATAAAAGGTTAACATCAAGAATTGAAGAAGGCACGATCTTGAACAATACAACGTTTTTGTACTGTAAGTGCGAGAGACCGCTTTTCGAGCCTTCTACTTGGCCTTGTCATCTTCCAAATCCAACTTGACCACGTGACTTCTATAAGCATAAATCGAAAAGTGGTTCACTTAGATTCAAATAAATACCATAACATAATAACGAATGAGATATAATCAAATAAATTAACAAATGAAAGCAAATATTTTTCTCTCAACCCGACGCTCTGTTACTTCGCATAATAGAAGCGGCACAAGAACTGAAAATACACAAATGGCTCTTGGAGACATGCATTCGGCAAGAATGAACTCGAAAAATAACCGAAAAAGGTTCAATCTTCGGAGTTTAAAAACCATCCCAAACATGATTCAACGAAAACACGGGAATTGGAGAAGAATGGGAAAATGGAAAATGAAATATGAGGATTGAGATAGGAAGGAATACCGGTTCTAAGGCTTCGTGTGTGTGTGAGATGGTGGAGAACGAAGGTGAATGAAGACTGCAGACGGGACAGGGGACGAGATGGGGAAAAAAACCCTAAAAATGTCTTCACTTGCGGTCGTGTGACCCACTGTGGCTCCACCACAAACAGCAATGAGAGATGCAGGGAGTCTCACACAATCCCACCTACGACGAACAAAGGAATGACAGATGCGGGTCTCTCTCGGGAACGGTGTCGAAGGGCTCGATCGAATCGGTTGAGAGGAGATGACAGACTTGATTCATGATTTAGGAGTGTTTCTTCTTTGTCCAAAATGGTAATTTTGCATTCTCAAATAATTCCACGAAGTCCTAGGGACTTACGTAATTTGGTCATTTTAGGGGACCTAATTGTATTTTTTGTCATCCTTAGAACCTCAATGCGTAATTTTCTCAAACTTAATCATGATCATCATAACAAGAATCTTTTCAACTATGACAAGTCAAAAGTTAAATTGTCCTCCTGACCCTAGATCCGTCCTTATATACAATTCAATAAAAATAAACATAAGCAAGAGGCCTTGCTTGTCAAAAATCCTAGATAGTTGGTTGAGTTTTTTTCCCCCTTAATTTTTTTGGACAAAAATAAAAACAATTCACCCATTCAAAAATAGTTGGCAAACACTAAAGCCATGGTTTTATAAGCTTTTTTCCATAAGTCGAGACAAAACTCTTCTCAAATGCTAATCTTGTAAATTGTAAAAGTTATTCTCTAAAAGTTGATCTAAACACATATGAATTTATAGCTTAAAAATGAAAATGAGGACTTACAGATTGATACTAATGGCTTTTTCCCCCAAAAACAAAAAGGCACAGGTGAAGTGAATTGAATGGGGCATTAGATGAGGACATAGAGAAAGAGGCATATCTGATTGATAAAGACAAACAAAACCAGAAAAAGAGAGATCACTTGAAAGAAAAAGTGAACATTATGTGCTTTGCACTTTCCTCTGAGATCACACTATATTTCATTCCATTATTAACTCATCATATTATTAATGTATCATTTTCATCACCCTCCTAGTTCTAGTCCCATCTCTTTACCAATAAACATTAATTAATTGTTATTATTTTGTTAGGTAAAAATGTTTTCATATTATAGATAATCTTGTCCGAAGCACTACCCCTCTCGGTAATAATTCAAACGTTAGTTCGTCATATCGTGAGAGACTAGT
The DNA here is from genome assembly GCA_019022655.1 of Acacia acuminata. Classification (NCBI taxonomy): domain Eukaryota; kingdom Viridiplantae; phylum Streptophyta; class Magnoliopsida; order Fabales; family Fabaceae; genus Acacia; species Acacia acuminata. The sequence goes on along the minus strand of JAFJYI010000097.1, from coordinate 2,114,352 downwards.
TCATTTCATTAGATTCAACTCATGTTAGTAACATGAATTAATTAATTATTAATAAACTGAAAAACACACACATACTTATAAATCATTAAGAATATTCCAAGGTTGAAAGATAATGAGAGAAGAATAGGAGATAAGGGAGACAGAAAAGAGTCGGCACAATACAATCAACCACCTTCAAATTTCTTTACAACCCTATCAAATCATTAAATACTTCTAACTTCTCTTTAGTCACAATCTTGGCATTGTTTGAGAATATTATTCTGTATATGATAATGATTCTCTGAATAAATCTTCTGATATGCAATAATGAAAATGAATTAATAATGCAATCTTAGGTTGAATTTGGCTCACAAACTTTTTATAGTGGAAGACATGCTTGAATTCCATTCTACAAATCATATCATCCATTTGTGCAGTCTCAACATCTCAGCAGACTTTTATTTCACTTTTCTTGAAATTTATATATTCTTTTTTTAAATTTACGCATTTTCAAATACATGATGAGGACCCTCAAATTTGGGCCAACTAAATGCGCCTCTTCCTAAGCCCAAAAGGAAATAATGCATGCCATTTTCTTTGATATATTTGTGTTATCTTTTACCTATATTTTAATTTTTTTATAAAAAAAAAAATTAATTGGTTCCTATTTTTATTTAATGACAAACATGAAATGGTTAGAGTCAGGATCGCCATTTTGCTGCTCAAAGTTTGCTTTAGTTGTGTTGTTGTTACTTAATATAATTCTATAGGGCTAAATCTAATAGGTTATATATTTAATATAGAGACTGATGTTAATGAAACGGAAATGCATCATCTTCAATATCCACGCATGGGAATGATTTAAATCGAGTGGAAGATGGTTCATTTTCAACATAAATATGGTTAACCACTAAGCCATTTGGCCCACTTGGATCTTCATCCATATATATGATTTCATCATCTAATTAAAGATTGAGTCATTTACGTAATCAAGTAGCTTTAAGCATGTCGGCCTTCAACATGACTAAAATTAACCAAATATCAGCTGTGCTATATAATTATTGTTAGACCTTAAGAAGTCTTAGACTCAAGATGGTTCATTTTGTCTTTTTTTTTTTAATTAAATCTAAGAAAATGTGTAAACAAACTTGATGTCATCTATTGATCCAACACAATTAATTAATGATACCAGAAAAATAAATTTTAATTTCAGACTAAGGATTTTTTTTTCTAGTCCAATTTATCTTTATCCGAGACCCCCTTTCTTTTCAACTTTTTACTAATACTCTTTCCGATCCTAATTATAAAATCAAGTTTTACTTTTTTAGAGAAATTAAGAAAGCTAATTAAATTACTTTAGAATATTTTTATTTTTAAAAAAAAACTAATTAGTTTGACTAATAAACTGATATATAATATAAGAATACACAACATATGATAAATTGATGATCTTGTGGTTTAGAAGTTTAAGGTAGGTATATCTTAGGCACATGATATTTTTTTTTTCTTATAGATAGTCAACCATAACAATTTCGTCCTAAATTCATTTTAGGTGAGAAGAGTTTGAAAATTTCATGAAGAAATGAATGCTTAAAATTAATCCAATAATTGAAATCCTTCCCTCTCTATATATATCTTGCCTGGAAATGAAGGAAGTTTCAGACCCAAATAATAATCAAATACATATTTAAAAAAATGGTTTTGATTAACATCGCTTCGTTGGCTAATCCATATTATATGTGTTAATTAATAGTTAATTGGAACTAATTTTCTCTTTTGCATTATTAAACTTAGGTCTATAGGGAATTTAGGAATATTTTAACGAATATAATTGACAAGTAGGAAAAGATAATGTTGTGGCGATGGAAATGGAACGTTGACAGAGAAAATTGATAGATTAATAATAACATTCAAAGTTGTACATAAAAGAATCATAACTTAATTGACCAAAATTTGCATATATTACCAATCAATCATACGTATGAACATGAATTAATTATTTTATTTAATTAAATCAAAGAGCCGTATGCTACTAGTCCTTCTATTCAAAAAACTTATCTTAAGAGAAATTTCACTACCGTCCAATACCAAATACATGTACGCCGGCATGAAGAGCTAGCCCCTTCAATCAATTGCTTATGAGAATTAAAAAGTGATTTAAATAAAATGACATTCGTAATTAACTAAATACTAACCAATAATAAATATGTGTGTGTGTCCGATGTGAATTGCCTTCGTAAGTTTCTCAAATTAAAAGATTAGTTATTTGTCGGCGTGTAAACTTGACAGTAATTATTATATTTTTTTCACATTATAATTAATTTATGCTGAATGGTTGACTTTTTTGAAAAGTGTTTATATACGGAGTTTAAATTACCTTATTAATGATCAACGATTTATAAATACTTTTATAAGAATTTTTAAGTTTAAAGGCTAACTCTGGTGTGTTGCGAAACTCAATTCACTTAAATTTTTATGTATAAAAAAACAGGAAGAAATTGACAAATGGTTTCACAAATTTAATAAATGGATCATGACACGTCTCTTGATACCTAGGTGTATTTTTTACATAAGTGAGATGAGAAAATTATCCCTCTTTTTTTCTCTTTCACTAATTGTAAAACCACCATCATCACCGTCCCTAACGTTAGAGCTAACTGTTTTTCTTTTAGGTATCCCACCCGATTCATCGAAGCTTTTGGTTCTGACTAATCTAAATATTGTCCCACATCAGGTCCACGGTTATAGGGGTAGAGCTCTCAATATCAATTTTTTCCATGATTTTGAATAGAGGACGTGGTTAAGGGAAAATAAGTCCCTTTCCACTTGCTCCTAACATCGCCAGTGCCAAAATTGGTCATTGAACCACTATTTCCAAAGGCCTACGTGTGTGTTACCTCTCAGGGCTAATATAATTTTTAGCCTCTTCAGGCAAGTGACATTTTTAGTATGTTTCATTAAAACTAAAAAGAAAAATCTTAAATTTCATTAATTCTGACTTAAAATTCAGTATTTTTTTTAATTTTTATCTCTTTTTGATATATACATTTTCAATAAAATAATGGTTTGTAGAACAATAAACTAGGGGTAAAATTGTACTACTTCGGCATTTAATATAAGTTACTTGTAACTATTTCACATGGATTAAGAACATGTTCATTAAAACTAGTTTTAATCATTATTGAAATGGTAAGAAATTATTACTACTTTTCAAAATTACCCTCCAACTAATATTAATGCATCTTAATTACTTTTTAATTCTTTCTTACATAATCTCTCTACAATAAATTAACAAGGGAATTTGTAAAAAAATAAAAATAAGACTTATATTTATGACCATAGAAACCTTAGAAGATGACTTTTATCAAGGATCAGAGTAGTATACATTCAAATATCAAATATAATAAATTTAATAGGTGATTTTAATTAAAGACAAAAAGAAAAGAAAAACTCATAATTTCAACTATGACGCAAACTTGTAATATTTAAATATCTTTTTTATCAGAACAAGATGAGATAACAGCTTCATAGATTAAAAACAAAACTGATTGTTCACTTTTGCAAGAAACAAGTTAGCCTCTCAAACTATAACGAATATAATTTATTTATCATAATTTACTATATAAAAATAACAAAAGGGGTTAAATCAATTAATATAAAAAAAAATAAAGCCTGCTGCTTTTGACTTGATAGGGATGACATCCGATAGACAAGTCAAGGTTATAATATAATTTGTGCCACTATTGTCTGATAAGTTGAAATTCATAGTATATATAACACCATAGTAAATTTCCAGTAAAATGAAATTAAATATACTGCATAGTCTTAGAAATAAATCTATATTATTTACCACATGCTCGAAAATTGTAATACGTAGCATACCAAAATTGAAACATTCATGTTTGTATTAATCAAACAATATAGTACACCAATGCAACATTATTTAATAGGCCTATTGTGGACCAAGTTTTGTAATTAGTTGATCCAGAAGCAACTGAACACAGTCAAACTGAGACACAACTGAATTGTAGGAGTTTATAATCAAGAAACCAAAGTAAGTGCCGATTTACTTATAAGTATTATTATAATTTTCTTGATTTTTTTGGTCAACCATCTATTGTTTAAAATTATGTGGTTTGAATTCCAAATAATTCAAATTTAGGTTAAGTAACGTATCAAGTGAGAAAAACTCTCATAAAGATGTTGAATTTCAAGTAATTCAAATTTAGATTAAGTAACGTATCAAATGAGAAAAACTCTCATAAAGATATTTTTTCCGTTTTGATATTTTTTTTTTATGGGTTTAATATTTCTGTTTTTATCTAGAAATACTTTTTCTCATCACACTCACATAAAAATGAGTCTTGTTATAAAGAGAAGAGAAAAAGAAAATATTAGTGGGACCTACTCACTTTTATGTGAGTGTGACAGAAAAAATATTTCCGCAGATAAAAGTAGAAACATTAAATCCCCTTTTTTTTTTAATATTATGCAACACTATGTAAATAAAAAACTACCTACTAAAAGGTTTTGTCATCCCTCTAAAGTCGAAAATCAGTAGGCCCTTTTAAGTCTTGGCCCTTTAAGGACCGGCTTGAAAATTAGAGGAGTTAAATGAGATTGGACTGTAGGGCTGGCCTACTTGATCTTCTCGAGCTTAAAAGGGCGGCCTTGCGGGGCTCGGCCGGCCGGTTAGGCCTGTTAATTTTTAAAATTTAATAAGGAGTTGGAAGAGATGTCTCCACATTCAAATATTCATTGAAAATGAAAGTCGACTTGCTCTTTATATTGACAACTTTCTCATCACAAGTTATAGGGTCAATTTTGTCATAGAAATATTGTATAATATTTTAAATTTAAAACTTAGGTATGCTTCTTATGTTTTATGTGAGTTAGTGATGGAAAATAGAGCTTTTTTTAATTATATATTAGTGAATATGTTTATTTGTTGAATGATTAGTGTTGTCTAGATATTAATGTTTACAATATTTATTTAATAAATTAGAACTTTAATTGTTGTAATTTACTAATTATACTCCTTTGAAAAACAACGGAGGAAAAATAATTAAAATTTGGAATAGTATTTTTTAAAATTTTTGGCCCTGGTGCTCTCGGTAGAAACTTTGAAAAATAGATGTTTTTCTTCCTTTGGGCCACTGTAGAGCCGGCCCAAATTCCCAGCTCTATCCCTCAATATCAATCTTTATATATTATATATTTTTTGACGAATATTCTTGTCCCTAAAACTTTGTTGGATGAGTTTCAATTTTATTTTGCACCAATTTTATTTAATATTTTCTCCATTTCAAATAAATATTACTTGAAATTTTAATTTTATTCATTAATAATTTTTGTTATTATGGAAAGACGACATATGTAAGAAAAATAAAAAGTTCATATACAAATATTTTAGTCAAATGTAGTTGAGCTATTCTTTCATTTATATGCATGCGTGTATTAGGTCATTGCCATTTGAGTCGTTTAACCGTATTTTACTATTTTGCAATGACTATTAATTAAAATCCAAGAAATTAAAGTATTCGCTATATTATGTAAATTAAACTAATTTGTAACTGTACTAATTAATTTCTTGAGAGAAATAAGTGAGTTATTTTATTAAAAAAAAATTGTGGGGTATGTGCTGGGCTGGGCGCACATTGAAGGCCGCCGTATATTGTAAAAACAGAAAAGAAAAATATCATTAAAATTAGTAAAAGATAAATAAGTATACTAAGTTTCAATAATTTTACTGGGATTGATTTACAATTTTGAAATAATTTCCAAATTTGAGAAATTACCTCACTACCTTTAATTTTTTTAAAATAAAAAATCCTCAACCCCCTTGCACCCCACCAGAGAGCTCCACCGGCGGCGGCTATCATCAAAGCTTTGGTGACCTTGTTAGTGACCGGCCGAAGCTCTAGTAACTAGTGACCGGAGCTCGACGAACTATTTTTTTTAATTTCTTACACAAAAATTATCAATATAGATATTTAACTTGTTAATAATGATACTAAAGTAAATGACGGCCTAATATATATATATATATATATATATTTAAATTTCTCATGCAAAAGTTGTTATCTGTGGATACATGAATTGTTAATAGCAATACTAAAGTTGTAAATAGGTATTTGTTGAATATATTCAACAAATACCCCGTTTACAACTTTAATATCGTGTATTAACAACTCAAGTATCTATATTAACAACTTTATCTTGAGAAATCCAATAATAATAAAAAAATATTAGCGATCAAACTCCGGTGAAAGTTATTATAAAATATTCAAAAAATACTTTGTTTACAACTTTATTATCACGTATTAACAACTCAAGTATCAATAGAGCTTGGGAATCAAGGTTGGCCGGGAGTAAGGAAAACATATATTTTTCAAAGCGACCCGATAGTACTAGGGCCGAGCCCCCTCTGAGCACGAAAATTACTATTCCAAATTTTAATTATTTTTCCTTTGGTTTTTTCCAAAGAAATATAATTAGTAAATTGCAACAATTAAAGTTCTAATCTATCAAATAAATGTTATCAATATTAATATCTAAACAATATAAATTATCCAACAAATAAACACATTCATTAATTCGTAATAAAAAAATAAATAAACACAAAGATTATATTTTTCCTTTTTTTCAAAAAATATTAAACAAAGGAATAGCTTTATGCCCACGACAAAATGCCTTTCCCTTTGGTAATTTTGTGTGTGTCAACAGTTCCTTTAGTTCATGCATGATTTTACCGACATATAAAAAAATTATACTTGTTTTACACAAAATATCTTTATAATTTATTACTTATATAATATTGTAATACCAAAGTATACGTTTATTTAATATAAAAACATCCCTTCTTTAAAATTTATTATAACTAGTTATGTGTTTTAATACGAATAATAATAAACATAAAAAAAAGGGTTATAGTTTAAACTAAAAAAAAAAAAAATCTAAATAATTACAAATAAACACATTCTTTAAGTGGAAGTCTAAGTAATTATTATTATTTTTTTAAAGCTACTGATTAAACGGGCTTAATAGGCCGGCTGATTAAGCTTGAGGCACCTCGAGGGCCGCCGTAGCAAGGCCAATTTCAAATTTTTGGCCTATTTTTCTAACTTGGCCCTTGATGGGCCAGGGGTTTAAATAGGCCAGGCCCGACGGAGTTCGGCTCGATTTCCCGCTCTAAGTATAAATATTGATTGTTTTTTCCTGAGAAATTAAAAAATATATATATTAGGTCAGTCATTTAGAACTCTAGTATCACTATTAACAATTCAAGTATTTATATTGACAACTTTTACTTCAAAAATTCAAAAAATATATATTAAACCGCCGTTTACAACTTTATTATCACTATTAACAACTCAAATATTTATATTAACAACTTTGGTTAAGAAATTTTTAAGAAATATATTTGATCATCAAAGCTTTGGTCACCAATTGCCGCCACGGAGCTCCAACAAATTGGTCGTCGACAAGGTCACAAGAGCTCCGTGACTACTATTGTTACGGGTCATTGGCAGTGGCAAAGGGGTTGAGGGTTTTTTATTTAAAAAATTAGGGATAGTTAGATAGTTTCTCAATTTTTGCAACATTTCAAAATTTTAAATTAATCTAATTAAAATTATTGAAATCCAACATACTTATTTATCTTTTATCAATTTTGATGGTATGTTTCTGTCTTTTTCCCCTTGCATATTTGTCTTTGATAGGCCAGCAAATTTAGTTAAGTAATCAATTTGAAGATATTAAAATTTGTTTTAGTGGTCCATTCCTTGGTATTTGTACGATTAATTCTTCGTTTTTTTCAGAAACATGTTGGTCCTATTTATTTTTTTATATTTAATAATGTTTATAATTTCTCATACTAAATCTGATGGAGAAAGTTGAAAAGGGAAAAAAATATTTAAAAAAAAAAAAAAAAAAAAAAAATGATTAGGCTATGAAATTTATGATGCGTTTCTAACGTGGCGTTGACGCAATATTGAAGAGAACACAATGTTGTTCTAAGTGAATTATCCAATAAATTATTTATTTATTCTATTAGACGGAGACGCAATACATAGTTATATAAAAAGTTTTTTTGTTTGACTTATATGAATTCGACTCAATCTTATTTCCTTTTTAAAAAATCCAACATTAATTTATAATAACAGTCAATTTCATTGAAATAAAACGAGATAACACTGAGCCAACGAAGTCAGTCAACATGAATCATAAACGGTAAACCTACAAAGAAAGTAAGCAAGAAAAATAAAAAGACAACATAAAAAACACATAGACGCAATAACTTTCCCTGTAGGGTTTTGAAATTCACTGCATGAACATGTGAAACCATGAAAATATATATTGACCTGATGGCTGATGCGTTATAATCAACATAGGTAAGCATGTAAATCTGACAACAATTAACAACCTTAACGCAACAAACATAAAATCAAATATCATAGGCTTGTTCACCGGACACTTCCTTCCCCAAGTGATTATTATTGAAGTTGTTGTCACACCGTGAAGACAAACCCACCAAAAACCAACATATGTGTTACGTACGCAATTGACTTTAACTTTCATAACTTCAAATCCTGAAAATCACATTTGATATGAGAAACGAAAACTGACACCAACCTTTCTAGCTAAAAATACTATTACCTTCTCGCACCAAACGCGTAGTATCTCTTGCACATCCTAGAAAAGTCTCCAATATCTCCATTTCTAGTTGACTTTTGTCACTGGCAAAACAATGTATTTAGTTCAACACTAACAGTGATCATGTAGTGATTGAAGAATATTCCTTATTCTTTATTCAAGAGAACCATGATTCATCCATATAATAATTTTGACTCATGTGTATGAGTGTGTGTGTGTGTGTATATTATATTTAATAATTGTCTTGACAATTATTGGAATTAGTTTCTTTACACGTCTGTATCTATCAGTTGATGACCTGGCAGTCAAATTAAATGTTTTTTTAATAATGAGTTTGATCAATAATGCTGGTATGCTGCTTAATTATATTATAAAGCTAGCTTGGATGATGAGGGAAGGCAAGCACGCATGCATCGTTTAAAATGTTTCATTTTCTTTGTTCATTAACTGAAAACTGAAGAGGTTTCATGGTTATTTGGGGAAGAGAGTTGAAAATTTCAGAATAATTTAGAGAGAAATTGAAAGGAGCGTATTAAAATATTTTCCAAGTACAATTAATGAATAAAGAAAATGAATCATTTTGATTTTTAAACGGTTCGTGCGTGCTTGCCGTTCTCATCATCTAGCTTATTTATAATAAGCAACATGTCAACATTATTGATCAAACTCATCGTTAGGAGGAGAAAAAAAAAACTCTTAATATGATGGTCGCGTCGTCAACTGAATACAAATGTGTAAAGAAACTAATTCCAATAATCATCAAAACAATAAATAAATATATATATATATATATATATACATATATATATATATATATATATATATATATATATATATATATATATATATATATATAAAAATAAAGCCATCTTAGATGTGATATTGGGGAAACTGTAAACACCAAATAAAAAGAAGAAAAAAATTATAAAACTTGATTAAAAATCAAGTGAAATTATAAGAGTTGAAGAATTGATTTTCCATGTACAAAATAGTAATTTATATTATAGGGTTAAGGTGCAAAAATACACATATGATTTTTTTAAAAGTGCACCCAACACCAAATACTTTTTTTTTTGTATGCAAAAGTGACTTGTGGTTATAAAATTGGGAGCCAAAATACCCATTGACCTTTAATTAACCGTTAGTTTAATTATTATTTTTTTTATATTTTTAAGGTGACATGAATGATGACTCGGGTAAATTTCATTCTAACTCAGGCAAAGTGGAGAACTGGAGAAAATTACAAAAAAGAGCCAAGACAGTTTTAAAATTACAAAAAGGCAAGAATTGGTGGTTGATAGGGTAAAACTTTATAACATATAAACTCCGCAAGTGCACGGGCTATATCAAGTAATAAAGTGATAAGAAAAGTATCGTTCCCACGAGGACTTAGTATCACAACTTTAGTTAAGCATTAATTTCACAATTTCGTTTAAGTTGAGCAAAACAACTTGAATTTAATTAAGATAAAGGAAAATAAAATCAAAACTAAAATAAAAATAAGAAAACTACCACAATAATCAAATGAGCAACCTAGAGTCACTAATCCCTTATTAGCTTCATAATCCTTGTTTTCACTAATTTAATTAGCTTTAACATCAATTTTGTTAATCTCGAGTATAAATAGCTATAAGTGTCGTGGTCCACTTACAACCCTCTCTTAAGTATAACTTGTTATGTCTAACATAGTTACTCAAGAGGCAACAAAATCGAACACACTCTTCAACAATTATATGGGGCCATTAGGTATATGTATATCCTAACCGCAAATTAAATCGTAAATCGTAATCTAATCCCATATTACTTGATCTCAGAGCTTAATTCAAATCCCCTTCATCAAGGTAAATCCTAATGCTCAAAATCATATTTAATGATTGCCAATCACTAAATAGATAAAACTAACCAAGATTAAGTAACCAAAATTAATATCAAATTTAACTAAATAATGAAAACAAAATCCAATTCACCCACAAGTTCATAGGTCTTCTAGGTTGCAAAACCAACTAACCACACATAGTTCTAACAAAATCCATAACAAAAAGATAACAATTCAGGTTCAAAGAATAAAGAGAGAGAGAAAAGAAAATTTCTTCGTCGCCTCCACAGTCCTTCCGTGGAGATGATGAAGAGAACTGAAACGCTCAGCCTTTACTCCTTTGCTTCTTCGTTCCTTCCTTGTTCTGCGTCTCTTGATCCTCCCTTTCCTTCTTGTCTCTGCCTCTCTATTTATAATTTAGGTCTCATCCTCTTAATTAATCATCAAACTTAGGATCCAAGTTTAATCACCAAACTTAGGAGGCAAGTTTTCTTTTTAGCATGTGGGGTCCTCGTCTCATTCCTCTTATTTAATTTATGGCTGCAATTAAGCTCCATATGCTTTTTGTCTCTTCTCTTTCATATAATATCTCCTGCACATTAAAAATAGGATATGAGTAGATTTTATGTCGACTTATTCTTTGATCCTAAGTTTGATTCAATGATAAAAAAGTCAATAAAAGATAATTAAATAGGTATATAATATCAATAATTCCAACTAATTCTCATAAAATATACACCTATTTAATAATAAAATATACACTTATTAGTGGTGATGCGGTGGAGATGGACGGCATGATGGGTAAGATTGGGATTGAGATAGAGAAGGGAATTGGAGAGAGAATGATTGAACCGTAACTTTTAAAATATTTATGTCATTTTTTTTTGTAATTTTCTTCAGTTTTTTTATTGCCATCTAAGATGAAATTTAGCTGAGTCATTGTCCATATCAGCCTTAAAAATACAAAACAAATTAATGATGATTGAGTATCTTTGTACCACTTTTGTAACCACATAGTTACTTTTACAAAAAAAAAGTGTTTGGTGCACTTTTGGGGAAACCATATGTGTATTTTGCCATGTTAACCCTAATTATAACATCAAGATGCGTAAGTGATTCAATGGTTGTTTGTCCTTTTGATGATTTAATTCCTATGACTCCTTTTACCAACATTTTGAACTTGTCGTTGGCAGTAGGGGCTCCAATACCGACCATCATGGAAGGAGATCCTCTGTTAATCTATTTTCTTATTTTCTCTCATCAAATCATCTAAGTCATTGACTGAAAAAAAAAGGATAAAAGTTAAAGTAGCATTGTATTAATTGAACGGATATGATTTATAGACTATGAGGGATGATGAGAAAAAAAAAACGGGAAAGAAAACCAACTTGACAATAATGGGATGAGGGAGGGAATTTTTTTAAAATTTTGTTTGAATAAGGGTATTTTAATAAATAGATACTAAAACTTATTTATAGTTATTAGTTAAGACCCATGACACTTTACAATAATTTAATAATTTTAAGGGATTTTAGAATATTGTATGGGAGCTTAGAATAATTTTTCATAATATAAAATGCAATATGATGGTCCTATATTGTCCATAGTTTCATGATAAATTACAATTTTTGATACTGAAGTTAGATTTCAACGTTGATCCAATTGTACTCAAGGATTAAAATTAAACTAGAGACACAAGAAAGGCATTCAAGGGAAACATATATATCCAAGTCTTAACAGATTTTGATATCAACATCAATCTAAGGGTTAAGAAAAAATGAACATAATTTGATAATTATACTATTTTAGGCAATATAAGAATGTGGATTTGGATTTTACTATCGAGCCACTTGTGAAAGTTGATGTTAGTAATTTTTAAATAATTAAAAGACTTTTAAAGAGCAAAAAATATTTCACCTTTATAGCAGCTAGTGCCAGGAGTTCTATACATTCTTTGTCATTATCTATATAATTCAAACGTCTCTTATTGATTTGATGAATTGAATGAACACAAAAATTGCTTTTCACTGCCGCTAAACGCTAAAAAGATGTACGGTGCTTATTGAGATGATAATATAATATTAGGCATAATGCTTTCAATTATCGCAACAAAAAAGATGTTATTTTTGTATGGATTTTTTAATAATGAGTAATTAAATGAAGACATGAAGAATGAGATATTCAGGTCAGGAAAAAAAAAAAAAAAAAAAGCATAAGATGTGAGTTGGTGAGTACGTAGAATCTTTGACATTTGCCAATTTGAAGTTTTTAATAGAATAATAACTGGGGAAGTGATGAATACCGACTAGAATTTGAAATAAAATTGGCCTTGTAACAGTCATATAATTGCTCAATAAAAGGTATCTTTTTTTTTTAAAACAAAAAAATGAATGGCCAATAATACAATTATACATTCAGAAAGGGAGGAAGATTACTGTTCAAAAAGGGGGATTATGTATGGAATATTAAAATTTACTTCTATTTACTTATTTCATATTCAAATTAAATCAGAAAATCATTTTATAATTAGGAAAAATTAAATTTTAGGCTATATAGTTTTGACTTAGCTATAACTCAATTGCTGCACTTTGACTCGATACAACTTATTTTCTATAGTTTTAACTCGATCTTGGTGGCTTTTTCCCCAAAATGCCCCTAATTAAATAACTATTTACCAAAATACCCCTTTTTTAAACTATTTCCCACTCGCTTTGTTTGCCCCTGTTTAGTGATTTAGTCGACTAAAACCTGGGGCTCCTTTTTTTTTTTAAAAATTTCCCCGAGATTTAGTCGACTAAGCACTGTAGCGATATTTAGTCGACTAAGCTACAATGCTTAGTCGACTAAATCTCGACGACGCTTTTTTAAAACCCCAATTCATGTCATAATGGAACCCTAATAGTCGACTAAAGCATTGTTACTTAGTCGACTAAATCGTAACGGGGTTTTTTTTTCAAAAACCCGAGATTTAGGTAAGCAAATAACATTCCAAAAACCCCGCGAATATAATATTTTCTTTGTAGAGGAGCAGCCTGGTGTGCACATGTAGGAGTGATCTTCCAAATCATCCTGATGAGAAAGAAAGAAAGAAACAAAACATAACCAAAATGCTAATAGCCGATTTATCTTTCAAAATGATTTTAGCAATCCATGCCGGCAACAAGTAATGATTCGAGTATTTTAATTTCCAAAATATGTTTGCTCCCAAATATTAATTCCAACAATATTAGTGATATCACAAGTCGTAATTAAATAACTATTTACCAAAATTCTTAAGGTATTTGTGATGCATGATCGATAAATGACTTTGTTCGAGTTGTGTATGGCAATTTAGAGGAGGGAGTTTAAATTGTCATGGCTCAATTGGCTTACCAAGGCACCTTTTTCCTATATAGCATTGCTAGAAATCTGCTTTTGGATCCTTGTTTCTTTTTCCTTGGAGCCTATAATGTGGAGTATATAAAATACATATTTGTTGCGGTTCTTACTAGTTGCAATCTGTTTGTAGTAAGAAGCTAGTTGCAAAGGGCTTTTGTAGAGTATATAAAATATATTTTTAATCCTTAAATTTTAAGATCGTTAGCCTCACCTAGTAGGAAATATTGACTCATTAAGTCAAATTATTTTAATCCTATAGCACTCAAATTTTTTTTTACAAATTCATATTTTTAATAATAATAAACTCCCACTTTTGAATCAAATGCTCGTCCTTCCTTATCGAAACCCTACTCCCGTTGCCGCAATGCCTTCTTTCTCCCCGAATCAAAAGAAGAAATCATACCTCCTCCATGGATGAAATTTGCTTTTGTGTTGGCGAGCTTGACGGTGGCATCTAACAAAATGGTTAGTTCTCAAATGAATATAGGAGGAAATCGGCAATTGGGATTACAATCCCAATGGTTCAATTTGAGAACTAAATCTCGGGTTTAAGTTAAAAATGCCTTAAATCCGAGATTTAGTCGACTAAGCAATCGTAGCTTAGTTTACTAAATCTCGGAGATTTAGTCGACTAAGCTACGGTGTTTAGTCGACTAAATCTCGAGGGAAATTTTTTTTTAAAAAAAAGGAGCCCGCGTTTTAGTCGACTAAATCATGATTTAGTCGACTAAATAGGGGCAAACAGGGGCAGAGTGGGAAATAGTTTGGAAACAGGGGCATTTTGGTAAATAGTTATTTAATTAGGGGCATTTTGGGAAAAAAGCCCGATCTTGGTTCCAACAGTTTTAACTATTTTATAATTTAATCCTATTTTTAGAAAAATCAAATCATATATTTAATAAAGGTAGGTAATAAATTATAAAATAGTTTATATTATAGGAACTAAGTTTTATTGAGTCAAAGTTTAGAAATTAAGTTATAACGAGTCAAAACTAAAATGACTAAGTTGTCTTAGAATCAAAATATAAAAATTGAGCTATAACCAAATGAAAACTATAACGGTTAAAATATTCACTTCCTTATAATAAAGAATATGAAATTTGAGTGATATCAAGTTCAAAATGACTTGTTAATAAAGATTAGGAAACAAATAACTCAAAGTCAAAACCTATAATATATTTTTAATATCAATATATTTTTATATAATGTCGAGTATGAATGAATGATGAATCATATGAAAGTGAGATGTCGGCCTAGACATCTTCCGCCAGGTGGCCTCTATTATTATGTCCCTCTTACGTCTTCACATTTCTCACCCCTCAATTTGCACCCCATGTAATTTTTGTTCTCCATTCACTATTTATTTAATTATCCACTCATAGATATTTAACGTAATTCAACTAATCTTCTTTTTAAAAATATTAAGATCGTTGTTATTATACGGCTATAGCATTAGCATGTGATAAAACTTGGGCCCCCAAGCTCCACGGGTTTTGAACCCCAAGGCACCACCTCCAAGGCTCCAATCAAGATAATCTTATTTTAATTGGATTATAAGATATATTTACACCAGCACTAAATAGTATTGGGATTAGTTTCCTTCCTCCCGATCCTTGGTTCGATCCCCCTCCCCTATCGCCTATGTATCAAAAAAAATTACAAACACTCTATTATATCAAAAAAAAAAAAAGAAGATATATTTACCTAATTTAATTAGATTAAGAAAGTTAGTTAAGTTAGTTAATATAACATATTACATCCAATTCTAATTATATGACAAAGTTTTTAGTGCAATTTGCACTTGCAAAGTTTGTCCTACAATTAGGACCGAGGAGTGTAGTGTATTTTTTTTCGGTCAAATACCATTTTTTGCCATAGAAGTATTGGTAAGGGGTGCTTCGGCACCGGAAGTTTTTCTTCTTATCATTTTTGCACCGAAATTTACAAAAAGGAGCAAATATGCCCTAGAAGTTTTTTTAGGAGCAAATTTGCCCTGAAAATTTACAAAGAGAGTAACGATCTAACGGTCAAGATCAATCGATCGGCAAGATTACAAGTTTTTAAACTTTCGGACAAAAAATGATACCAAAAAAATTTCTAGGTGCTAAGTACCCCCTTACCTTTGAGCAAAAAAAAAAAAAAAAAAAAAAAAAAAAAAAAAAAAAAAGTACCCCCTTACCAATACTTCCATGATAAAATTGGCATTTAACCCTTTTTTTTTAACATTCTAATTATCTTGTTTAATTCTTTCTCCTTCTTGATTATTGTTAAGAGAGTATCAATAAAAACAAAAAAAACTTAAAAAAAATTGATAAATATGAAAAACATGACTTATATTTAGGACGAAAATCAACTCTCAAAATACGTCTTACACTTCCACCGAGAACCGGAGGGAGTATTACTCTTTAAATATGAGTTTTGACCTTTAATGATATATATCTAATACATTATTGCGTCTCACACCACCTTTAATTATATTAAGATTGAAGGCATGTTATCCACGGTTATGCCTTAGGTAGGCTTTTAGATGCTTAATTAAATAGTTAGACTATTTATAAATACTTTGATATATGATATTAAATTTATTTTTTTGACACGGATATATGATATAAAATTTTTGGAAAGTCATTACCTCAACTCAAAGCCATTCCAGAAAAAAAAAAAAAAAAAAAAAAAAAAAAAAAAAAAAGTGTTCATAACATTTTTAATACACCGAAAAACAATGGTTAAGAATACTTTCAGTAGTTCGAATCAAATGGTATAAATTATACATCAGCAGATGTTGAGTTAATCCCTTATAATGTGACGGATAAATATTAGATCATTATTAAAAGATGTGTACTCGACTTTTACATTTAAGACCGGACAAGTTCTTAGAATGAACTAATCTCTATTTAGACATGATTATGATAATGATGGCGTATAGTTAAGTTTTTATAATAAAATTAAGGGTCAAGCTGCAAATTTGCCAACCAACTATTACTCAAAGAAATAAATCGGACACAAATAACTATTGAGGAATCAAAATAGCCAATCAACAATTAAAAAGTGAAAAAAAAAACACACAATTTGTAGCAGATTCGCCAACGAACTATTACCCTTATTCTTTTTGGTGTCTCCGTCTTCCATTCACTATCACAAATCGGCGACGTCGGCATTTCCAAAGCTTCTATTGTTCTTTGGGTGTTCCACTCACCCTCTTGAACTCATCCAAAGAGTCCACGTTCGACCCAAGACGCACCTCGCACACCCCTGGTTCCATCCCTCCGATGCCACAAGCAACAACCGCCGGCGCCACAATGTCTCGCTCCCATCTCTCGTTGGTGTTTTCTTTTTCAACAAGAAGACTTAACCGCTCTTTTCTCTAGCGTTTCCGCCACCGTCCTATGTCAGCTTCATATTTTAACTTAATTATTTGGTGTTTTTTTTAAAATAGTTGTTTGGTTTTTTTTTTTTTTTTCAATTTTAATAGTTATTTGGTTTTTTTTTTCACTTTTTAATTGTTGATTGGCCATTTTGGCCCCCTCATAGTTATTTGTGTCGGTATTTCCTCATAGGCGATAGTTGGTTAGCAAATCTGTACCTTCACCCTAAAATTAAAAAGAATGAGAAAAATGAGGTCAAAAATGGGGTGGCAAGTAGGGAAGTAGCGACAAGAGAGGGGGAAAGAGAGAGAGAGTCTAATGGGTGAGGCAGCATTCGGACTTGAGGATGTTACTATATGAACCCATTTTGCAGAGACAAGCCAGCGTTTCTGTTTATTCCACCTTCCCATATCCTCACTTTTCCTCAGACCCCACCTCCCCTGCTTCTCCTTCGTCTTCATTCTTCCATTATATAAACATCCCTCTCCCTTTTCACTCCTCCAATATTCTTCATTTTCATCTTCTCTCTGCTATTTCCTCTGTTTTGATCAGCCATATGGCTGGAGACAAGGCTATTAGCCTTGAAGAGATCAAGAACGAGGCTGTTGATCTGGTATGTCTCCTCTCTTCCCCTGCTTTCTACTATCTCTTCTCTGCTTTTACTCGCCAAATAAACCACATCTTCCATGAATCATCTCTTCAATAACTCCTTCATTCTCTTCTCTTCTACTTATAGCTCTTTGCTTGTTACTTTTTACCCACACAAAACTTGACTTCTCTTCTGCATCACATCAATATCAGCATGTTCTGTTCTCATATGCTCTGTTTCTGAAACATCCTATCTTTTTTCTGTGTAAATTTTTCCATGGGTTAATCACATTGTTTTTCATCCTGGAGGAAAATAAGGAACCAAAACATGATAATCAGATTAGCATGACTGGAAAAAGACAGCTATATATGTTAGGATAAATAATTCTAAGCGCACAACTCCTACACCAAACTTATCACTTTCCCTGCAGCCAAACATGTTCGTTTCTGTTAATTCCCTGCTAGATCCCAAACATGTGATAGCCGGATTCAAAACAAAAAACAGAGTTGACCCATAATTGGTTGAGGTTGTGGTGATTTTAACTTTGGATTCTTCTAATTAAAGCTAACTTTTTATTATTACCTCTTTGGAGATGGAATTTTCAAGTACTTGAGCCGTGGGACTCTAATAGCTATGGCCTTTTCATTCCTTGAAAGAGCCACATGATTATTAACCGTCCTTTCATGGGAAGCTCACTCACGTTCAACGGTCCTGACTCTGCCTGACAAAACAGGGTCCACACTTTTATTTCTCCGTTTTGCCCTCGGGGTTCCCACCAGTTTTCTTGGATCCCCAACTGGAACCAACTAACATTTTGGTCTTTCCATCCCAGGGAGATTGCGATTTATCCCAACGGGTATTATCCAAGCCGGGATCGGTTGTTGCGCGTGAATTACACGCTCCAACGACCCGGGGAGAGAGTGGTCATGTGACTCATCTCAAACTATCCTCTCCGGCGCCATAGTCAACGGCTCCTGATTGGCTGGCTCGCCTTTTTATGGTTTTTGCCCGATATACGCATGTGGTCACTCTGAAACAGGGGCCTCTCTTTGGCTGCCACCACAGTTTTTTATTTTATTATTATTAAATAAAATGTATTATATGAGATGATGATCCCACCCAAAAAAGACGGAGACTTTTTAGAAGTGGAAGTGGAAATTTTGTTGCAAAAACAATTTTAAATTTTGGTGCACTCTTAGTATTAGCCTTCCCCATGCTATGTTTTGTGTCTGATTCTGTGATCAGTGGCTTCCTTTATAATTAAATGTTATTCTATGATATCCTAAAGATGCAGTCTGTGGAGAAGAGACATATCAGAAACAGAATTGTATCATATACTAATACTATGCCATATCATGTAGCAGAAACAGAGTTGTACTCTTGTAAACCTCCAATCCTAAATATTGGACAAAGTTTATAGTTTTGTCTTGTATTTAGGACTGGAGGTAGTATATCATATGTCACAACTCACAAGTTTCCCTGACTCTGATGTTTCGTGTTGTGTCACTGTCTTTGGAGCACTCTCTCTTGGGGAGGAAGATATAAATGGAAGTTTAGAAAGGAAGCAAAAATTAATCCTTATGTTTCTAACAATGTTACTTGTTTACAGGAACGTATTCCCGTAGATGAAGTGTTTGAGCAATTGAAATGTACCAGGGAAGGTTTGAGCTCAGAGGAAGGAGCCAACCGGCTTCAGATATTTGGACCCAACAAACTCGAAGAGAAGAAGGTTTGATCAATCAAAACACAATTCTTTTACATGCCACTACTGATTGATGAAGCTAACCCTGGTTTAAAAAATAAAAATAAAAAAAAATAAATAAAACTGTTACAGGAAAGCAAATTCCTCAAGTTTCTGGGGTTCATGTGGAATCCTCTTTCATGGGTTATGGAAGCTGCGGCAATTATGGCCATTGCTCTGGCAAATGGTGATGGAAGGCCCCCAGATTGGGAGGACTTTGTGGGTATTATATGTTTGTTGGTGATCAACTCGACTATCAGTTTCATCGAAGAAAATAATGCTGGAAATGCTGCTGCTGCTCTTATGGCTAGCCTTGCTCCTAAGACAAAGGTAAATAAATACGTGTTCTTGTATCATCTCTGTACTGAGTTGCTATGCACTTTTTGGATTCTTGTCCTAAACGTAAGATATAATTTTCATATTTATCAATATTTTTTCTATTTAACCCCCAATTGATCTCCCTCAACAAAAATGAAAGAGGGGAGGAATAAGAGAATTAAAGAAAACGACTATGATACTTTAGAAAACACATGTCATATTAACTAAGTTTCTTAATAAATTAGGTGAACACGTGAGTATTAATCAACGTTATACTTTTGATAGGTTCTTAGAGATGGTAAATGGAATGAGGAAGAAGCTGCAATTCTGGTCCCTGGAGACATCATAAGTGTGAAACTAGGTGACATTATTCCGGCTGATGCTCGCCTTCTGGAGGGCGACCCGTTGAAGATTGATCAATCTGCTCTAACAGGAGAGTCTCTTCCTGTGACAAAGAATCCAGGAGATGAAATCTTCTCTGGCTCAACCTGCAAACAAGGCGAAATAGAAGCTGTTGTTATCGCGACCGGTGTCCACACGTTCTTCGGGAAGGCGGCTCACCTTGTGGACAGTACTAACCAAGTTGGCCATTTCCAGAAGGTTCTCACAGCAATTGGTAACTTCTGTATTTGCTCCATTGCTGTTGGAATGTTGGCTGAGATCATAGTCATGTACCCTATCCAACGCAGAAAGTACAGAGATGGTGTTGAGAATCTCTTGGTCCTTTTGATTGGAGGAATTCCCATTGCTATGCCTACTGTGTTGTCTGTGACAATGGCCATTGGCTCTCATAAGCTTTCTCAGCAAGGCGCCATCACTAAGCGTATGACCGCCATCGAAGAGATGGCCGGTATGGATGTTCTTTGCAGTGACAAGACCGGGACACTCACTCTTAACAAGCTTAGTGTTGACAGGAACTTAATTGAGGTCTTTGTTAAGGGTATGGACAAGGACCATGTGCTGCTTCTCGCCGCCAGGGCTTCTAGAACCGAAAACCAGGATGCCATCGATGCTGCTATTGTTGGAACGCTCGCTGACCCGAAAGAGGTATTTCTCTATCTATATATATAACTTCTCTTCATCTTATGTAATTAGAACCAGAACTGTTTGATGTGAATGATTTGTATTTTAACATGTCTAACTAAATGTGCAGGCAAGGGCAGGGATTAGAGAGGTGCATTTCTTCCCATTCAATCCTGTTGACAAGAGAACTGCTTTGACTTACATTGAAGCTGATGGAAGTTGGCACCGGGCAAGCAAAGGCGCTCCAGAGCAGGTAACCTGATGATGTTTCAGTTTTTGGTTTGAGGGGGAAAAAACTATGGTTATTTGATTGATATCATTAATGTTTTTGTTTTTGCTCAACAGATTATGACCCTGTGCAACCTAAAGGAAGATGCTAAGAAGAAGGTCCATGCTATTATTGACAAGTTTGCTGAGAGAGGACTTCGTTCACTTGGTGTTGCAAGACAGGTTTTTTGTTAGTTTTTATTTGCATATACGTATTTCACCTAACAAACAAATTCCTGATTGGTTCTCTTGTGCCATATTTACGCAGGAAGTTCCCGAGAGAACGAAGGAAAGCCCTGGTGGTCCATGGCAGTTTGTGGGGTTGTTGTCACTGTTTGACCCTCCTAGGCATGACAGTGCTGAAACCATTAGAAGAGCTCTTCATCTTGGAGTAAATGTGAAGATGATTACAGGTGAGTAATCTTTTATAATAATGCAGGATTATGCATTTATATCACCATGCTTTTTCTCAATCTGATATCTTTTATTTTTGCTTTTTGTCCTCTAGGCGATCAACTAGCCATAGCAAAAGAAACTGGAAGGAGACTTGGGATGGGAACAAATATGTACCCATCTTCTTCCTTGCTTGGTCAACATAAAGATGAAAATATTGCATCAATTCCTGTTGAAGAATTGATTGAGAAGGCAGATGGATTTGCTGGAGTATTTCCAGGTTCATTCTCTTTTCAAACAAATTCTTGTTTCTACTTTCTCTCAACAATTTTGCTAGTCTTGATCCTGACCTTTATATATATAATATAATTACGACTGTTATTTACAGAGCACAAATATGAAATTGTGAAGAAGTTGCAAGAGAGGAAGCACATTTGTGGAATGACTGGTGATGGTGTCAATGATGCTCCTGCTTTGAAGAGGGCTGATATCGGTATTGCAGTTGCCGATGCAACCGATGCTGCAAGGGGCGCTTCTGATATTGTCCTGACTGAGCCTGGATTGAGTGTCATTATTAGTGCTGTCTTGACTAGCAGAGCTATTTTCCAAAGAATGAAGAACTACACTGTTAGTCCCTTTCTTCCTCAATCTATATCTTGTAAAATCAACACTATCCTCACACATTTGTGTCACTTGTATTTATTGCAGATCTATGCAGTCTCCATCACTATACGTATAGTGGTAAGTAGAAGCTACTACCTCAGTTTTTTAATATAAGACCAACTTTAATGAAGAAATCGATCTACAAAGTGGATGTTATATTAAGGACCAAGAGTTGTACAGTATTGACTATAGTTAAGCATAATTCTTGATTATAAGGAGTGGATACTCATCAGTTTGAATCGTTTTTTGTTTATTAATGCAGTTTGGCTTCATGTTCATTGCACTGATATGGAAATTTGACTTCTCTCCTTTCATGGTTTTGATTATTGCCATTCTAAATGACGGTAAAGATTCTACCTTTGAAATATATATAGGCTTCTTCACATTGTGTCCCTTATTGTGCTTTTGTTGATTGAAAATGGATATCTGATGTATCAACTGTATCATTCTATTCTCTAGGAACAATCATGACAATTTCAAAAGACAGAGTGAAGCCATCTCCTTTGCCTGATAGTTGGAAACTGAAAGAAATTTTTGCCACCGGGATTGTGCTTGGAGGTTACTTGGCTCTGATGACTGTCATATTTTTCTGGGCAATGAAAGAAACTGACTTCTTCCATGTAAGGGGAAAAAAAAAAAAAGATGTTCATATTATACTCTACCAACACCTAAATTTTATAGTCCTCTTGACTCAAATTCATAAAATAACAACAACTTTTAATGAATCATCCCCAGGACAAATTCAAAGTGAGACCTCTAAATGACAGTCCAAAAGAAATGATGTCTGCTCTGTACCTACAAGTCAGTATAGTGAGCCAGGCTCTTATATTTGTGACCCGTTCTCGTAGCTGGTCCTATGTTGAACGCCCTGGGTTGCTTTTAATGAGTGCCTTCATTATTGCTCAGCTGGTAAGGATATATATACATATATATATATATATAAGTGATTATTATGAACACTTGCATGTTTCTTTACTGAGATGAGAGAAAGGTTGGAATAACAAATTATGAACTTAATTAATGGACTTGCAGATTGCTACCTTCTTAGCAGTATATGCCGACTGGGGATTTGCAAAGATCAAAGGAATTGGGTGGGGTTGGGCTGGAGTGGTCTGGCTCTACAGCATTGTCTTCTATGTTCCACTTGACATTTTGAAATTCGCTATCCGTTACATCCTAAGTGGCAAGGCTTGGAACAATCTGCTAGAAAATAAGGTACGCATATTTAGAATATTAAGTAAAGTCCCATATCCACTAGTTGGTGAAAAAATTGAAGGTATATAATGTTCATGTGAGTCTCATGAAATTTGGCTTAAGCTACTCCCTAATATATATACCCATTACCCAATGAATTACTTTCTGTCAATCCTTTTAATGAAGCTTTTGTTGTGAAATGCAAAATCACAGACTGCCTTCACCACCAAGAAAGACTATGGAAAGGAAGAGAGGGAGGCTCAATGGGCACTTGCTCAGAGGACCCTCCATGGACTTCAACCTCCAGAAACTTCTAGCATTTTCAATGACAAGAATAGCTACAGAGAGCTCTCTGAGATTGCCGAGCAAGCCAAGAGACGGGCCGAAGTTGCAAGGTAAATATATATGGTCTTCTGAGATTCTTTCTAATCATAGTTTACTACAACAAATCGACAATCATTATATATAATTCCTTTTGTTCTCGGTGATTTCAGGCTTCGCGAGCTTCACACGCTTAAGGGTCATGTTGAGTCAGTGGTGAAGCTGAAAGGACTTGACATTGACACAATCCAGCAGCACTATACTGTGTAAGAAAGCAGCTATATACATAAGCTTTGGATGTATGTAGATAGCAAAGGGGCCAGAGGTTGAAAGCCATATATACCTCAAAAACCAAGTACAAGAAGAGAAGGCCTAACACCTCACTAGCTACTTGATGGTAGAGCAGGGAGAGAGATTTAACGTCTCTGTGTAATAGCTCTCCAATCTGTTTACAGTTTTTTTTCCTTGCTTTTTTCATATGATGCTCTCATGAGTTTTTATTCCCAAGTCCTCTGTGTTCTTCTTGGCAATGATAAGAAGATGATGAACTTCATATGTATTAGGATTTTTTGAGGTGGGAGAATAAAAAAGTTTATGGAAGTCACTTGAGCATATATCACTGTGCTTGAAACGTTCTCTATGATTAAAATTGAGAATAAAATCTAAGTTCAGAGAGGCTGCACAATTTGTTGATGTTGCACCAGAAATAATATCACTGTGCTTGAAACGTTCTCTATGATTAAAATTGAGAACAAAATCTAAGTTCGGAGAGGCTGCACAATTTATTGATGTTGCAGCAGAAATAATAAAGTTCGGAGAGTACGTTTCATATATAATTTTTATTTCTTGATCAAAAGCAATGGCTGTTCCTTTTACTTTCCAAACAATCCTCACACATTCAAAAATGAAAAAGTATAAGATCATTGCTTGAATATTGAGTCAATCAAGCCTGGGTCCATTGTTGCACCTTTATTATGTTCCGCTCTTCATCTATCAAACCATCATTTTATTAGGCAAACCCCAGATTGAGGTTAATGCACATGCCTATAACTAAAACACAATTTTATTCCATCTAAACTATATATACAACTAGCTCTACCTCCTACCGTTAAAGGATTTTTGTAGATATGATAGGACCGAGGTAGTATAATATTTAACTTACTATTTATACGCGATATGCACTTTTTAATAGGCTGCTTTATTTATAAGTCATGGACCGTACGTGTAATTCGTTTTTCATGTGTGAAGCCTGCGAATTGGTAAACACGGTTTATCTAAGCCAAGGTAGAAGTTATTCTTAAGTATATCTATTTAAGCTGCCTCTTCCTGGGGAAATTAAATATGGTTTAAGGAAAGAAGTTTATAAGGAGACACACAAGCATACATACATAAATATGGTTTAAGGAAAGAAGTTTATAAGGAGACACACAAGCATACATACATAAATATGGTTTAAGGAAAGAAGTTTATAAGGAGACACACAAGCATACATACATACGTGTGCCTCTTCTTGGGGAAATTAAATATGGTTTTGTGCGTGCGTGTGTGTACGTGTGCGTACGTGCGTGCGCGTGTGCGTGCTGTGTATGTGTAAAACAAAGGGAAATCTCCTAAAATAACGGACCTTGTAATGGTCATTTTAGCAAAAGAATCAGCAATTATATTCATATACGGAATATGACAAAAATCGATTTACCAGTCCTTTAACTTCATCTCCTTAATCTAAACCATTAAAAGGCTACCAGCATGATAATTATCATCTAAGATCCTATAAATAAGATCCCTAGCATCAGATTCTAGAATTATCTTCCTGAATCCCTCATCCCATAGATACACGTATTACATTAGCGGCCAGTTAAAGGTACAGGACAAAACCAAGCCAATCCCCACTTTACTCACCTGTCCCTCAAAATCCAACCACATTTTCTTCTTTTTTTATTTTCTCCTACCTGTCTTCTTCTTCTTTTTTTGTTTTTTTCCTTCAAGAAAAAAGAGAAAAAGAAAGAAATGGAATATAGATATAGTTGAATTACAAAAGTAGTCTTGAAGTCAACACGTGCAATTGCTTTATCGTGGATAACAAGTCAGGACCTCACTTTCAAATTTTAAAATGGACAAAGCCAGTTGAGCTGCATGTGTTGATTTAACTAGTTAGTTAGTTATCAATAGTTGAATTTGAAAAGATACCATCTTTCCTAAAACTCATCACAAGCCTTGACAAGTTTAATTATGGATACACACACTATAATTACTTTGAGGAAACCATATAATAGAATGAATCATCATTATCTGAATTTATAAATTTAACATCATTCTCAATCATCAATATAAAATGTATAGTACATTGTATTCTTTTTCAAATTTCACATGCAATACCTAATTCATTATTAGAAATTAAAAGGTGCAAAAATAGGATCGGACTTGATAGGTTTTACTATGCACATTTTACATGAAATTTTAAGAGATGAGTTGCATATATTATTTATAATTATAATTTACTGTAAATTTATATAGTCGAATCCAATGAATTACACACACACACACATATAGAATATTAAATGAATTAAATTTGAGAAAATTTAATTTTAATATGCACAATTTAAAAACCAAGGATGGACTGTGTGAAGTAAAGAATAGTGGAGAAACCAAGTGATGCCAAGATGTACATAGGGATGCATCTTTAAGGTTTTTTTAAAAAAAAAAAAAAATTAAAAAAATGATTTTGATTAAACTACTATGCATGAAGGATTTTGGGTCTAGGAAAAAATTTGTTTTGGAAGTTTTATTTGAAGAGCAACATTGTTCTTAAAGATTTTTTAAGTTTAATGTCACCCTAGAAGTTTTAAAATATAATAATATTGTCCAAAACTGTTAAAACTCTAATGTTGGTTGTTAAAAAATTGATGTTGATAGTTAACTTTTTAACAGAAAATGACAACATTGCTCCATTTTAATGATTTCGGGGCAATATTGAATCTAAAAAACTTTCGGGATAATATTGCTCTTCAACAAAAATTTCTGAAGCAAATTTACACATTAACCCAAGGATTTTAAAAGTGCTTTTTGAGATATTGATAATTATTTTAATAAACTAATTAAACACGACTCCCTATGAAATTTAAAATGAGATACATTGTATATAGCTCATATATAATAGATTTTGTAAAATTTACTTATACACAAAGTATGCTTTTATAAATTGCATAGAGGAAGAGAACCAAATGTTACATTAGTGAATAAGTTCATAAATAACGTGGCTTGTCATTATTTTATATGTTTGATATATTAATAAAATTTTCGTAGGCCAAGTTGCTCCTTAACCCATTAAAATTGCTCTTTAACCTATTATTAAATTGTCATTTATCAAGCCTCTTAAGTTATCTTTTTTTTTTTTTTTTTGCCAACAAGTCACAAATAATCAATAGATCATTTAATTAATAAATATATCATCAAGTTGCGGATTTATATTATTAAGTATCAATATTGATATCCATTAATAATAAATCATATATATATATATATATATTGTTTAACATATATAATAAACTATAAAACACCTTGAGTTTTATTTAAATCATATAATTAAAAATTTTGTTTATTTTAACAAATTATAATTTTGACAAAATTGAAGAATAAGTAATTTTTGTCCATATATATCTATACAAGTAGTTTTCAATAATGACAATTGAGAAAAAAAATTATTTAATTTAGTAAAATTTAGAATTTTGTGCCGGACGCTCCTGAGGTAAAAGTTCGTTAGCCAATTTACACCTTAGATAACGGACATTAACTTTTGTCTAACGGCATTGTACTGGATGCTCCTGAGTAAAACTATTTTTGGTATTTTTGGTCCACTTGAGAGTTAATTGTGTTGGACACTCCCTCGACCAAATAGTTCATTTAGGTAAAATTGCATCTTAACCCTATTTTATATGTTAAATCAAACATATAATATAAAAGTTTATTATGCATCTTTATGGTTGGAATAATATATCAAATAATATGTTTGATATATTATTTAGCATGCGCTTTAACATTGTCCAATATATTGACCTTTTTCTCCATACCTGAAATTTTAAAAATATTATCCAATGCCCACAAGGCACGTCCATAAATCATAGATATTGGCAAAATTTATAATTCCAGGTCAAACCATGCCATGCCATGCCACACCTTAAATTTCCCCAGATATTACGCTAACACTATCATTGCACATGGATATTTTGTGTTTTTTTAGACATGATGTGTTGTGCTTTATATATATGTATATAATATAAATTTTAAAAAATAAGTTGTATTATTGATGTCTTATGTATAATATGACTTGTTTGAATTTAAATATGTTATATTAACTTGATCGATGCTAATTAAACTTATCTTTTTACATGTTTTTTAAGCTAGAAAATAAATAATAAAAAACATTTAATATTATGCAAGGGTCTTTTTTTTTTTTTTTTTTTTTTTTTTTTTTTTTTTTTTTTTTGAAAAGAGGTATACTTTATTCAACAAAGCAAGCAACTACATAGTTCCGTTTTTTTTTTTTTTTTTTTTTCAATTGAAAAGGGGAATCGAACCCACAACCTTCCATTTAAAAAAGTTCTCTTGCAACTAGGTTACAGAGCCTTTGACCCAACTACAAAGTTCAAAGTTCAGTAACCAGCAAACCAAAACTTATGCAAAGGTCAGAAACAAAAACCAACAAATCCGTAGTCTGAAAACAAAATTAAAACTCAAAACCATATGTACTTCCCACTTCCCAGCCATATGCAGATCATTGCCAAAGTAGAAGGGTTTGTAACACGCAGAGACTTTCAAGCACTTCTCCAGAAGAGCTACGCCAAAAGCACTACAAGTTGCGGCTAGCTAGATTGCAATGTCTTGGTGTTCATTAAAGAAGCTAGCCAACTTCACAGCTTTGTGTTAAACGAACATGCTGAATTATATCTATTTGAGTCTTAATGCAAATCAAATTTAAATTATTGTTCAAAATTATTATATAATGAGACAATGGGTGTGATTCTTTCTCTTTTAAAGGAAAAAACTGAAATGTCCTTTTGGCATTGACATGGAATGAGGACCCCCACAATAAGATAGTTACTCAGAAATACCTTATAACAAGTAATGATTTTTTTTAATGTCCAAGTAGATCTGAGATTGTAACAAAACTTCCAATCAAATAACATATTATAAGTTGATACTATTCATCAGCTGACATTTTTATACAGAGGATAGAGTTTTTATACATGCAATAATGAATATTAGCGCCACATTCACTACATAATACGGATGAGCTAGGCAGAATATAACATTATTGACCAAGACTTAGTAACTGTGTACCCACCAAAATCAGGAGCATAATGTTACACTAAAGTAATGATAATCTGAGTTGTGAGATGGAGCACATGCATGCTTGTCCCACTCAAATTTAAAAGGTGGTTTGGCATTTAATTATTTTTGTTTCGCACTTTGAAGACACAACACGTCCCTACTGCCTTTAAAGCAAAACGCCTTTTGAGCCAAGCTATATATGTGTGTGTGTGTGTAGTTTATAATTTGTGAATAGTGCTATAGTTACAATAATAATAAATTTGATTATATATTGGTTATATTGATCAACAATTATACGTACATATATACTGCTGAAAAAACACATGTTTATGTAATACTCTCTTTGGTCTTACTATAAAGCACTAACTAACAAATGTATTTGGTTTTTTATATAAGGCACTTGCTTGTTTCCAAAATGAATTAATTTTTTTTTCATGTATGCCTATAATTAATAAAGGTAGTAGATGAGAGTAATAATTAATATAATATTAGAGTTTAGTACAATTAGTAGGGGTAATATTGAAAGTTACTTGAATTTCATAACAAGTTTACTGATTTTAACTATTTTTATTGACTTGTAAGAATTGTTAGTTGGTGCTTTATAATAAGGACCAAAAGGAGTATACAAGAAATTAGTACTCCCTCTGATCCTTATTATAAGACACCAATTAGCAAGTTTATGTGGTCATTTTTATAAAGACTTGCTTTATTAGAATGAGCATTAATTATTTTTTTCATGTATGCCCCTAATTAATAAAGGTAGTGGATAAGAATAATAATTAATACGATATTAGAGTTTAGTTTAATTAGTAGGGATAATATTGAAAATTACTTAGATTTTAGGATAATTTTATTGACTTGTTTTTATAAGTTTATGAGAATAATTAGTTCATCCCTTATTATAAAAATAATAATAAGCAGAGGCATCGTCAAGGCACTAATTAATGAGATATGGAATTACAGACTTAGATATAAAAAATTGTTGAATAAATAAAAGTCATTGGATAGCTTTTTGAGAATGGAAGCATGATTTTGACTTTGGTTCTACGACTTCCAAGGCTTCCCATCATTGTTCTCTCTAATCATCCGTGAGTACGTAGGCCCTACTAACAAGCTGTTCCTCATCCTCAAGAACAAAAATTTAAATTTCGGAAAACGTATTTATTGAGGAAAATAAAAACTTTTTGCCTTGCACACTTTGAAGGAGAAGAAATCCTTCATCTTATACAAAAATAAAAAGTACGTAGGCCCTACCTCTGTGTGTGTGTGTGTGTGTGTGTGTGTTTTTTTTTTTTTTTTTTCCATTTTTTCTTGTAGTACGTACGTATATGTGTGTCTTCCTTTCTTTTTTTTGGTGTTTCAACTGTCAAGATCGGTGGAATTTATGGAACCTTGCAACTGTTTGTGTGTGGGCTAGAAATGGATGGCTGCTAGGGTTCCCTTAAAATGGGATCACCCATGATAAAACCCTAATGAGCATAGATATAGGAGTTAGATACTTAGATGATGATGAGCTGGTTGGTTTGAAATCAAAAGAGAAGTACCACATACATAGCCAAAGCTAAAGAAGAAGAACAACAACAACAAGAAGATGACACACACCCTATAAAAGTTACATACATAGACACACACTGTTGGTTGAGGTGGTAGTGACTTAACTCTCTTAAGAGAACATAAATTCGAATTCCAAATAGTATATTTGTTGAGAAAGATGAAAACCCTTTAATGTGATCCAATCTTAAAAGCAATTAGTCTCAAGTCCAAAATGGTACAAGGATCAATATATATACTCCCTCTGGGTCCACAGTATACTTGGTCCAAAATATGACTTCACTCATTTTTCAGTTGTGTCCCTACAATTAATGCACATTTTCAATTTTATCCACTCATTAAATTCTCAAATACATTTTCTAGTAAGGTAAAAGTGAAAAGAATTTTCAATTTATGACATATTTAATGAGTTAATTGTCATTTCTTATTTTTTCGTGAATTAGTTAAAATATCCTATATTATCAACCAATGTATTCTAGTACATATATATGAGAGTTGGGATGATGATGAGCTGGTTGATCTTAAATCAAAAGAGCAGTACCACATGCAGACCTAAAGCTAAGAAGAAGAACACAAACAAGAACAAGATGACACGCTCTCACACACTCACTGTTATTAGAGACACAGAGAAAGACACATGTGTACAGAAGAAGAGAGAAAGAGAGGACATGTGAGGGGAATTAATTGTGGGGGCAATGGGTGTGTGTTTCTTGGAGGGTAGTGGCACATGGGAAGGTGCAACACGCATGTGATTCCATGTGCCCTCTCTTCATTACATTTCTTCTCTTTACTACGTAGTTAACCTCATGGCCATGGATTATTCACTTCTACATATTGCTTCCTAATCCTAAGCTACCTAGTCTCCTCACCTTCTTTAATGTTTGTGTGTCTTGTGCGTGTGTCTCTGTGTCTGTTTGCAAAACATGTTCATATAATTCAATCTACCTGGCTTAGCTACCTCCTTATCTCTCTCTCTCTCTCGCCAATAATTTTCTGCCTTGATCTGTTGGCCTCTTCATATATATATACACACGTCAAGCAAATTTAAATGATATCATAATTCTTTTTATTTATGGCGCTGTTCCAATATCGGCTTATGTTTATATATACTGTCGTCTCTGAATATTTAAATTCTACTATCGTACGTTGGATTACAAATGAGTGTAAAGCTCTCTTAATTTGGATACCTATCTTCATTAGCTCGTAAAGTAATTAAATAACTAATTAACTTTTTGGATAATTTAAGCACATTTTGCTTTTTGAGGTCTTGTTTAATTTAGGTTAATAAAAAAACATTTATTGTAGTTTTATTCATTCTCTTTTCTTATAAAACAAACTTGGGGAGAGTTTTTGTTCCATTCAAATATATAGCTAGACTTAATTAATGAGCCTTTAGAAAAAAGCATGCTTCATGACGAGTGTCTATATATTTATATCCACCACTGTATCTTGTGTGATTCAAGCAGAGCACTCTACACTCAAAACATTGTTTTGCACCCATATCTCCATCCTCTTCTCTCTCTCACCTTCTTCTTCAGCGTGTAATAATAATGGAGGGTTTGGCAGTTAAACGCAGACGCGTTTGCTGTGTGGAACCAAACAGAATAGAAGAAGTAGCGTTTGCGAGGAAGTACGTTAGCTATCTGGTTCCGGCGTTGAAGAAGATGAAGGAGGAAAATAATAAAAAGGAAGATGAAGAGAGTAGAGATTCAATAAAGAAGGAAGTCAAGTACGAAGTGGACATGGCACTTGTTTTGTCTGCTGATCAGGCTTCTGCGTGGACCAACGCCCTCAAACTCAAACTAAGCCTCCACAATAATAATAATCAACTACTACTCTCTTCCTCTTGTTCATCCTCACCGTCAACCACCACAGCCGCCGCCACAGACGACGGTGGTGGTGATGAGGAGGAGGAGGATGCGATGAAGAGGCTAAGAAGATTGGTGCCCGGAGGAGAAGAGATGTGCAGTGACCAGGAAATGGTTGTAGAGTTTAAGAGTTATGTCAGGTGTCTGCAAATGCAGGTCAATATTCTGCAATGTCTGGCCCAGCTCAATTCATTTTGATTTCATTTCTTCTGTATTATATTATTCTGCTTCTCCTATTTCACAATACCCATAATTCTTAATTATATAGTTAGCACATTAATTATATATATAGCTTTGTTCCCCAACCCTCTTAAAAATTATGACTTTTAGTCATTTTTTGATTGTTTCATTAAATCAAAGCTGAGTGTAAGGAAGAATCTTTCTTTGAACTTGTAGTAAAGATCCACTTTATAATTTATAGAACAGGCCGGTTTTTGTTCTTCATCTTAATGAGAGAAATAATATATATGTACATGTGTAATTATGCACGCGAGCAGATAACATCATGGAAAGAAGGAATTTTGAACTTTTTATTGGATACGATTTTTGGATGAGAATAAATATGTACATATTGTAGTTTTTATTGTTAATTATTATTGTTGACCTGTGTTTTTAGAAGCAATTCATGAACATTTTTTTTTGTTAAGAGGTCATCGACCTTACATGTGTCTTACATTTGGGCAAATAATTAATTAAGGTTCTTATTTTATGTTTTTAAATATTGCTCACAATTTAATCTAATTTATTCAAACAAACATCAAAACAAAGTCTACATAATTAAGAATTGTTGTAAAAATATTAATTGAGATGGTTGTTCATGAACTCTCAACTCTTGGCCTTTCCTTTTCTACATTTCATAACTTCTCCAATAAATATTCTTTAAGAGTCTTCATGCTCATAACTCAAATGTTACAATTTGTGCACTCATAAGGATTAAAGTTTATCATTTACTTTATGTAACTCTTGGTTATAGTGAAGGGTTTATAAATAAAGCACTCAGTACTGCACTTTTGTTGTATCTAAATAAGTAAGATATTGCTCTATCTTTTTTTATAATTCTCTCTTCATCTTTTTATTTCATCTCTTCTATTTTTCCATTTTTATAACATGTTATCACCACAGTTCTTAAACCAAGGTATTTTTTTGTCCACATCGTTGCTCAACCATTTTCTTTATCTTCTTTTACTGTATATCTATTTAATTTATCGACATAATCTGAGCCATTGTATAAAATTAAAGAGACTCTTTTACCGATTATTTTTATACATCGGGTTCAATGATTGAGACTAGATATTATTGATACTTTTCTTTTTATTTATATTTCTTTACTTTATATTCTATTGTTATTTATATTTTATACTATTTCATTTTATTTATTTTTTACTTGTTTATCATTTTGATTTTCTGTTGGCACAACTTTCTGGTGTTTCATTCTAGCTTTGTTATTCATATTTTTATTTATTTATTTTCACTTGTTGTCTTCTTCTGATATGTTTTGTTGTTTTGTATGGGCTTTTTCCAGTTCATTTCTTATAGTTATTTTATTTATATTTCATTTTATGTTATATTCTATTATTTATATTTATTTATTATTATTTCATTTCTTTTGATTATTATTGTATTTTTCATTTACTTTTTTTGTTATATCATTTTATTAAACCATTTCACTTTATTTGTTTATTGTTTATAATACTTTATTATTTATTTCTATTGTGTTTTAAATTACTTAATTTATACTTTTCATTTTATTTCATCACCATATTTTTTATTCTATTTGTTTCTTATTTATATTATTTATTTTATTTGTTCCTTATTTAATTTATTTTCCATTTTAGTTTTATTATCGCTATCTTTATTTTAAATTTTTCTATTTATATTTGTTCACATTTAATTTTATTTACATTTTAATATATTATTTTCATTTTATTTATGGTATTATATATGACTATATAGTGTGTTCTATATGGTTGTGGATTTATCTTTCATTCTTTACGCCATTTATATTGCTATAATTTCCTCCTCTCTGTCTACATCATTTATATTCTCCATCCCTCTTTCTACCTTTCTCCTTTGTATATGTTGTTATATGTTATTTATCTTCATATATGTATATTTATTCATGATTTTATTATTTTAATGGTAAAATGTTTATCTTTGAATATATGAAGAATATTTTCAAAAAAATTTGTTTATTGAATTATGTGTTGGCTACTCATGAAATTTTGTTCCCTTTAATTATGTTGTTTGTTGATTATGATTTATGAATTCTAATGTTTTAATTCATGACGTGCTTTACGTCTTATCAATCTTACCATGATTTATATGGTTGTTGATTCATGACGTGTTTTAGTTTGAATCATGACCAACCTTACCAAACTCAAGTTTATAGCTCTTGATATCACGAGAAAGAATTATCTATCATAGGCCCTAGATCTTTGAGATCCATTTAGATGCTAATAGTCTAGAAAGGACTATTTTACCAGGAAATGAACACTACTACAAAAAAAAAAAAAAAAAAAAAAAAAAAAAAAAAAAAAAAAAAAAAAAAGGTCTTTTACTTCCCTAAAAGACGTGCTTTTTTAAGAAGGGAAGTAAAAAAAAAATTAAAAAATAGTGGTGATATTTTTGTAATTATGTGAAGAAAATTTGACATATTAGGCATCCTTAAAATAAAAAAAGGACGTAAAAATTTGATTTTTGGAGTCCCATTTTAAAATTGTGACGCAGAAAGTAGGGTTTTTGGTGAAAATGTAGGAATTTTGACGTCCTAATTTAAATTAGAAGGTCATATGTAAGACTTTTAACATCTTAATTTAAAATTGGGACACCAAATGAAAGACTTTTAGTGTCCCAATTATGATTTAGGACGCCGATTATGATTTAAGACATTTGGCATCCCAATTATGATTTGGGACGCCAAGAGCCCGCCAAAAGACTCTCCAACTCTCAAAGTTGAAGGGTAAGGATCACGAGAAGCCAAAAGTCTCGTCCCAACTCTTGTCCTCTTTAACTCTCACCTCTCCAAGTCTCGTCCCAACTCTCTGTTGGAAATTATGCCCTAGGGGCAAGTCATTGTTCTCCATTTAGTTATCATTTCATTCGCATGTTTATAGTGATAACTGTATCACTGGATATATCTTATATATTATCTTAAATGTCTCTGGTCGGTCATCTATGCAGGAGCGAAGATGAAATAAAACCAGTATGACTTTAATGAGGTATGGAGATACAAATCAAAGTCAAAGGCACTTGTAAAAGTACAAGGTGTTGGACCGACCCACTATGAGAAAGCTGCATGGATTAGGTCATAAGCTTTTCTCATGTATAACCGCGTCACAACGCCCTTTGACATGAGATCATCATGGATTCCTACATGATGAGTCGCTGATATTTGACCTAGTCAAAAGTCATCTTTGAATGGGTAATGATAAAGGCTTGGATTGGGATCAATGGTTTTTATGCAGCGGAATGTGAATGGTCAAGATGGAATTTGTCCCTCACATTTGTAGAGAGATAATACTGGGTCCCTCGATGAGTGAGTCTGAGAAATGTATGGTCATACTACAATGGAAAGGAGTTTCCATTTCAATTAGACTACTTAAGAATCGAGAAAGTAATGGTCAAGAACAGGAAGTTGACATTATCCATATCTCATCCTTGACCAAATTATCGTGTGACAAAAGGGACGTGACATGGTTGTACGATAAGTAGTATCTTATTATCGATCCCCATATGAATTAGGTAGTCACAATGTCTTGCTAGAGGCCGCTTGCGATTTGTGGACTAGTACAATATTGGCCCGCTGCAAATCTCATATGGGCTTGCAAGGCCGCACACAAGAATAGCCCAACACGAGCAAAAGTGTCCAGATTCATTGAATATTAGATATGTCTAAGATTTAATGAATGAAGTGTTCAATCTAGGATGAATATATATATATATATAATTCGGAAATAATAATGATATTATTTCTAGATAATAATAATATTATATATAGTATTTAATTTATTTGATAAATTAAATAACTATAATAAATTGATATATTGTATTTCGATTTAATTTTCAAATAAAGATATAATATCTCGATTTAATTAAATTGAGATATAGTATCTCATATTTAATTAAATAGAAAGATATCATATCTCGATTTAATTTATAAAGATAAATTAAATGTTGTAGGCTCGTAATTCGGATTAAATAAATATATTATATTAGATCTGTTGAATGATTTAATTAATATATTATTTTAATTCAAATTCGAATTTCAAGATTAATTAAATGAATTTTGAATATTTTAATACGGCTCATTAGGGTTTTAGAAACTCTTTAAGTAGATATTGATCTAGTCGTATTAAGATGACAGATGAATTAGACAAGCCGCAAGAAACCCTAGAGAGAAAAGGAGAGATGTGTTACACCCCTACCGGCCTCACCCTTTCGGGTGGCGGGTTAGAGGGATCCTCATCGCTTATTATCATTCCTTTGTTAATTTATCACTTAAAACATATATCAGAGTATACGCGGCAGAGCATTGGATCAGTTTGGACAACTCACAATATACTGGTAAAGATACAAACAGTTACATAAAAATATTCCCCGAAGGGTTAAGGGTACAATTGTCCAAAATAAATACAATACAGCAAGTGTAGATCATACATCGTCCCAATTATAGAAGTACAAGAAGCAACCGGGCATCCTCTGCTACTTCGTCTTTCCGCACCAAGCCCTACCTTCTTCAAGCCTTCCAGCCGCTACTACCTTACACCTGTATCCTTTTGATCCGTGACCGAGTTCAAAGTTGAACCCCGGAGTAACTGTTAGACTCATATACAATATGTATACGGTGCATGCAATGCCAATCACAATCGGAAGTACAAATGCACCCTCCTGTCACAACAAACTGACATGTAGCAACTCCGCAGGACCGCCTGGTCAAGACAAGCCCCTCGGAACAGCGCGCAAAGGGCCTCAGTAGCTAGGGCGGCCGACCCTAACTACCTACCCTAGGGCCTCAGTGGACAC
Source organism: Acacia acuminata (assembly GCA_019022655.1). Classification (NCBI taxonomy): domain Eukaryota; kingdom Viridiplantae; phylum Streptophyta; class Magnoliopsida; order Fabales; family Fabaceae; genus Acacia; species Acacia acuminata. Next base: position 2,076,881 of record JAFJYI010000097.1, on the reverse strand, counting down.
CTATAAACACACAGTCATATAGGCTCCACCTACCCCACATACCTCGGTATTACAACAACACCCTAAGGACACACAGTCCAATAGGTACCGCAGCCCGATCCTACATGCCCTCGGTACTGTAGCTAAAACCCTAAGGACACACGGTCTAATAGGTACTACAGCCCGATCTCGGTACTGTAGCAGAGGCACTACAGCCCGATCTCGATGCGCATCGAAAACCTAAGGACACGCAGTCCAATAGGCACGGCGGCCGATCTCCTATATCATGATAAAACATACATGCGAGAGCAACATAGAGTATGCAAGTCGGCGATTACTACCTCGGCACGCCTCGCAAAATAATAACTCTTCCTTGACATTGAAAATAGGGTCCACACGTGCGAACACCCTAGATACAGCCAAACATCATGCTTTTAGTCATAGGAACACACTTTGGTTCAAGTTCCATAAAATTCGCACAGTACCAGAATTTTCCAGAAACGCTGACCCAACTTCTCCGATTTTTAATAAATTCTAAAAACATCGTATCGACATGAAATCAGTGTCCATTGAACCCTTAGAATGTCTAGTTTACCCTAAAAATAACTACTAATATCTTCTGGGTTCATATCCTTTTCTTATTTGCAAAACCGAGCCACTGGTCCAGAGAAAATTCCAGGTTTTTAGGTCAATTTCAACTTAACATATCTCTTGGTTTGAAACTCAAAATGACACAAAATATTATATCAAAATCATCCTCAGGATGTCTAATTTTACCATGTAAAATTTCAGATCAAACAGAGTTCATTTAATATTTCAAAAATACCGATTAACACACGCTGCCCAGAAACCGTAAGAACCGACAGATTTTTGTATAAGAAGATTTAGGGTTTTCAGAGTTCCAAACGAAGTGATCCAACTTAACCCTACACAAAAACACCTTCTGGACTCAATGGAAACTTCAAAGATACCAAAATACTACAGAAAATCCATGAAAATCACCATAGGGCAGAGATGAAGATAGCTTAGTTGCCGGTTTAGGGACTTACCTCCGGATGTCGGTTGCGGGTGCCTTCCTCCTCCCTTGGACCAAAGCCTTCAGCTGGACCTTCCTCTCCCTCACCTTGAGCACGAAATAGGCTGATCCAAATGGAGGGAAGAGTGTCCTATTTATAGGCTCCAAAGGTTATGGCTTGTCCCGTAATTAAAATAACACTTTAGGGGTAAAATAGTCATTTTCCGCTAGATTTTTCCCAAAGATGCTCCGGAATATTCTTTTCTAGGGTTCTCTAGAGTCTTCTTGGTTCAGGACATGTGGTACCATCTGAACCCTCCAAATCCAAATTCCAAGATTGCCCCTGATGGTGACTTTGGGTAGGTTTTAGGTCCAGGGGTAAAACGGTCATTTCGCACCGCTCATCTTCCAAAGCCGTGGGACCCACAAAATCTGCCCTTAGATATGTCATAATGAGCCATAATTACTTGTCCTTTCATTGTCATCAGATTCCATTTGTGTGGTCTAGATTAATTCTGATTATTTTACTCTTTCTCTCTCATCATAATGACTTGATGTGGCATTCTGTCTCTTCATAATTACATAACAAGATATTTTCTCTCTCTTCTGGGCCCACTATAATTTCTCCCCTATCAGTGTCCTGGGCCTGGGCCCGACTCCGGGAAATCCTAACCGACCCCGCTCAGCTCCCGGTTGCCGGTCCTACCTTACCTCGTAATGCGTGCCCTTCAACGGGACTTGTGTGGGCCCGGATCATCAGTCACTTTTCCCAGACCACAAGCGGACGGGGCATACTACCTTGGGGATCAAGAAACCTTTATTCCAGTATCCCAGATCCACCTCGTAATGCATGCTACTCGGTAATCCAACTTTTGGCCCCGAAATGCCACGTATCCGACGTAGCACTACTACTACTAACTTTTCCTTCCCTTTAGGGTCCAGATACACCTTTTCTCTCTCCTCCCTTCTTGTTTCCTTCAAAAATGCAGGGCTCCCATGACTGCCCTGAAAATGTCGTATACTTATCTATACTGGCATATTTTTGCTCAACTAAGTGTCCTATACCTCAAGACATAGTTGGGCGGCATCTTTTCCGACCAGACTTACACCGTATACATCTTCTGTACCCATTTTACATTAGTACCTTAGTTCCACGGCTTCAGCATAGTTCCACGGCTTCAGCATACTAGGTCCACTGACTCGTATGGCCGAGTTACTTAGTCCCAGAGAGGCTTCCTATGCCCCGACCTTCTTGGGACTCTTCCCAAACTGGGCCTAGTCATCCGCCTATTTCAAGCTTATTTTCATTTCTCAGGGTCCAAAATCTGGGGTGTTACAAGATGCGAGAATACTGAAAGCGCTAGCACGTTCCCATCCGGGTTCAAAGCTATTCGTGTGGATACCGGTAGAAGGAGGCGATCCGCAGAGTCGGCTCTTGGTGATCGAATAGGTAGCCCAAGTGATCAAATTCGAAAGAGACGCTCACCAATAGGTACCCATAAGTATATATAATTAGCATTATATATGTGGGTCCCACTATTTCATGTGGGTATAGAAATCTTTTTCTTCTCATGCAACATGAGAAGTTTAAACCTCATGTATATATATATATATATAATAGCCCATAAGTTTTAAATTTTGTTACTTTTGTGCATATAAATATCTGTCAAAAAGGAAAAACGAACCATGCATGCTCGGAAAAATCCATAAATAAAATATAAAAATTCAGTACTACTTATTTCTCATTTCATGCACCATAAAAAATATGGGACTAAAAAAAATCGAGTAGGGATTTATTTAGATTCTAAAGGTGTTAAGAGAGCTGAGCCAATAGAAAATGAATAAAATATTAAATTCAAAGAAAGAAGGGTTTGGATTTTATTTATAATATATTTAAGATCCATTTTGGCTAGTTCTCCCTCTCCATTTTCATTTTGTCCTCTTAATTTTCTTAGACTAGACTTTTGGGGCCTTCAATCATATTAAATAGAGGTACAAATTTTTTTTAAAAAATAAATAAATCTTAAAACCAAGTTAATAAAATTAAATTTTTTTCTTAATGAAATATGCTAAAAGAGTTTTGTAGTCTCTATAATCCTTAATATAATATATTTTTATTTAATTTAATTATATTAAGGAAGTCAATTAAGTTAATTAATATAAAATATATTTTCTAAAACATCATCACTATTTTTTTTTTAATTCTCTCTTTAATAATTAAAGACTGGGAGGTATTTTACAAAACAAAAGTCATACTAGTCGTGAATTTTACTACGTAACATGGTGGTCAACTCTAGCACATGGACTTATCGTCAACAAATAAAATCCGCCGTAAGAAAGATTTAAATGGAAAGTCCCAAAAATACCAGAGGATCGAAAAAATAGGGGAAATATCATGAGAGTTTAAGGAAGAGAAAAGATATCAAAAAAATCCCCACTACAAATCCTCTATCAAAGATATTAATTATGGACAAAAACTATTAAAAAATTACTGTTGTCAAAATAGTTCTTCTTATTATTAAAATATCTTTTCTTATTGTTAAAATTTCCTTATGAAAATATTGTTGTTAAAATGGTTTTTCATTTTGCCAAAATAGTTTTTCCTATTGCAAAATTTTTTTTCGGGTTTTTCCTAAGGTGTGAAAATTTTTGACAATAAGAAAAGCTATTTTTTAATGACAACATAAAAAAATCATTTTGATAACAAAATTTGTATAAAGAAATTTTAACAAAAAAAAAAAATTATTTTGATAACGGAACTTTTTTTATATTAGAATTTCATAATTAATATTAAAACAGTCTATTTGTTTGATGTTTTTTCTTTTCTTTAGGGCATATTTTCCCCAAAAAAAAAATATCTGCCGCGTTTCTGTGTGTGTTTTGGACGGGGAAAAAAAACCACGAAATATGGATTGATATAATTCTATGGCACCACGTGGCAACTTGAGGATCAGAAAAGGGATTGGCAATTCTACATTAATCCAGAGTGAAGAAGACACAATACCCAATTTGAATTCATTCGTTGAGGCTACAGAGGAAACAACCGGAGTCTCTGCAAAACTCGTCGTTGATATGTTGTCTCGTCAAAGCTTCCTCGCCAACGCCCTCGTACCCCTTCCCCACAAACCCCATTCCCACAAATTCATCTCTTGCAGTTATTCTCAGCATGATGAACCAGATTCCCCCAGGTTTGCATCTATTTCTTCATCACTGTTATCAGCCTAATTTCTCTTTGCTGTTTCTTGAATTCTTGCGATTACGGTTTTCAAATAATGGAAGCTAGCTTTCACTTCAAATTTAATGGAATCGTATAATTGTAAGGTCAATTACGTGGCGGATTGGCAATATAGAGGTAAAAGTAGTGCTTCTGTGCTCTTCCATGTTGATTAATTAATTAACTTTTGTGGTTAGGAAGAAAGAGAACAAGTTAGCTGAGCTGGCACTAGTCGCGGTGGCTGCCGGAGTGTTGACACTGGGGCCAGTTCATGACGCTTCAGCCGCCAAGAGTGGTGGTAGAGTTGGTGGCCAGGCCTTTAGATCATCTGCTCCTCGTTCCTCACCCAGAATCAACAACAACTCTAGGTAAAAAAAATCAATTAATAACTTTGCCAATGTGAATCTATCTGTTAGTGATCTTCCTTAATATTTGGACTACTTTCACTTGATCATTTTGTTGGTATCAAGACTCAAGTTGTTAATTGTCCCGGTTCATTGACCTTTTTCGGTTAGCTTCTGGGAATGATGCCACCATGTCGACAAATAAGCTGAAGATATCATTTTTAATGTTGTAAATCTACAAAGCATGTCTACCATCATGCTAGCTTGGGACACTACATCTAAAAAATTGAAGTGCCCATGTATGATTATCAGTTATCACATTGTGTGTCGTAATATGTTCTGACATTTATCTCTCTAGCTTTAGAGCAATTTTGAGTTTGAGAGCCAAGTAGGAATATAGTGAACTGTTTTGGATATTAGAAGGTAAATGAATTCAGAAAAGTGACATACATAAATCAGAATAATGCAGGACAGTGCAGTTCATTGATCCATCTTTCTAGATTCCAATAATTTCTGAGAAATATGCTATTTTGATCTCATATGGCCATGTAGAAGCTTGTTCCGTCTTGAAAATGTTATTTTCGACATCAGATATTGCAAGAATTTCAGTGGCCTTCTTAGTTAGATAAGGTCCAAACTCTTCTGTATATGATTTAATTCCATTTTTGACTTGTAGTTCATTTTATTTATTCCATGGACTATTATTTGAAGATCATATTAGGAGGAAAAAAGACACCAGCCTTATATGTATGATTTCTGAAAAATAACTTGGATCCGCAGGACCAACATCTATGTGAATCCCCCTGTGGCACCGCCTTTGGTTGGTGGTTACGGCTACGGCTATGGCTATGGCGGGTGGGGGTGGTCGCCATTTTCATTCTTCGCACCAGGCCCCAGTGTAGCAGTTGGCATTGGAGGTGGGTTTGATACCATTGTGCTGTTTTTGGTTCTTGGTGCCGCTGCTGCAGTTGTGAGGAGATTCTTTAGGTCAAGAGATGATGAAGAAGATGACTACTAGCGCCAGGACAAGAGTTTTTTTATATAATTGCAGAGAGTGATACATATATGTATAATAGTTAGTTAGTAACCACGGTCAAGCTTCAAAAACTAGTATAGAAACGATATTTTTTCTTGGGAAAAAAAAACACAATTTATTCAGAGCACATGCATAAAAATCATCTGCCATAATTATGAAACGCAAGAAAATATATAATTGGGAAAAAAAAATCTCTGTATTTGTTCTGAATATGGATGAAGCATCAGGCGAAGTTGCTCGATTCATTAGGGTTTCAGTGAAGACTGTCTGACCAAACAATTTTCATGTGGGTTCTTGCTCTCTTGGCTACCATTATGTGAAACCAGGAGGGCATGATGGTAATTTTCTGTCGATTAACACTCCTACCCTTTCCGAATTCCTCAGTTTGGAAGAAGAAAAAGTTGGTTTGCGATGATTTTGTTGGTAGGTTGAACGTTGGCCTCATCCTTCAACCTCTCTCGTGATCAAGTTATATTGTCGAACATGGCTTTACGATGGATTAGGGAAATATTTCGGTTGTTTGACTCTCATCATTAATATTTAACTTTGTGATCAGTTCTCGATATTAATAATAGCATGAATCAGAGAGAAATCCCTTGACCTGGTCCATTACAAGAATTCAATCCAACAAGAAACTAATCGTATATTTCAAATTAGATATTATAGAAAAAGTGAGCAAGCGTTTAGTTGCGTTTGATAAATGGGGAAAAGAAAAAGTGACTTCTGCTAGAATGAGAGATTTCTCATTCCTATTCCTTTTCCCTTTCCCATTTGACATTAGATGAACATGAATCTTATGTTTGGATGGAGAAAATAGGGGGAGTGAATACTATGAAGGAAACTTTCCATAAATGGTAAAAAAGTTTACCTATTTTGGGAGTTTCCCCTCCTTATTTTATTTTCCTCCTTATACCTCTTACTATTTCCTCTTGTACACTCTGTATTTTGGCCCTGCAGATCCATTATGGTCATAATTTTTTTCTACCAAATAAATGTAGGCTAAATTATACATTTGGTCTTTTATATTTACCTCTGGTATCATTTTAGTCCCTTAAGTTTGTATAGTGCACGTTTGGTCTCTTAATACTAACACTATTAGTCCGACTTAATGGAAAATATGGACTCAACAATTTTAAGCGATGATCGCAATTAAATGCTTTATAAGCATGCTTATATGTTAGTATTTTAATAAATTAATATTTTAAATCTTATTAATTGAAAAATATGTAATTTTCTTCGACAAAAAATATATATTTAATCTTCACAAATTGTGAAAAACTACAAAACAGTCTGTAAAGATTAATTTTTTTTTCAATTAATAGAATTTAAAATATTAATTTATTAAAATACTAACATATAAGCATGTTTGGTCAACATTTAATTGCATCATATCGCTAAAACTTTTGAGTCGCATTTTCCGTTAAGTCGACTAACGTGTTAACATTAAGGGACTAAACGTGTACTTTACAAACTTAAAGGATTAAAATGATACCAAAGGTAAATATAAAAGACCAAATGTATACTTTAACCATAAATGTATAAATGCCCTGACTCTGTTGCCACCATGCTATCCAGACAATTCAACTTATCAAGACACCACACCTTTTAGTGGATAAATCTGTGCCACAAAGGGAAAAAAAAAAAAAAAAAAAAAGAAACTCACGTTTAATTATCAGTTGTTAGATATTTTGATGAAAGTATAGTATCACACCAAATATTTTTTTACAAAGATATTTTATTGTAAATGTCGAAAGAATGTTATAGACATGAAACATGAAAATTGGTTAATTCTGAAGAACACAGGGATAAAGTGAGTGTGAAAAAAAAAAAAAGTATAGTTATAATGAATTGTGCCCCAAAGGGTTGAAATCTTCAGGGTAAAAGTGAGACAAACGTTAAATCGTGTATAAGGGACACTGAATATATATATATATCTCTCTCTCTGAGAGAAATGTACATGTTCATTAGTTTGGTTTCAATTCAGTATGGAATCCATCATTCTATTAGCTGCACAGCTGCAATGGAAGGTATCTTGTCCCTCAACTTTTGTGTAAGGGCAACACGAACAGTCATGACTTTCGCAGCCGGTCCAGTAAGCCGAACTTTGACGACATAGTCATTGATCTGAACAAGTTCCAGTGTTCCTCCCCCAGTGCCACCAAGGTATGGTCTAATCTCAGTAAGAACCTGAAAAGATAGAGAAACATTATAAGCTTCAAAATGCATTCACAAAGCAAAAGGGAAGCTCTAACTAGAACATTAGTATTAACTAAATACAGAATCCCCCAGATCTAAGACATATCTGTGTTCTATGCAGAGACGATTCCTACAAAATTAGGGCAAGATAAAAAAGTTGGCGTGGAAGGCCCATATAATATTTGTATTCCGTTTTGTTATTTAGCTCACTATCTGAATTGTTCAAGAAATAAGGAGAGCCTTCCAACTTTCTGGTCTTGCTGAGAAGAGTACTATTTATGGTTTTGCAGAATGCACATTGTCATTTTCCTGAAATTTTCAAAAAAACATGGTATCCCTTAGAGTTTCAATTTATTCTAGAGCCTTTTAATTAATAAAACCTTTACTTACAACCCCTGAGAAGAAAAGGAGGGTTTGATTGTAGATTTGAAAACCTACAGGAAATTGAAAGTGATTTACTCAAGCTTATAAAACAAAAACAATAGCCTTTGAGTCTTAGACCTTGAGTGTGTGCATGTGCCGCAATTAAAGTTTTCTAGCAGATGATTTTACTTTTACTTCTTAAACTAAGAGGCCATGAGGATGCATAATATTGAGCATAAATAAATTTCGTACACTTTCCACATTATCTTCAGTTAATTCGAGTCCAGTCTCAGTGTCAACTATCTGTTCCACCTCCAGGATTTCAGGAATCTTATCTTTGAGGCGTGTTTCGATTCCCATCTTTAAGGTCATGGTTGAACTAGGACATGACCCGCATGCTCCTTGTAGCTTGAGTACAACAACAAGGCCATCTATTTCATGCAGAGCCACATTCCCTCCATCAGCCATCAAGCTAGGCCTTACCTCATCCAAAACCTTCTCTACATTGTCTTCCGTAAGTGGTAGTACACAGGTTGGTGAAACCACAACTCCTGCAGCCTCCAAATGTTATTGCTTTCACCAATTATTTTCTCCACATCATTTGCTGGCTAATTTGATCAATGAAACTAAAAAGTATTATTATAGGTTAAAGTTGCTCTAACACCTTATCCTTTCATTTTAATCATTTGTGTTTACCAACACCAGAATTACATATGATACATGATAAGATAAATTTGTTCAAGATAGAGTATTGGTGGACATGGCAGCGAACTAATCACCAGATCCTTCAATATTTACTAGGCAACTGAATTATGTAGGCCCAGGATTGCTAGGGATTCTGCTTATCTGGAAACTGTTATTTCCTTATGTGAAAGAAGCAGTTTTAAATGGGAGAATATAATTAATTGACAAATATTTTACAAATTGTCCAGCTATTTTATTGACATTCGTTTTAGGGGGCAGCCAAAATAGTTAGAGTTAACTACAGTAATAAATTATTTTAAAGGTACAATTGTCTTGGAAACAATAATTTTCTCCTAACACTTCAGCTTCAAAAGAAAAACTCCAAGATGGTGTATGCAGAAAGCCTACTTCTGCAACCACTCAGAAGCAACTTATTTTTTGGGAGAATGAAAATTAAGGACTTACAAAAAAGTTAATGTAAAATGAGGATCTTAAGTAGTAAATATAGAAGTGGTAAATTCCGAAGTTCAGCTGTAAAAAGGTCCACATTTTGAATTAAGTTCCTTAAAAGGTCCATAAATTTTTTTTTTTTTTTTTTTTTTTTTTAAAAACGAAACTTGATAAACATTTCTTATAAATTAGCAGCTTTTAACTTCTTTGAAGCTTGGCCATACAGGGCTGCTATTCTAGCAAGAGGCTTGGCATGCACTAGGAGGAATACCAATTCAGTTTGGGAGAGAGAATGTAAGGCATACAGTTATGAAGACGAAAAATAAAATCATTGGTGGCATAGGCGAATGCAGTTGCAGGCAGTCCAATGAAGTTGAGAAGTAGGTAGAAAGATCAACCACCAGTCCACCAGGAATAATATAAAGATTACATGATTTAATTGTTTACTGGTATAAGCTAAATTCTAAAGGCACCTTAGACACCAAACCAAACTATGGCATACGCCCGAACAGAAATATAGATCATCAGATTGCAGTGATCATATTACGAGAGCAGTGTAAAATCATATTTCTAAGAGAACATTTTAATGCTATATGTACATGGAGTTCAAAACTCCATAATCAAATTGCTTTACAGTTTTTGCCCACAAGTAGCATAATGCTGGTGCTAATAGTCAATTCAATGTTACTCAAATTCTAAGGTCATATAGTAAGTGTATTTGATATCACAATCACCTGTTCTGTTTCGACGTCGAGTACGCCTAAAAAATCGCGCGAAATTGATTTGACGACCTCCGCTAAAGGAACTTTGTTTAGAGGATAATCCTCTGGCATTTGCAACGGGTTCCTAGAAAAAACGAGCATAATTGAATAATTATGTGGAATAAATAGTATGAACAAGGGTAAGAGGGAACAAAATCAAGAGTACCTTGAAAAGAGATATAGAGGTGGAAGATAATCTATCAGATGCTAAAAGCGATGAGTTGAGTACAGAAGCTGAGGTTGCTGCATTGAAGGCTTGAAGAGATTGAGAAGAGAGTATAGCACCCACCATTTGAGAGCTACCTTAAGAGAAGTGGAAAGTAAAATCACAGCTTCAAATTATATCATGTTTGGTTTCTGGGTGAAGTTCAATTCAGAATTCTGATATTTGCGTTGTTGCAGACTTGAATGGTGAAGATGCTGATAGAAAGCGGTCCCTGATTGGCTCAACTCTTGTGATAATTTTATTTTGGTCGTGAGATTATTTTATTATTATTTATTTTAAAAAAATGAAGCGAAATAGAGGAGCCGAGTTTGTGGCCAGGAGTGAAAGATGAAGAAAGAAGGAGAGACACGTTTGGGTTGGGCACGGGTTAAATTTGGGAAGAGAATTATCCCATTAAGAACTTTCTCATTATCTCTTATAATCTCATCTTGATCGTTGAAATCCTGATCCAAAGGCCCATAACAAATTTTAAAAAACGACGACGGTAAAACATTACCGCATGCGGTTTTTTAAAAATTTGTTCTAAGCCTCGGATCGTGATTTCGACGATCGATTTCTTGATGATGATGAGATAAGCAGAGAGGTGATAATGAGAAGATCCGACTCGTTAAATTTGGTCCTTAAAAACTTCAAATTATATTTGAGAGTTATCAAACGATTTTTACAAAAAATAATAATAATAATAGTAATATTACTTAACTGGGCTAGAATTTAGAAATTGAGCTTATAAATAATGTGATTCATGATCAATATTATATTTTTTAGTAATTGATATATTAATATTATTATTGCTAATTCTGTAAATTGAGATAATTATTATTATTTTTAGTTTATTTAAAAAGGAAGATATCAATAAAACCGATCAAACCCATCCCATGACCTTTCATTTACATGAGAATTTTTATATCATCAATAGTTTACCATGCCAATGATGTTTTCATTTGTTTGTTAATTATGTAGAAACATACATTTTATATGTGACAAATTAATTGTAGATTGTTCTATCCTATGTTTAGGATGATTTGAGTGATGTGGAAGGGAGAAAAAATGGAATTTATTATTTTTATTTTTATCATCTATTTTTTATATAGCATGTGTATATGGATATATAACTAAAATTAAAACTCTTATTATTATTTTTTTTATCATCTCTTTTTCTGTTTTTATTAATGCATTACTCACATTTAGTCTCTTCTCCACATAAGCTTCTTGTAAATAGGGGAAAATTCAAACACATCTGCATGGAATTTCAATCCCTTGCAAGAAACAATACAATAATTTTTCAAAAAACAAAAAACAATTACATTATTGTAATCTGTAAAGATTGAAACTAAAAACTAAAATTTTAAATTAAAAAAGCTGGGCTCTGTGTGGAGCCCATGGTTGGGCTTCATCTTATGACAATTTGAGAGTTTCTTCTCAATTCCTCTGGGCTCTGTCAAAGAGTTTGGGTTGGACTTTTTTGGAATGGGCCTCCGTGATTTTCAATTGAAACTACCTAAATTTTAGGTTTATTATGTACTCACCTTCAAATTTCATTTTTATTACCTTCGTTTTTGGGCTCAATTGGTAAAAAGGTCGAACACTTTTATCAAAGGAAGAAAGTTCGATCATGAAATTGGTCAAGGTGTTGGGGGAGACATCCTAGCTCCTAGGTGCTTTTTGCAGAAACGCCGAGGTAATAGACGGCTCGCTTCTTGCCCAACATCGGTATCACCTAAGAGGAAGAGATTTCGATTTCGCTACTTTCCATGATCACGGGTGTACCCAACCCCTTTCCTAAAATTTTCTTATTAAAAAAAAAAATCATTTTTATTACTAACGAAATTGAGTTTAATAAAAGAGGTTAGTTTATCAAAATGTGACGAACCAATGTTTAAATACATACTTAGCAAAAGAAAAGTTTATTTTTATTATTGGAAAAACAAATTTTAATGTGGAAAATTAATTAATCAACCTTGCATTTCATACTCATTTTTAGGTTAAGTCCCGATACTTAAAATTTCATTAAATCTATAAAACCGAAAAAAATATTTAAAATAATGATATAAAAGTTGTTTTTTCTTTTTCTTTTTTATCTCTTTTACTTTAATGAAGAACATTTTTGTCAAGTTTATTAAATATTTATAAGCTCTTTATTGTCATTTTCTCTATTTTATACATCTTTAAAATTTTATTTTTTAAAACAAATTGCACGTTTTATAGTTTCATAATTTATTATAGAATATAATATTAATTATTGAATTATATATATGTGAAAAAAAGCGCCATAAGCATCTGACTTATTAAAAACTTGACAAATATAATTTTGAATAATATTTTTTTGGGCAAAACTTATATTCTCACCAGTTAACATCCTTGTCTCCAATTTGCATATGTATATTTTTTCCAAACCCAACAATTTAGTCATTAATTCTCTCTTAAAGGCCATTAATTAATCCTAAACTCTCATGATTAGACTATTTTTCAGTAAATGAAAATTATTCTTTGAGATTAGATTTCATGTCACAACTAGGCCTCGTTTGGATCAAAGAAAAGGTGGGAATGGAAATGAATTGAAATGAAAAGAATAGAATGGAATGGAAAATATTTTGCCTCGATGTGTTTGGTTGGCACTCGAAAAGAAAATAGGTTGATAGGAAAATTTTTGTTTGGTTAAAAGAAAATAAGGTAGGAAAATAAGATAAAATACCATTTTACCCCTAAAAAATATTATTTTAAACAACGTCACGCACGCACAAAAAAATAGACACAATGTACTGTACGCTCATACGCACACTCTCGTGCACACTTGAGTGTGACTGATGCACACTCAAGTGAGCACTTGAGTGTGCATCGCACACTGAAAGTGCACGAGATTGCACACTCATATGAGTGTGCATCGAGTGCACCGTATACTTTTCTTTCTCTTTTTTTTTCTTCCTCCTTCCTTCATCGACCAATTTGCGGCGAGAAAGAGGCCGTCGGCTCTCTTCTTTCTCCTCCACTCCCCCGTGTCACGTTCTTCTCTCCCTCCTCTCCCCGATGTCAAGCTCTTCTCTCTCCTCCTCTCCACGGCATCACGCTCTTCTCTCTCCTCCTCTCCCGTCACTCTCTTCTCTCTCTTCCTTTCCCCATCGTCACTCTCTTCTCTCTCTCGTCATGTGGGCAAAATGGACTTTAACCATTTTCACAGCTGCATGGAAAATGGGTTCCCACCAAAATGGGAACCCATTTTCCCTTAAACGTGGGAGAATGGGGTGGTGGCGGAAAATATTTTCCGTGAGAAAATTTGAACCAAACACCCGCCGCCGTTGGAAAATCTTCTCATTTTCCTTTTCCTTCTTCCAATTTTCCGCCATCCAAACGGGCCCTAGTTTAGTAGTTACTTTCCTTAGCAAGAAGGACATGCATCCAAAATAATGCATAAATGGAAATCTGAGGCCCACCATTTTGACTTGCACGACTAAAAATATAGGGAAAATCACATTAGGTCCCAATAGGGCCTGTTTGGTGTGCGAAACAGTGGGAAGCGAAGAAATATGAGCAACTTTCCTTGTTTGGTAAACTTTTAGTGTCCAATCTTTTAAGAAACTCAAATTTTTAGGCACGCCAATCTTCCTTTGAAGGTAGAAAGATAAGATTCTACCAAAGTTGATGGGAACCCAAATTCCCTCTATAAACAATGATACTTTCAAACATATTTACCTCTCATAAAATATTTATTTTCTATAAGGCAAGAAAATAGGATTACTTACTTTTCATTTTGAATTCATTACTTTTGATGGTAAAATAAGTATTTCCTAATTTTTTACCAACTACTACCCCTTTATTTTTTCCTACCAAATAACTGATCTTCCCTCAAAGAAGATGCCAATAATAGTAATTAGGAGGCAAAATTACATAATAGAACCTAGGTGTTCATAAAATTACATTTCAACCCTATAAATATTCCAATTTTTCATTTTAGTCTCTCCACGAAACTTTTAGTGAAGACTAAAGTGAAAATATTGAAATTTTTATTAGGCTGAAATGTAATTTCCTAAACATCTAGATTCTATTCTCAGTAATTTTAGGGGCCCAGACCACCCCTAGTCCCCAAGTTCCACCCCCCTCTTCCTTACCCCTCAAAAGATCTATTTATTTCCTTTCTCTCCTCAAATTTTTCCCTACATCAAACAAGCCTTAATTTACCTAACATTGAAGCAATCAAGAAAGCAACATAAATATATATATATAACCTACGAAAAAGTGAGCTAATCCAACCAATCTTGCTTGCACAATGGAAAGAGCCACTGGTTTGTCAAAAAATAATGCGAAAAGTCCCACAATTGTTAATGACAAGTGAAAGAGTTATGATTGATAAGTTATAAGACTTTTTTTTATATGAGTATTATTTTTCTTAATTGAGAATCTGGTGTCACTTTCCCTATAATATATAAATTAGGCTTATAAAAACTTTATATATATTAAATCAACTTAAAATATTTTTTAAGACAAAAAAATCCTGAGTTGAAAATTTCCATTTCAAATATGATTAGAATTATTTAATTTTTTTAAAAAAATAAGTTTAACATTTTATTGAATTTAAAACCTTAAACCATCATTTTCTCATCAATAAACCAAAATCAAGCGGCAGCATTTTCTTTTTGACCATTTAAAAGCAAGCCTATCTTTTATCTTATCCTATCCCGACCCAAAAAGCAAAGGTTTCCCCTTTTCATCTCAACTAAGAAAAACTACTAATGTAAGAATATCACTTTTTTTTGGGCAAAAATTGTCTATCTCATTCAGCAAAAGGACATATTATATGCTCACTTCATTTTTATCCTAATTAGTTAAAACGTATATTTTATCTGGCAAAAAAAAAAAAAAGAAGTCAAAATGTATATTTTAATCCTAAATATAAAACCTCAAACCCATTGGGCAATTGACACATGGGCTGCTCCATTGTTTCATTCCCAAAACAACAATTGCGATTAAAGTTTCAGATTCTTGTCTTCTGTTTAGCCACTAATTCCAAATCACTATTAATCTTAATTGAATTTATGCTTCTTCCATTTCATTAATTTTAATTCTAAATTATTTCTTTGATTTTTGGGAACTATGGTTAAACAAGAGATTATCAATTATATAAATTATTGAGTAAATAGTCTCAATAATACAACACTATTAATTAATTAATTACACTTAATTTTCTTAGTGCAGGGAAATTTTTTTTTTTTTTTTTTTTTTTTTGTCAGCAGGGAAAAACTGAAAAAGCTTATCGATGGAATTATTTAGGCCTATTTGAATTAAATTATCAAGTGACCAATCTTGAGTCTTGGCTTATTATGCAGCCTCATAAAAGGAATCTACACTCAATTATTCAAAAGGCCAAAAAATGAAAAAGTCAGTGCAAGACAGTGAAAGAAATTGAAACACCTTTATTGAGAAAAATGCATCTAAATGACTCCAAAATGTATATATCAATGCACAGTTAACATTTTTTAAAATTTTCAATTTTTGTCTACCATATAAATAAGTCACTGTGTATTTTTTAAAATAAAATTATCAATCACATCCCTTAGTTTGTAATTTTGTTTTTTTTTTATATGAATACAAATATATGTCAAATACAATAAAAATAAATTATCACTTATTGTATAAAGTTATATATCTTGTTGTTTCTTTAACTTTCAGATCGGTAATTCTTTCGATATATTAAAAATTATTTAAATTTTGCAGGCAGAATGGCAATTAAGAACCTACAAGGGGATGAATATAAAATCAGGAACTATTTATAACTAAAATTTTTAAATGAATATTTTATCTTTACAATTTGAAAGAAGTCCGCATTTTATTATTATTATTATTATTATGAGATTCAAAATTTTGTATTCACACTCTTGTAGTGTTTGAAAATAAAAATTGTAACTTTTGGAAGTATGAACAATATCTTAGAAGGTTAAAAAAAACAATATCTTTAGAGTTTAAATTATAAAGAGTTGATTAAATTACACAAAACTTCCCCTAGATTTTAGTTTTTGTACAAATAAACTCCCTTAATCTTTAAAACTTAACAATGAAACTTTAATTTTTTTCCCCTAATAATTCCCTTAATCTCGAAAACTTAATAATGAAACCCCTAAACTTTGAAATCTTCACGCACAATCCCAATCATAAATCATACCCCATCAAACCTTGTTTTTATGCCCACATGACTTTCTCAAGCTGTAAAAAAATATACGAGTAGCCCCATAAATCTCAAGTTATATGCATATAAGTAATGAACAAGGCTAATGATAAGAGTTATCAACGTAAATATAAAAGTTTAAGGGATTTTGATGAATATTCAATAACTAAATTAAAGGAGACCACCAAGAACTAATATGCTTGTGTTCATGGTGACCAATCAATTTATTTTTTACCGAATGTATTCAAGGGTCTCTTGACCATGTAGAGGAGACCATATCTGATTTTATAAAGTTTCAAAAATTAGAAAGACTATTTATACATAATGTAAAGTTTAAGGGAATGTGTATAATTTGTCTAAATAGTTCATAAACTACTTTTCCTGGTCCTATTTATAATACACTTTCAACGTGTTATATGCAAACCAATAAAAACATTAAACTTCATTATTATTATTTTCATAAAATTCCACAATTTTTTTTTTTAACTTCACCCTTATTCATTATTCATTATATCACATAACCGAGTCAATATAATAAGAAATAAAGGTAAAATTATACATTTATATATATAAAAATCTCTCTATACCTTATAAATAGAATAAGAGGAGTATCTTCCTCTACTGTAAGAAGGTAAGAGTTCAAACCTTTCCAATATTAAAAAAAAAAATTAAAATAAAATATACACTCATTGCATACAAAATATTAATATAAACTATACTACATTCAATTGGATTTATTTAAAATATAATATCTGAATTCATTTTTTCTCTTATATTTATCATTTTTCTCAAATTAATTTTTCTAATAGATAAACTGGTATATAATATAATGTTACACATGGATATTTTATGTAATCATGTCATGTATTATTTAAATGAACCGTTTTCTTTTATTTTGTTAATCTACCTCATTTAGTTAAGTACTTCAAGGATCTGTTTGGAATGAAGGATTTAGAGGGAGCAAAAAGGCAGAGAAAATTTTTATGAGTTGGATTTAAGAAAATTGAAGAAGTGCAGTTGCAAAATTTTAATAAAGAAAACATAAATGATAAAGGAGTAAAAAAAAAAAAAAAAAAAAAAAATTAGAAATTGCTAACTCTACTTCTCTCATTTTTTTATAATCCAACTCAAAAAAAAAAAAAAAAACCTCCGCCCACTTTCTCTCCTCTTCTCCCATACTAAACAAGCCGGACCTGGCTTAGGTCCTTTTCTTTCTTATATCCGCTGCGTGAACTGCGCCGTTTTGGCGCAGTTTCAAGCCCCTGATCCCTTTTTCTATATATATATATATATATATAATTCAAAACCTAATCCAGTAGTAAAACTATAATTCAGATATGCGAGTGGTCTTTGAAAAAAAATTCCATAACCTTGAAAAATTATTTTAGAGTACTTGGAAAAAAATATTTGAGTTACTGGAAAAAAATATTTGAGGGTATTGACTAGTACTAAAAAGATACTTCGGATACTAAAGAAATAATTCATGATCTTGAAAAAATATCCTAAAGCATATTTTTAGTAGCAAAGATATCAATTATTTTTTCAAGATCCTAAACTAATTTTTTAAGATCATGAATTATTTTTTCAGTCTGGATACCTGAAGTATCCTTTTTGGTATCGGGCCAAGACTTAAAATATTTTTTAAAAATTCTAAAATAATTTTTCAAGGTCGTGAGCACCACTCACTATCCCGAATTATATTTTTACTACCCGGAAGTGCCTGATTTTTATTATTATTATTATTATATAGAAAAAGGGATTAGGGGCTTAAAACGGTGCAGTTTCAAGCAACGGACGCAACAGATATAAGAAAGAAAAGGACCTAAGCTAGGTCCAAACAAACCCTAGGTGACCAATAAAACTGAAAAAGATATAAATGCGTATTTAGTTGGAATCGACTGTAGATGTAGGGAGCATAATAATTGGCAGTAGTACATAATAAGTAATATAAATAGGGTAATAGTTTAGAAAATAATATAATAATATAGTTTAATGTGGGGATGATAATGAGGATATTATTGAAAATGAAGGGAGAGAGGGCATTGGATCCAGGGAAGATAAGCTTGCGTCCTCAAATGCAGAGATTCCTTTTGTCTTCTTTAATAGTAATTAATTATTACAATTAGAAGAACCTGATTAAATATATGTGCATGCATGTTATTATTATTTTATTTATATTAAATATATATAAAAATGTTAGGTAAGTCATACTTCGAATCTGATGCATAATTGGATGTGGGAGCTGAATTGGATCGATGCAGACTCTTCCCCTCTCTTCAATGTTTAATTACCAATCATGCTTTTATTTTTAAATATTTTTCTCATTAATTTGTCACATCAAATATGATCCTGTGTGGGTCTCTTTTTCCATTTTCCATTTATTTTTAATTTAAAATCTATTTGATTTGGATGAACATATGTATGCGCCCACAATGTTCTATACGGTTACGTACCATGTTTTACTTTTTTCAATCTTAAATGTGAGATAGAGTTTGTATTATAATTTTGTCTTATATTTAAAATCAAATATGATAATTAATATTAATGTGCTTTGTCAAAAATAAATACACAATGTTTCCATATACTCCTATAACATGATGTATATTTAAAATTATATGTCTAATAGTCCGGAGCTATACCCCACCCCGATAGTAGATCTTGCCTACCCTCATCTAAAAAAAATATATATATATGTTCATCATGTACACATATTTTTTTCATTTATATATTATAATTGGCACAAAAAATACAGTTATTTATGTATTCAATGAATTAACATGAGAAAAAAAAATTAATTTGCAGCATATTTTTTTAAAAAACCTGTAAAATGTTAATGTTTGAAAATTTTATTTGTTAGAATGATCTAAACCATTTTTGTACATAGCAAACATATATACTCCGCAGGATTTGTTATACAAAAAGTGCTGATACTCAAATTTAGGTTATTTGGCTAAAATAATTTTTAAATAGGGACTTTTTAATTGATTTTGTCATTTTTTTTTTTTTTAAAAAAAACCTAAGCAAGTGTTTTAAAATTAAAAGTCTTATAAATATATCCACGAGTCGTAATTGACAGATTGAGTTATTATTATTATTATTTCTTAATTGTTTGATTAGAGTTTTTTCCTTAAAAAAATAATGATCCATATGTTCAAACATGTCACCCATATGGTGAAGTACTATATGCTTTGAAAATCATACATGTATTTGACACGTATCCAATTGTGTGTGTGTGTGTGTAATCTGTTACAGTATGGATGCGGTGTTCTGTTGGACGGATCAATAATTGAATGTATGTGAAAATTAAGATTCTGATTCAGTTCACTTGGCCGAGAAAATAAATTGATGAGCTAAAGAATTGAACAAAAATCAGATATTGTCAGAATCAGTCTTAGTTATTATATTCTTCGTTTATTTATTTATTTATTTTTTTGGGGGAAATTTCGAATGCTTACATTTTTATATTTGATCTTTTTGGGCATGACATCACTGGTTTTTTTAATTAATATTTTTTTTGAGATTTAAATGATGTAATAAAATATGTGTCGGCACTCTAAAATCTCTGATAGAAGGAAACTCATGGAATTTTTTTTAATAAAATAAACATAGAGATGCACATTGAGTAGCATTGTAGCTGATATATATATATATATATATATATATATATATATATATATATATATATATATTCCAGGACAGAGTTATTGACTTTCCTATTCATGTTAAAACTTTTAATCTTTACATGCATATTTTGTGATATTTTTTGAGAAAATAATTACAAATAAAATATTTCAAAAGGGTAAAGTTAATTATTAATATATACGCATGTATACGTATAAAATTAAATAAAAAAACAGAACTATTGTTAAATTGTGCTTGTTGATTTTCTTAATTTTTTTAAATAATCATTTAATAAATTTTTAAAACCATATAAAAAAAAATTTATCTTTTGAACATTTGGTTATTCCTAATTAGACTTAATAATTTTAAAGTATAAAAATTGGGAAAAATGCTATGAGATTCTAAAAATATATATATATAATTGTCAAAAAATTTCATAACAAGTGAGTGGTATACGTGACAAACTCTAGTAAAAAAAATGAAAATAAGAAAATTTACAAACTACTCACTAATTATGAAACATTTTAATAATGATTATATGGGAAAAACACTTCTTATGTTGTATAAGAAGTGTATTTTTATGTCACATATATATGAAATAGTGGGACCCACATATATATATAATTAAGCGTTATATATATGTGGGTCCCACCATTTCATATGTATATAGGAATCTTCTTCTTCTCATATAACACGGTGTTTAAACCCCCGATTATATTCATTCATTAGGACTTTAAGTGATTTTTCATAAAATATAAATTGATATTTACTTGTTTAAATATTTTGTTTTTTGTTTTTTTGTTTTTTTAAAAAAGTAGGCGCATGGGATTGATGTGATGGAGTTGTCTATCTGAAACAATGAAAAAGCACTGAGAAAGTAGAGTTCGATATTAAGTTAAGAGCATCAATCACCAAAAGCTCTCTATTCTAATTCTAATTCTAAATACTAATAATACAACAAATATCAGAGTCAATTGCTTGTTTAATCAGTTTCATAATCACAATCAATCATCTCACCACCATGATAAAACTTACCCTTATTTCGGCGTTCACAAACAACGTACGTAATCAACCCATTTGCATGGGTGGGATGGTGACACGTGTCACTTTCAAAGACACGGTTGGACCCCACCACATGAGGCACATATTTATATGGTCATCGATCTCATGTTGTATCTGCCTTATCTAGAAGCAAAGTGAAAATGACTATCTTATATGAATTCAAGGATAATTGAAGCACTTCATGTGGCAACCCATTTGTTGAAATTTAAATACTCTATTTGGGTCCACTCTTTAGATTTTTTTTTTAATAAGATTAGCATGATTGAGATCCCATTGGTGTTTTATCACCGTAGGTTTTGTTATTATATTCTCTACATATGTATGCGTTATTCTTTTTTTTTTTAAAAAAAAAAACAATTTAATACTTTACTTCCTGCGATTTTAACTTAGTGCAATTTAATCTTTAAAATTTAATCAAATTATTTTAAATGATTTTACTTATTTTAATACAACCCATGTATTTTCTCATAAATGAGGTTTTGAGTTCTCTATGCCTCATGTTGTCAAGTTGGGGTGTGTGTGTGTGTATGATGGATATGTGGCTCCTCTTCCCTCGAGGGGAGTTTTAAATTGTCCTTATAAAAAAAAAAAAAAAAAAAAAAGCAAAAGTGTCTTCTTCTTCTTCTTTCTTCTACAAAGAATCTAAATACACACTTAATTTTTATGATTTTAACTTAACTAAAACTTAGTCCCTTGGGAATTCAAAATATAGACTTCATACGTGTGTGTATTTCTTAAAATAGTTAAATTATAAGGATTGAATTGCATTAAATCAAAATTTAGGGATTGTGCTATAATCGAATGAAAAATATAGGGATTGGGTTGCATCAAAATTAAAGTTTAAAGATTGAATAATAACTGAGTCAAAAAACTGTATATAAAAAAAGTTCCTACTAATAACAAAGCATACACTAGATTTTTAGGTAATTTTTTTTTAATTATATTTTCAATAAAGAATATATAATTTTTTATATATAAAATATGGGGTTTACACTTCTCATGTTGTATGAGAAGAAGAAGTTTCCTACACACACATAAAATGGTGGGACCCACATATATAAATATATATATATAATGCTAATTGTATATATATGTGGGTCCCACCATTTCATATGTGTGTTACATGAAATACACTTCTTCTACAACATAATAAGTGTTTTTCCCATAAAATATTCTCACAAGTTTAGTGCTATTTACCATTTCTCAAACACATGTTAATGAAATTTGTATATCATATATACAAACAAAATTGTTTTTTATTATGCATATATTATTTACTAAGGCATGTATCATTTAGTATTAGATTTATATTTTCATTTTTTTAATGCTTTTTTTTCTCAATATTCAATTTGCAAAAGAAATATTCAAATCGAATATTCCTGTGCATCTGAAGTCTGAACATGGGAAATTTCTATGCATAAGATATGAGATGTTTTAATACACACACATATTATTAATTTTAAAAGGCCTTCATTTTTTAAGTGTAAGGCAAGAGGCCAACGCAAACTCAGTTGGACATAACTTTGTAACAACTGTATGTGAGCTAGCTAAAAGTGACATTGAAATCTTCAAAAATTCAATTAATGACAACTCAATTTTAAAACAAAAATCTGAAAAAAATGAGTTACAAATACCAATTGTGAATATATTATACATTTAAGATTTAAATATATTATTTATTTATTTTTACCAAGAATATATTATTTACAATTGAGACTTTCAAATGTGTTGGAATATATCGATATTTGTAAGTCATTGTTTAGAAGAATTTGTTAAAAGTCTAACTGTAATTAATTGGGAAAATCTACCTCAGGGCCCAAAGTAAGAAAAAAAAATTAAAAAGGACTCAAGAAAAAGTCATATATCAAAAAAGGCCCCAAATGCCTTTTACCTGGTATTATTTCATAAACGTTAACAATTAAATCGATCCGTTAACAACTAAATCAAGAACATTAATAACAATATCCTAACAACTAAATCAAGTATCATTAACAATTGAATCAAGATGCCGCTTAACAACTATATCGGTAGGCGTTAACAACTAACGTTTTATGAAATAATACGGAAAAGGCCCCGGCGCCTTTTTTAACATGTGACTTTTTCTTGAGCCTTTTTTAACATTTTTTAAAAACTAGTTTGGACCCCGAAATGGATTTTCCGTAATTAATTCCCTTTTCCCAGACCATTTATTCTTGGGAAAATCCTTTTCAAGGCCCATATTATCAAAAGAATACCGAAAAAGGCCCTAACATTCTGAAAATACCCAAAAAGGCCCAAAGATTCTGAAAATTTCTAAAAAGGCCCAAGGTGAGTTGTTAATAGGTGATCAAGTTGTTAAGCGATTTAGTTGTTAGATGGGGGTGATTTAGTTGTTAAAAATAAAAAATTTTAACAACTAAATCACCCATCTAACAACTAAATCCCCCCCGCTAACAACTTGATCAAATTCATTAACAACTTCGTAAATTCTCGGGTCTTTTCCCTAATTGTCGAGAATCCTTGGGCCTTTTGGGTATTTTCAGAATGTTAGGGCCTTTTTCGATATTCTTTTGGTAATATGGGCCTTGAAAAGGATTTTCCCTTTATTCTTTCTTCAAGCAATATAATTAATACATATATATCATCCTTGGTTTTGACAACTAAATATGAATATTAATATTAATACAGCAGCAGAACCCAAAATTGATTTGACCAAGTCTATATGCCTAGCTAGATTGGATATTTTGTGTATCTCTCTATCTATGAATGAATCTGTGTCTTTCAAGAATAATAAGTTAATAGGCAAATAAATATGGGATTAGGAAACAGACAATAATATAAAATCGCATAGGGAATATCATCAATATATATATATATATATATATATATATATATATATATATATATATATATATATATATATAAAATCCCTCAAGCAAACAGGTAATAGCTCATCTCTCGATATGATACGAGTATATTATATAATCTTCCACATTCAGGCCAAGAAAAGATCTTCCACCCTTACTTGTACTACAATTTTATTAATTTATTTAACACTTTGATCTTATTATAAATATATTTTTAGAAGAATTTTTTTTGTCATAAATATAAGTCCACATACATATTATTAATGAATATTTTTAAATTTTATCCCTATTTTATCCTTGTTGGAAAGAGGAGAAAGATGTGAGAATGGTTTGTAAATGCATTAAGAATTTTTTTAAAATAAGTGTATACTGGAAAAACTTTAAGTGTATTTAATGATTATTTAACTAACAATCATTAATATAAGAGAATTAGTTAAAATGAACTTATGATAATAATCACATAGACCATAGTGGTAAGTTGTTTCACTTACCTTGTGAGTTAATCCTCACATGATGATTAACCCATTTAATTAATTATCACTCTTTTTCTTTTAAAATACTTTATTTTAACTCAACGCCTTCATTTGTGAATCCCTATGTCAATACTCAATATCATCCATCTCCAACTTCAAGAGATTAACAATTTATTTATTTAATTAATTAAATCCCGTCTATATATGATCCCCCATTGAAGTTCTATATATATTTTTATATATAATAAACAAATAGGGTTTCACTTCTTTGCTAGGCTAGCTCTATGATCACACAGGTCTTTGAATTTTGACCAATATCCCCGCAAGTGAAAATCTTGTAACTCAAGCATGTTATCTTACCCTATTCATTTATTCATTCATTCCTTCATACTTTCGTGCTACTTCACTGCACCATTTTTTGTATGAAACAAAAGCATACGACAATTCTGAATGACACAATTTTAATTTGGTACTATGTGTCCCATTTTCTTTTTTCTTTGTATTATTCATTTCAAGGTTTATGGTTATTTCTTAACACATCTGTCTTTTAAGGACTCGAATTTAATCAACTCTATGTTTGTTATACTCTCTCTATTCTTTATTATAAGTTACCAACTAACAATTGTATTTGATCCTTTTTATAAGACACTTACTTGTTTTCAAAGCACATTAATTTTTTTTTTCATATGTGCTCATCAGTGAGTATGAGTAATAATTAATATAATATTACAGTTTAGTGCAATTAGTAGGGTATTATTAGAAGTTACTTAAATTGTAGGACAACTTTATTGACTTTAACTGTTTTTATTAGTTTGTGAGAATTGTTAGTTAGTGTCTTATAATAAGGACCAGATGGAGTATGCCCCATTTTCTAATATATAGTGAAGAATAAATACTTATATACGCGAATTTCTCAATACTAAGAATATGTTAAACTTTTTTATAAAAAGAATATGTAAATCAAGTTAGAAGCTTTGAATGTGTAGATGAACATATTATTTTTTCTAATAATACCCATAAAAAATGCTTAATAAAATAATTCATTTATTAATAATTGTGGTTTCGGATTTTTTTTTTCTATTTTCTTTGATGAGCGTATAAGTAGAAGATCGGCAATAATTTTTTCAGATAAAAATAAATTATATCTTAAAATAAGGAATAAAATTATAATCCTTTTCGTTTCTTATAAAAATGAAGAGGGACTAGTAGTTGTGTATTTAGATATACAACAGAATATCGATTGGTTATGGATTATGCATATACTCAAATGTACGATGAAATCAAGGAAACATACGTGTACCAAAAATTGTGCACTAATATTTCTTTTTGGATAAAATGATAAATTAATACTTCCTCTATTTTATATTATCCCCTACAAAAATAATTTTTTCGGAGACTATGAGAATCGCTTTCTTTTAATTTGATGCATACTATAGTAGGGTTATAAAATTAACAAGGAGCGAAATTTTATTTATTTATTAATTAATAATATGAAATAGATGGAGTAAAAAGATACTATGGGCATTATTTAAGAATGATCCGAAACACAAATTATTATTGGTGGGGTTCAGATATTTGCGGGTCAACGGGTCAGAGTCATGATTCTTGAAAGCTTTCGATGAGTTATTTCTAGTCCGGGCTAATTAATGTGCACTTTGGCAAAACTCAAAAGTGTGATGAAGTTAGAAGAATTTATGGCTTATTTTGGGGGTATTATCTATTTTTAGATTCTCTTTTTGTAGGATATATATTTTGACTTTGTAAAATAAAATATTGAAAAACCTGTTTGAATGAGGTCTTAAAAAACATATTTAAAATGATAACGTAAAGGGTGAAATAATAATTTGTTTTATTATTATGATTGTAATTAATAAATATGTAATATACTCTCTCTAATTTGGTAGAACAAAGAGTGACAAAACATTAAAAAAAAAAAAAAAAGATGTTTACATATTTTTTTTTTTGGGGTTTACACTTCTCATGTTGTATAAGAAGAGGAAGAGTTCTACATACACATGAAATGGTGGGACCCACATCTTTTTTATAAAATGAAAAAAACTCAAATATGGAAATGGTGGGACCCACGTCTTTTTATATTTATGACATGAGGATACACTTCTCCTACAACATGGAAGTGTATTTCCCTATTTTTTTTTTCATGATAATGTTTAACATTTTTAATTTTCATGGTTTGAAAACAAGGAAAAAAAAAACATGCCTTTAATTTGTCATAAGTCATAACATGTATCTCTTTTTCTTTTTTGAGTTTGTTAATGAAGGTTCCTTAACAACAAATTTGACTCTTTAATTTATTCCCTTCACTGGTTTTGAGGGGGAAATCATTGAGTGAAAGCAAAGTGAGATCAAACATCATATATAGAGAATGATTTGATCAAATTTTTATTTAATTATCATAAAATCCAATTGTGAACCGTTCTTTTGTCTTAATGTTTAGTTCATCAATTTTCTATTGGAAGCATCTAATCATCAATTGACCAATCCTTCTTTTTCTTACATGTTATATTGGAAGAATCTAATCATCAATTGACCAACCCTCGATGAGACCTTGGGAAAATATGCAAAACTCAGTACAATAAATCATGTTATTTAAGAATTGTGAAACATGGATTCCCTGATCTTATTTATAAATTTATGGAGAGAGAGTATATATATTTTTATAAGTCACATCATTCAATTTTTTAAATAAATGTATAATCTCATCCTTATTGTAAAAATGCTAGATGATGTGGATGCCTATAAATTCTAAACTTTTGACCTTTCATATCCTACTTCATATAGCATCTCTAATGAATAATTTTTAGGAGTTTTTATTTCCATAACTCAAAGGTTACATTTTGTACACTTATAAGAATTTATTTTGTTATTCATTTTATATAACTCTTAGTTGAGGTTGAGAGCCTATAAATAGAGGCTTTGTGATATACATTAAAAGCATATAAATCAATAAGATATCACTCTATCTTTCTCTCCAATTCTCTCGGTCTCTTTTCATCTCTCACATCTCAATCTCTTATATTTTTATTTTTATTTTTGTAACAATAATTTATTTATTATTGTATAGATTATTATTTTTTTGCGACAAAAATAATATTTTTATTCTATTTACAAGTCACATAATTATTTTTTTCATATGAATATATTATTTTACCATTCATATAATGTACTATTATTTTACCTTTCATTTCTTGTTGCAAAGACTTTGCACTTTTGTAATATAATGTATACTAAATGGGGTTGACTACGGTCCACTTCTCTTCCATCCTCTTCCTCATTTCAAAGTTAGATTAAAATCTTAACCGTTCGATTTAATGTTCTATAATTTTTGTAAAAAATATTTTTTTAATAATTTAATATTTTTTAATATAAAAATAATATTTTTATAAAACATTAAATCTAAATCGTTCAGATTTCAACCTAATGGCGTAGATAAGGAAGAGGACTAGAAGAGGATGGGAAGAGAAGTGGACCGTAGCCAAATCCATACTAAATAGGGCATGTTTAAAAGTTACTTCCTTTGGTTAAAAATAGAAGAGTTAAATTTGTGAGGGGGTGTTGTCTTTTTTATAAGTCCCATTTTGTTTTTGTCTATACATTTATTTTTATTTTTATTTTTAAATTTGTTACACTTTCTCCTATCATTCTTTTCTCTTACATTTTCTTTTTTACTTTTTTCTATTTATTATCTCTCTTACTTATACTTTTAATAAATAAGGGTATTGGGAAAAGAAAGTAAATATCTTATATATTTATTGTTTTTAAATATTTTTAACTAACTTTTTGATAAATGTGAAGTATATATTTGACTTTTATATTTAAATGATAAGGAATACTAAGTTTTAAGATAGACTTGGATGAAATTTAAAGATTTATTATTATTATTATTACAGAGAAACATGTGATAAAGAAATTAATACTCCCTTCGGTCCTAATTAGAAGACCAAGTTGATTTTTTTTTTTTGGAGAAATTAAGGAAGCTAATTAAATTATTTTAGAATAGTTTTATTTTTATTTTTTTCTCTAAACTAATTAGTTTGATTAATAAACTAATATATAATTTAAGGATACATAATATATAATATGACTAAATAACTTATTTAATTTTCTTAATCTCTCTAAAAAAATTAACTTGATCTGGAAACAATAATAATAATTGAAAAAGAAGTTAATAAGGATACAACCAAAATCTTGAGAGGATAGAAGAGGAAGTAGTCAACATAAAAAATCACAAGATTCAAGAAAAAGGCAACGATGGGGAATCCCAATGAGATCTGGATTTACTTCAGAATTAAAGAATTTGATGAGACACCAAGAAGCTTTGACAGATTTGGTGAGGAGGGTTGGAAAATTTTTATAACTTAAACCTAAAAATAAATAAATAACTGGAGTTAAGAATTTTTAATTAATTTTTCTTACTATTCTATTTTAAATCTTATCTTTCTTGAAATTTTACAACTTCACTTTTTTAAATTTTTCCAAGACCAACTCGTGCAAATTTTCCATCCCTTTCTTCTCTTTTTATTTTCCTTCTACCAAATAGACCCTAATTCATTACCATAATCACATGTAAGGAAATACTACCCAGTGCCTTAATTATAGGAATATTTTTATAGTGGCCGATCGATGGAGTAATAATCAAATCCAGGGGTTGAAGTTGAACTTTATTCTCAATGAAAAATGAAAAAAAAAAAAAAAAAAAACTTAGAGAAAGAGATAGGATAACTTAATTTGTTTGATTGTTGAATTTTGAAGATGTCTAGTTGTAGGACAATGACCATGTCTGGAATATCTTGTTCACTTGCCAACCCCCATTTGGGACCTTCTCTTGTATGGATAATTTTATCACATCAGACAATTATCCAATTAAAATTACGGATTATTCAATTTTAGTTTATACTTAATATATTTTACATGAACAAATGTACTCTTCCCTGGGGCAATGAAAGAGACAAAAGTACTTTTGTTTTACACAAAATATGAAATACCCAAAATCTATATATTTTTATAACAAGAAAAATAAGTTGTCTTCAATAAAAAATATTATTTTAAATACATTTATATTTTTAAAAGGAAAATATATATTTTCAATAAAGAGAAAAAATTTCTATGGTTTAAATATTTATAAGAGTAAAAAATTTGCTCCCCCTAAACATTTTCTTCAATGATGCTTTGTGTGAATTATAATTGTGTATTCCTGGCAAAAAAAAAAAAAAAAAAAAAAAAAAAAAAGAATTATTATTGTATTTGGCAAAAAGATTTTAAAAAAAAAAAAATACACATAAAAATCTGTGGTCCCCAGCCTTTCCCAGGCATTACAGTGAAGCACAAGTATATAACAAAACACAATATCATCTACACTTCTATGTATATATTAACAAATACTAATAAGATCTCTTTCTATCTCTATCCGTCTGTCTGTCACTCTCTTCTCTCTCTAAACATCACACAGGTAAGAGGCGTTTGTTTATTCACATACAAACACATTGCTCCTCCATTTTTTTTTAAATTACTGTTTTTTTTTTTTTTTTTTTGTTTGTTGTCTGCCTCCTCCTCCTCTCACAGCCTGTCAAGCCTGAATTATTAATCCCATTGATTCTCTGTTTTGGTTGTTTTTAATTAGAGCTGGTACCTTTCTTGTTTACAAAGAGAACAATGGAATGGTTTTTGACCTGCCAAGAGATTTTCTGCTGTCTCTGAGTTTTCTTTCTCAAACTCCATCATCAGGTTCCCTTCATGCACTTCTTGGAATAGTCCGTCCATGTTTCACAGAATAGCTCATACCTTATACCTTCCCTGTTTTTCCTTCCATATATATATGTAAGCTTGCTTCTCTGTTAACAACACTCTGACTTATGGGTACAAGTATTCCCTTCAAGGAAGAATATGTTCAGTGAGATTCATCACAAAAACCTTCAATTCTGGTGTTTCTTATCTCAGGTATGAGGAAAGCTATGAAAGCTTCATGCTTTAATTCTTTTTTGCTCTGTGATGTTTGTTCTGTCTCTGTTTCAGCAGAGGTATAGAGTCTTTAAGGTTCAAACTTTATATAGGAACAAGACGAATTTGGAACTTTTTTTTCCCCCTTAAAAAAAGAAAATATATCTGAGGCTAGTTTCTAGGAGTAGGCGTTGAAGGCTACTATTTTGGCTATGCCCTAACGTACAGTCCCAGGTTCCATGTTTTTTCTGTGTCCCCAGCAATTTTTGATTACTCTTTTGAATGTTTCAACGCAAATTCTCTTTGTTCCTTCCTCC
Organism: Acacia acuminata; assembly: GCA_019022655.1. NCBI lineage: Eukaryota > Viridiplantae > Streptophyta > Magnoliopsida > Fabales > Fabaceae > Acacia > Acacia acuminata. The sequence goes on along the minus strand of JAFJYI010000097.1, from coordinate 2,046,185 downwards.
TCCTTCACTTTTGGATAATCATTCACCACGGGACAAATTAGGTCATTCCTTTTTTAGCTCAAACAAGGATAAGCTTAACACGCAAGCCTAATTATGAGTTTATGACCCATTCTAAGAATCTCTGATATTTCTAGTTTCTTGTTTCTACTACAGACACAGTACGATGACATGCATGCATATGACTCCTCCTTTTGGAATAATTGTCTGTTAGTTTGGGTCCTAATATTCCTGTTATTTGAGTTCTTGAGTTTTGATTAGGCCTTAAACTTTTGGTTAGCTAAAAGTTTGTTCACACCTTTCACACTGTATATTTTCGAGATCATAACCCCTCATTGACTGTAACATGAAAAACAGAGAAAGGAGAATTGATTTTGGTTTGGTTTTTCTTATCTACTACACTTTTTTCAAGCGTTTGAATAAAAAAAGTTAAAAAACAAAAAACAAAAAAAAATTTCCCTTTCAATCGTTGAGGCATAAAAGAAGTGCACAAGTCTAAAGTGTGATGATGTTGGGAAAGAGCTTAACAAGTCTGCATTATATTGTTCAGGCATGGGGACCAAAGTTGAATATTCCATAAATCTTCTAGCAGCAGCAGCAAGCCCTGTGGACAGCAATAATTTAACTGTGAAGAAGAGTGTGGATGTTTGGGGAAATTATCAAAACAACAAAGAGCTGAGCAATAATAAGGGTGACGACCAAATTGGAACCAAGAACCAGCAATTTTCTTCCATGGAAAGAATGGTTGACACAAACAACCTAGAATTCATCAGAAAGACAATGCAGATGCATGAAGACATCTTCAAACACCAGGTATATATGTATATATCCTGAAAATCATACATGATAGTCACAGAGTCAAGCAAATGTCTGTCTTATTCAGTTTCTTGTTTTTTTATTGTTAATTATGAGGCTTTCTTTTCTGTTACCTTTCATGATACTTCTACCAAAATGATGTCAGGATCAGTGTATCTTATCTGATATACTTCTTTCTTTCATTCTTTGCTTTTTCTCATTCTTTAAGTTGCATGTTTATTCACTGGTATAAATCCAAGCATACTTTCTGTAAGTCAAAATGCTTCTGTCAAATATTTCATAATTGTAAGCAATATATGAGTACTATAACTATAATTTGGATTTGTCTGAGATGGTATGGTCTCAATTTGAATGTCAGCCATCTGGACATTGAAGATTTCAATACTCCCCTGAACTTTAATATAAAACCCAGTTGACTAAAGGGTTGAAACTGTCAAGAAGGCCAATAGATAAATTTGATATATAATCTCTAACATAAAGCTTCCATAAAAATGCAGGTTGAGGAGCTACACCGAGTATACAGAGTGCAAAAGTTGCTAATGGATGAGCTGAAGAAGAAGGAAATGAAACAGAAGAAACCATGGAACCAACCTGAAACATCAAAAATTCCAGATGGGGCTACAGATTTGCAAGCTCATCAAAGTTTGAAAGACGAGATATGTTCAAGGGATAGGAGTACTGGAAGCTGCTCAGCAGAAGGCATAATAGTCACCAAAATACCAAAAAGAGGTTTTGACCTTGAAATGCCAGCTGAAGAAGAAGGAGAATGCCCCGGCGAACCAGGGCCTAGTTCCTACACTGAGGAAGAAATAGAATTGGATTTGACTCTAAGTATAGGTGGAAGCAATAATAGTGAGACTAAGAAGAAGAGGAAGAAGGAGAATGCAAAACCTCATGGGGTTGAGTTAAGCGGGAAGCTAAATTTATGTGGCTGTTTTAAATCAGGTAGAGTAGGAGAATGCAGTGACCCCACCACCCCATTGAGCAGCTCTAGTGTCACCTTTGAACAGGAAAGAAAGGAGTCACATTGGCTCATTTCTCAAGGTTTAAAGCTTACATAGAAGTTCTAATTTAATGCTCTCTTTCTTCATGGGACTAACTTGGTTTTATATGGTTGGTGAATTATGTTTCCTAGATGATCAGTTCTTATTTTATATGAATAAATGGACTTTTGTATACGAGACCACCTATTCTCTGTTCCATTTCAGTATATAATTAGTGGTGAATATCATTTCTCGTTTTCTTCTTCAATCCATTGATATTTGCAGAGTTTGAATAGAGTACTGCTACTGCACCTGCAAGGTTCATATTTATACACATTTGAGCCAAAGTTCAAGTTTTGTAGTTCTCAAAATAATATAGGTCAACTTGCCAACGGCCTTGTAGCCTAAAGCTTTTTAAAAGAATACAAGTCAACTTGGCAGAAAATATCAAAATTTGACTTGTACAAAGATTTCTCAAAGAATATGCTTCTAACTTTACTGAATTGAAGTCGGGTTGCAACACTCATCCTGATATGCAGTGATTATATTACACCGTGTGGTAGCCTGAAAAGAGATTCTGATGGTGCTATCATTCACTTTTATATGAAAGCCACACAGTCTCAGTTAGCAGTGCAAACTACAAACTAAATATTATATTAATGACTGGAGGTCCTACTTGGTTTTGAGTTTATCAAGGAGTTCAGAAATGTTGTGAATGATCAGGACATTAGTATTGTTGAACAAAGATCCTGTGTTGTTGTGCAGCTGCAAGTTAAATACATACATATATTACGAACAAAGATCTTCTGATATAATTTTAGAAACAGAAAACATTTAATGTTTTTAAATGGAGTGATGAAAAAGATGATGTAAGAAAGGTTTAAAGGAAGCAGTCCTTGGAGAAGGAGGAGGCTAGGACGGAGACAAAAGCTGAGTGGGAGAAAGCAAATAGTTAAGATTGTCGGAAACAAGAACCATCATTCCTATGTGCACCAAACCCCATGACGTGACTGTGTTGCTTGCTTTTGATCCCACAGTTTTACTTGTCAAGGCGACAATGCCCATTCTTTCCCGAATTTCTTAATTAATTTAATTTTTCTTTTTTATTCATATTTTATATTTTAGTTATGAAAACAGAAAACTTATTTATTGAGTAATTTTTAAATTTAAATATTTTGGATAAAATAATATTTCAAGCTGGTATGCCGAGAAACTTAATATAATGAAATAGAAATTCAATAGTATTTTTTAGAACAAAATAAGGATTTGATATACTAAGAGTCAGGAGATACCGTATAAATTACTCAATAAAATTTATGCTTTTTTTTTTTTAATTTTTTAATTTTAACACAATATTTTTAATTATTTATTTAAATATTAATATATTAAAATTCTTTGCAGAGAGGGTAAAAAATTGGATTATAGGTATAAATTAATAATTTTAAAATTTTAAAATAATTATAAATAAAAAATTCAGTATTTTAGAAAAAAATGTCATATTAACTAACTTTCTTATTTTAGTCAAACTAGTTAAATAAATCTTATATTAAGGATGGATGGAGTATATGTACCATAAATAAAGTTAACACAATAATGAAAGAAGAGTTAAATTGCACATTAATATGAAAAATTTAATTATGTGACTTATAAATATGATTAAAAAAATTTCTTTTCTTTGCATGATGCTGATGATGAGGATTTAAGTGGGATGGGAAAGCATGTTCAAAAGTTTTTTTTTTTTTTTTTTTTTTTTTTTTTTTTATACTTAAATTTTACGAAAGGGGTTGGGCTCATCCATAATCTAAGGCGGGCGCTTGGAGCCCGGTCTGCGGGGTATCTTGGGTTAGAGAGTACACATGCCTCCATCTAATTCCCAATGTTTCCACTTCTTCGTAGACCCCTAAGATGTCTTCCCCAATGCCTTGACCAACTCCGGATCAAACCCCCTTCCTTTAGGTGAGAAAGTCCGACCCTTCGCCAGGTTGAAACCCTAAGCCCTAAGCATGTTCAAAAGTTAATTAGCCAAAAAGACGGGAGAATCAACCCGAGTTAAATACATTTTTGTGTATTCCGAAGTGGGACTTAGTATCCCATATACTATCGAGTCTCAACCACAATTTCAAACTTCTTGTCCATTTTGGAAGCAATCTTGTAGGGCAAGAGGATAAATATTAGAGAAAATGATAGTCGGTCCCAAGGATTATAAAAAATAACAAAAAAGTTTCAATATAAATTCATATATAAAAAAGTCCCGAGGCACTTTTTTAATATTATTTGTCTTTTGAAACAAAATCTAGGTTTTTAAATTTTGATATAAATATAGCACTTCCTGTTATAAATATGTTTTTTTTGTTCCCATTGTGAATGGTCGGGTTTAAAATTTTGTTGTGAATATAGCACTTCCTATTGTAAATCTAGCCTTTTTGTTGTTGTAAATGACTTCTATACGCTTAGGAACTTGAGTTTGAAACAAAATCCAGGTGTTTAAATTTTGTTGTGAATATGACACTTCTGTTGTAAATATAATTTTTTTCCTATTGTGAAAGACCAGATTTTTAAATTTTGTTGTAAATATAACACTTTCATTTGTAAATATAACACTTTCTATTGTTAATAGAAATAATATAAAAAAGGGACTTTTTTGATATGTGAATTTCTGTTGGGATTTTTTTGTAATTTTTTATGGTCCTTAGGACTGTTGTCATTTTCCCTAAATATTACTCCCTATAATCTCTAATATAAAGGCTAGTTGAAGGGTTGGATTTAGTCTTAAATATAATAACTTAATATATTTTGTCTCTCATATTTATCATTTTTCGTAAACCATTTTTCCAAATTGACAAACTAATATATAATATAATATTATATGCAATGATATTTTAAAGAGATCATATCACATTTGTTCAAATCACCCAATTTATTTAATTTATAATATATACTTAAATTAGTTAAGCTAGCTCTATATTAATTAAGTACCGGATGTTGAATTCAAACTTAGTACAAATTGGCAATATAAAAAGTTCATTTGGTAGGTAAGTTGACATGCATTGGCACATTAATCGATAAACACTTCTCTCTTAGTCATCTTTTTTAATTTCTTTATTCTTTTTCCTTTTTTGATTATTGTTGAGCGAACATTAATAGAGATAAATTAAGAAAAAAATTGAAAAATTAAAAATATGACATATATTTAGAACAAAAATCAATTTTTCAAAGGTTAAGGTGCATATTTACCAACGAATTATTACGAAAGGAGCATCTGACACAAATATTAATTGAGGATACTTTAAATACAAACAAACAATTAAAAAGTGTTAAAAAAACACAACACCGTTAGTTATTTTTTAACAGACGTCCCAATATGACTTCTTTAGGCATAAAGACTAGATAGTGAAATGAGGTTGTTCAGTTTTTTCTATGTTTATGCCAAGAAAGGAAGTTTTCTTTAGCACAAAGGAGATAGGACTTGTGTTTTCCCGATTTGGAAATAAACACGAACATTTAAAAGCGTCATCTTCAAGCAACATAAAGAAGAAGAACCAAAAACTTCACGCCTATGAAACCAAACCAGTATCGAGAATAATGGGGGAAAAACTGAAATCAAAGACAAATGAATCTCAAAGGTCAAAACACATTTTTCAGAATCAAAATTACAATAAAGTGACATCGTTCCAGTTCACATACCGTTAGAAGAAACAAAGAGAATTACTCAAGCGTTTCTCAAGAAACCATTGTTAATGATTAAAAACAACATTCACAATACAAGTCAAAGAAGTTTCTACCTTTTCCAGTATTTCAAAATTTGAAACCTTCGTTTCCTTTTACGAAAAAATCAAAGACAGATTATTCTTCGAGCCCCTTTATCTTTTAAGAATCAAGAAAACAAAAATTGAAAAGTAACCAACCACACGAGCATCCTCTTCCCGGTACAAAACATACCCATTAAAACTAGAAGTGTTGCGTCTTTGTGGAGTTTTGATTTCTCGAGAGAAAACGAAAACGCGATCTAGGAGAAAACGCAATTGGTTTAGGATTTCGGTCAAACATGCTCGCAAGCGGCCTATGTCGGAGAATCGCTCCCGTTTGAGCTTCCATGACGTCGATTGAGCCTTCGATGGGTTTCGCCGTTCTTTCTTTTTCCCTGCTCTCTCTGCTTTTCTCTTAGATCACGTTTTCGTTTTTCTCAGCGTGTTTGATGATTTGGCCTTTGCTTCCCGTCTTCCTCGAAGCTCGAGCAAAACTAAGGTCTATTTTTTCGACACAAGTTGCCACATCTTCATTTCATCTTCACCACATCGGCATATCCCGTGAGCTAAACGTCCCGTGAAAAAAAAAAAAAAATAACGAGATTGTGTTTTTTACCACATGTTAATTGTTTTTTTTGTATTTAAGGTACAATTAATTAATATTTGTGCCAGATGCTCTTTTTGTAATAGTTTGTTGGTAAATATACTCCTCAACCCATTTTTCAAATATATCATATATTAAGGATTTGAGGGAGTAGTAAATATTGCTCCTTCGTTGAAATTTGAGAGAACGAGTTTTGTCCTCCATATTCCATCTTTTCACCGAGGAAAATACTTATATCCAATTTCTTATATTTATTTTGCAAGTTCTCCAATCATGTGTGTCCTATTATTTTAATTATTATTATTTATCTATAAACTCATATAAAGAAAGAGAACACATGATCATGTCGAATTGCAACTACTATGCTTTATGAAAATCTTTTCGAGTCATAGAAAAAATGAAAATACTTCATCATGCGGATGCCAAGGCGTTGACGCTAAAGTCAAAGTTCCCTACCAAGGAAAGCTTGTCTCCAAGGATGTGATTTTTCTTTTCTTACTATGAAGTTGTGTATTGATAAAAGATTTTGATTTGATGGGGATGTGTTTTGAATATTTCTCGATTGACAAATGTGGACAATAATAATAGAAAGGGAATTTTAATAAGGGAGGGGGAGAGAGGTACTTATCGGATAAAGAATCAAATGATGAGGGGTAGTATGGAGAAATAATCAAATGAGAGGTTATAAAGTAAAATTATTAAATTATTAAATTCTATTTCAAGACATCTAACCTGATTTAATTTAAGATTTATAGATTGAAGATTTGGTTTTATTTACTACTACCTCCGGCCCTAATTATAAGAGCTAGTTGACTTTTTTTTGGAGAGATTAAGGAAGCTAAATAAGTTATTTAATCATTTCATATGTTGTGTTTTCTTAGATTATATATTAGTTTATTAGTCAAACTATTTAATTTGAAGGAAAAAATAAAAATAAAAATATTCTAAACTAATTTAATTAGCTTCTTTAATCTCTCCAAAAAAGTCAACTAGCTCTTATAATTAAGACCGGAAGGAGTATTTATGAGGTTAGAATTGAGAAACTGGATTTGGAGACTGCATATGTCAGGCGTTTTATTTATTTAGGAACTTTCAATGTGACTTGAGTTTTCCATAAAGTTGGCTTATACTATTTCAGTTCTTTTATGTATAAGCATGATGCTTTTCAGCCGGTCATTTACCTTTGTAATTTGATATCACATGGCTATATGCACTTTAGTTGAAAATCGGTTGTACTATCTCCTCTTTAGTGGAAATTCAGTTGTATTAACTTGCGGCTTAAAGTGAGTTTATTTTATATTGACATGCTAGCTAGCCGTCTGTCTTGTATTGTCAATGTCAAGGTAAATTCTTCTAATGCTTTGAATGAGGCTGAATCTTTATTTGTAAGCTTGATTTGTTCTTGGTTAATTCCTTGTTCCTAATTTAGTCCCTTTTTGGGCTTAATTTTTATAACCTTGTCCCACCGCGTCATCATCGACGGAGAAGAACGAGGAAAAAGATGGAAAAGTTGATTTATGCTCACTTGTCGGGTTGGGAGATTCTGAAGAATGTTCAGTCACTAATTCAACAAACGATTGGTATTTGACGAAGGTGGCGATGGTGATGAAATGACACGGGTTTTTGAAGATGTAAGTGGACCGAATCACCAAAGTCCTGCTCTTTTGGGTACCAACTGATGCGAAGTGATTGGTTCCGCATTTATGCGATGGGTGGGAAGGATCGAGTATCAAGTCGGCCATCCGTATTGTGTCAACAATGAGGGTTCCAATATGTAGACACCCGTAATCCAAAAGATGGTTGGAAGACTTGCTTTGTTCTTTAACATTCATAATCGGTCTTCGTCGATCTGCTGTGTTCGACGATTGTTTGGTTGTAAACGCTGTAATGGCTGTCCTCCTCTGGATGATACTTGGGGTTATATATGATGTCAATGTTAATGACAAAGAAACAAGTAAGGAAAATTAACCCACCCGGTAATTTGCCTGGTTTCCCAAATTTTACCACTTGTTTATCCCCAGGCACACTTATTACCTATTTGGTAGGAGAAAGCACTTGGATGGTATCAAGTAGATTGCAAGAATAACACTTGACCTGTCTATCGGGAGGATTCACCTTACCCTTCAAGATGGTTGCGTCGTTGCATCACGATGTTGATGATGGGATTCTTTACATTTATGATATGTATCGCGTGCAATTGACTTGCATGTGATATTCGCAACAAAAGAGAACTATGTGGTTGACCTTCCCAATTCCATTTAATTTGGTTTCCTCGCCAACTTTTTGTCCAATTAATTGTCTTTTACAAGAATCGGTTCTGCATCATGTGGCATATGCTTTGGGGTGTTAATAAACTCCACATTTGTTACACAAGATTCTCCCCGGCTAGTCATCTACCTAAGCCCACCGTTGATGCCGAGGAGAGGGGATTTTCCCCGTTGTTGTTGGCGGCAGTCTTCTCAATGTGGTGGTGGTGTAAGTTGGCCTAAATTTGAAGTTAACCTAGAAATATACTTTTGAATTTGCTTTTACTTCATGTCTGCATTCTCCCTTGTTTTTTATTCTTTCATATCTTATACTTGATTTGGATTTACAATTTATAGACATTTCTTTTTCTTTTTTTTTGGGTAGAAATTGGGCCTTAATTGCCCATTACTTCACTAAAAAATTAATCAGGATTTAGACGTGGGTAAACAACTCCCACGATCTCTCTATACAGAAAATTTATCACCCCTACTAAAGGAGAATTTAAAACAGTAAAATCATCATTACAAATAAAGTTATGCTTAGCTAGTCAATTTGCCACAGCGTTGCCTTCTTGCAGAATGTGATAAAAGCAAATTTGTAGCTCATTGTTATTGTCTCGTAGCCATGCATTCAAAGTTCTGTCTCTGGCCCTTGCTTGGATCCAAAGCATCCTGAATCATGGGTAAAGCCATCGTTAAGTCTCCTTCTGTAATGATCTTGTTGAAGCCCAAACCCTGTGCCAATCTAAGACCTTGTACGAACCCCCATATCTTAGCAGCCAAAGCCTGACATTGTCCTAACTTCCTACTAAACCAACAAATCTAGCTACCATCACTCCCCCTCAATACCCTCCACAACCTACCAAGCCTGGACATCCTCTAGCAACACCATCAAAATTTAGTTTCACCCATCCCTCTTCCAGAGTCCCTTAGTTTCTTTAACAACCCAAGGTCATCAAATCATGTTTAATGGCGTAACACAATCTCTAACATCATTACGGATAACAAACTCGGACGATTAGGCATATTAAAACCTTCTTTGAATAATAACTTGCTCCTCCATCCCCAAATTATCTAGCGCACACCAAAAATACCATGCATACTCCATTCTACTCCGGTTTCAGTTATTTAAAAGCCAACAATTCTTGTGTTCTATAAAAAATTGTGGACTTACCTTTAACACCTTTAAGGCTAGCCATATCCGACAAGATTCTAGACAGACTTCTCAATACATGGTCAAAGTCCTCAACTCCTCCCCACACTGCTACAAGTAGATGCACCTCCCAGGATACGTGCTCTTTTAGCGGCCATGAGAAGCCAATCATGTCTTTAATGCCACCACAAAAATACTCGGATCCTTCTTGTGGTTTTCACCTTCCAAATGGCCCCCGCTTCTCTATATTCACATCTCCTCTCAACTACCGATACATTTGAGATACCGAAAACCCGTTTCCATGACCCCCTCTCCACATGACTATGTCGTCACCATCCTCGGGACACGGTGGGGGAATGACTTTTAATAGTTGAGTAACCTCATGCGGTAGAACACCTCCAAGTCATGCCCGGTTCAATTCCCTCACTACTACAAAAAATGTGTTTAACTTCCTAATTTTAACACAATTTATGTCCCTTTTTCATGGGACGCCTTTATCGGGATCTTGTAAGAAGAATTTTTGGCAACCCAAAATATATTTAGGACGACAAAAATCATGTTTAAGGCGTCCTCGAGTGTTTTGGGACACCATTATTGCTTTTTTTTTTTTAAAAAAAAAAACCCAAATGGAGGCTTGGCCTTAGAAAAAGGCTCACCGGAGCTATCAAAGAAAAATTCCAGATCAACATATACAATCCAAAAATAAAAAACATCTAAAAAACAATGAAAACTTAGAGAAGGAGCCGAGAAATCATTCCAGATCTACTCACATTCAATCTACATACACATTTCGACTCAATTCGAAAATCAAAATCATTCTAGGTCTACTCACATTCAAACTCACTCACCAGTTTTCGATTCCGTCTCAATCCTTGTCGTGTCGTCATTTGTCGGTGTCGGAAATAAGAAGAAAGTAAAAAATAAAATAAAACAGGACAACCTAAAATCTTTTATTAAAGTCCATGACTCGAGAATTGCCTTCTGCAACGTGTTGACGAAGAAATCGTCTGGCTGCTGGAGGAACCGATGCAGCCACTTTTTTTGAGCATTGAGAACGATCGAGGGCAACTTCCGAAGCTGCCGTTGTTGATTCGGACGACGCCAGATTGATGGTGAGAAAACTCCTCATGGATTTCGGATTCTGAAATAAACCGAGGCAGCCTTTGTTTTTAAACTGGGCGTTGGTTTTCTTGGCTAGCCTCATTGCTCTGATGGTCCTCGTCCATCTTTGACAACTGTAGAAATTTAGGGTTTATGGGGTAATGTGTCCATCAAATTAGGGAAAGCTCCATACTTTGGGGCTTTAGCAATGGTCAGTGAGCTTCGGGTGTAGAGGAAGGTTGAGTGCGGCGAAAAGGAAAGAGAGAGATGTAGGCTGAGACTGGGTCATATGTGTGCAGAGAGTAGGTGAGATGGCGAGAGGTGTAAGGTAGAGCGAGAGATGTGTGGCTAAGAGGGGGAACATGTGACGACGAAGGGAGGAGACTTGTAAACATAAAAAGCAATTTGACGTCCCGAATACAATTTATGACGTCAAACGCAAATTTTTTGGCATCCTAGGATGTCAAACTCGAATTTTGGCATCCTAGGATGTCAAACTCGAATTTTTTGGCATCCTAGGATGTCAAACTCGAATTTTTTGGCGTCCTAAAAGATAATTTAGGACGCCAAAAAATTCTCCGGCACTATATTTGTCAAAATGTTTTTTAGAATGCGTCAAATAATTTATTTTAGGCGTCCTAAAAGATAATTTAGGAAGCCAAAAAATTTCCCTGGTGCCAAATTTGTTAAATTTTTTTTTAGAATGCACCAAATAATTCATTTTAGGCGTCTTGAAAGATAATTTAGGACGCCAAAAAAATTTCCCTATGCCAAATGTGCCATTTTTTTTTAAAATGTGCCAAATAATTCATTTTAGGCATCCCGAAAGAGTTTTGGGATGCCTAAATTAATTTTAGGCATCCCAAAAATTGTTTAAGGACGCCTAAGTTTCAAAATTCAAGCGAGATAATTACAAGAATGCCATCGCCTTCAGTTTTTACTTCCCTTTTTGTAATAAGGATGTCTTTTAGAGAAATAATATCCCCTTTTTGTAGGAGTCACTTCTCTGTTTAAGATTTGACTTATAATGAGAGCTGGATTTAACATTCCCAACTCCCCTTAAAAATAGTTCCCCAATTTATCTACACCATTCAACCATCTATCCTCCCAAAATTTTACACTCCTATAATCCCTTATTTCCCATCCAATACCCTTAATAACTTAAGGCCGTATATCTAGCAACATTTTTCTATAAGCGTGAATCATGTTGCTTCACGGCACTTAGCTAGTCAATTAGCACTCTTTTCATATTTAGCTTTCAGGAGTTTAGAACACAATCTTTTAGGTTTGGCTAATAAGTTCCATACAATTTGTTAAGCATAATAAATTATGAATGTTGATGATTTAATTTTAATTATTTGGATTTAAAATATATTTAAATCAAATTATTATCATTTTTTATATTTTAACTATTTAGTTATATACAATCAATATCTATTTAATGATAATTTAACTATTTTTTTTAATATTCACAGTTATTTTGTTATTATATTAATAACCTAGGATTATAATTTTAGAGTGATAAAAACGATGATGTAAGAAGTACTTGGAGGTTGAACAAGAAAAAAAAAAAGTACTTGGAGAAGGAGACAAGGAGGGGGACAAAAGATGATTGGAGAAAGCAAACAGTTTGCCAGCTTAATCCCACGATTTTACTAAGTCAATGCCAATACTTTCCCACATTTTTAATGCATTTATCTTTTCACCTTTTTTTCATTCATGTAAACTTTTGCATTTAAGAACTTTTAAATTTAAATATATAAATTAGATAAAATAATAATATTACACGGACACGCTTATAAAAACTTATTAAAATAGGGATTCAATATTTTTTATAAAAACATAATGATTTAATATAATAAGAGATCGATTATTTTCTTAAAAAATTATTAATTTCAATACAATTTTTAAAATTATTTATTTAAATCACTACAAAAAAAATCAGTTTTTGCGACGGAAAAAATCCGTCGCAAAAAAAGGGTATTCCGTCGCAAAAACGTATTTGCGACGGAATTAGCGACGAATCGTCCGTCGCAAAAAATGTCGTCACAATTGCGACGGAAAACGAAATTCCGTCGCAAATTGCGACGGATACAACATTCCGTCGCAAATTTGCGGCCGATTTTTTTTTTCGCAACTTGCGACGGATAAATTTCCGTCAAATTTGCGACGGAAAAAATCCGTCGCAAATTTGAAATTTGCGACGGAATAGTATTCCGTTGCAAATCGACATTTGCGACGGATAAATTTTAAATCGCAAATCACTTTTTTTTATATTTTCGGTTTTTTTTATATTAGCGACGGATGTTTATTTCCGTCACTAATTTTCATTTTTTTATAAAATAATTATTTTTTTTTTTTTTAAATGTTTATTCCCATTGCAAATTTTGTTTTTAATAAATTTTTTGAAAAAATAATTAAAAACATTTAAAAATGGCATTTAAAATTTAAAAATATAATAGTAAAACTGTATATGATTAAAATAACAATCGAAATAGTTTACATAGATAAAATAAAATATAAATAATATTGTTTAAAACAAAAATCTACTAAAGTATAGTCTAAATAGCAGCGAAGATCATCATCATTGTCGTCACCACCATCACCACAATCGGGGTAGCTCCGTACCCTTGTCTTTCATTAGGGACTTAAGTTGAAGCCGCATATGGTTCATCATCTCCGTTTGTTGACTCATCCGCATCATCATCTCCGTTCTGGAGCATTTCTTTGCCTCATCATCTCCTCGTTCTGGAGCATCTGATCATCTTGATCATCTCCTGCTCCGAGTCATCTGCTTCATCATCTCCTGCTCCCGAGTCATCTTTGCATCATCATCTCCTGTTCCCTGAGTCATTTCTTTGTCGTGTATGCGGTTAAGCTCCTCCACCAATGCCTTCATCTTCTTTATCTCATCGCAAAAAATATTACGAAATACGTTTATTTTTTGAACATCATTTAAATGGACAAATGAATGAAAATGTAACAATTAGTAGCAAATGCATAACGTTTACCTACGAAACACCTTCATCGGTGCGAGATAAGGAGCGCTTCGTTTGCTTCAGTCGGCTAGCAGAGGCACCTACCCCGAAGACTCTCCCTTTCTTGTCAAATCCTCCTGTAGCCTGAAAGAAGAGATTCTCATTGTCGGACTGAGACGATGCGGGGTCGGCCCCACTCTGCGAGTCTCATCCCGCGACGACTTTCCGAAAGGTTTCCTACAAGCACAAAAATACGGAGAAATAAGGCATGTGAAATGAAATAAATATTGCAAAGCATGAAACAAATAATATGCAATAAATGTCTCACCGCTACTTGCTTCGCCTTGTTGTTAATCTAGTGCCTCTCACTCCCTTTAAACTGCTGGGAATGGGTTCGCTCAAAGTAGCCCAATCAAGTGACTCTGCAGGAACTTCCCCAGACTCTTCCTGCAAATACAAATGATGACCTACAAAATATTGAATACTTAAATAGAAAATAATGTCTACTCACAATTTTGCGTCGATGCTCACTAAATGGAATGGATCCGCCAACATATGACGGTCCTTCCATTTTGGCCCTATTTTGCTTATTTTTCTCACTTTTGTTGAGAAACTTCGGATCGTTGGTCCATTGTTGAATTAATTCCTCTGCGTGTCGGTTGAATCCAATTGTGCTTGCCTCTTTGCCTTCTCAACTTATAACACCTCTCGATCAACCACCGGCCTCCTTTGTAGTTATAAGCTTTTTTCGGATCTTCACGATGTTTAGACAACGTGCTATGCGATTCTGAAAATCAATAATGAACAATTAGTGCTCTAAATTTTAAAATTGCTTGATGATAAAACACACAACTTACCAAGAACTCTTCGAACCAACGATCACGATTCTCCTTAGGGATCTGTGTCCAACTGCCCCAAGGCTGATTGAAATTACGGAATATTTGACGCGAGATCCAATCCGCAACCTCATTATAAGGGTAAAATCGAAGACGGAGGACGAGATGCAAATATTAGCATGCATACAAGCGAAGGTAGAAAATCGTAACATAACGGTAACTTTACATTACTTACTCGTGCTCGCCTCCGGGACGGACCCAAAGCTTCCTGTCGCGGGATCTACCGTTCCCCGGATGGGTGTATCGGAGGAACTACCTTCTTCCCCAACGTGGCTCGAGGCGACCCGGTGGGCTAAAGGAACGAATGTGAACTATTGAAGATATTTGTACATAGATGGTTCAAGAAAACTAAACATATGTAAATTAATCGAAATCGTAAAGTAAAACTGTTGTTGCCCTTCTTTGTGGATCGGAGGCGGTAGACGGGTGACGATGACATATGAACCGACGGTGAAGATGACAAATAAACCGACGGTGGAGATGACAGATGATCAAGTGGCGGCAACTTTGGGGAACCCCCGAGCCCTCGGACTACAGAAGGGGCAGATGGCGTGGCCCTACCCCCTCTAATAGGACGCGGCTGGGAGCGACCACCACTACGTCCACTACCTGAACGCCCTCTTGTATGCTCCATCTCTGAACACTCATAAACATTATATCAAAATGTTTATAAATTTAAGAAATTTAATTAATATCACATTGGCAAATTAGGATATATCTAGTATAATATATCGTCATAAACAAAGAACTAACACAAATCAATCGGACGATTCCTCTTCTTGACCTCGGCCTCCGTGCCTTCCTCGAAGTCTCATAATCGTCGAACTCGGATTCACTATCGAATAAATCTCGTCTGCCTCTTCGTCGATTCCTCATCGTCAATTTGGATAGGAATCAACTCTAACTCCGCGACGAATTGAACAGTTGCTTGGTACATCGTCGTCGACAATGTATATGGGGCTGTAAATGTTCCGCATCGGCTTGGAACGGTTCCGTCATACCGTTATTTGTTTCCGACTCTTTCGACTTGGGTATAATATTTCGTGCTTTGGTTTTGATAACTCCCTCCACCCTTGACGTGATGTGGGGTATAATGTATAGTACACTTGTTCCGCTTTGTTGAGCAAGGATAAATGGGTCATAACCAACCGTATATCTCCTTGTCCAGTGGACCTCAACATTTCCATATATGTCCACTTTTGTCCCACGCGGACTGTTATCAAACCACTCACATTTAAAAAGGGTCACCACTTTGTCCCACGGGTAATTCAGCTGAATTATGTCAATTAACTTCCCGTAGTAGTCGGCCTCCACCCCGTCACCTTGGCCACCTCGACAACATACACCGTAATTGCAACATATTGTACTTGCGTTCGCTTCATCAGTATAAAACCGATACCCATTGATTAAATATTTTTTGCACCGGGTAACAACTATTGCAGCTCCATGAGATAAACTCCATGCAACTTCAGTTGGATCTTTTGGATGTTTCACGAAGTAGCGTTGAAACCATTTAGGAAACTCGGAGGTCGTGAATTGATCAAGCTGCGAATCCGACATTAAAGGATTTTCGATCGGACCCAATTAGAGAAGTAACATACGGGAAAAAAATGAAGTTAATATTTTAATACTTACCGTAATAGTAAAAAGCAAAAGAAAGCTTACTTTAAATACTGGGGCGACCTCTTCACAGTTGTTTAGAATGTACCACTCCGCTACTTTCTTATCGTTCCCTTCCAGAGTTGACCTCCAACGTTTTCCCAAGACTCGGCCTGGAAAATTAAATATTGAATTTTGTTTGCTCGTGTCACCGCCATCATCGTTGCGAGGTACCCTTCTCCATCTTGATATCATTTCGGGGGATAGTAGTATGACGCAAATTTTGTCGCCTCTTCGACTAGGTACGCCTCGTGATAGATCCTTCAACATACCTTGAATTTTTTATCTTCTTCTTAAGTGTGCGTAAAAACCTACGAGTGGACAATGAGAGAGTATTAATAAACTAAAGTACCATGTCCGTCAATTAATAAAAGTGTGAAATAAATATATATTACCTCTCAAACGGATACATCCACCTATATTGTTGTGGCCCTCCTACCTTTGCTTCGTATGCCAAGTGAACAGGCAAATGTTCCATTGAGTCAAACATGCTAGGAGGAAACACCATCTCTAATTTGCATAGCATTATTGGCATGCTCGTCTCAAGGTGCCGTAACTTTTCAACATTAAGCTCAGAAGCACAGATTTCTCTAAAGAACATTGAAAATTCCGTCAGAATAGACCATATATGCTTCGGAAGTGCTTTGAAGGCCCACGGCAACAATCTCTGGAAAAAACATGACAATCATGACTTTTCATCCCGAATAACTTCGCCTCGTGCATGTTGACACATCTTTTCAAGTTTGACGCATAACCGTCCGGGAGTTTCAAGTCTTTAACCCATTGTAACAACTCTAAATTTGTTGTTTGTTGAATGTGTATGGCGCTCTAGGTTTGGAAGTCCGTCCCGTGCCATTCTGCACCAAATGCAAATCGGGCCTTCGCAAATCGCTTCTATGTCCAGTCTTGCGTTGACCGTGTCCTTCGTCTTGCCCTTGGTGTCCATCACGGTGTACGAGAATATTGCAAAACACATTCCTCTCAATATGCATGACATCGAGATTGTGTCTTAACAATTGATCTTTCCAATATGGTAGCTCCCGAGAATATCTTTGCGTTTGTTCCAATGATGATGAACGCCGTATCCCTCAGGTTGGCTGGACGCAGCCCCCTCTTCAACACTTTGAATGTACTTGACCCTGTCCCATACTTCTTGGCCACTTAAACGACGAGGTTGATCTGCGTGTTCGACCACACTCCGCATGAAGTCTTTTTTATTCCTCCTATACGGATGCTCCGGGGGCAGGAACCGCCGGTGCCTGTCAAACCAACAGACCTTGTGACTGTAATCCAAGGTAAAACCCATGTTTTGTTCAAGACATATCGGGCATGCAAGCTTCCCAGACGTTTGCCAGCCACTCAACATACCATATGCAGGGAAGTCATTTATCGTCCACATTAAGGCAGCCCGCATGGTGAAATTTTGGCTCAACGATATATCATACGTAATAACCCCTTCACTCCACAACATCTTAAGCTCGTCTATCAAAGGCCCGAGGTACACATCTATCTTCTTTTTGGGGTTGGATGGCCCGAGGGATTAACGCGTTAAGAAACAAAAACTCTCTTCTCATGCACATAGAAGGTGGGAGGTTGTATGGTGTCACAATGACAGACCAACATGAATAAATCCTGCCCGTACTATCGAAAGGAGCGAACCCATCCGAACATAGACCAAGACGGACATTGCGGGGATCCCTAGCAAAGGAAGGATTCACCTCGTCAAATTTTTGCCAAGCTTCGGCATCGGATGGATGCGTCACAAAGTTTTCATCCCCGTGATGCTCCGGTGCCATCTCATGTGAGCAAATGTTTGTTCGATGCATACAATCTCGAAGTCCGGGCACGAGAGGAAAGTATGTCATCTTGCTTAATGCCCGACGGGTCGTTTTCCTTCCAATCCTCACAACTTTATATCTGTCATGTCCGCAAAATTTACGGTTGGTCGGCTCAAAGATCATCCTTGTAATACAACATACATCCTATGGGGCGGCGTGGATTTTTTTACATCCAAGGCCCAACTCTTTCACCTTTTTTTTTTTGCTTGATAAAAATCCTTCGGCAAATTATTGTCGTTCGGAACAACCTTACTCATGATCTGCATCATTTCATTGTAATTCCTCTCACTCATATGGTGATCGGTCTTCAAGCTTAGTGTTGCTAGGGTAGCCGATAGCGATGAATATTCACTATTTTCAAAGTGTTCGCAACCTTCCCATAACGGACGTTGCGCTTCTTGAAGCATTTTATAGAACCTATCGGCTTCGGATGAGGATCCTCTCCCATGTATGATGGTTGAGTATGTGTATCGGTCTCCTCTCCCATGTATGACGGTTCGCATGAGTAATGGGATCAAAATATTGGCCGATCGACGGTCCGCGGCGTCCATAACCAGCTTGCTCATATTGATTAAGGTTGTCTCGATGACTACTATCCCCGTAATAACCTCTCGGTGTCTGTCGGACTTCGCCATGACATTCCCAACACTCATAATCCTTCATGAATCCCTTTTTACACAAATGGATTTTGACCGTCTCCGAATCTTCAAATCTTAAACACCTACATTTGGCACACGGACAACCGATCGCCCTACTTGAATGAGGTGAATGTGCCAAAGCAAAATTGATGAACTCTTTCAAACCCGCCAAGAATACTTGAGTTAGTTGTCTTCTCTCAGTTAAACGATTGTACATCCAACTCCTATCATGATTGTCTTCCATACTTCCTAGCTAGTTCAGTTACTAACCTAATTAACATCTCAATATGCCACAAATATATATAAGTAACCAATACAACTAGCCACTTGTATCAACCAATTGCCATTTAGTCAAGAAAGTGAAAAACAAACACATGCATTGAACAAAGAACATATCCCACAAGCAACCTGAGAATGAGGATAGCACACCGTAATATGGGGACATGCTTGTGGAGGGGGCAAACAAATAATAGAACACTATAAGTATTTTGGAGTTTCTAACATATAAAGATTATTTAAGACTTAATCAAATTTATATAATGTGCAAAATCAACTTTATCTTTTATATTTATAATTACCTATTTATCTAAATAGTATTTTGTAATTTTGTTTTATACATTATCAATTTTATTGTATAACTTGTTAAAGATAGATTCAAATAAAAAATTGAAACGGAATATTTAAAAAAAAAATTTTATTGCCCTATCCCTAGATATCATTTCTCAACACTTCACTTTTCTAATTTCAACACCATCCTATTATAGATTTATGTATCATTACCAACTAATAAATAATCATAATTTTATCACACCAATATCATTTTATGTACCATTAATGTTATTCATGTATATTTTTTATTATAAAAAGAAATAAAATATCATTGACAAATCAAAATTAATCATTTATACATTGCATTAATATTTATATTGCTCCTCTAAATACTTAATAGACTTTAATTATTAACAAAATTATAACCTAAATAAACAATAATGTTAAATTATTACCTATTTATTTAGGAGAAATAAATATGACTAATTTTTTCAATTTTTATCTATACTAATTTCTCATAATAAATAATGTGGTGAAAAAAAAGGGAGCTTACCGGAAGGGGAGGGTAGCCGGACGGCGGAGAAGAGCACCGGCGACAAGAGAACATGATCGTGGAGACCTATTTATTCAAGAGTAATAAATATGACTAATTTTTTCAATTTTTATCTATATTAAATTTATCATAATAAATAATCTGGTGAAAAAAAGGGAGCTTACCTAAGGGGAGGGTAGCGGACGATGGAGAAGAGCACCGGTGACTCAAGAATGGCGACTATGGAGACGAGGGAGGGAGCTTCGGTGTTGAAGGGGGGGAGGGAGCCGAGGGCCAAGGGGGAGGGAGGGAGCCGAGGGCCAAGGGGGAGGGAGCGGCGAGGAGCCGAGGGGCCAAGGGGGAGGACGGCGTTGAAGGGGGACCCGTTGAAGGGGGGAGGGAGCGAGGGGAAAAGGGGGGCGTTGAAGGGGGAGGGAGCGAGGGGAAGGGGAGGGCGTTGAAGGGGGAGGAGAGCCGAGGGGAGGGGGCGGCCGAGGCGGGGGGGAGGGGGGGGCGGCGGCCAAGGGGGGGCGGGGAGAGCCGTGGGTTTTGTGGGTGGGGCCGTCGGGGCGAGGGCGGCGAGGGAGAAGGTGATAAAATTTAAGAGATTTTGCGACGGAAACTCCTTCCGTCGCAAAATCACTTTTTGCGACGAAAACCACTTCCGTCGCAAAAAGTAGCCGACACTTGCGACGGATTCCAAATCCGTCGCAAGATGTGGCAAAATTGGCGGCCTTTTGGCCGCCATTTAGCGACGGATTTTGAATCCGTCGCTAACTTTTGCGACGGATTTGAAATCCGTCGCAAAAAAAAGGGCGGCCTTTTGTCGCCATTTAGCGACGGATTTTGAATCCGTCGCTAACTTTTGCGACGGATTGCAAAAGGTGGGAAAGTGGCCACCATTTAGCGACGGATTTTGAATCCGTCGCTAACTTTTGCGACGGATTTGAAATCCGTCGCAAAAAGTGGGAAACTGGCGGCCTTTTGGCCGCCAGTTAGCGACGGATTCATGTTCCGTCGCTAATATTTTGCGACGGAATATTTTTTGCGACGGATTATAATATCCGTCGCAAATTTCTTAGTTTTGCGATGGAATTTTTTTCCGTCCGTCATTTTTTTTTTTCTAGTAGTGAATGTTACTATACTTAATCATTTAAAATGGAGAGAGCAAACAATTAGATTATAAGGAAAATTAATAATTTAAAATTTTTCAACATAATTACAACTGAAAATTAATATTTTAGAATTTTTAATAAAATATTCATAATGGTATTAAAAATTGGACTAGGTATGTTTTGGATACAGAGAATGAGGAGGTCACTATATTTTAGTCTCAAAAATTAAAGAACCCAGATATCATATCTTATTTCTTAACCAATTTCTTCACACAAAAGATCATCACGAAGAATTGTGGTTATTACAAGATACACCATAAAAACCGATCAAAGACAAAAAAGGAAAAAAAGAAAAAAGAAACCAGCGCGATGACACTTTAGTTGACTCTGCTGCAATCAACCCTAATTTCACCCTGGTTTCCAGTTTTAACACCAACCCTTCCCAAATTGGTAATAGCAGAAATGAAAGCAGAGTTAAAAGCAGCTTCATTAGAAGCAAACAAGTTCACAGTATCCCTAGACCTCTGATCAGTAAAAAGCACTTGATCAGAAGAGAACAAGCCCATGCCATTCTGAAGATTCTTGAAGTACTGGTTATCAAACATCCGGGGAGTTACGGGGTCCATGTTAATGGCGATGGTGGGGTCCACCTTCAAGGGACACATGTTCCTGAGTTGAAAAGCGTATTGGAGATTCAAGGAAGGGTCTATTCTGTTTGTGGGGCTGAAGTTGTAGATCCTCTTGGAGAAGCGGTTGCAATGAGAAAACCCTAACGTGTGTGCTCCTGATAGCGCGATGAGATCGGTCTGAG
Source organism: Acacia acuminata (assembly GCA_019022655.1). Classification (NCBI taxonomy): domain Eukaryota; kingdom Viridiplantae; phylum Streptophyta; class Magnoliopsida; order Fabales; family Fabaceae; genus Acacia; species Acacia acuminata. Next base: position 2,024,523 of record JAFJYI010000097.1, on the reverse strand, counting down.
AAAGGCCTCGCCGGAAAAACTGAGAATTGAGCTGATCCAAATTGTCGGAAGGTTGAGGAAGACTGTGTTGCACACTTGCTATTGTGGAAATTCTGCCATCTCGCCTTCCTAGTTCTACTTCATAGAAAGGTCCTCCTGCCTGCGTTATAATTATTATATGTATTAAGATATGAAACAAAACAACTAAAGCATGGAGGCCGTCTAACAAAAACAAAGGAAACAGTTTGGGGGCGCCAAACAGTTTAGATTTAATATTTTTAATTTAAATATAATAGAATAAGATGCCCACATCAGATCTAGACGGTTCAAATGAGATAAGCTCTTGATACCTATGAGAGGCACCAAAATTGGTTCCCAAAAACTAACTCGCTCGCTTTTAACGTTTCACTCTCTAATGCACCCTCTGGCCCATCCAACATAAAGATAATCTATTAACTTGTAATTGAATTGATGATGATTGACATTTTAATATCTTATTAGTATAGAATGATGCGGTTTTGAAAAAAATTAAGTTTTTTTTTTAAAAAATGATTTAGAGTATTTTTTTTCCCCTTCAAAGATGACTGGACCATTATGGGCGTGAGATATTAATATTTACTCGATTCACGTAGAATAACCTGAGGATTAAAAGAAACAAAATAAAAAAAAGACATATGGGAGAATGATGCATTACAAAGGTATGCCCCAGCAAAAACAATCCATTTAATTAATACTCCCTCAAGTCCTATTTATAAGAGCTCAATAATCAAATTATACCGTTTAAGAAAGTTATTAAAATTAATTAAAAACAATAAGTGTGTCTAAAATAAACACTTTTTTCAAGTATGTCCTTATTTATAAAGGGCAAGTAAAAGAGAGAAATATCGGTACTCACAACCTTTTAATAATGCAATATATGTAATAATGAGGGGCAAAAAATGAAAAAAAAAAAAAAATTCATTAAATGTTCAGACAAATCTTGACGGGCTTATATAAAAAAGACAAAGATAATTCGAATTTTGGGTTTTTATAAACAAGAATGGAGGAAATACTTCATTGATAGAGTATTTCATTCTACTCAACTTAGGACATTGATAGAATAAAATATTTCAATTTACTCAAATTAATTATTAGGACCAAGTATTTCATATATACTACCAATTCTCCTTCAAAATATTCAGACTTGTTGTCTATCATTGGACAGCTACCATTGGAGAGTAAGAGGATAAATATTATTCAAACGTGCATTTGCCAGGTAGTTGACGGGCATTATTGGCACATGAAAGGATAAATATTGGTCTTTTTTATATATATTTATGGATCGATGGATCCAGATGATAGAGGAGGCATTCTGACTAAACAAAGCAGACCGAGATTTGACCTAATTAAAATGATCAAGGTATAACTAAAGTAGGGTTAAATATAAAGAAGAGAGAGTACCAAGTTGATGACATCCCTGGTGGCGAGAGCAAGAATGTCGGCGCAAGATACTTTGTTACGGCACTGTGGGTCGCTATCAACGGCGGCCTTGGCTTTGATGACGGTGTCGAATCCATCTCCGGCAAGCGACAGATCATCCGGATGATCCTTCTCTGCGTTCGCATTCGCCAGCAACACCGATGCATCACATCCCTGTTTGTTTGTATGTATATATATTCGTCAGTATTTATATAAATATATATATAACTAATTAATTAAAATATGGATAAATAGATATATAAAACAGACCCGAACGAAGCAATCGTGGAAGAAGAGTCTGAGAGTGCCAGGAATGGTGACAAAGGTCTGTTGGAACTTGGTAGAAACAGCAGAACGAACATACGTCTCCAGATTAGGGCATGTTTGGCTGTAGAATCCCTTACTTAGCTGAGCTGAACAGATCCCACATGTGAACAGAACCAGGCAAGACAACACCACAATCGACCTCGCAGCTTCCATTTTGTCTGCTGCTTAATTATTATTTAGTGTTTCGATGAATGATTTTGATGCTTCAGTAATATGCGTGTGTCCTCTATTTATAGTTCCTCAAGGTCGTCATATATGTCGCGACAAATCAATTCAAGATTCAAAGCTCAACAAGCGGAGATGATTCAGGAACTTCTCATTATTTTATATACATACATTCAAAGTCTCTGCTTTGCTTCAGTTCAGCGACAGTCTGGCTCTACCTTTTAGTTTTAATTCACGTATATTTTCGTATATAAGGACTTTGTTTGAGTTTAAGTATTAGAGACAAAAACCAAAACTCCATCAAGGAGTATAAATTTTAATAATCAGTGATCATATTAACCCCGTAGTTTAATTTATACCTTGGGAAATTGATCACATGGACACATTCTATCTACTTGCTTTTAGTTGAAGAAATGGGGCAAGATTAGTTGCGTGAGGCATTTTGGTGCCATGAGAATGTTTATTTTTTTTTTGATATTAAAAAAGTTTTGGAGGGGTTCGACATCAGTCCTCCACCAAGGGGCGGACACGGCCCGGGCTCTATGAAGACTTTCACTTGGACTTACGAGATCGCCTACCAAAGGAGTCCCAACGACTAGCAGAGGATCGAACCCACGACCCAAGAGCTAATCCTAGATCCCTTACCATCTATGCCAACTCTCATTGGCGTGCCATGAGAATGTTAGTAATGTATGTGTTGGTGGCTGATCATTGGGCCGACTTATTAGTTATTCCAATGGGCTAGTGGGACCTACCTACATAGGATCATCACATGGATAGATCTCAACAGAGTTTAATCATTCGCCTTCACAAAAATTATATTATATTTACGTTTTGTCATCTCCTAAACTCTTGATCCTTGTCTTTTGAAACTTTTTTTTTTTTTTTTTTAAAAAAAAAAAAAATCATAATTTCTTTTTGGGTTAGACGTGGTTTGATTTTACTTGGCTTCTTCGATGAAAGCTAGCTAATAACTTTATGAGATATGATATTGTCACTACCAATTTTAGTCACTATCACTTTCCCACGCTGATCGAATCTCATCTACCTTTATCATTTCCCTCTCCTATTGAGATTCGATTTGACGGTGGAAAAGTGATAGTGATATTGATAATGACTAAAATTAGTAATGACAATATCTCATTCCTAAGTTTATTGTTTGAAATTTTATGTTTTCCGAATTTAAACATTATTATAATTTTTAATAATAATAGTAGTAGTAATAATAATTCCAAAGTCAAAACTTATATATAGATTCAGCAACAGTCCCACACGTGAATTTTTATCGAAGTTATATGTAAAAAGAATAATTAATGATAATACAATTAAATAGTGTCATTAGAAATTGAATAAGATAATAATACACACACATCTATATTTAATTATTTATATGCAAGGTGGCTTATACATATAAAACACACACAGTTGATGAACTGGAAAAGGAAAAAAATAAATTATATATGTTAAAGTCATTCTAATTGGATAACAAGTTGATATGTTGTTAACTCGGCCAGCATCGGTAGTACATTAAGGGCTCGTTTGGGAGTTGCTTTTGAAAAATGATTTTCACCATTTACGAGATAAAACCTAGGTTTTGGAGAATAGTTTTTGGAGATTGATTTTTGGAGAATGATTTTGGAAAAAAAATGATAGTGTTTGGATGTTTTTATCGAATAGCTTTGGGGGATCAAATTTACCAAAAAGGACATTAACTTTTTGTATAATTGCATTTAAAGGATAAAGTGGTATTTTAAATATTATAAACATTATATTCAATAATAAATACCAAAAATTACATAAAATTGTTAGAAAAATAAATTTCTACCATTAGTAAATCATGTATAATAGTAACGCATGCGAGTGGATATCCTGTTTTTTTTTCCCTTCCAATCTTACATATATTATTTTTTCTTGAAATATAATGTTAAATACATGATAATAGTAACGCATGCGAGTGGATATCCTTTTTTTTTTTTTTTTTTCTTTTGGCCAACTGAAACAATCCCTTCCCATAAAACAATGGCGAGTAAAAAAAGAGCACAGACCGAAAACATCTACATTAATAAATGTTTTTTGTGTCGTATAAGAACCAGAGTTCAAGCAAAAAATAATAATAAGAAGAAACAGTATATATTGAGGGTATTTTGGGGTTTTGTCCAATTATGGTAGGGTCCACAATTCTGTAAAATGAGTTTTAAAAGTGAAAAGTGAAAAAAAGTTGGATTTTGGAAACCTAGGTTTTGAACTCAAAACCTAGGTTTTGGATGGAAAATGATTTTAAAAAAAATTTAGAGTGTTTGGGTGAGCTTTGACAAAACCTAGGTTTTGTTTCCAAAACCTAGGTTTTGGGGAGTGCCAAAGAGGCTTCATATAAATTATGTGAAAAAAACATGATGATATGATAGTGATAATATGATAGTATATGAATTAATACAAATTGAAGAATAATATTAATACATTTGCAAAGTGCGCACGTCGTGGAATTCAGTTGACATTCTCGTTAATCATTCTCATTTGATGGCGTATAACATTCCTTATTAGTTATTACTACTTTTAAAATATTAGATCTAGTACGTTAATAATGTTACTATGTAAGAGGCCCATGTGTATGACCAATCAAAATATGAATTGTTAAACTTTTTTTTTTTTTTTTTTTTTTTTTTTGGGGAATTTTTTCAAAGTCCTTGACTTCACAGGATTTGCCAACTCAAAGGCATGTGAGGTTGTGAACAGGTAACAATTAATAATATTAACTATTTTCTCGTTTGCCTTGAAAAAAAGTCACAAAGTCACATCAATTTAGGAATATCTCCGGATAAGATTATGTATAACCATTATTACACTAGGAAGAAGGAAATGAAACAGAAGAAACCATGGAACCAACCTGAAACATCAAAAATTCAAGATGGGGCTACAGATTTGCAAGCTCATCAAAGTTTGAAAGACGAGATATGTTCAAGGGATAGGAGTACTGGAAGCTGCTCAGCAGAAGGCATAATAGTCACCAAAATACCAAAAAGAGGTTTTGACCTTGAAATGCCAGCTGAAGAAGAAGGAGAATGCCCCGGCGAACCAGGGCCTAGTTCCTACACTGAGGAAGAAATAGAATTGGATTTGACTCTAAGTATAGGTGGAAGCAATAATAATGAGACTAAGAAGAAGAGGAAGAAGGAGAATGCAAAACCTCATGGGGTTGAGTTAAGCGGGAAGCTAAATTTATGTGGCTGTTTTAAATCAGGTAGAGTAGGAGAATGCAGTGACCCCACCACCCCAATGAGCAGCTCTAGTGTCACCTTGGAACAGGAAAGAAAGGAGTCACATTGGCTCATTTCTCAAGGTTTAAAGCTTACATAGAAGTTCTAATTTAATGCTCTCTTTCTTCATGGGACTAACTTGGTTTTATATGGTTGGTGAATTATGTTTCCTAGATGATCAGTTCATATTTTATATGAATAAATGGACTTTTGTATACGAGACCACCTATTCTCTGTTCCATTTCAGTATATAATTAGTGGTGAATATCATTTCTCGTTTTCTTCTTCAATCCATTGATATTTGCAGAGTTTGAATAGAGTACTGCTACTGCACCTGCAAGGTTCATATTTATACACATATTTGAGCCAAAGTTCAAGTTTTGTAGTTCTCAAAATAATATAGTTCAACTTGCCAACGGCCTTGTAGCCTAAAGCTTTTTAAAAGAATACAAGTCAACTTGGCAGAAAATATCAAAATTTGACTTGTACAAAGATTTCTCAAAGAATATGCCTCTAACTTTACTGAATTGAAGTCGGGTTAAGCAACACTCATCCTGATATGCGGTGATTATATTACACCGTGTGGTTGCCTCAAAAGAGATTCTGATGGTGCTATCATTCACTTTTATATGAAAGCCACACCAGTCTCAGTTAGCTAGCAGTGCAAACTACGAACATTATATTAATGACTGGAGGTCCTACTTGGTTTTGAGTTTATCAAGGAGTTAAGAAATGTTGTGAATGATCAGGACATTAGTATTGTTGAACAAAGATCCTGTGTTGTTGTGCAGCTGCAAGTTAAATACATACATATATTACGAACAAAGATCTTCTGATATAATTTTAGAAAAAGAAAACATTTAATGTTTTTAAATGGAGTGATGAAAAAGATGATGTAAGAAAGGTTTAAAGGAAGCAGTCCTTGGAGAAGGAGGAGGCTAGGACGGAGACAAAAGCTGAGTGGGAGAAAGCAAATAGTTAAAATGGTCGGAAACAAGAACCATCATTCCTATGTGCACCAAACCCCATGACGTGACTGTGTTGCTTGCTTTTGATCCCACAGTTTTACTTGTCAAGGCGACAATGCCCATTCTTTCCCGAATTTCTTAATTAATTTAATTTTTCTTTTTTATTCATATTTTATATTTTAGTTATGAAAACAGAAAACTTATTTATTTAGTAATTTTTAAATTTAAATATTTTGGATAAAATAATATTTCAAGCTGGTATGCCGAGAAACTTAATATAATGAAATAGAAATTCAATAGTATTTTTTAGAACAAAATAAGGATTTGATATACTAAGAGTCAGGAGATACCGGTATAAATTACTCAATAAAATTTATGCTTTTTTTTTTTTAATTTTTTAATTTTAACACAATATTTTAATTATTTATTTAAATATTAATATATTAAAATTCTTTGCAGAGAGGGTAAAAAATTGGATTATAGGTATAAATTAATAATTTTAAAATTTTAAAATAATTATAAATAAAAAATTCAGTATTTTAGAAAAAAATATCATATTAACTAACTTTCTTATTTTAATCAAACTAGTTAAATAAATCTTATATTAAGGATGGATGGAGTATATGTACCATAAATAAAGTTAACACAATAATGAAAGAAGAGTTAAATTGCACATTAATATGAAAAATTTAATTATGTGACTTATAAATATGATTAAAAAATTTCTTTTCTTTGCATGATGCTGATGATGAGGATGTAAGTGGGATGGGAAAGCATGTTCAAAAGTTTTTTTTTTTTTTTTTTTTTACTTAAATTTTACGAAAGGGGGTTGGGCTCATCCATAATCTAAGGGCGGGCGCTTGAAGCCTAGTCCATAGGTATATCTTGGTTAGAGAGTATACATGCCTCCATCTAATTCCCAATGTTTCCACTGCTTCGTAGACCCCTAAGATGTCTTCCCAAATGCCTTGACCAACTCCAGGATCAAACCCTCTTCCTTTAGATGAGAAAGTCTGACCACTTCGCCAGTTGAAACCCTAAGCCCTAAGCATGTTCAAAAGTTAATTAGCCAAAAAAGACGGGAGAATCAACCCAGTTAAATACATTTTTGTGTATTCCGAAGTGGGACTTAGTATCCCATATACTATCGAGTCTCAACCACAATTTCAAACTTCTTGTCCATTTTGGAAGCAATCTTGTAGGGCAAGAGGATAAATATTAGGGAAAATGATAGTCAGGTCCCAAGGACTATAAAAAATAACAAAAAAGTTTCAACCTAAATTCATATATAAAAAAGTCTCTAGGCACTTTTTTTAATATTATTTGTACTTGAAACAAAATTCGATTTTAAATTTTGATATAAATATAGCACTTCCCGTTATAAATATGTTTTTTTTGTTCCTTCATGTTGTGAATGGTCGGGTTTAAAATTTTGTTGTGAATATAGCACTTCCTATTGTAAATCTAACCTTTTTGTTGTTGTAAATGACCTCTATACGCTTAAGAACTTGAGTTTGAAACAAAATTCAGGTGTTTAAATTTTGTTGTGAATATGACACTTCCTATTGTAAATATAGTTTTTTTTTTCTATTGTGAAAGACCAGGTTTTTAAATTTTGTTGTAAATATAGCACTTTCTGTTGTAAATATAACACTTTCTATTGTTAATAGAAATAATATCAAAAAGGGACTTTTTGATATGTGAATTTCTTGGGATTTTTTTGTAATTTTTTATGGTCTTTAGGACCTGACCGTCATGTTCTCTAAATATTACTCCCTCTAATCTCTAATATAAAGGCTAGTTGAAGGGTTGGATTTAGTCTTAAATATAATAACTTAATATATTTTGTCTCTCATATTTATCATTTTTCGTAAACCATGTTTCCAAATTGACAAACTAATATATAATATAATATTATATGCAATGATATTTTAAAGAGATCATATCACATTTGTTCAAATCACCCAATTTATTTAATTTCTAATATAAACTTAAATTAGTTAAGCTAGCTCTATATTAATTAAGTACCGGATGTTGAATTCAAACTTAGTACAAATTGGCAATATAAAAAGTTCATTTGGTAGGTAAGTTGACATGCATTGGCACATTAATCGATAAACACTTCTCTCTTAGTCATCTTTTTTAATTTCTTTATTCTTTTTCCTTTTTGGATTATTGTTGAGCGAACATTAATAGAGATAAACTAATAAAAAATTGAAAAATAAAAAATATGACATATATTTAGAACAAAAAATCAATTTTTCAAGGGTTAAGGTGCATATTTACCAATGAATTATTACAAAAGGAGCATCCGACACAAATATTAATTGAGGATACTTTAAATACAAACAAACAAAAAAGTGTTAAAAAACACAACACCGTTAGTTATTTTTTAACAGACGTCCCAATATGACTTCTTTAGGCACAAAGACTAGATAGTGAAATGAGGTTGTTCAGTTTTTTCTATGTTTATGCCAAGAAAGCAAGTTTTCTTTAGCACAAAGGAGATAGGACTGTGTTTTCCTGATTTGGAAATAAACACGTAACATTTAAAAGCGTCATCTTCAAGCAACATAAAGAAGAAGAACCAAAAAACTTCATGCCTATGAAACCAAACCAGAAAGTATCGAATAATGGGGGAAAAACTTCGAAATCAAAGACAAATGAATCTCAAAGGTCAAAACACATTTTTCAATCAAAATTACAATAAAGTGACATCATTCCAGTTCAGATACCCTTAGAAGAAACAAAGAGAATTACTCAAGCGTTTCTCAAGAAACCATTGTTAATGATTAAAAACAACATTCACAATACAAGTCAAAGAAGTTTCTACCTTTTCCAGATTTCAAAATTTGAAACCTTCGTTTTCTTTTACGAAAAAATCAAAGACAGCATTATTCTTCGAGCCCCCTTTTTCTTTTAAGAATCAAGAAAACAAAAATCGAAAAATAACCAACCACACAGAGCATCCTCTTCCCGTACAAAACATACCCATTAAAAGTAGAAGTGTTGCGTACTTTGGAGTTTTGATTTCTCGAGAAAACGAAAACGCGATCTAGGAGAAAACGCAATTGGTTTAGGATTTCAGTCAAACATGCTCGCAAGCAGCCTATGTCGGAGAATCGCTCACAGTTTTAGCTTCCATGACGTCGATTGAGCCTCCGATGGGTTTCGCCATTCTTTCTTTTTCCCTGCTCCCTCTGCTTTTCTCTCAGATCGCGTTTTCGTTTTTCTCAGCGTGTTTGATGATTTGGCCTTTGCTTCTGTCTTCCTCGAAGCTCGAGCAAAACTAAGGTCTATTTTTCGACACAAGTTGCCACATCTTCATTTCATCTTCACCACATCAAAGATATCCGGTGAGCTAAACGTCCG